>OX422207.1:7459200-8075450 GCA_949130495.1 Sambucus nigra | reverse complement strand
ATTTATTTTCTTCTCCAAGCTCTGAGGTCAGAGTGGTTAAAGGGTCGACGTGTATGAAAACTTCCATCTCCTTCTTAAAAGGGTCAGCGTGTATATAACATATATCATGAATAATAAAGAATTTCAAAGGGGCATTTTAAGCTTATTAGTAGAATCGTTAGGTAGTGGGGTGGAAAAAATAGAGAAAAAATGACTCTATAAATAGATGTAACTGTAAATGATGGCATTAGATGAGTTGATGGAAGTTAAATGGATTTAGGAGGTCCATGAATGATGATAATGGGGAATGAAAAAGCTAAAAATTGAAAGAGAAGTTTAAGAAAGCATTGAATTCATACCCCTTTTCTTAAATTTTGTGTTGTCTTGGGAACTGTTGAGTCATTTTTATCATTAATAATTAGACACTTGTTAATTAAATGCTATGTCGCTTGTCAATCCCTCATGAAGACGTCAATTTTATAAATTATGAAAAATGAAATATAAATATTACGCAAAAAAGAAGCAACTACATATATTGGTATAAAATAAGGGTTTATCCAACTTTAAAAACCATATAGTATTTTCATCATACTACTCTTTATGAAATTTTTGAAATTATTTGCGCTTGCAAAATGATGCTATAATTTCATTTTGCCTTGAATTACACACATAAAAAATACATTTTTTTTCCTTTTCATAAATTTGTTAAAGAAAAAAAATTGTAACACGACACTAAATATCAAAATCAATAATAATACAAAAATTATGTCTTAAAAGAAAGGTGTAAGAGGGAAATGTGACTGGGTTCTGGTAAGAAACTTAAACGGGTGAGGCGTGACCCACTTCAATGGACTCTGCCTCCAAGATCTTCAAGAGTTTCAGAAGGATCACCTGGTAAAACCTTCCTTTTTAGTAAAAATGGAACCAAAGCTATAACCACCTCCTGCAAGAAATGAACTTCGTAACAATAATAGTAACTTTTCTCAAAACGATTTTCTGAGAATGATGGTTGTCAAGGTGGGAGTGAAGAGGCAAGCAATCGGCACTTAGAGAGAAAGCAGGGAGAGAATACTAGGTGGTCTGGTGTGATTTTGACAGAGTAAAGGTGTAACTTGAGTTTTCTGATATCTTTTGACCTTGCCCAGGGCTCCTGTTTGTACTTGGGCACTACGGTTGAGTTGGCACTCTTGGGCGCAAAAAATGAGACGTAAACTTAAAGGGACAAGGTCAGCAATGTACCTTTTGTCCCTACTAAGTCTGCAGTTGGTTGTCCCCTCTGATAGTCGACACATGATGTAAACCAAAGTAAAAAAGAAAATATGTCTACGCTATATGACAAAATATTTAATTTGATAAATAATATTTCAAACGATAACTTGTAGTACAAACTTTGTAAAACTTGAGAGTGGCCTTGAGGGCCACCCTCTCTAAAATCATTTTATAAAAGTGTTCTTCTTCGTGAGTAGCCCTTTGACCACCCACTTCTTTTACAACTAAGTGTGTGATATGCAAGTCCTTGAGTGACTCCCGGGGTTCACTCTACTAGTATTATCTCAACCTTAAAGTTCTAAGTGGTTGAGTCTCGCTCAACAACCTTGTCTCTCAGCCACCAAACCAAAACTCCCAAAAGATCACAACTGGTCCATTTGAGCCCTGCTTGCTCAATTAGGCTACATGTATAAGTGAAAACACATTAGTATGTTTCTTATTTAAAAGAATCTATTTTTCGTGACGAAGGGGTTGTTCATGATAGACCCCCTCATCCTAGCATGTTCTATTCTTTGGGTCATTTCTTGGACCCTCTTGATGCAAAACAAGTACTATTTGAACATTTTCTAGAGGGGTCCTTTATTGTAGACTTCCTCGCTAGATTTGACATTTTAGTTGGTCTTGGCAAAGGGGTCCCTCATTTGTGGACCCCCTCACCCAGATATCATTTCAATTGGTTTTAGCTTTGGGGGAGTCCCTCACCCAAACTATATCATCTTACAAGTTAAAAGGAGGTGGGGGAGGGGGTCCCTCGCCCAAATTTCATTCTTCTTTTGAACTAGAAGGAGGTTGGGGAGGGGTCCCTCGCCCAAACGACAAATATCTTTGGAACTTGAGGGAGGTGGTAAAGAGGGTTCCCTCTCCCAAAATACCTTTGGAACTGGAAGGATGTGTTCGAGGGGTCCCTCGCCGAGATGTCTTTGTAGTCTGGAATTTTAGTGGTTGATGGGTTCCTCGCCCACGTGTCTTTGAAATCTAGCCTTTAGTGGTTAAAGGGTTCCTCCGCCACATGTCTTTGAAATTAGTGGTTGAGGATTCCTCACCCACTTGTCTTTGGAATTTAACATGTAGTGGTTATGGGGTTCTTTGCCCACATGTCTTTGGAATTTGGCCTTTAGTGCTTGAGGGGTTCCTCCCCCACATTCCTTTGGAATTTGGAAGGAGGTGTTGGAGGGGTCCCTGGCCCAAATGTCTTTGGAATTTGGAAAGAGGTGATGGAGGGGCTTTTTGCCCAAATATGTTTAGAATTTGGAAGGAGGTGTTGGAGGGGTTCCTTCTTAGGAATATTGTAATAAAACCAAAACACCCTGCATTAGCCCTTCGTGAAAAGTCTTTTGTGTTAGGCAGACCAAAAGTATTTGTACACCATAAATACAATTTCAATTTTAAGGGACCCTAGGGTTTCATCATTAACTCTAGTGTCATTAAATACGATGTCCTTCATTATAGATTTTGGAGTCTCAAGGACCCACATTTCAATATGGGAGGTATCATCCGATCATTTGGGTAAAAATATGTCAACCTTATGGTTTTTCCATACGTCCCTTTATTTCCATACAAAGATCATTTTTTTAAATAAAAGCATTCACTTTTATAGATTTATCAAGCATTCAGAGAGAGTTGAGATTTTTCGGCCAAAAAAAAAGAACCTCCATAGTTTTTCTTTCAAGTTTTTCCAAATAACACTACAAATGGCTTCATCATCTCCAAACACATCTTCCAGTGTTTCCGCCACCACCATTACCATTTTAATCGGTTATTTACCTATTTAAATCATGGTATCTATGGTAGTGGCCACTGGCACCACCACTATAGCCACCGTCCGAAGTCCTTCTATTGCCACAACATCTACTGGTTCACTTTTCATCCCCAACGTCACCATGGGTTCCTCGCGATCAGGGGTTTATTCTTATAAAGAGTCTTCCACCAGGAAGACCTGTCAATGGATCGTGTCGTGTCGAGTCGTGTTCGTGTTGCTTTTTATCGTGTTCGGGTCTTATCAGATTCATTTCTAAACGAATGACTTTTTTATCGTGTGGAAAAATCATATCCAAACCCGACCCGTTATCTTAACGTGTCGTGTCGTGTCGTGTTCACTCGTTAATACCCATTAAGATAATGAATTATTTTGAATTGAATACAAGTTGACATATTATCTCATTTTTGAACCCAAGTACACCAATTAATTCATTAACATTACTAAAACTCTCATTTAGTTAAATTAACATTATGCTACATAAATTATTTAAAAGTCACAATAATATATCTTATTTACTTAAATTATTGGGTCATAATGGGTATTATCGGATATTAACGGGTGGAGGGGGTCAACACTAACCCGACCCGTTAACTATCGTGTCTTATCGCGTTGGCACTGATATGACCCTAACCCATTAAAGGTCCACCCATTAATTTATAACTTCGTATCAGTTTGTGTCGTGTTATCATGTCGTGCCTCGTTTTGCCAAGTCTACACCAGGGTTCCTTCGTCTGAGGGAGTGGGTTTTGAGCGAAGTTCTATTAGGGCTTCAGTTAACAAAGAACTTAATTTTTGGGCTAATACTACCAAGGGTTTCGCGTTGATGGGTATGGTTAGTGATGGTTCCTCATCCAAAGTCTTGATATCCGAAGGGTTCTCATTGGTGGGTGCTGTTAGTGGGGGTTCCTCATTAAAACCATTTATGGTTGGGGGTTATTCATTGGGAACCTCTACGGTTAAGGGTTCTTCATTGATGGTTGCTGTTGGTAAGGGTTCCCTGCTAGGAACCTCTATTTTCGAGGGCTCCTCATTGGGAGCAAGGATAAAGGGCTTCCTCTCTAGAACAGTATTTTACCGGGGGACTCCTCATTTGTAACATCTGTTGTTAGGGGTTCCCGTCTGAACCAATAGCTACTGAGGGTCTCTCGACCACCTCCTCTTATTATCAATCTTACCATAACTATACGCGTGCTCGTCAAGGAAGGAAGTTTGATCTCTAACGTTATGCACTTTATTTTGGGCCACATGATTACTTTATAGCCTCTCTTGCCCAGTTTGAGGAGGAATCTGTTGCCAAAATTATCGAGCAACCTTGGGTGGGTTTGAGTGGGTCTACTAATTTCCATATTATTCCTCCTGATTCAATTCTCATAGTTAGATTATATCGTGGCGATTTTCCTTATTCCAATGTCGAAGTCAAAGCCACTTGAGGGCCCCCTGAGGTTTGGGTTCTTTGGGTTGATCATGTTCTCGGTGTTCCTTCATATAAGGATATTATTGAGGGACTGTGTCTTCTCACTACAATTAATACCTTGAAGTCTTGTATTGTGAATAAACATGGTTCCACCCTCAATCTGTTGATTTGTCATTAGGGTGGGGAGTCTCACACTTTTGTGACTGGTAGGGCCGAATTCACTATCACCGTGGAGGATATATGTGAGTTGATCGCCTTACCTTTATTGAGGGGCATGTTTTCACCGATGGATATGAGGACCCCCTTGAGCAGGAGATGGTGTAAGAACTACAGTCAGATCTTTATGAGTGTTCGAAGTATGTGGCTATCAATGCACCGGTTTTACCAATCATACTTTTACCAAATGGCAAAGGTAGTAGTTTAAGGACTTTGAGCAGTTACCCAAGGGGGGAAACTTCTAGTAGAGCACTCAAAAGTCAGGATGGCCCCAAGCTTAACTCCCCCTCCCATTTGGCTGCTTTCTTAGTTACTTTCCTGAGTAGATTCTTGCTTCCGGGTAAACCAAAAGACTCCCCTCATGACCTTCTTTCCAGATTAACAGTGACGCTAGCATGCAGGAGGACTGCTCCCCTTGCTTTTACGACCCTTGGGTCTCTATATACTTGGTTCAATCATGCCCATGTATTCGTTGAGCGATTTTGTTGCCGCTACGATGTTACCAACTACTTTATCCTGATGGATTTATTATTTGAGCATTTTCCCCACTTTGGCTCAGAAGCAAGGGCATGTCATAGCGAAGTTTCTCGTATCTCAAGATGGCAGAAGAATGACCCAAATAAGCCCCTGGGAGCTCTGATTGATAATTTCTCCCTTACAACAAATGCCCCAGTGGCACTTTTAGGTGGCTTTCTTGGGTAATGGTGGCACTTTTTACTGCCCTTCGGATATAAATTATATCTTTTCCTGCCCATATATCAATGTGGTGATAATGTTATTACCAAGTCTTTTTCCTTATTTGACTGAGTTGGGTCAGGGCATCGATTTCTATCATTCTGAGCGTGTGAGGAGGTAGCTTGCTTATGACCAGGGTATTCACACCCCTTTGTACCCCTCGAGCAGTGACCTTTTAGAGTTGTACTTGGAGGCATGTAGGAATTTTACTTTACAGGGGATGCTTTATAGAGTGAGCCGGTTGGGAGGATTATATGTGCCTCCCCGTGGCCACCTACCTTCTTTCACCTCTTTCTATCCTGCTTTGGTAGTGGTAGGTTCTTATTATTCAAAACTCCATGGTCGGGCCCCCTCATGAGACCATTCCCACCAGGTATGTTAAAGCTAAGTTCTTAGTCAGAAGAACTCATAAAGAAATTTGGCACCTCAGTATTACACCTAAGACACCTCTCTAGCAAGTTGTTCCTATCTTGGTGAAGTCTCTCCTTGATGAGTCCATCCACCCGTAGCAACCTGAGCCACAACATGTCAAGTCGAAAGGTTAGTCTAAGGACAAAGGAAAAGTAAAAGATTATACTACAGGTAAGAGAAAATATCCTGACATAGATGTGTCAAATTCCATCCCTGTCACCACCGCTGCTCCCTCTTCCCCATTCTCCTGTGAGGACTAGGGCAGCCAAGAAAAAGAATGGGGTTGGCGACGCTAACATTATTATTCCTTCTGCTTCGGATTAAGGGTCGTATATTGACGATCTTAGAGTAGAGGAAACTTATAGGGCTGTTCGAGATATTTGTTATGAGGCTCTGGGCTTGTCCTCTCAGGAGTCGCTCATTACATTTATTCCAGTTGCAGAAGACTATACTCGAATCTTCTTCAATTAGTGAAATCGATTCTCATGGAGTTTCACATGTTGATGCCCCTTCTCACTCATTTAAATAGGAACTAGTTAACTACGGAAGCACCCCTTCATATGATGATCATAGTTCTTCTTCAAATTATATGGATTTCCAGGATTTTTGTGGCGAAAGCACTACTTACACTTTTGCTTTGTTGTTAGTTTAGAGGGAGTCTTCTAGTGACGATGAGACACCACATTCTCCATCAAGGATTATCTCTCCTACTAGACGCCTTCCATACGCATAGACTTGTGCATCATAATGTTATATGTCTTTCTTTATTTAAACTTTGATTTGTATAATTTTCTTTTCTTTTCATCCTTGAGTCGTTTACTAATTTTTTTCTTGTAATGCTTTCATGGGTTACATCTGCTGAGTTGAGTGGCCCTTCACCTCCTCCCCCCGCCCGAGGGCCCTTTCTTAGAGTAATAAATTACATGCTAGTCTCCTCTTTGGGTCTGGCTAGAGAGGTTTGTCACTTCCTCCCCTCAGTCAACCTTTCTATTTTGCTCTTTTGTTCTTTCAAAGCTTTGATAGTCGTGACTTTTTCTTATCTTACTTTATATTACTCCTCTTCTTTGTAGATTTCATATGTACATCCTACCAGCACCAGGGTCTCTTCTATGACCTCGCGTCCTATTCAGGTTTCTCATTGCTTCCTCTGAGTGTCTAATCTCACTATTCCTTCTCAAACTCATTTCTCATGTATTCTTTATTTATTGATACTTATAGAGGGTGGTGCCTTGTAGTCCCTATATTCCATCTTTTGCTATTTTAGCATCAGACACTTCTGAAGCTGAGCCCCCTATTTTCTCACTATCAGAGGTATGCATGTTCTTTTGGCGATTTTTTTATTTTCACTCTGATGTTTATCCTTGTAATTTGTACTTACTTTATAACTTGACAATTTTATTTCCCTAGGGCCCTATACTTCTTGGCCTTTCTTCCACTCATGGAAATCTTCCCTTTCTTGGGACTACTATTCCAGGGTTACCACCCAAGGGAATATTTTTATCCCCCGGGTCTGCATCCCCAAGGATGGTAAGCCTTTAGTCCAGCTTATTCCTCATGGGTCGGTATTCACGGTGGCCTCCACCATTGAACCTATTTCATGAGCTTCTTCTCTTTAGGTACAAGTGGATTCTTTTCCCATTTTATTTGTGATGATGAAAGCTTCTAATGCTTTTATAATGAGCAGGTCGCTACTACAATATTTTCTACACCCGTGGTTATCTTTTGCCCTTCTTCTTTAGCGTGTGCTCATGTATTCCATTATTCTTCTGACTTTGATTTCTTTGTCTAGCATATACTGATAATTCATTTTTTTAGTTGGATCACGACACTACCTCATTAGTTCCCCCTGTTACTATTTCTCCAGTATCCCCTACTGCGATTGAATCACCTTGCCCTGTTGCCTCTAGTGAGGGTCATGTCATAGTGCCTCCTCTGGTAACTATTTTCACCATTTTTTTTACATTTTCTATATACTTATTTTTTGTGAAGTAAGTGATTTTCTGACACTTGTATTTTTTCTTCATTTACAAGCAAGCTTTGTAGAGGCTTTTTTATCCGTCGTGCCCGCAACGAGCGTTGCGGAGGCAGCCCCTCAGGCATCACTCATTAAGCCCCCTTAACTATTGCGGGGGCGATCGTTTAGGTATCAATGTATTTATTGTATGAGAGTAGCCATTTTCGTGGCACCCTTTTTTTCACTCACCCCCTTTTGAAACTTGTCATCAGGTCTGAATGACTGAAGTACCCTTGTCTGCGGGACTTATTATAAGTTATGTTCCCGTTATTGTGGGATCTCCGACTAGCATCACAGATGATGTTATCCAGGTAAATACTTGGTTTGATATACTTCTCAAACTTGCTAGTATTGTGCAAGTGTTCACTGACACTTACCTTTTTCCTTGTTTTCTGGCCAGTGCTACAATTGTTCCTGTAACTGTGGAGCACATTGGGGAGATAGCTGCGATATAGGTATTGTACTATCATATCCTTCACTTCTTTATATTTCCCTTTTTCTTCTTGCTTTTACCGTGCTCCATAGTTATAGTATGATACCTCTCTCGCAGCTAGTGAGGCAGCTGCTTCGATCACTGTGGAACATATTAGAGAGATAGCTGCGAGAGAGGTATTTTAATGTCATACCCTTCTCTCCTTTCTATTTCCCCTTTTTATTCTTACTTTTACTGTGCAAATATGCTCACCTCCACCCTCATGCCACTGTTTTCAGGTTAATGATGGGGCTGCTCCAATGATTGTGGAACATATTAGAGAGATAGCTGGGAGAGAGGTATTGTACTGTTATACCCTTTTATCATTTATATTTACCCCTTTTGTTCTTACTTATACTCTGCAAGTATGCTCACATCCACCCTTGTTCCATTGTTTCCAGGTTAGTGAGGGACGCTCCTCGTTCTGCGAAGCGGGGAGAGTGTTGTGTTGTGCTGTGAAATCCTCAAGTATTTAACTGTTACACCTGAGTTACTGTTAGCTATTAGTTTCCAATCTTCCTTTTCTTAGCTTGTGAAATGTACTGATATTGTTCTTTTCTATTATTTTTTCTTAGTCTGGCATCCTTAATCCAGTTGGTTCCTCTCGCTTGGGTGGCTGCATACTCACCCCCCAGAGCTTTGGGGTAGGCTTTCTTCCATAACCCATTTTAAAATCTATGTATAGTTGTCTTTTGTTCTTCCTTTCTCCTTTGTGTCAACATGGCTGTCTATTTTCAGGATCCCATCGGTAAGTCCATCGGTGTTTTCAACGAGGGTGATCGGAGCTCTGAGGCCACTCATACGGTCGGTAATGCTGATTCTAGCGCGTAATCCTAATTCCTCCCTTCCAAGATAGAGTCCCGCCATTCAGAGGGTGACACTGAGGTGGAGGCTCCCACGACTTTCATGAGCAGGTTGTGGCGCGAGGAGCGACCTGGGTGCTTTAGGACACGTGAGCGTCAGATTCTGGATTTGATTTTGGAGCATCATCTCGAGACATTCACATCTCAGAGCGTGCTTTATATTGATAGCCTCATAGTGTTCAACCTGAAGGCCTTTGCTAGTCATATTTTTTATTTCTTGACTACTTATCCCTCTACTATTCATGGACGCTCTAACATTTTCAGTTAGATTGGCTTGATGCTGAAGTCCGTCATTTTTTGAGTATTCCCTTCCGAAAGATGGTGTGGCTTCACACCTCTAGGCAGTTTAGGATCGAGCAGTAGGATATGGGCTAGTGATAATGAAGATTAGGCCAAACTGGCCAGGTTAGAGGAGGAGTTTGTGCAGGGGGTCGGCCCATCGTACGTTGGCACCCTTTCTCGAGATTATCTACTTTTTGTTATTTCTAGTAGATAGGCTGTTTCATGCCTTGTATTTTTTTCTTTTATCCTTCATATGTAAAGGATTTATCATTTATAAATGAGAAACATTGTTCTACTTCCCTTGTGCTTTTTTATTCTTTGCCTCTATTTGTACTTTTGGCATGTGTAAATAATATTAGTGTTTATACCATTGAGGAATTAAATTAGTGGGCATGATCGGTTGTTGCACATTAAAGGATTATGTCATGACGATTCTCACACTTACATGAGTGTGTTTAATTGTAGATGATTGAATTGGTATCCTTAGGAAATTACTATGTTGAGATTTACATAATCGACTACTGATCGTTATAGCACGATTGAGTCATATTGATGTTGTGGCAATACCTTGGAGTTAGTGCCATGGCTTTGTTTATAAACATATATTACGGTATGATTTTTATGAAAAATGTCAGGTCCATAAGTGTGGGTTACGCACTTGGGAAACTTAGAACACGGTGATGCTCATCATGGATTTAGATATAGCACTCAAGATGAAGTGTTAAGCTTGATTATAACACATGTGCATGCTACCTTCACGATTTAGTGTGGCCCTAGTGAGGAGACTCATTAGGTCTTAGAAATGGATAATGCTTGAAAAAAAATTAAGGCGTCATAGTAACTCATCCGATAGTTATGAATTGAGACCACATATGATCTTGCTAAAGATTTTAGCGATGGTCCGTAGGGTAAATTTATGTGAGTTTTTTGTTTTGTTAGAATGAGGAGGATCTTGAGGTTCAAAAGTTAGAAATCGATTATAGATATTATGAAAACTTAAGTATGTAGGTCAGTGACTAGACTAATACTTTAGCACATATGTAGGTAAGTGAGAATTTTAGAGTTTAATTGTTCATTGTGGTTCTCACTTCCTGTGGCATGGTTCATTTCCCGAATTCAATTATTTCATTATGGCATGTCAATCGTCTAATTCGTTGCATCTTCTTATGTCTTCATTGATCCTGATAATGGGAAGTTGCTATTTCAATTGTTGGTCTATATTCAGATGTGCGTAAAGCTCAGTAGTAATGTGAGATATGTTGGGTTAAGGCTAATGCATCGCGGTACATGAGTACTCACTTCTTAGGAAGAACCTTTATTTTACACCAGTGGGTTGGTACGTGTGGTCTCGCGATTTATTGCATGTATTCTGCATGTGTACTTGATAACGTTAGGTTGAAAGACTCGTTAGTTAACATGTATAGCTAATTACAATGTATATTGTGGATTTGAGGTCACGACTCTAAGACATTCTGAATATCAGAACTTGATGGGACATTAAATACTAGTGTCGCACTCCGTATGATATTTGCATATTGAGAATTTTGTGTCTCATGTGTATTTGGGTTGTGATATCTAAGATGACTCTATGAGAATACGTAGTCTCGTAGGAACTATCGGTCGGATGGGCCATTGGGATTAAATGACTTTCTTAAAATCATTGGTGAGAATAGTTATTCATGTGGAGGATGTGTGTGCCTAAGCTAGGTTAGATTGAAATCGTTTGACGAAACGTAGGCTTGTAAATCACGGCGTTCGGAATAAATTCATGATGATAAGTTCTTTGGGTGTTAGCAAAATATTTGGTGAAAAAAATCGAGTTATTGTTGAACAAACAAGTAAGGCATGCTTGGTACTTAGAAATTAGACTTTATCGTCCACCATGATTAGGTTAACATGAGGGTGGGTTGATTGTGTTAGTCATCAAGGAGCTATAGTAGGAGGTTCTTGCAAAGTTCCATCAGTCTCATTCAGCATACATCCTGGTGCGACGAATATGTATAAAGACCTATGTAGAGATTTTAGTGGTCTGAGAGAGAGAGAAAGACGAGAGGGCAGCCGCTAAGGATGAGGCTAGAGAGGACCCTTAGGAGCAGCACGTATCGCACCAACAGTGATAATGTCTTAGGCAGTCGAGACAGCTATGAGGTCCATGAAAGCCCACTTCCCTCAGCCACAGGCACAATAACCCGTAGCACCATCTATTCAGGCCCAAAAAATACAACCCACTTGGCATAGAATTGGGGAAACCCTCCAAAAGGGCATCTGCCCGAGTTTCAGGGCGGTACGGATGTAGTGGCAGCATTCCAACGGAAGAAGAGTATTTAACTCCATCTGCGTATATTAGATTGCAATGAGGTATAAAGAAAGATTTTAGCCACCTTCAGACTAGTAGGGGCATCTCTACAGTGGTGGGAGTCAGTCACCACCACCGAGGAGAGAGAATTCATGACGATTTCGAAGTTCTTGATGCAGTTTGATCGCAAGTACTTCCGACCTGTAGTTGAGTCATTGATGAGGAGGAAGTTAGGGGAGGTATGTCAGGGTGACTGCTTAATAGCCGACTACGAGGAGGAGTTCACCTGTTTGGCTAACTTTGTGCAAGATGAGGTGAGAAATGAGGATAGAAAGAAGGCAAAGTTTATAAATGGGTTAGCCTAGAGGATTAGAGAGCCTTTGATTAATAATCCTGCATTGATGACTTATACTAACATTGTCAATGCCAAACTTATTCACTATCAGTATTATCACTTCCATGCAAAGGGAGGCAAGAGGGGAGCATGGATTAGCCATTAGGGCAATGCAGGGGGAGTAGTGTTAGTAGGGCACCACCCCAGCAGTAGTAGGAAGCAAGTCAGCAGGGGAAGAACTCTCGGTAGGGGAACTCTGCCAAGAGATTTAGATTTAGTGGGCACAGATCAGACAGTTAGGGCCAACAGGGTCCCCAAAAATAGCAATTTTTTCACAACCTTCAGGGCCAAATTAACTAAAAGGGTGACTAGAAGGGCCAGGGCTATCAGGGTCAACGTCAGGGCTAGTTTAGCGAGGGAACGAGGTAGTTCCAGGGTCCCTACTTCACATATGGCCAGTAGGGTCACAAGAGTAGGGCTAGTCCATAAAGAGATAGGCCACATCATCACTGTTCTTAATAAGGGAAGTGGGCTCCATTAGCTCCAGCTCCAACACCAGCACCGACCTCACAATAGCAGCAGGGCCAGATGCATTATGGATATGTGTACAACGTCTGCGATATAGCCATGCCTCTAGCACCACCGACAGTAGAGGGTACATTTCCTATTCATGGGCTTGAGGGTAGGATTATGTTTGATATTAAGTCATATCACTCATTTATTAAGACTAAATTTGCATGAGCCGCTAGATTATTTGAGATAGACAAGAGTATCCTTATGTGTTTTGAGTTACCGATGAGTAGGGGTTCACTAATACATTCAATTTGTATAGGATCCGATATTCTGATTGGGAGGTTGAGTCTAGTGGTAGACCTTCTAGTGTTAGACATGGAGGGGTATGTCATGATTTTTATCATGGATTGGCTAGCAAGATATAGAGCGATGGTGGACTGCTATGAGAGGACTATTCTGTTTTCTATCCTAAGACAGGAGATGTTCCTTGTGGAGATTCCTTTTCCCTTGGGAGGATCGCACACTCATTTATATTACATCGAGAAGAAGACCTCTCAGGAGGTGGCTGTTCCCTTAAACTCATTTCTCGTAGTGAAGGATTTTATGGATGTATACTAGGAGATACTTGAGTTGCCACCGAGCTGGGAAATAGAGTTTATCATCGACTTAGCACTAGGGACGAGACCTATTACCAAAGCACCGTATCGCATGGACCCTTCATAGATGTGGGATTTGAGAGAACATATTCAATAACTCTTAGTACAGGGTTTCATTCAATGGGGTACACCGCCTTGGGGTGAACTGGTGTTGTTTGTGAAAAAAGGGATGGTTCGCTTCACTTGTGTGTTGACTACAAGGAGCTGAACAATGTGACGATACAAATTAAGTATCCGTTACCTAGGATTGGTGACTTGTTTGATTAGTTCATAGGGGTTGCGTACTTCTCTGAGATCGATTTGAGGTCTGGTTATCACCAATTGTGTATTCGGGAGAAGGATGTTCCTAATGCCACTTTCCTATCGCGGTATGGATTCTACGAGTTCAGGGTGATGCCATTTGGACTCACTAATCTGCCTATAATGTTCATGGACCTCATGAACAGGGTATTATAGGAGTTTTTGGATCCATTTGTGATAGTATTCATCGATGACATTCTTATTTACTCATGTACCGACGAGGAGCATTCTGAGCACTTACGTACAGTCCTACATACATTACGGGACCATCAGCTCTACGCTAAATTCAGGAAGTGTGGATTTTGGCTTTGAGTGGTACAGTTTCTTGGTCATATCATTTCTGACAGGGGCATCTCTGTTGATCCGAGTAAAGTATCGATGGTGAGGGAGTAGGGACAACCCGTGACACTGACCGAGATTTGTAGATTCTTAGAATTGGGTGGTTATTATCATCGTTTCATCAAGGGGTTCTCAAAGATTGCTGGTCCATTAACGAACCTGGCTCGCAAGGGGTATCATTTTTATGGAGTGATCATTGTCTGCTAGCCTTTGATGAGTTGAAGGATAAGTTGACGTCAGCGTCGGTACTTGCTTTTCCTACGAGTGGTGTGGAATATCGGGTCTACACAGATGCATCCTTGCAGGTACTTAGGAGTGTATTACATCAGGATGAGAGGGATATAGCTTATGCATCCTGAATTACTACCCATGAGAAGAATTACCCCACCCACGACCTAGAGTTGGCAGGGGTCATTTTTTCTTTGAAAATATGGAGACACTACTTGTTGGGAGAGCGATTCACATTATTCACGGACCATAAGTCACTTCAGTTTCTCTTCACACAGAAGGATCTGAACATGAGACAGGGGCGGTGGATAGAGTTCGTGAACGATTACTGATTTGATATACAATATCATCCTGGTAAGTCTAACATGGTAGTAGACGCGTTGACTCGACAAACTATTGTAGGGTTAGTGAAGGTCCAAAAAATGAAGTGGAAATATCTTCGACACAAGGATGAGGTGGCCAGAGCATGCATGTTAGTTTTATCCATCACTCCCGAGATTCTTATGGAGGTAGTGAAAGATCAGGTAGAGGATCAATTTTTCCAGGACAGGGTACGTTAGTTATTAGCCGAGGGTGTAGTGGCATATTCCATTATCTCAGTGGGTGGTTTACATTTTAATGGGACGGTTGTAGTTCTAAAGGAGGATGATCTGAGATAGGAAGTTATGATAGAGTCCCATGGTTTGAGGCTTTCGGCACATCCCAGTGGGGATAAGATGTACCAGGATATGAGGAGACAGTACTAGTGGTCGGGGATGAAGAGAGACATAAAAGAGTTTGTCTCAAGGTGTGTTACTTGCCATCTTGTGAAAGTTAACCATCAGAGGCCTTCAGGGATGCTACAGCCATTGTAGATTCCCATGTGGAAGTGGGAGAGCATTTCAATGGACTTTATTACTGGGTTACCGACATCACGTCAAGGTCACGATTCTATTTGGGTGATTGTAGATTGTTTGACTAAGGTGGACCACTTCTTGCCAGTCCGCACGGAGTATGAGATAAGTCAGTATGATCAGTTATTCATTCCTGGGAGTTTTAAGCTGCATGGGGTGCCGATTAACATTGTGTCTGATAGAGACAAGACCTTCATGTCTCACTTCTGGTAGAGCTTTTAGGAAGCCATGGGTAGATATTTGAGGTTGAGTATGGCATATTACCCACATACCGATGGGTAGACTGAGGGGGTGAATGAGATGCTAGAGGACATGTTGAGGATGTGTATCCTGGATTTTGGGGGAGGCTGGGAGCGATATCTCCCATTGGTAGAGTTTGTGTACAATAACTCTTATAAATTTACAACCGACATGGAACCATTAGAGGCACTTTATGGGAGGCCTTATCGTTCACCCGATTGCTGGTTAAAGGTGGGGGACAACAAGTTGTTGGGGGGTGGGCCAGAGATGATATAGGAGACGACTGCCAAGATTGAGTTGATTCGGGGGCGTATACAGATTGCGTAGGTTTAGCAAAAAATTTATGCTGATGCAGATCGAAGACGTGTGGAGTTAGAGGTCAGTGACCAAGTCTTGGTTCTAGTATCTCCTATGAAGGGGATCATAAGTTTCGGCAAGAAGGGCAAGATAGCGCCGAGATACGTGGGGTCATTTCTTGTTATTGAGAGGGTGGGATCAGTGGCCTACAGACTGGGCTTGCCGGAGCATCTTTAGTGGATACACGATGTGTTCCATGTATCGTCCCTGAAGAAATATAGGAGGCGTGATAGGGCTTACTGGAACATTTCATTTGAGGAGATTGATTTGCAGACTGACGTCTCGTACGAGGAGAGACCTGTGGCTATTATGGATCGCAGTGAAGACAAGCTGCGGTCCAAGGTTGTGCCATTGACGCGAGTTCAGTGGGGACACCATAGTGTAGAGGAGACGACATAGGAGCAGGAGGATTACATGATAGAACTGTATCCATAGTTATTCACAGGAGGTATGTCCTAATTTCGGGGATGAAATTCCTTTATAAGGGGGGAAGTATGTCATACCCCATATTCTTGCATATTTGAAATTTAACGTATTGAGAATTTAATTAATTCAAAATTAGAAAGAATACATGTTAAATTAAATTACATGAGTGCCGTAATTTAATAGGATTTAATAATATATATTAATCGCGAGATATATACTGATTAATATTATAAAATAATATTAATATTTACTATGTATGAATAGTAAATAATTAGTAGTTATAAATTTACGACATTGCGAGTGATATGGGCGTAATTTATTTTATCTCAATCGGGAGTCATGTGTAGACTAATTTGAGGTCGAGATAGGAAATATATTTTTGAGTTACTTGAATGATAATTTAGAGGTTGCGGATGATTCTGAAAGGGTCAAAATAGTCAAAAATGTGTACTCGGGGGTATTGTTTGGGTCTCGGGTCAATTTTTGGCCAAACCGGCACCTATCGAGCGAATTTTGGTCATTTGACAAATAGAGGTTAAGGGACCTACGAAATTCTAAGTACTAAACAAGATGTTTAAGACTTGAGGCTAGGGTTAGAAACAGTTAAACCTAAGATAGGCCATTATAGATAAGAGAGAAATAATTCCCAAAGCTTAAGGAGGGTTTGGTGAGGGGTTCGAAGAACTCTTGCACCTCAACCAAGTAGAGAGGGAAGATTGGTTGAGAAAACAACCAAATACCTTCATCAAATTCGAAATCATATCATCCTCATTAAGTCAAGTTTTTAGTTTCAATTCTATTTGAAGTTATAATAGTCATGCATAGGGTTTCATGAATAGTATACTTACCTTAATATTCTTAAAAGAAATGAGAAATTGAATACATGTTTGGGTAGGATTGTATGTAGTCAGTATTAACATCTGTAGCGGAATTGAAATCAGAAGAATTCTAATTGCGGGTTTGTGAAGATAAAAAAAGAAGAACGTAAATATCTAGGGTTTTCCATACTATTTAGATTTTGATAGTTCTTGGATGAATTTTGTAAAGACATTGTGATATATCTACGTTAGGAATAGTCTTTATACATATTGTGGATGTTTGGCTATGTTGAGAGATATTTCCAGAATGTTTAAAGAGAAATTGATGGGTTAAACGTGGTGAAATACGAAACTAGGCGAAGCCATATCTGATCGATCGATCGATCGATGTATGAATGTCGATCGATCGATCAAATTCATCGATCAATTGACCAAAGCTGAATCAAGGTTCTTTTGTTGGTTGAGTTTTATTCGATTACCAACATTTGGGGGAAACCTTAGTAATGATATTATACCTATGTAAGCACTTAAGGAAGACCATTAGGTGTGTAGTTAAGGTCCGATAAGGTCATTCAGCGTAAGACTTGGGGATTCGACCGACGACGATAACCCAATTGAGTCGCGTATCGAAAAATTAGGAATTGAGTTACGAGGAGAGTAAACGTTAATCCATGATGTAGATCAATAGTTAGAGATGAATGAACTACTAAATAGATGAAATGGGTAACTAGTACCCTTAAAGTTGTGTGAATACTCCAAATGAATATGATGGTGACATAAATCGTAAAGTAATAAATACGGGAAAGATGAAAGAGAAATACACTACGTATGAATATGAAAATTTCCGTGGTGTGAATACTTACTAATTTTCTTTAGTGTGAATACCTACTATATATATGTGATCTCCGTATTGGAGTCAAGTTAATATTCCAAACCATTATATATATATATATATATATATGAAATCGTTATTGGGGACGAGGAGACATTCCAAACCATTTTGATTTAAAGAATGGGGTCGAAGTACTTTCAGAACAATCTATGATTTTATTTATTAAGGTCGAGGTGACATTCCAAACCATGAAAAAAACTAGTGGTCAAGGTAACATTCTGAACCATGAGTCCTTATAATCTGTTACGGGGGCGTATGCATTTAGTATATGAAGTTGTAAGGTTATATGTACTTAGGTCATTTCTTATAATACACACACACAACACTATTAAAAAAATTCCAAGTAGATATATATACCAATTTTAATTTCTTTCGCAAATTTAAAAGTTAGCATGAAAAATTTTCAGTAAAAGTGACGTGATTGATAACTTGATTAAGAGAAATAAAATTATCCAATTTTATCCATTTTATCCTACGCATGCATCTATGTGATTTAATAAAGTAAAGTGCGAAAATTAAAACCACAACGCGCCAATGTATCAGGAAAACCCAAATGGGAAAAACCTCAGACGGCTGGGCCTAGACAAATCCACTACAAATAGGTTTTACAAATGACTAAAAAGACTTACAGACTTTGATTCACTCAAGACATGCTGATGCCGTCCTCTACCTCCGAATTTGTAGTGCGCAAAGCTCCAACGCGTTGTTCAACACTACTTACGTCGCGGTATCCACCGAAGCCCAAAGTATCGTCTCAAATAAGCTTGATTGTAGAGATCCACCACAAGTGTGCTTGTTGAATTTAAAGTTGATGCAATGGGGTTTTGATTCAAAGGTTAAATTATGTTGGAGAAGGATTTTTACCAAAAGGGGAAGATATGAATTTTTTCTCTCAAGAATATGTAATACTTCCTTATTGAAAATAACTGATTTTCGTCCATATATGAAACTGTAAAAGTACTGGAAAATAGCAGTTATGTGAAATAACTGCTGGAAAATAAGTTAAAATTTTTCAAAACTGGCAGATCTCGTTCGAACGACATTTTTGATGAGATTCTAACGAGTTTACAGTGAGTTCTGGGGAATGTCGTTAGATCTAGGTTGCTCGAACGACCTGTAGGAACTTCGAATGAGATTTCTTATTTCACTAAAAAAAGTTAAAATTAATTTCAAAAATGGTTTTTATGAAAATTAATTTTTTATGAACATTACTCTATATGAAAATTTCTCGTTATGAAAAATACTCAAACACATAAAAATGTTTTTGGTCATATACCTTTTTAGAAGAATGAACTTGAAGTGCATATTGATGTCGCGTGAACTTTGGATGCGATGCTCGATTCTCTAAGGTTGTATGAAGCTTGATTAGAAATGAGCCAAAAGCGTTTTGTCCAACGGAATGTAGCCAATACTACAAATGATTCGATTGGAAATTTGTCCTTAGAAATCTCCCCCTTTGACTATTCCAGGACAAAACAAAATAATAAAAAAACACACAAAAAGACTAAATTTGCTAAGACAGTCGTCAAGCCGATTCTAAAGCCCGTCCCAAAAACCCAAATAAAAAGACAAACTTAGTAATGCGACTGATGGTGTGATGCTGAAAAGTAGGTGATTTACCCTACACACATGAAACAACAAATTCATAAACACATGGGGAAATATAGAATATAAAACATCGTTAACTAATCCTGAGAGAATAAAGCAAGTTAATTGTCATGTGTAATATATGTTAACTATTTATTAATTAACTCCCCCTAAATTATGAACTCCCCCTATAAATGTTTCTCCACCTTTTTATCCAGAAAAGACAAAGGGATAAAGGTAGCCTGCATGGTTAGAAGGAAATCAATAGAATAATAGGCAATAAATCCAAAAAACATATGTGCACTAAATGAAGGAACCAGAAAGATTGCATTAAACATTAATGGAATGACCAAATAACCAAATATTCATACATTGCTTAAGAAAATGTATCGAAACCAAATAAAAAAGGTACAAGAGATAAAATGTAAAATATATGCTCCGCTCATCCTCACAAGTACAAAGGTGAAGTAGACTAAAACAAATGGAAATCAAGGAGCAGGGGCGTCATGTGGGGAATCATTGGGGAGGCACCAGGAACCGGATGAGCCTGCACCACGACGCATCTCCATGAGATGAATGTCCACAAGGTCCTCCAAAAGTAGGGAATCCCTATGTGCTTGAGCTTCATCCCTGCATGCGTGAGCCTCCTCACGGCGAGCCTGAGCCTCTCTATCTTGCTGCATTGAAATCAAAAGCTCTTACAACATAGTCGGGTCTTGATGTCGATCTTCTTTAATCTGCTCCACCTGTGAATGAACAAATCGAATATCCTCTGATTCAATGGGTGCGGGGGCATGAGAAGACGATGGTCTATGGGTGACACGAAAGGGTGAAGGCCGACTAAGGGCAGTAGTAGAGGAAGTGGCGAATTGAGAAGATGTAGAGTTAGAGGAAATGAGTTAAGAAATATCGGGGGGTAAGTGACCATGAGACCTACCAACAGAGGACATATCAATTGTTTGGTAGAGGTTCATTGGGACATCGGTGGGAAGACGGGGGCAGCCGGCGGCAAGACAAAAACGGGTAATAATAGCGGCAAAGCGAAGAGCTTATCGAGCGGGACTGGAGGGAAAGATTCTAACAGACCTAATAACAAGAAAATGCAAGGCAGGGAGATCGATGGCAGCCCTTATGCTAATGGCAAACATAAGGTCCACGTGCATCTTAGTGATTTGGGTGGAGTTGGAATGGGGAATGAGACAAGCACACACAATCCAATTAAGGACCTTAAAATCCGGATACAAATGTTTGTGAAAAATGGTAACAGTGCCGGGAGGGGAAATCCTACACACGGTGCTCATAACTAGAGTAGGGTCAAGACGAGAATCGGGAGCCCAAGGGTAGGATGGATTATTGACACGGGGTAAAGAGATGAGATGAGCAACGGAGTCAGGATTGACGATGATCTCCCGACCTCGCACTCGAGAGTGAATATGATCCTCCCGAACATCCATCCCAAAGTAAAATTCCCAAATAAGATCGGGAAATAGTGTCAGTAAGGGAGAACAAGGGGTCCCACCCTAAGTCCGAAATCCAGGAGTAGACAGTGGTGCCGACGAGAGATGTGAGATTGACAAGCTTTTCTCAGACAATAGACCTAGTGGAAAAACCTGGTGTATGATATTGTGTGTGGTTGGGAGCGTCCCCCAATGCAGTTTAAGATCATGGATGGATGCATTGACTCTAGTATCCTCATCGGATGAGGATGAAGAGGAGCGTTCCTCGGGAGAGTCGCTAATGTGACGGGTGCAACGACTATGAGAGTCCATGCTAAAGGGTCTTAACTAGAACCTACCCAAAAAGAATTCCAACCAAATCACCAAACACACCAACAAGCCAACAAATCAATCAGCAATAATCCCATCCTCCGTTAGAGATAAAACTAAAAGAAAATAAAATAAAAAAATTATTTAAGAGAAATTCCACGAAATTAAAACGAGTTTTAATTTAAGAAAAATGATAATGTTCATGGAATTCAACTTAAATAGGGGCAACACAAAAAAACAATGATAAATAATATAGCCCCCAAAAAATGTAGATATATACACATATATGTATATGAAATTGGGTAACACAAAGGAGTAAAATTTTAGGTGAAAAAAACATACCCAATAGCATATATATATATATATATATATCGAGAAAGGAGAAGAGGAAGGAGAACAACCTCGGAACCCTAGCAGTGGTAAGAGGTGAAGAGGTGAAATGAATGAGGTGGAGGAAGGAAGAGATGTTATGTAGGGTGAGGGTAGATTCATAGGAGATAAAGGAGTATGGGGGAAGAGGGAAAGTGGGTGATGGGGGTAGAGAGTAATGGTAGAGGGAAATGGGTAGTGTAAGAGAGAGATGGACAAATTTTAGGGAAATGGGAAATCGTGGGAACGAGGAGAGAGAAAAAGCTAAAGCGACAGAAATTTTTGGGAAGAGAAATCGCTGAAATTAAACCCAGGTCGTTTGAACGAGATATGTCGTTCAAACGATTTCTTTCGAATGATGTTCTAGAAACATATTGGGAAGCTCATTAGAAAATTCGTTGGAAGTTCGTTCGAACGAACGACAACACGAACGAAGTTCCAGAAAGGAATGAAGAAAACTCGTTCGAACGAGTTTTACTGACGAAAATCAATTAGTTGAAAAAGGAAGAAAAATAAAATAGGCTTAAAAATAGCATAAGCGAAGGAATTGGGAAGGCCAAAAAGTTGCCAAAACGAAGATTTTAGTAGTCCTAGCTTGTGAAGACATATCCAAACTGTGGGAGCAAAAATGTAGGGGTGTGAACAATGCGAGTGAGAGTTTTTACCCACGACAACATACAGGTGCGGAATGCCTAACAACATATAAATGCAATATGCACTCACATCAGCCTTGTGTCAATAAAGAAATGTCATTGGACACTCAAACACTAAAGCACCACGCATATAAGATATATGATTCTCTCGCCAATGTTGTCACAATAAGAAAGAAAAAGATCGAATAAATGTGCATGCCCATTGATCTTCAACTTATATCTCCCATTAGCAACTTTGCATTGAGACTATTCTTTTTGAAGAATCAATCAAGTTAAATACCTTCGGCCCTGGCATTATATATCATTTTTCAATGCTTCAATTTTAGGCATTTGTAATATTATGCAAATGGAGGCTATTCACGTAAAAACTTTTTGTTGTTCGCAGCCCGAGTCCATTGATAGAAACATTAATCAACCGGATGAATATAATTACTTTTTGTTTCAATCCGGACAATGAATGATCATGCACAATTTCTATTGCTTATAAGAGATGTGACTAAGATTGAGAAGACAACATCAAATCTCACTTTACGAGTACAATGTGAAAAAGATATCCGCACGATTTAGTGCAAACTGTGTGCAAGAAAGCAAATATATGAGGTAATCACAGAAATACATATCATAAAAAAAGCATTTTTGTGCATAAGAGAAACGAAGTCCAGCTTGACTACTCATTGAAAGCCATGTGGACATGAAATAGGATAGTGATCCGAACACAAAGCCATATGGACAAAAATTTGTCAAATCTTTTCTAACCTTTCCCGTGTTCCTTGAAAATAACAAAGAAAAATATTTTTGAAATTTTGAATAAAATATTTACAAAAATAATCTAGTTCATAGGTATTAAAATATACAAGAGAAACAACCTAAACTAGATAGACGGCTTCGATCTCAATCAATGGAGCAAACCCCAATTGATTTCCTAAGGTTTTCAAACCTAAGGGCATCTAGAGGTTTGGTAAAGATATCGGCCAATTGTTGATCGGTACAAACGAAGCTAAGAGAAACGATTTTCTCTTCAACTAAGTCACCAATAAAATGTTCATGGATCCTAATATGCTTGGTTCTAGAATGTTTAACGGGATTACAGGAAATGTGAATTGCACTAGTATTATCGCAATAGATAGTCATAGTGCCTTGAGAAATACAGTAATCTTCCAACATTTGTTTCATCCAAATGAGTTGAGTGCACCAAGTCCCAGCAGTTATGTATTCGGACTCCGCCGTGGACAAAGAAATAGAATTTTGTTTCTTACTCATCCATGAGACAAGTGCACTTTCAAAATAGAAACAACCGCCAGAAGTACTTTTGCATCCATCAACATCTCCTGCCCAATCGCCGTCCGAATATGCCGATAGAGAATCATTTGTGTGGAAGGAATACCAAATTCCAAAAGATAGGGTCCCACTAAGATATTTGGTAATACGTTTAATGACAAGTAAATGAGACTCTTTTAGGGTGGATTGATAGCGGGCACAAACTCCTACACTAAAGGAAATATTCGAATGACTAGCGGTTAGGTAAGGTAAACTACCTATTATACTTTTAAAGAGTGTGTACTCTACATCATTTCCTTCGGAGTCCTTACTAAGTTTAATCGAAGAATTCATAGGAGTATGTGCATGCTTAGAAGATTCCAGTTTAAATTTCTTAACAAGGTCTTTAGCATACTTAGTTTGGGACAAAAATAGCCCTTTTTGGAGTTGACGAACTTGACGACCTAGAAAGAAAGTAAGTTCACCAACCATACTTATCTCAAATTCATCGTGCATTTCTTTTGAAAAAAATTGAGTATGTTTATCACACGTAGAACCAAACACTATGTCGTCGACATACACTTATGCAGCTAGGATAGCTTTCTCATCACGACGAATAAATAGTGTCATATCTACTCCCCCTCTCAAAAATCCATGAGAAATGAGATAACAAGTGAGTCTTTCATACCAAGCACGGGTTGCTTGTTTCAAGCCATATAGCTCTTTCTTTAGGAAGAAGAAATGATTAGGATGATTTGGGTCCTCAAACCCTTTAGGTTGTTCAACATAGACTTCTTCTTGAAAAATACCATTTAAAAGGCACTTTTTACATCCGTTTGATATAATTTAAATTTAAGGTAACATGCTATGGCTAGTTAAAGGCGAATCGATTCTAACCTAGCAACTGGAGCAAAAGTCTCTTCAAAGTCAACACCTTTTATTTGGGTGTATCCTTGGGCAACAAACTTAGCTTTGTTACGAACAATGACAGCATTTTCATCCATTTTATTTTTGAAAATCCATTTGGTGCCAATGATGTTTGTATTAGAAGGCCTAGGGACTAATTCCCAAACATCATTTTTTTTAAAATTGAAACAATGATTTGAATGGCATTAATCCAATGTTCATCTTTTAATGCTTATTTAATGTTTTTAGGTTCAATTTTACAAGTATATCATAAATAGGTAACTTCATTTTCTAATTGAGCCCTAGTCGTGACACCTACCTCGGGATCTTCTATAATTTTTGAAGTGTCATGACTTTTACAAACCCAAGGAGAAGGATCCTTTTTCTTAGTAGTGGGAACAACCAAGTCAATATGAGACTCAATATTTTCAACATTGGAAACAACATCACACTCACATGACAAATCTTCCTGATTTTCAATAGATGTGGACAGATCATCGTCTTTTATTACAACATTTATTAATTCCATGACTTTAGAGCTACTTAAATTAAAAACTCTAAAAGCTCTACTATTTTGAGAATATCCTAGGAAAATACCTTCATCATTCCTTGAGTCAAATTTACCTAGACGTTTTCTATCTCAAAGTATATAACAAGGACTACCAAAAACTCTAAAATATGCCAAATTAGGCTTCCTAACCATCCACAATTCATATTGTGTTTTGTTAGTATTAGGACGCAAATAAACCCTATTTACGGTGTGATATGCGCTGTTAACCGCTTCAGCCCAAAACCTACGAGGCATATTTCTTCCTAGGAGCGTAGATCTTGCCATTTCTTGGATCGTTCAATTTTTTCTTTCAACTATACCATTTTGTTGTGGAGTTCGAATGGCCGAGAATTCATGGTTATTTCCTATTTCATCAAAAAAGGCATTTACAACGGATTCCTTGAATCCGGTTCCATTATCACTCCTAAAGAGGTTTATGGTAACACCGTGTTGATTTTGAAGAATTCTACACTTAACAGTGAGAAAATCATCTGTCTTAGATTTTTTTCTTAGAAAGCCTACTATGGAGTATCTAGAAAAATCATCCACCATTACTAAGATATATCTCTTTCCTCCTATGCTCTCGGTACGAGTGGGACCCATAAGGTCCATGTGTATCAATTCTAAGACACTAGAGGTAGTTATTGAGTTTAACTTTTTATGAGGATTCTTAATTTGCTTTCCTAATTGACAAGGCTCTCAAATAGTGGAGGTTGTCTTTCCTAGAGATGGTAAACCTCGAACTAGCTCTTTTCTCACTAATCGATCAAGATATCTAAAGTTAACATGACCTAACCTTTGGTGCGAAAGATCGTCAAACGAGGCTTTTGCACTATTGCAAACTAAAGAGGATTTAGGATCTATTCCGTAGCAATTGTCACTAGTTATCACACCTTGTAAAATAGACTCAACCGATTGATCAGATACGGTGCACTCCGATTGACTAAACTTAACATCAAGATTTTCATCAGATAATTGGCTAATACTTATCAAATCAGCCTTGAGACCATCAACATAAAGGACATTTTGAAGTTCAGGAAACCTGGAGATTTCAATAGATCCTCTACCCATGATTCGGGATTTCCTTCCATCCCCAAAGGTAACTTTACCATCTTTATAGTTTTCAAGGGTGGTAAACAAAGATTTATCACCAGTCATATGTATCGAGCAACCACTATCAAAGTACCATTGAGAGATATTTTGAGCCTTAAGTGCAACATGAGCAATAAAAGATTTATTGGTATGATTTTTCTTAACCCAAGCTTGAGTTGTGTTCTTTCCTTTGTTGGTTCTAGTGTTATGATTGGAATTATATCCTGGGAATTTAGAAAACCTAAGAAACTCTTCCATTAAACCTTTAGAAGTATTGACTTGATACTCAACTTGGCTTTTAAGACTAGCTAAGGAGCTATAGTGTTGTTTAGAAGTTGTGAAATGAGATCTCTTTCCAAGCTTGTAACAAAAATATTTAAGATGACCCCGTTTGTGATAATAAGTGCACACATAGGGTTGTTTTGGATTAGCTTTTAAAGGTTGCTTAGGAGGACTTATTTTAGGAAGAAAAGGTTTAGGAGGTTTAGATTTGGTAACAAACTTAGCTACAAGTTCGGGTTTGACTTTGCATGACTCTTCATATCCCATACCCTTTCTCTCTTAATAACCTTTCTCCTTATATCCCAAAACAAGGCCTAGAAATAATTTTCCCATTCTTCCTGAATTATCTTCGAGTGTGACTTTAACTTCATGAGAGGACTCGAGATCTTTTTCAAGTTGGGAAATTTTAGCTTCGAGGGATTTTCTAATCTTTAAAGACTCATGAAGATCTTTGTTAACAACTTCCAAGGAGATAATTAAGTCATATTTTTCTTTACCTACCAAGATAAGCTTCTCAGAAAGATATATCTTGATTTCCTCGAGTACACTAACTAAATCCTCCTTCTCCTTCAGGCCTTTCAACTCTTTTTATAAAGTTAAGACTTTAAAGGTTAATCTTTTGTTAACTTTTTGAATACGAAGAAACTCAGTGTATAGTTCAGAATAGGCAGATTCCAGTTCACTCTCATCTATTTCAGTTTCACTTCCTTTTTCATCACTACTAGTAGAGTGAGTGGAAGAAGCCTCAATATTTTGCTCGTAATTATCAACATTAGGGTATGACTCACTTGAATTACTAGCGTGGATTGCAATAAACACGGTGAAATTATTTCTAGACGGGGTAGAGTCATTAGAGTCTTCAGACTCATTATCACTGTCTCTTAGAGTGGCATTGTAAACTGCCTTTTCTTTGCCTTATCTCTTAAGTTTAGTAGGGCACTCAAATGCTATATATGACCACATCCCTCACACTCAAAGCATCTCTCCAAATCATCCTTTTTAAAGTTGGCTCTGTTGAACTTCTTAGGATCCTGATTATTGAATTTTCTATTACCTTTGTTTTGTTGTTCTCAAATTTTGGTTTTTCAAATTTTGAGTTTTGCTTTTTGAACTTGAGAAATTTCTTAACTTTTTTGGCAAATAAAGCTATATCATGAGGATCTATATCAGACTCATCAGATTCAGACACTTCTACTTTCATTACTTTCAAGGAAACACCTTTATCTTTGTTTCTTTATCCTTAGGAAACATATCTAATTCATATGTTTAAGGATCACCAACAAGCTCTTCAAGTTTCAATGTATTTAGATTTCCTAATGAATTAAGAACAATGACTTTAGGAATAAACCGCTTAGGAAGACATCTAAGAATTTTTTTAACAACACGATCTTCAGGTATTTTTTCACCTAAGTTAAAGCAAGAATTAACAGTATCAGATATAAGAGCATAAAACTCATCAAATGTTTCAGTTTCTTTCACGGTGATGGTTTCAAATTGAGTTGTCAATTTTTGAAGTTTTGAAGCTTTAACTACACTAGTTCGCTCATGAGTAACTTAGAGAATATTCCAAGCTTCCTTTGACGTCTCGCACGTCATTATACGACGAAATTCATCAGGGTTCACCGAACCAAACAAGGCATTTAAACCTTTAGAGTTAAAGTTACACCATTTTAGTTCTCCCTCACACCACTGTTCTACAAGTGTTAAAATAATTTCGTCATTAACAACCATAGTTGAAGGAGACCATCCTCTTTCAATAGTAACCCAAACACGTTCATCAATTGATTTAAGGGAAAATTTCATACGTGCTTTCCAATAGATGTAATTAGTTCCATCAAACAAAGGTAGTCTATTCGATGAAAAACTTTTCATATAACCTCCAGGATTCATCTAAATAACATTTAGAGACTAGCTCTTATACAAATTTGAAGTTGTAAGGTTATATGTACTTAGGTCATTTCGTAGAATACACACACACAACGCTATTAAAACTTTGCCAAGTAGAGATATATACCAATTTTAATTTTTTTTACAAATTTAAAAGTTATCATGAACAATTTTCAATAAAAAGCGATGGGATTGATAACTTGATTAAGAGAAATAAAATTATCCAATTTCATACATTTTATCCTACCCATGCATCTATGTGATTTGATAAAGTAAAGTGCAAAAATCACAACCACAACGCGCCAATATACGAGGAAAATCCAAATGGGAAAAACCTCGGACGGCTGGGCCTAGACAAATCCACTACAAATAGGTTTTACAAAGGACTCAAAAGACTTAGAGACTTTGACTCACTCAAGACACGCTGATACCATCCTCTACCTCCGAATTCGTAATGCGCGAAGCTCCAACGCATTACTCGACACTACTCGTGTCGCGTTATCCACCGAAGCCCAAAGTACCGTTTCCAATAAGCTTGATTGCAGAGATCCACCGCAAGTGTGCTTGTTGATTTTCAAGTTGATTCCATGGGGTTTTGATTCAAAGGTTAAATTGTGTTGGAGAAGAATTTTTACCAAAAGGGGAAGATATGATTTTTTTCTCTCAAGAGTATGTAAAACTTCCTTATTGAAAATAACTGATTTTCGTCCATATATGAAACTGTAAAAGTAGTGGACTATAACAGATGTGTGAAATAACTGCTGGAAAATAAGTTAAAATTTTTCAAATCTGGCAGATCTTGTTCGAACGGCCTTCCGTTCGAATGAGTTATCTAACGATATTCCATAGGAGAGTTAGATAAGTCGTTAGAAATTTCGTTCGAACGACGTTGTTCGAATGACATTTGTAACGAACTTCTAACGAGTTTCCAGTGAGGTCTAGGGAATGTCGTTAGATCCAGGTCGTTCGAACGACTTGGAGGAACTTCGAACGATATTTCTTATTTCACTAAAAAAGAGTTAAAATTAATTTCAAAATTGTTGTTTATGAAAATTAATTTTTTATGAACATTACTCTATATGAAAATTTCTCATGATGAAAAATACTCCAACACATAAAAATGTTTTTGGTCATATACCTTTTTAGAAGAATGAAGTTGAAGTGCATATTGATGTCGCGTGAATTTTGGATGCGATGCTCGATTCTCTAAGGTTGTATGAAGCTTGATTAAAAATGACCCAAAAGAGTTTTGTCCAACGGAATGTAGCCAATACTACAAATGACTCGATTGGAAATTTGTCCTTACAGTATATATTGCGTGAGAATTATATACCATATAAATAATCTACTTATGTGTGTGTGTGTGCGCGTGTGTGTGTGTGAAGGGTAAGTTAAGTTGAAAGACTTAATTATAAAGGTTTAATGATAGATTGTGAATATCTAATGAA
The DNA here is from genome assembly GCA_949130495.1 of Sambucus nigra. Lineage (NCBI taxonomy): Eukaryota > Viridiplantae > Streptophyta > Magnoliopsida > Dipsacales > Adoxaceae > Sambucus > Sambucus nigra. Next base: position 8,045,947 of record OX422207.1, on the reverse strand, counting down.
TGAATTAAGTAGTTAAACTTAATTACAAATTTAGAGGATAACAATGTGTAGAAAGTTATCTACGATGGTAATAACATAAGAGGGGTGTTAATTCAGTTATCATACTGTATGGGTGGTACTGGGAACTTAGACGTGTGAATAAGTTCAGTTAGATACTTTAGTCCAGTTAGATTAGGTAGTACAACTAGGTGGACTAAGTAGAAAGCATTAGGCATGCACAATAGATGAGAGGTGAGGAAACTCAAGAGAGTGTACGTGAACCTAACATGTGTAATAAATAACTTATTTTTATTTGTGATAAACGCTTGCTAAATCTTTTCAAAACGTTTTGAGTACTAAATCTTGCTATAAAATATTTTTGAAACCTTTTAGGTGTCCAGCCCTAGGGTCGTCAGGCATGACTTCATTCTTAGGACTCGAAGCTGTAGCACTATGGATACTGACAAGATTTGCATAGACGATTCTCTCTTTCTGATCTAGTGTAGGGTCCCAGTTCAATATTTTTGTACTTGGACCTGTTGTCCAATGACTTTATTTTAGTTATGTAGTCTTCATATTTGTTACGATTTCTTATAAAGATGTGGATTTTGTCAATGGTTTATTTGGTTTTACATTGTTCATTGATACAATGTGTGATGTTAGATTCTAGTGTATTATGGTTGTTGTATTTTAGTTCTGCATAAATTGTTTAAATTACAAGATAAAATTTGGCACCAGTTTAATTAACTATTAGGGGGTTAGTAATTAAAATGTTTTCGATAATCATTCTAAGAATGAACTAGATGAGAAACCTATTTTAATTTAATAAAGGCCTGATCACCCGATATTTAATTAGGCGGGGTGTCACATATTAATCCTTTGTGTGTGGGTTATTGTTGGAAGGACCTTTTGTCTAAAATCCATTTTCATACCTACAAATACACAAAGACGTGTTTATGAGCAAGTAAGGGGTATCAATCCATGCTTCTTAATGTCGATACGAGCAAAATGACGAATATGTAATGGATTTTTAAAATAATTATTAAAGGCTAATGATGAATTACTATTTAAATTAAACTAATTAATATGAACTAAAATAAGAAAAGATGAGAATCCACTTTTATGGTTCAACTATTTATTTTAACTAAGTAACTTTCAATTTTAGAATATTCCAAGATGTATTTAAATTAAAAATCGACTCTCGTCGCGACTGTAATTTAATTAAAATATTTCTTGGAAAAATAATTTTAGACTTTTACAAAAACTCTTGAAGAATAAGAATAAAGCTTTACAATAAACTACTTAATGGGGATCATTTATTCAAAAAAATTTAAGTCTTCACAATTTATTTTACAATTAGAAATTCGTAAAACATCAGTACCTTAAGAAAAACATATATATAGTTTGATTTTTAAGAAAATGATGTAATAAAACTTTCGTGTTCTTCCTTAATGACAAGATCACCCCATCTCTCATGGGAGGGGATTTTTTCGATTCATTAAAAATAAATTAATTTCTTTGGAAGCATGACTAGAACCAAATCTTTTCTCTCGAAATCCATTTTCAATGTAAAATTCTAATATCCATTTTCAAACTAAATTAAATAAAAGAACATAAAAGTTTCATCTCTCCCCTTGAAAGGGGGTACTTAGCCTAACTTGTGAATTATTTTTTAGAAACTAAATTAAATAAGATGGATGATGATAATAGAGGTGTGGGATAAAGTATTAAAATTGGTTTCTATTTAAAAAAGAAATTAAAAAGAAAAGACGAATAATGAAGAAGATAATAGAGAAACAAACTTTAGGGGTGGGTGTAATGTAGAAAAAAGGAGGTTCTCGGCACTGTAGCGCATACTATAGCTGCGTTGATCTAAGGATTCTTGCTCTACCATATGGCACACTAGGATGGTGCCACATGGTACATTGAGATTTAATGCAAAAAGTGTTTTATGTAATTCATTAATTATGTTAAATCCCCTAAAACTTCATAACTTGTTTATACGACCTCCAGATGACGAATTGCAAAAACCAACGTGACCCTCATTTTGATGCCGACAATATTTTAATAGTACACGAGTGACGGGGTTTGAGTTCAGGTATGATAGGGGGATTTTAATTTCTTCTGGTTTCAAACTCTGCACACTCATAACTTCTTCGTTTCAAATCCGATTGACGCGTCGTTTGAACCCAGACGTACCTTGATTGAAGGTCTACAATTTTCGTGATTCATCCTAGTCTAAAATGAGTCATCTAAATTTATCAATTTTCCCTTGAACGTGCATATGCAATCGTATTTGCTCAAATTTCCTCTAATTAATGTGTTTGAATCCGCAAGTATGTTTTTACCTAAGCTACACGAAATACTCGAATAAGTTCAATTTTATCGAGAACTAGGAATTAAAATACATTTATTTGAGGTATAAATATAACACTTTTGGGTCCTTATCACACCATCCCCAAATAGAACATTGCTAGTCCTCGAGTAAATATAGAAAGAAATATAAGAAACCAAAAGTGTACCACTTTTGCGGGTAGCAGCGGTTGCACTTAGCATGTCCAACAAGTCGTTACACTTATAGGTTTGCCTAGGGACAAGTGTTGTCTGGTGAGGGTGTGCCGTGAATATATTCCCAAAATTCAAAACATTTTATTTTGAAAATCATTTATTAAAATCACATAACCCATCATTTAAGGAATACAAAGAATGAACTATGAAGTATATGAAAAGTTTAAACTCACTTACTACCCAAGAAAAATCCTTCCTAGCACTAGTGCGAATTCATAGATTTCCTCCTTGAATCAAAGCCTTAACTTTAAAATCTCAACGGATATATCTCTCTACAATGAATATTACAGGATATATGTGGTAACATATGATTATTTAATTTATTAAAATTGTCATGAGTCATAAATACAACAATTCGGGAAATTTAGTTGGGACGCGCGTGTCAGCCACGCCAGGAATCAATTTAATTAAATTTAAAAGTAAAATATAATTTTATCATCCGTATGGACATTTGGGGTGCGTCAACGTGTTCAGAGGGGTCGAAATAGTCAGAAAACACTAGCTGAGGGTTTAGTTTGGGTCCCGGGGCATTTTTAGGCCAAACCGACAACATGAGAGGGTATTTTAGTCATTTTAAATTTTAAAGGATTTGGACCCACGAATTTTAGGGTTTATTTAGCAGCTATTATGAGGGCCATTATTAGCCAAAAAACAAAGAAGCAGGCAACATGAGAAAGAGGAGAGGTTACAGGAGGGTTACAAGCCATAACCACCACCCACCACCACTTTTCGACGGAAATTGTGATCGGAGAAAGGGAGAGAACTAGCCTTTGGTATCATCAGTAGATCAGAACACCAATTATAAGTCAAGTGATTTGATTCCATTAAGTTTCAGAATATATATTATCCATGTAGATTATAATTGAAGACTAGACTTTTAAAAATTAATAATTTCATGAATTAGGAGAAGTAAATATTGAATAGGGGTAGGATTTGCATGTAGTTAAATTTTGGAATTAATAAAGATTGTAATCAGAACCTTAGTAATAGAAATCCTGGATTAAAATTTGATTTTAGGTTGTCTTGAATTGGAAGAAACTACACTAGGGTTGAATATGAAAATTTTGATGAATATATCGATACATATGTTGTTCTTAAGATGATTTGATTGTTCTGGAACGTTAGAAAAATGGTAATTAGAATGGTATAACATGTAGTACGTTTACTTTGGAGTATAGATTCATGTAATGGAGATTGGAGAGAAAACTAGGTGCTAAAAATGCAGAAAAACGTGGGTTGTAACTACTTGATCGATCGATCGACATTCATAGTCGATCGATCGACATTCATAATCGATCGACCTCCACAGAAATTGCGATATTTTTCCCCTTTTTGAATTTAAGCAATTCTGAACCTTGAAAATTATTGGTGGGGACCTTGTGAAAACATTTAGATTTAAGGAAACCAGTACAGGTGTATATGGGGCCCAGATTATAGTAGAATTGAATTGGAATTTTCTCTTAGACTTACTAGGGTCCGATGAGTGAGATGATATTAGAGATAGTGAGTAAATGAATTAAATCTATATAGTTTATAATTTAAGGTTAGAGACAGAAATATGGACCTTAAGAGTATTGAAATAATATTTGGGAATAAGAGGAGACTTAGTAACCTTTTTGGGTAGGTTTTATGTACTTGAAACTATATGATGTGAGACGTATCGTCGAATTATATTATATATCATCTGGAAGTATGATGATGTACGAATTGGATTAATGGTATAGGGTTGAAAACATACCTTAATAATATTATAAGTTATCTAAGTTGGGTGAATGCTTAGCGTATGGATTATTGTGTGTATGACATACCTACCATACTTGCTATTTTGGGAGGTCGGCTGTCGGAATAGGGCCATCTAATATTTGTGTGCCTACGGGGGGGATTTATATTGGTACCTCAAGGACATAGGGATGTGAATGACTTATTTGTGAGTTAATAAGTTTGCTGACCATGGGAGCGTAGGTATGTGCGTGACTCGTGGGTATGTGAACTATGTTCGCCTCCAATATGTGTGATTTTGCTTATTGAAACGGTTCCTGAGAGATTCGGAACACGTGGTCCTCATGTACGTGATGTACCGGGATTTTATAGCAGAGTATGTGTGCACCGCAGCTTAGCTTATGGTGCTCTATTTGTATATTTGTGCTGAGAATAATATACTAGTGATTATAATGAACTCTTTGTTAAAGTGTGAATATAAATTATTAAGACATTTTTTAATAGGATTTAAAATGAGAATTTTCTAGCGTAATTGTTATAAATTAATCTTATCAGCAAAAAGGTGAATTACATGCAGCATAAGTTAGAATAATGTGAGTAAACCCCTATATGATTAATGTGAGGATAGGAAATGGTACAGACTAGATAGTGAATGACATAACTAGAACGGGACAAGGATATACGTTAGGTGTGCACAATAGTTAAGAGGTGAGGAACTCATGTTAGAGCACATAACAAACATGTATATAATATTCACTGTTTAATGCAATTAAACACTTGCTATCTTTTTTAAACTGTTTTCACCTCGGGCTCTGACCCGTTTTCTTTCAAATCTATTTTTCTTGTAAAACCTTTTAGGTGCCCAGCCACAAGGATGCCAAGCTTAGGAGTTCCATTCCATTGACGTGCTGTAGCGGCTATGAAAGTGTGACACCCCGCCTAATTAAATACCGGGCGATCACTCCTTTATTAAATTAAATTAAGGTAAATAGTTGGTTCATTCTCAGCATCACTGTCGATAAAAAATAAATTTTCCAATTTAACACCCTAAATAATTAAGCTAAGTGTCAAAACCATTTTCATAAAAAACTTTCCAAATTTTATTTAAAGAAAAAATATTTATTTATTTTAGTTAACCACATTCAATAAGTAAGAATCACACCACATTTAAATTTTGCAACATAGTCCAATTAATTCAATACATTCGTCAATCGAATGTCAACATGCGAAATATAAAGTAACACAATTCAAACTGAATAAATCCCATAGTGACAATACTAGAAATAACTGAAATACAAATGTCCCAATAACAATGAAATAATGGAAGGGGCGACACATGCCCAATAAATGAGAATGCTAGAAGTGGAGTCAATAAAGGAAGCCGTCTACGCAAGTGACCTGCAACTCCCACCTAAGCTGTAGCTCGTTCCTTTCAAGGGATCCTAAGCAAGACGCCCCTATGGCTGGGCACCTAAAATATATACATATATATACAAGAGAGAGAGAGAAAAAGAAACGGGTTAGAGCCCGATAGTGTGTATGATTTTAAAATTTGTTTAGCAAGTATTTAAATTGATACAGGCCAATGCAACAACATATTAGAGCGACACTCTCTTGAGAAATTCTCACCTTTCTTCTAATTTGTACGCCTATCGTACTAACCTTCCCAACGGTTTATCTTATCATTTTATCATACTAACCTTCCCAATAATTTAGCTTATCTTAACTTACTCATAAGATTTCAAAACCGAACAACATCATTGTTTAAAAAGAATACTTCCAATTAGCAGCACAACTCCTGTTTTAGCTTTATTAATTTTATAAAGTTTCCCAGTGTCAGATTATACTTTCACAAAACAAGTATTTACTATTTGAGTCATCAACCATGTCCTACTTATCAAATCACAGTAGGCAATTTCAAATTCCCGAATCTCATATATATATTAACTACTCGTATAATATATATATATAATAACAACACCCCAAATAAAACTATGGTGCGTGCATACTTCTACTATCCAAACCCCATACCACTCATATCAAGGGGAATACAAATTCGGAATCACTCTCGAACTGTATTAACACATACACAGACAATATCGAGGCAAAGCATAGATTCCAAGTCTCTAAGAGGATAGCACATACTCGCGTCTCTTAGGACCGTCTGAACTATCAATTCGATAGCCTGTACCAAGGATATCTATCTTCTAGGGTACAAGTCAATATCCCCCATAAAGGTCCCATCGAGATAAGACTGTCCCAGCGCGGTAACCTCAAGGATAGCAAGTAGCGCGGTATGTTTTTCACATGAATATAATATATGTACACACAATCATATAAATATACCACTTTTATCATATTAATACAGGTTCCTCTCGTCGCCCATAATTACCACATTTATCCTTAATTTCACATTATTAGTATTACGTATAAGGTTTCATCTCTAACCTTAACTCGAAGAGTTTTCTCACTTATTCCGTGACACTCGTGGACTCTATCCTTACCAAGTAGAAAATTCAGTAGGTATACCTCTATTCACTATCGTAGTTATTCATCGTAATCTCTCACTTGAAATACGTAGTTTCATCGTTCATTATATAATTATCCCAAAAGCAAACTTCTCATCTTATAATAAAGTTCCCAACACTTATTCATATGTCCTACTGGTCTTTCCTATCTCCCAAAACATTTTATTAAGAATACCCAAGAATTATTTCACGATAAATTTAATTTAACTAATTAAACAAGGGAAATAGGAGTCTGTCAGGAGGGGTCGATCGATCGAGGTCTGGGACTTGATCGATCGAACCTTCGATCGATCGAAGCTCTATGCTCGATCAAGCAGGTATTTTGATTTCTGCAGAATTGCAGTTACGGGTTCTACCATCTATGTTCATCCAAATCCATATTTTTCAACTCCAAACGTCCCAAAAATTTTACTACTAACATTATAACATTATAGCAGATGTTTTCAACGTAAAGCATGTGTATTTCTATCATTAAACATGGATAATCAACCCAAAATCTTATCTAATCATGAAGAACCCTAGAGTTTTCTTACACAGTTTTATAACAAATCTTTCTCCAGAATTTATTTCTTATAATCATGAAAATTTCGTGGTTAATTTCCTCCACATGGCAAGGGTTTCCAGAATCATCATATCAAGCACTACTACATGGATTTTCCTATCACAAATTGGGTTTTCTTCCACATATTTCATCCCTAATAATTCCTAAACTAATATGGAAATTGCACCAACGAAAACAGCATGATAAACACGTGCGTGGGATTTTTGGTATTCTGATTTACGGCTGATTTTGGTATTGTTGCGTTCCTCGTCTCGCGATCTACGCGTTGGCGGCGACGGCGATGCAAACGGGTGGCTTTTTGGCCTTGAATTGCCTTGAGAGCTCTCTCCTCTCTTCTCCAATGGCCGTCACTTGTGTTTAGAGTTTCTAACCCTAGGTGACCATCCAGATATCTGATATAACCCTTGGAATTTTCGTATTTTAATTACCCAAAAAGGTGAAATGTCCAAAACGCCCTCCCGAGGTACCAATTAGGCCTAAAAACGCCCCGAGACGCAAACTAACCCCCCGGGTACACTTTTCTGACTATCTCGACCCTTCCGGACGCGTTGGCACACTCAAAACAACCATACGAACAACTTATAAAATATTCACTTTTTATTTATCAAAATTAGTCCCGACGTGACACGAGCACGTCCCGACTTAAATTTCCGAAATTGTCATTTAATTCACTCATGACATTCAATATAACCAATATCATATATATTACTTTTCTCATTAGTAATATTCAACAAATTTCCCATAATTACTAACTCTCGCCACATTAATAATTATAACATAATTAGTTTCCTGTTTTTTATTAAATAATTAACTCACATTAAATTTAATAAATCCCCAAATTAATATAGCATAAATATACGGGGGATTACATACTTCCCCCCTAATAACGGAATTTCGTCCCGAAATTCGGAAAATAAGGCATACCTGGTAAAAACAACTTTGGATATCTCTCGCGCATATCTGCCTCGCGCTCCCAAGTGGATTCCCCCACATTATGATGCTCCCACTGGACCCGCACAAGTGGAACTATCTTCGATCTCAATCTCCTCTCACTATAGTCTAGGATAGCCACCGGTCTCTCCTCGTAAGAGCTGTCAGGCTGTAAGTCTATCTCATCTATCGCAATGTGAGTATGGGCCATATCATCCCGAAGATACCGTCTCAACGACGAGATGTGGAATACATCGTGAATGCGATGTAAATGCTCTGGCAGTCCCAACCTATATGCAACCGGCCCAATCCTCTCGATGATGGGAAATGGTCCCACGTACCTCGGAGCCAACTTCCCCTTCTTCCCGAACCTCATCACTCCCTTCATAGGAGATACACGCAATAACACTTGGTCCCCCACAGTAAACTCCCGGAAGAACCGTTTCGCATCAGCGTAGCTCTTCTGCCTGTCCTGGGCTACCCGAATACGACTCCTGATCATCTCAATCCTCGCGGAGGTCTCCTGAATCACTTCTGGTCCTAGCAACTTGTTGTCCCCCCACCTCGAGCCAACAAGTTAGAGAACGACAAGGCCTTCCATACAAAGCCTCAAATGGAACCATGCCAATTGTGAACTGATACGAGTTATTATAAGCAAACTCTACCAGTGGAAGATGCGGCTCCAAACCTCCTCCAAAATCGAGAACGCACATGCGTAGCATATCCTCTAACATCTGATTAGTACGCTCTGTCTGTCCATCTGTCTGTGGGTGGTAAGCTGAACTCAACTTCAACTCAGTACCCATAGCCTCCTAAAAGCTTTCCCAAAAACATGACACGAAAATCTTGTCCCTATCTGACATAATATTCAGGGGCACCCCGTGTAATCTGACAATCTCAGCGATGAATAACTGAGCATACTGACCCGTGGTATAATCTGTCCGCACAGGCAGAAAATGAGCCACCTTGGTCAAACGGTCTACAATCACCCAGATAGAGTCATGGCCCCGCTGTGAGGTAGGCAACCCTGTAATAAAATCCATGGAAATGATCTCCCACTTCCACGCGGGTACTTCCAATGGCTGAAGCAGCCCTGACGGTTTCTGATGGTCCACCTTCACCAGCTGGCAGGTAGAACACTTGGACACGAACTCAGCAATGTCCTTCTTCATCCCACTCCACCAGTATTGCCTCCTCATATCCTGGTATATCTTATCTCCTCCAGGATGTACTGCAAATCGGGACCCGTGAGACTGGGTCATCAATGCATGACGTAATTCTGCTCCTTCTGGAACCACCAATCTCCCATTAAACCTCAAACCCCCATCAGAACTAACAGAATAAGACTCAGCACCCTCGGCTAAAAGTCGTACAATCTGCTACTGGAAAAATGGGTCTGTGGTCTGGGCCTGTATTACCCTCATAACAATCTCGGGTGTGATTGTCATAACAAATATGAAGGAACAGGCTACTGCGTCCTGGTGGCCTAACTCCTTCCACTTTGCTTTCCAGACATCTGCTACCTCGTCTACCAGTCTACGACTAAACGCATCAGCAACTACATTGTCCTTTCCTGGATGATACTGTATATCGAACTGGTAGTCCTTCACAAACTCTAGCCATCTGCGCTGACGCATATTCAGCTCTCGCTGAGTGAACAGGTACTGCAGTGATTTGTAGTCTGTGAACAAACGGAACTTCTCCCCCAATAAGTAGTGCATCCATATCCTTAATGCAAAAACGACCGCTGCTAACTCCAGGTCGTGGGTGGGGTAATTCTTCTCATGCGGCTTAAGCTTGCGGGAGGCAAAAGCTATAGCCTTCTCCTCCTGCTGAAGTACTCCCCCAAGTCCCCGTAAAGAGGCATCGGTGTAAACCAGGTACTCCGCATCCGGCTTTGGTAAAGAAAGGACCGGCACTGAAGTAAGCTTTTCTTTTAGCTCGTCGAAAGCCAATTGACAAGCGTCATCCAAAACATATGGTACTCCCTTGCGAGTCAGATTCGTCAATGGACCCGCTATTTTGGAGAATCCCCGAATGAATCTCCTGTAGTATCCGGCTAACCCCAAGAAACTACGCACTTCCATCGGTGTCATGGGCTGTCCCCACTCCCTCACCGCTGACACTTTGCTCAGGTCAACTGCAATCCCCTGCTCAGAAACAACATGCCCCAAGAACTGTACTTCTCGCAACCAGAATCCACACTTCTCGTACTTAGCATACAACTGATGCTCTCGTAGAGTTTGAAGAACCTGCCTCAAGTACTCGGCATGCTCCTCCTCAGAGTGTGAATATATCAAGATGTAATCTATGAAGACGATGACAAACTGATCCAAGAACTCTCTGAATACTCGGTTCATCAAGTCCATGAAAACGGCTGGAGCATTTGTGAGTCCGAACGGCATCACCTTGAACTCATAAGACCCATATCTCATCAAGAAGGCAGTCTTTGAAACATCCTGCTCTCTAATACGTAACTGATGGTACCCCGACCTGAGATCTATCTTCGAAAAGAAAGTTGCTCCCCTCAACTGGTCAAACAGATCATCGATTTGAGGCAACGGATACTTATTTCGTATCGTGACCATGTTCAACTCCCGGTAGTCCACACACAATATCAGTGAACCATCTCTCTTCTTCACAAACAAGACTGGAGCGCCCCAAGGTGAGGTACTCCTACGAATGAATCCCTGACCTAACATCTGCTCTATCTGATCTCGTAGCTCTCGCATCTCTGCCGGAGCCATACGGTACGGTGCGCGTGCTATAGGTCTCGTATCTGGCAATAAATCTATGACAAAGTCTATCTGACGACTGGGCGGTAGGCCTGGTATCTCCTGAAACACACCGGAATACTCCCTGACAACTGGGATCGAATCCAAGGGAATCACAACCTCCTTAGAGGTATCCTCCTCTATGTAATACAAATGAGCGGTCGAACCTCCCTCTGGGCGAGGCATCGCCACTAAAAACATCTCTTGCCCCGGAATGGCAAAAATAATGCTCCCACCGAATCAATCGATCATGGCTCTATAAGCTGCGAGCCAATCCATACCAATAATCACATCATGCTCGTGCATGTGTAAGACTAACATGTCTGCAGGTAATACCAAGCTACCAATCTCTACCCCCACTCCCCGGCATATAAAGAAAATAAGTGACCCACTCCCCAGTGGTGAGTCCACACACGTCAGCTCTCTGCTGTGGCTAACAACCCTAAGGCCTTCGCAAAATGCGTAGCTATAAAACAATGCGTTGCCCCCGTATCAAACAAAACCCGACCCATAGTACCATGGATAGGAAACATACCCTCAATCGCGGGTGGTGCCTGTGGAGCTGCTGCCTGGTGGACGTTATAGACACGTCCATACTGTAATTTCCCCTGCTGCACTGGAGCTGTTGGAATGGCTGGTAGGGCTGGCACCTGGGCTGGAGCTGGCAGGGCAGGTGGAAAAAGTGGTCTCTGTGGCTCATTACGGGCTCCCTGCTGCTGTGGGGCCCTATCGCCCTCTGGGCAATCCTGACGCCTATGGCCATGTTTACCACACCCAAAACATCGGCCTTTGAAGTTACCTCCCCTCTGACCCTGCTGTCCACGGCCCTGTTGGCCGTTACCTCCACGCCACTGGCCCTGTTGGCCCTGATGTGCATGCTGTTGGCCCTGCTGGCCCGACTGTTGTCCCTGCTATCGGTGTTGGCCCTGCTGACTCTGCTGATTAGGCTGGCCCTGATGGCTCTGCCTGAAACCTCTGAATCCCTGCCTAGAATCACCTGAATGGAATCGTTTTGCAGGGTCCCCCTGATGGGAACTCTGCTCATGCTGACGAGTCTGTCCATGAGCTGGTGCCCCATTGGCACTATTACCCCCGGTCCTACCCTGCTGGCTGGACTCTCCTGCTCTCTTACTTCCCTGCAGATGGAAGCGGTGATCCTGGTAATGTAACAACGCGGCATTGAGTACATCAGTGAAAGTACTCAGGGATAAATTCCCAATAAGGTGCTGACGGATCCTCCAAGCTAACCCGTCGACAAACAGCATAATCTTCTTGCTCTCAGTAGGTGCCTCATCTGGCACAATGGTGAGAAGTCTCATGAACTCCTCCTCATACTCCGCTATGGTAAGACTCTCCTGCTTCAGATTCAGTAATTTTCGCCTCATCTCAGTCTGCACGGCGGGTGGAAAATACTTGCGGTCAAACCGCTCCCAGAACAACTAAATAGGGATCATGTCCATCTCCTCCAATGTGGTAGTGGACTCCCACCACTGTAACGCGGCTCCCACCAGCTTAAAGGAAGACAATAACTACTTTTGCACGTCTGTGCATTCATACATACAGAGATGCCGCTAGATGTCTTTCTTCCATTGGCTAACTGTGACAATATCGGAGCTACCAGATAACTCAGGGGGATGCGCTTTCTGAAAAGCATCCCGAACCCTCTCCCATGCAGATGGAAGTTGTGCTGGTACTGGCGCCACTGCCTGAACCTGGGGTGGAGCCTGCTAAATCACCGCTATCGTGGCATTCACCGCCTGAGCAACAATGGCGGCTACTTCATTTTCATTCATTGTGCCTTGTGCTGGAACTGCTGGCTGTTCGGCATGGGCACGCCTATCTTTCGGAGCACGTCTTGGAGGCATCTGAAACGTGAACAAGTTTATTAGTCTACAGTTATTATCAAATCTCAAATAGCTGATGACTTAAACGTAAAAGCAAGAATACAACAATCCTAAAAATAGGGCTCTATAGCAATAACGATAAGCTGAAAGCGAAATAAGCCGTACAGATCCTATGGACACTAGAACCTGATGCTCTGATACCACCTGTGACACCCAGCTTAATTAAATACCGGGCGATCACTCCTTTATTAAATTAAATCAAGGTAAATAGTTGGTTCATTCTCAGCATCACTGTCGATAAAAAATAAATTTTCCAATTTAACACCCTAAATAATTAAGCTAAGTGTCAAAACCATTTTCATACAAAACTTTCCAAATTTTATTTAAAGAAAAAATATTTATTTATTTTAGTTAACCACATTCAATAAGTAAGAATCACACCACATTTAAATTCTGCAACATAGTCCAATTAATTCAATACATTCGTCAATCGAATGTCAACATGCGAAATATAAAGTAACACAATTCAAACTGAATAAATCCCATAGTGACAATACTAGAAATAACTGAAATACAAATGTCCCAATAACAATGAAATAATGGAAAGGGCGACACATGCCCAATAAATGAGAATGGTAGAAGTGGAGTCAATAAAGGAAGCCATCTACGCAAGTGACCTGCAACTCCCACCTAAGCTACATCTGGTTCCTTTCAAGGGATCCTAAGCAAGACGCCCCTGTGGCTGGGCACCTGAAATATATACATATATATACAAGAGAGAGATAGAGAAAAAGAAACGGGTCAGAGCCCGATAGTGTGTATGATTTTAAAATTTGTTTAGCAAGTATTTAAATTGATACAGGCCAATGCAACAACATATTAGAGCGACACTCTCTTGAGAAATTCTCACCTCTCTTCTAATGTGCACGCCTATCGTACTAACCTTCCCAACGATTTATCTTATCATTTTATCATACTAACCTTCCCAATAATTTAGCTTATCTTAACTTACTCATAAGATTTCAAAACCGAACAACATCATTGTTTAAAAAGAATACTTCCAATTAGCAGCACAACTCCCGTTTTAGCTTTATTAATTTTATAAAGTTTCCCAGTGTCAGATTATACTTTCACAAAACAAGTATTTACTATTTGAGTCATCAACCATATCCTACTTATCAAATCACAGTAGGCAGTTTCAAATTCCCGAATCTCATATATATATTAACTACTCGTATAATATATATATAATAACAGCACCCCAAATAAAACTATGGTGCGTGCATACTTCTACTATCCAAACCCCATACCACTCATATCAAGGGGAATACAAATTCGGAATCACTCTCGAACTGTATTAACACATACACAAACAATATCGAGGCAATGCATAGATTCCAAGTCTCTAAGAGGATGGCACATACTCGCGTCTCTTAGGACCGTCTGAACTATCAATTCGATAGCTTGTACCAAGGATATCTATCTTCTAGGGTACAAGTCAATATCCCCCATAAAGTTCCCATCGAGATAAGACTGTCCCAGCGCGGTAACCTCAAGGATATCAAGTAGCGCGGTATGTTTTTCACATGTATATAATATATGTACACACAATCATATAAATATACCACTTTTATCATATTAATATAGGTTCCTCTCGTCACCCATAATTACCACATTTATCCTTAATTTCACATTATTAGTATTACGTATAAGGTTTCATCTCTAACCTTAACTCGAAGAGTTTTCTCACTTATTACGTGACACTGGTCGACTCAATCCTTACCAAGTAGAAAATTCAGTAGGTATACCTCTATTCACTATCGTAGTTATTCGCCGTAATCTCTCACTTGAAATACGTAGTTTCATCGTTCATTATATAATTATCCCAAAAGCAAACTTCTCGTCTTATAATAAAGTTCCCAACACTTATTCATATGTCCTACTGGTCTTTCCTATCTCCCAAAACATTTTATTAAGAATACCCAAGAATTATTTCACGATAAATTTAATTTAACTAATTAAACAAGGGAAATTGGAGTCTATCAGGAGGGGTCGATCGATCGAGGTCTGGGACTCGATTGATCGAACCTTCGACCGATCGAGGTTCTATGCTCGATCGATCGATCAAGCAGGTATTTTGATTTCTGCAGAATTGCAGTTACGGGTTCTACCATCTATCTTCATCAAAATCCATATTTTTCAACTCCAAACGTCCCAAAATTTTTACTACTAACATTATAACATTATACCAGATGTTTTCAACGTAAAGCATGTGTATTTCTATCATTAAACATGGATAATCAACCCAAAATCTTATCTAATCATCAAGAACCCTAGAGTTTTCTTAAACAGTTTTATAACAAATATTTCTCCAGAATTTCTTTCTTATAATCATCAAAATTTCGTGGTTAATTTCCTCTACATGGCAAGGGTTTCCAGAATCATCATATCAACCAATACTACATGGATTTTCCTATCACAAATTGGGTTTTCTTCCATATATTTCATCCCTAATCATTCCTATACTAATATGGAAATTGGACCAACAAAAATAACAAGATAAACACTTGCCTGGGATTTTTGGTATTCTGATTTATGGCTGATTTTGGTATGGTTGCGTTCCTCGTCTCGCGATCTACGCGTTGGCGGCGACGGCGGTGCAAACGGGTGGCTTTTTGGCCTTGAATTGCCTTGAATGCTCTCTCCTCTCTTCTCCAATGGCCGTCACTTGTGTTTAGAGTTTCTAACCCTAGGTGATCATCCAGATATCTGATATAACCCTTGGAATTTTCGTGGGTTTAATTACCCAAAAAGGTGAAATGTCCAAAACGCCCTCCCGGGGTACCAATTAGGCCTAAAAACGTCCCGAGACCCAAACTAACCCCCCGGGTACACTTTTCTGACTATCTCGACCCTTCCGGACGCGTTGGCGCACTCAAAATGACCATACGAACAACTTATAAAATATTCACTTTTTATTTATCAAAATTAGTCCCGACGTGACACGAGCACGTCCCGACTTAAATTTCCGAAATTGTCGTTTAATTCACTCATGACATTCAATATAACCAATATCATATATATTACTTTGCTCATTAGTAATATTCAACAAATTTCCCATAATTACTAACTCTCGTCACGCTAATAATTATAACATAATTAATTTTCGGATTTTTATTAAATAATTAACTCACATTAAATTTAATAAATCACCAAATTAATATAGCATAAAAATACGGGGTATTACCGAAAGTTACAGGATCTCCATAGTAGACGCCTCCACATTCTACATTGATTCTATTTCGGAGTCATTCATCTGTTAGGGCGTGTCGCCCCTTCTCATTTAGAGACAACTTTCTCATACTTTCAGTTTCATTTCAGTATTGGAGTTATTTATCTATTCAACCTTTGTGTTTGGTTTTTATTCAGTATTTGGATTATTCAGAAGAGTGTTACTCCAGATTCATTTATTATTCCATTATTATCCTGTTGTGACTGTGATGTGATTGTGGTATCATTAGCTAATAATTTAATTGGTTGCATGTTAATTTAATTTAGTAAATTTTGACAACTCACTTTTTAAAATATTAGGTGGCTAGTAATTATTTAAAAATATTTTCGACAGTGATGCTATGAACTGAACCAACTTGACATTTTGTATTAAATTGAATAAAGGAGTAGCTACCTGGTATTTAATTAGTCGGGGTGTCACACACACATTTAAGAAAGAATGGATACATGAAGCAATTTGATCTCATGAAAGGAGTTGAAACCACCATATTGAGAATGTGGAAAGATTCCATGCAAAGATAAAATACACAATTTCAACATTGTGCCCACCAAACTAAATATCTCTACAAAATTGCAGTTGTCTCATTAGAACAAATAAATTAAAACCCACATATCCCTAACATAAAATCATCCAAGAAAAGTAATCTCGCAATCTTGAAGCATACGACCTCTATCAAAACGTGTCTTGCCTTGTCCATAAAAGATTTTGACCTGTAATAAAATTTATTTAGTGTTAGTTTACTTAAACAAAGAAGTAATTTTTGTAATAGTTCCTATGAATGACAATCTTTAAAAACCTTATCAAATTTGTTTACCTTTAAAAACACTCAAAATTTAAAAAAAATCGACAGAGTCTCCTTTGTTTAATAATGAAAAACAACATGTTTAAACATAAAAATTAACTTAAAAATAATGACCGATATAGCCACAACACTGTAAACAACTAAGGGCAGAATAGCCACAAAATATATCCAACCTAACACTCCATCACACACACACACACACACACGCACACACACACACACACACACACACATATATATATATATATATATATATATATATATATATATATATAAACAAATAAATATGTATTATTACCGAATCGGTACAGGTCGTTGAGGTAATGGAAGAGTCATGACGAGTGATAATACTCTGAAACAAACTCTAGATTTCACTTCACATGCCAAACGTTATTCTTAATACCGTTTGTTGGTGGAGAATCTATAATTCTTCAATCTCGTGTTGATGTTCAACATCTCGATCTTCACCATCTTGTTGAAGTTGAGCCTCTCGATCGTCATCGTCTTTCTATAATGACACCCTTATTGTCATATATGAGATAGGTTAGTGTGAAACAATCGATCATCTGTAATTTCCCAAAAATATTGACGCATATATTATATTGTCATACATAAGTGAAGTCATATATGAGATAGGTAAGTGTGTTTTGGTCTCACATTGATTAAAATTGGTGCTTGCCACAGTAGGTATGAGATGTCACATAATGATTTCGAGTCCTGAAATTGGTGCTTTCCACATCATCTAGCACGAAAGAGAAAAATATTCATAAACCATCTACAACTCGTAATATATACACAGATATCTATATATGTGGCCTGCTAACTTATGTTGAATAATATAGTGAGAACATAAATATATAAAGAATACAGTGAAATTAGAATGCCACTTGTGCTATTGGTTATCTTGAATAATATAGATATGCATAGTAGACTAGGCCCATCTAAACAACAATTGAATAAAGAGTAGAAATTGATTATCTTGATAAAAAAGATATGCATAACAGACTAGGACCATCAGAACATAAACTGTACTACATGCCTCGAAATATGAAAAATTACCAACGGTAAGTAATAGTATATTTAGAATTTGTTTGCAATAGTAAGCGACAACATTTTACTTCATATTAATCATAGATACACTTAATCAAGAATCCCATTTTAACTCAAGTATGGAACAATTTACTATTTGACTCCCCTTCTAAGAGCCATTTTTCCCTCATCTTTTGATGCAAATACAACTCTTCATTCTTCAAGGCACTGAGCAGAGTAGCCTTAGTTTGAGAGAGATAAGAGATGGATCATTTTCATAATTGATTTCACATTCAAAGAGAAGATGATGAGGGGAAAATGACATTTGAAACCATATTAACCAGTGTATAGATATGGATAATTCTGTCTACCACCTAATCTTATCTATGCCCTATTACGTGAACAAGTCATCAACTTTCCCTAACATCGGACCTAATCGTATGTTTTATAATACCAACTAGTTCCCACTTAAATAATCCCACATTCTCCCTTTCCATTACCCTCTGATTCATCTTAGTCCGTTGTTCTCATGTGGACTGCAAGGAAGGCATTGTAGATTCTGTGACCGTAAACACCGAATTGAGACCTACGCATGCTTCTTTCAGTTGTTTAGAGGAAGAGAACACTCAAATCTCAAAGTTTACAATTCAGTACATCGAATCCACATTTTATAGTCAGTTCTAAAGTTATACAACCATTGCACATGTTACATGTAATCGTTCTAGAGCCTTAAATCATATGAATGCAACATAAGAATTTAAGTATGTGTCGATATGTAAATATAGGGAGTCAACAAAAAAATCACGAGGTAAGTTAAAATAGAAACTCTACTACTAAATAGGAAATAAGAGACAACAAGTCTATTATTGTGTATTGTTTGCATCAGGGTATCCCCTGTTTTGTTTATGTCATTGATATGGTTTTTGTAGGACTTTTTTCTCATAGTTTTTAATAAAGTAAACGCAAGATTGTCTTGCTTTTCTAATTGGGATATACCTTTCACAATGACTGAAAGCCCAATTAAATGTTACGAATAAATACTGGAAATTTTAAAAATAAAGAAACAACAAACCAAATATCTTGACGTCTATTAGTACATTTCAAGAAAAAGAAAATGATTTAACCAATCTATACAATTCAATCTAAATTCATCCAATATATGTATGTATATACTCACACAAATCAAGGTACATAAGCGGTGTGTATGTGTGTGTGCTCTTCCCATACAACCTATGTATAATTTTCGAATTCCAACAAGTCGATAAAACACAATGAAAGTCCCATTCAGTGTCTTACTGCGTCCATCAGTTCTGACATCGTACCCCCTATTTTATTGTCCCAACTAAATAAATGATAAAATAATTACGTTAAGGGTTGACCCATACATCACAGCCCACAAACCTAATCTATATTCTCAAACTACTACGCTAACGAATGAGCCTCGAGTTTCAGGAAGCCCAAGATGAGTCTCCCTTCTCGACGAGACCAACTACTACCCCTTTCCTTCGGACATTGCAATGGAATGATCAATTATCCTCCTTCTATAGAAGCACGTACCAATTACAATGCAGCTAGAATTCTTTAAAATAGTTGTTTTGCATACCACCTTCTCTTTTTTTTCATGGTTGATTTTGGATGCAAATTTCTACAAATAATTGTGCAAGTTACATTTGCTATAGGAAAACAACTCCTGATGCAAGTTTATTTTCATCAATTATATTGATTTAATTGCTAATTGGGCATTAGTTTAATTTGATCCTCACAACTACGATAAAATGTACTATGTAGCATATACGAATATGGTTCACACAACCATATTCATATATGCTATTTTTATCATAGATGTGGCAATCAAATTAAACTAATGCCTAATTAGAAATGAAATCAATATAATTACGTTGACAAGATTAGAAAAGAGCATACCTTTGTCTCAATATATTGTATTGTAAACTAATTGGAGTAACCAACTTTGAGAATCATTCTTATTTTCTCAATATTTGTTGAGTGAGATCAAAGTGTTGGGATATTGGTTCAATTCCATAATTTAAGCCATGTGAAACATTGATTTTGAAATGGTTTCAAAAGTGTCTATCCTATTTCTAGGACTTATTTTATTATCTAAGTATGTTTGAGGGGTTACCAATATTAAATAATCGATATTAATTTGAATATTGTGATTATTATATATTACATTGTTAAACATTATATAGAGAATAGGGTATATAGAATCTACAGAGAATCAGGGATATATACTCATTTGGTTTCCCAGCTATAGATTAACCAAACTCACATATATTTAGATGAATTAGTTTTGGGTGTTTCGAGATGAAATTTCAATTTACTAATTGGTTAAATTACAATCAATAGGATTGATGTGGTATGGAAGCTGAGAAACAAACCTGGAGAACACCAATAAGTGGATAGAAGGTAGGTCTCTAAAGATGTGTATTGAGATAACGACCTCATAATTAGTTTGAGACAATGTAGACATACATATTCTACGGGGCCTTGCAATTGCAAATATGGAGCAGGCATATACCAAGTTAATATTTAGAAACTTCTTAAATGCATGATAGAATATAGGGTTCAAACTCACCATAAAAAGTTATTGGTACTCACGAGAAAGAGAAATTAATAATTAAGTGGTGTGGGAGATTGAATCATGATCCCCTATCCCCACAAAAAAATTATTGGAACTTAATTTAAATTATGCACATACAAAACTAAAATAAGCAACAACATATTGTGTTAACAAAATTAGAGATTTACTATTTGGTTTTCAGGTATCTTCATCTCTTTGCATCTTGATGAAGTAGAACGAATGTATTATAGCGAAAATAAGAAACAAAACACATTGTGTGTAAATTTTAAAATTAAATGGTATTCTTTTGAGCTATTTCTATAACTAAAAATACGATGAAATGAAGAGATTAGGTAAAAAATCCATTAAAAAAACCAAGAAATTTTTTGGAGTAAAACAATCAGATGAACTGAAGAGGTTTGAAGGTCAGGAAAAACTTAGGAAAGGGGGAGAGAATCCAAGTTGTCTCCCTTTATTTATTTTGTTTTTTTTTCTTTTTGTTTTATTTTTATTTATTTTATCTTGAACATATGAGCTCCGAATGAGAGAATATTCCAGTTGGTACGACATAATTCCAGAACTACAATATTGTTGGTCATGGGGAAGCATTGCAAGGCAAAGGCTTTAAGCACGGAAAGGAACCAAATACTAGCTTTTGTGATAGTTCAGTTATCCCATCTTCGTAGATATTTAACTAATTAGCAAATTGAATATCTGTAAAGGAAATGGTGTAGAAATAATTACCTATTAAAATCGCATCTTCAATTTTCTTATGTGCTTCCACGTCGAAAGGATATGCATAATGCAGAGCTTAAAAGACTACCAAAAGAACATTAAAAATGATGAGGATAGTGTTCTTGAAAATGAGGAGGAGATTTCTAATTTCTTTGTTTCATATTTTGAATCTACTTTTTGTGCAGGTCCTTCTAGAAGTTTTAATATTCTAAAGTTCATTCCAAAGTCGATTTCTCATAACATGAATGACATCCTTATTTCTATGCCATAGGAGGATGTTATTTGTGAAGTAGTAAAAAGTCTTAACCCAAACAATGCAGCTGGTACATATGGTTTCATTGTCCATTTCTTTGTTAGTTATTGGGATATAATTAAAGTCGATCTCAAATAGTGCTGCCGGTACGAAATACTTGAACTATTTCACTCATATGTTCATCTCTAATTTATTAAGTTGAGTTTTACAAAAGATTCATCTTAAAATTTACTCATATCCTTCTAATTTATTCTATCAATGACGAAGTTACATAAATGTGTTTATTCTTAGTCATTAACCATTCTAAACCAATCCTCATGTATTAATAATTCATAACTCACAGATTCATGTTATACGAAATTAATATTTTAATGACACTTGTTACCAGATAGCTTTAACATTCTTGTACATTTGACATTTAGTGAAACATACAAGAATTTTCAAACAAGTCACTAAGAATAAACAAATAACATGAAAAAGCCCAATAAACATTACAATAAATTGTTAACATCTTATCTAAAACAATTAAAACACATTCTTTCGATCAATCTAAATTCAATAAAACACATAGATGAAATAAGAACTTCAACACTCCGATCATACCTTCTAAATTACACATTAAGCATAAGCTTGCATCTGCCAAGTAAAGTAGAAATCTAGAGGGGCAGCTAATTTGAGAAGTATCGCTACTCTCATAATATATATGTATAATTTGAGAAGCATAAGGCGTCATTTATTGTTGCCAAACCAAATTTAGATTTTTCTTTTAAGCTTTTTATTATATAAAATTGGAATGAGGAAGGTGGTTGTTGGGTTGTGTCTATGATAAATGAAACGTAACATGTATCTTGAATTAAACAACTTTAAGATATCTATTTTCTCTATCATGCAATGACATAATTGTTGAGTAAGAGGGACTTCTTGTTACATGAAATCCAAAAATGTTATTTCTTGTTACATGCTTATAATGACATAATTGTATGCAGATGGATGTGCTTCTTATGCAAATATATTGACCAAAAATAGAAATTTGTATAACATCTCAATCAGTAATTGTGTTCAATTGCTTGATGATCATCATAGTAGTAAATTTTCTAGTGTATTATGGTAACATCTGGTTCAGGTTCTTTTTTTTTGTATCTCATTCACTCATGGATTATGACTGCCACGATCTTAAATGGTTGTTTATGATATTTCTGTCACCTAGAGGAGACATACCTACATTTTTTAAAACTAAAGATAATCGTTTTGCCTTGCTTGTTACATCGGACAATGAAGCTAGTGAAGAGGACCGAAGCCCCCTTCCAATCCAATAACTAAGAGAGAAAAATTACAGCGGATAAGAAAAAAAAAGTTGGCTAGAATAATGGAAATGAATTGAAATTTTATAAATCAGGTAAACCACACGATCTTCTCTTTAAGAGGGTCACTAGGTTAGGAACTAAGAACACTAAAAACTCAAACTCTTCTAGTTATCAATGATTAACTTCGTAGTGGAAACAATCTCAAGATGATATACAAGAATTTGTGTGAATTTTTTCCAAGACCATCTGATGCAAGCACTAATTGGGATGGTTCTATTTTTGGTTATTCCTAAAGTATTATCCGAGGGGATAAATAAGTTAACAGTCAGGCCTAATGTAAAAGACATATCTCAATGTATTAAAAACATAAATGGTGATGGGTCTCATGGTCCATATGGATTCATAGGTGCGATGGAACTATTGGAATATTATTGTAGCGAGCAACAATTCCACAATATGGACATAAATGTAAACACATTCATTCAATATGTGCAAAACTACTACCACATTTAGACTAGTTTAAGATTGAAACTAAATGGAACAAAAGAACACGTGTGTACTAAATATTAAATAAAAAACCTCGTGCATATTAAGAATTTTCTTGATAGTTGAACTATTACACTGTATTGGGGCAAAAATTTATTGTCATGCTTCCATTGTTATTATAAGAAATATTTTGCAACATCCAAAAGGCAATGCATCAAATTCATTACGAATCCCCCATCTTTTTTTGAATCACAATATATTATTATACTAGGTTTGAGATATTTTGATAGTCAATACGTACGTAAAGTGTATTCATTTTGATACTTTCTCGTTGATATTCTTGAGTACCAACTTATGCTCGTCTTATACTCGTCTTGTGATACTAATGTGACTCGTAGTTAATAAATCATATTTAGATTAATAACCATCTAATATTAATTAGAAGAAAAATAGATGAATCAAAATAAATCTCCGACATTTAGATAGCTTATCATAGATCATACAATTTTTATCTCGTCAAATGCTTACAATGGCAGACTCGATATTAGTTTGTCAAAGTAATATGAACTCGAGTCCATTCACAACTTTGAAGTCTTGGAGATGATATCGGAACATTTGACCACTATTGTTGATTGGAGAGCAGATTCTAATGTCACAGACAATTGGTCCACATTAAAACCAAACGGCTCTAACTTTGCCAAATATACGTTGCTTCCATATTGTGCCGGTTACTTTATAAAATCCGCCTCTATAAGTCACCCTTGGAACTGAGTCTTAGTTATGAAAATCCCCTAGAATTGGTTGAAATGACGGTGCCATCATTAGTCCTAAGACACTCAAGTCGGAACATGACAACGAGAAGATAGGGAAGAAGGCGGCGAAATAGTCTCCAGGTGTTAGTTCAAACGAATCACCATGTACGAATTATATGCACGATCCAATGCGCAAAACAACGACACGCCCGCCATTATATGGGTGGAAGATGCTAACCTCCTTGTTTTTTAACAACATAAGAATGAAGATAGCATGTATAAAATGACTAAACCCAAAGTAGACTTGAACATAGTTCTGATCAGTACTAGAATGAACATGACAACGTTAGAAGCTCGTTCGAACGAGCTCGTTCGAACGACCTGGGCAGGTTTTCTAACGAGAGGCCAGTTTCGAGCCCAGATTTTCTTAATTCGTTTTTCCAACTTTTCTTCACCTCTAATCTCATCTAAATGTCATTCCAACAAGGTTTCAAGGTTTCTAATCATCCCTAAACATATTAAATTCGCATTACAACATTTATATGGGGTCTAATCATCCCAAACCACATCTAATCATCAAATCTCCCTAATTTTCCCCAATTTTCAAGAATATGAACCCTAGAAATTTAAAGTCTTCCATAGTTATAATTAAATCCGTTTTTGCAATATAAAAATAGTAATTTTCTTAGTTCCAACATCCACTAACACTTCTACATGCAATCCTACGTTAAAATCTGAATTCATAACTTCCAATTTCATGAGCCTTTATAAATCTCCCAAAACAATACAAATATATAAATTTCCTACACATGGAAGAAGCATTCTTTGCAAAAAAACGAAATTAAACCACTTGCCTTAAGTCTTTCTCTAATTTGAGGTTAAATCTTGAAGGTTGAATTGTTCTCTCTCTCTCTCTGCAGAATTTTTCCTTTCTTTCTTTCTCTACCAGCTTTTCTCTAAGGATGATAATGGTGGTTAAGGTTACCCTAGGAAGCTC
This sequence comes from Sambucus nigra, assembly GCA_949130495.1. NCBI lineage: Eukaryota > Viridiplantae > Streptophyta > Magnoliopsida > Dipsacales > Adoxaceae > Sambucus > Sambucus nigra. The sequence goes on along the minus strand of OX422207.1, from coordinate 8,020,812 downwards.
TTTCAAAACTCATTCCAATAACCCCCGTAGCCCATTAAGTCACAAGGTGTAGTTAGTGGGTTTAGTGGGTAAAGTCCAAATCATATTTTTAATTCCTAATTTTCGTGGGTTTTAAATCCCAAAATTCCAAAATTACCAAACTACCCTTTTACGTTGCCGGTATGGCCTAATAATGCCCCGGGACTCAAACTAAACCTCCGGCTGGTGTTTTCTGACTATTTCGACCCTTACGGACGCGTTGGCGCACTCAAAATGACCATACGGTTAATAGAAATAAAATTCACTTTTTAATTAAAATAATTATATTCCTGACGCGACTGTCACACGCGTCCCAACAAAATTTCCAAATTGCCGTATTTCAATTTCACGACAAATTTCATAATTCAATATTCATATAACGCCATATATACACATTATAATCAAATACTAACTCACATCTCGTTAATATTTTATCCGGATTAATTTCCAATTAATACACATTTAATTCAATTAATCCCATAAATAAATATCATAAAAATACGGGGTATTACATACTTCCCCCCTAATAACAGAATTTAGTCCCGAAATTCGGAACTAGAAAGTACCTGGTAAGAACAACTCTGGATAACGTTCGCGCATCTCATCCTCGCGCTCCCATGTGGACTCCTCGACATTATGATGTCGCCACTGAACACGCACTAACAGAACTATCTTTGACCGCAGTTTCCGCTCACTTCGGTCCAAAATAGCAATCGACCCCTCCTCGTAGGAGCTATCAGGCTGGAGATCGATATCCTCCAAAGCAATGTGAGAATGAGCCAAATCGTCTCTAAGATATTTCCTTCGCGAGGAAATATGAAACACATCATGAATCCGATGCAAATGCTCCGGTAACCCAAGTCTATATGCAACAGACCCAATCCGTTCGATGATAGGGAATGGCCCCACGTATCTTGGTGCCAACTTCCCCTTCTTTCCAAATCGCATAATCCCATTCATAGGAGATACTCTGAGCAAAACCTGGTCCCCCACTTGGAACTCCGTGAAGAACCTCTTCGCATCAGCATAGCTCTTCTGCCGATCCTGAGCTACCCGAATGCGACTCCGAATCAATTCTATCCTCGCCGAAGTATCCTGAATCACTTCCGGCCCAAGTAGTTTGTTGTCCCCCACCTCCAACCAACATGCTGGGGAACGACAAGGTCTACCGTACAACGCCTCAAATGGAGCCATTCCAATGGTGAACTGGTAGGAGTTGTTGTAAGCAAACTCCACCAGTGGAAGATACTGCTCCCATCCACCCCCGAAATCAATGATGCACATACGCAACATGTCCTCCAACATCTGGTTTGTACACTCGGTTTGCCCATCGGTCTGCGGATGATAAGCCGTACTCAACCGCAATTCCGTGCCCATGGCCTCCTGAAAACTCTCCCAAAACCGTGAAACAAATATCTTGTCTCGGTCAGACACGATATTTAATGGCACACCATGAAGTCTCACTATCTCTGCAATAAAGAGCTGGGCATACTGTCCCGTAGTGTAATCTGTCCTTACGGGTAGAAAATGAGCGACTTTGGTCAACCTGTCCACAATTACCCAAATGGAGTCGTGTCCTCTCTGTGACGTAGGCAACCTCGAGATAAAGTCCATGGATATGCTCTCCCACATCCACATCGGGACCTCCAATGGCTGTAGAAGTCCTGCCGGTCTCTGATGATCCACTTTTACTAGCTGACAAGTGGCGCATTTAGAAACAAACACGGCAATATCTCTCTTCATCCCGCTCCACCACTACTGTCGTCTCATGTCTTGGTACATTTTGTCCCCACAGGGATGTACCGCGAACCGTGAGCCGTGCGACTCTGCCATCACCTCGTGCCGCAGATCCTCCCCTTCCGGAACTACCAATCTCCCATTGAAGCGTAATCCCCGGTCTGAGCTAACGGTATAGGACTCGGCTCCCTCTGCGAGTAATCGAACTATCTGCTCCTGACAGAACGAGTCATTTGCCTGTGCCCTTACCACCTTCATGACAATCTGTGGTGTAACCATCATCACAGACATGAACGATCGGGCCACTGCATCTTGGTGTCCCAACTCCTTCCATTTAGCCTTCCACACCCCTGCCACCTTATCTACTGGCCTACGGCTCAACGCGTCTGCTACCACGTTAGCCTTCCCTGGGTGATACTGGATATCAAACTGATAATCCTTCAAAAACTCAAGCCACCTTCGCTGCCGCATATTCAACTCCTTTTGCGTGAATAGGTACTGTAGCGACTTGTGGTCCGTGAACAATCGAAACTTCTCCCCCAAAAGGTAATGTCTCCAAATCCGAAGGGCAAATACAACTGCCGCCAACTCCAAGTCATGGGTGGGGTAATTCTTCTCATGAGGCTTAAGCTAACGGTAAGCATAAGCTATCGCCTGACTCTCCTGCTGCAATACACCTCCAAGTCCTTGCAAGGACGCATCGGTGTAGACTAGATACTCAACTCCCGGTCTCGGCAATGCTAACACAGGTGCTGAGGTTAACTTATCCTTCAACTCATCAAATGCCAATTGACAGGCATCACTCCAGATGAATGGCACACCCTTACGAGTCAGATGTGTCAAAGGACCTGCTATCTTTGAAAATCCCCACAATGAACCTCCTGTAGTATCTTGCTAGTCCCAAGAAACTACGGATCTCAGTCGGTGTCGTGGGTTGTCCCTGCTCCCTCACCGCGGTTACCTTCTCCGAATCAACAGATATTCCCCGGTCGGAAATAACATGCCCTAAAAACTGAACCTCCTTCAGCCAAAACCCGCACTTCTCATACTTTGCATACAGCTCGTTCTGACGTAGCGTCTGCAAAACTTGCCTCAAATGCTCGGCGTGCTCCTCCTCTGTCTGGGAGTAAACCAGAATATCATCAATGAAGACAATGACAAACTGATCTAGGAAATCTCTGAACACCCTATTCATCAAGTCCAAAAACACAGCTGGAGCATTGGTCAAACAAAAAGGCATAACCCGAAACTCGTAAGAACCATATCTCGTTAAGAACGCAGTCTTCGAGACATCCTCTTCCCTGATACGCAACTGATGGTATCCCGATCGCAAATCAATCTTGGAGAAGAAAGAAGCTCCCCTCAACTGGTCGAATAAGTCATCGATTCGGGGCAACGGATACTTATTCCGTATCGTGACTTTATTCAACTCCCGGTAATCCACACACAACCTCAACGATCCATCCCTCTTCTTCACGAATAACACAGGGGAACCCCACGGCGAAGTACTCCTCCGTATAAACCCTTGACCCAACAACTGCTCAATCTGATCCCGTAACTCTCTCATCTCAGCTGGAGCCATACGGTAAGGTGCACGGGCAATAGGCCGAGTGCTCGGCGTCAAATCAATCACAAAATCTATCTCTCTACTCGGAGGTAATCCAGGTATATTCTGAAATACATCGGCAAACTCTCGAACAACCAGAATCGAATCAAGTGGTATCACCACTTCCTTGAGAGGTCTCCTCCTCTATATAGTACAAATGAGTGGATGATCCTCCCTCAGGACGAGGTATCGCCACTAAAAACATCTCCTGCCCGGGAATGGCAAAGATAATACATCTACTAAAACAATCAATCATGGCTCGGTACGCAACGAGCCAATCCATACCAATAATGGCATCATACTCGGTCATCTCTAATACTAACGTATCCGCGGGTAAAGTAAACCTCCCGATCTCTATACCCACACCTCTACATACACGTGAAATCACGGAACCCCTACTCAACGGCGAATCTACACAAGTAACCGTACTCTCAGCAGTGTCTAATAACCCAATGGTGCGTGCAAATCTCATAGCAATAAAACAGTGTGTAGCCCCCGTGTCAAACAAAATACGCCCCATAGTCCCCTGAATAGAGAACATACCCTCAATGGCTGGTGGATCCAGTGGGGCTGCAGCCTGCTGAAGCTGATATACTCTCCCATACTGCAGCTGCCCCTGCTGAACTGGGACCGCTGGAATGGGTGGTAATGCTGCCATCTGTGGTGGCGCCGGGAGGGCGGCGAGAAACATAGGTCTCTGCGGCTCCTGCCGAGCACCCTGCTGCTGCTGTGGGGCCCTGCCCCTATCAGGACAGTCCTGGCGTTTATGTCCAGTCTTGCCACAAATGTAACACTTCCCCGGGAAGTTCCCCCCTCTCTGTCCCTGCTTCCCCCGACCCTGGTGGCCGTTACCGTTCCTCCCCTAGCCCTGCTGAAACTGTTGTTGGCCATTCTGACCCTGCTGGCCCTGATGGCCGTTCGGACCCTGATGGACCTGCCGGAAACCTCCCTGTCCGTGCCTGAAATTTCTCGATCTGAACCTCTTGTGATCCCCCTGTTGGGAACCCTGGTCACCCTGTCTCTGCCCCTGAACAGATTATGCCCCACTGGCACCATGTCCTCCAGTCCTGCCCTAATGGCTGGACTCTCCTGACCTCTTGCCTTCAGCCATGTGAAAGCGATGATCCTGGCAGTGTAACAGTGCAGCGTTAACCACATCAGAGTAAGTGGCCAACGATAGGTTCCCCAATAAATGCTGACGGATTCTCCAAGTCAACCTGTCTGTAAACTTTTGGATCTTCTTCTCCTCTATCGGTATCTCGTCCAGAACAATATTCAACAGATTTGTGAATTCGGCCTCATACTCGGCCACAGTCATACCTTCCTATCTAAGGCTCATCAACTTCCTCCTCATTTCCGTGTGAACAGCTGACGAAAAATATCTGCGGTCGACCCGCACCTAAAACTCCTGTATAGTGAGAGTATCTCTCACCTCCACGGTGGTAATAGACTCCCACCACTGCAGTGTAGACCCCACTAGCTTAACGGTAGCTAGTATCTGCTTCTGGACATTGGTGCACTCATACATTCTCAGGTGCCTCTGAATGTCTTTCCTCCACTGACTCGAAACCACAACATCGGAGCTACCTGCGAACTCCGGAGGGTGTGCTTTCTGAAAAGCATCATGTACACGTTCCCAAGCAGACGGGAATGCATGTGCCTGAACTGGCGCGGCTACTGGCGCCTGAGGTGGTGCCTGCTGAACTACGGCTAGTACGGCATTTACCGCCTGGGCCACAATGGCTGCAACCTCGGCGGCATTCATCGTGCCCTGAACTGGTGCGGGCTGTGGTTCTGGCGTTGCATCCCTGGGAACCCGTTGTGCACGTCGTGGAGGCATCTGAAACAAGGATAAAGTTTATAAGTTCGCAGTTATAAACTCAAAATAGGTGAAGAACGTAGCATATACAAAAGAATAAAACAGTCCTAAAATATAGGGCTCTACATCAAAGAAAGCTCAGTGGAAACATAATAAGCCGTACAGATCCTAAAGGACACTAGAACCTGATGCTCTGATACCACCTGTGACACCCCGACTAATTAAATACCGGGTAGCTACTCCTTTATTAAATCAATACAAAATGCCAAGTTGGTTCAGTTAATAGCATCACTGTCGAAAATATTTTTAATGGTTACTAACCACCTAGTATTTAAAAAGTAAGTTGTCAAATTTTAATTTAAGTCTGATTAACATATAGAAAAAGGATAATAAAAGAATAGCAACCATTCACCATAACGAAGCAATAGAATAACCAACAAAATAATAATAAATCTGGAGGAAAACTCCTCACAACAATCCCACAACTGAAATAAGTAAAACCATGTATCCTGAATTAATTACATGCCAAAAGTCTGAAAATCTGAAATAGGAAATGTTTCTAATAGAAATGGGAGACATGCCATACAACTGATGAAACTGAATATAGAGTCAAGATAGATGTAGAGTCTACTAGCAAAGTCCTGTAACTTCCACAAACAGCTACAGCTCATCACCTGAATGAGGATCCTAAGCATGGTGTCCTTGTGGCTGGGCACCTAAAATGGTTTTTACAAAAAAAATACATTTGAAAGCAAATGGGTTAGAGCCCGAAAGTGGAGAGTATTTAAAATAGCAAGTGTTTTAATAACATTAAAACAATGAATGCAAAATACATGTTAGGACGTGCACTCACATGAAGTACTTAGCTCTCGACTAATTGTGCACTCCTAACGTACCGTACCCATCTAAGTGACATACATTTCTAACCAAAACGTAATAAGTTCAACCCCTTACTACTCGATTCTCATTATGCATTCTAGCGTTATCAACTAAATAGAGGGCTTTACATAAACTCGGATTCTCAATTATTAGCATTTCAATTCACTACCAGTTATCCCGTTATATCTTCTCAAAACATTACCATAGTTATACTCACAATACAAATATGAAAGTTCTCATTATTTAAGTGTATATTATTCACGTCATAAATATACAATACAAGCACCCCGAGACTAGCTGCGGTGCACACATACTCTGCTATCCATCCCGATACATCACGTACATAAGGAACACGCATTCCGAATCTCTCAGGAATCGTACTCAAATAATAGCAAATCACAAAACAATGGAGGCGAACACAGTCACATCACATGGGTCACGCACATACCTACGCTCCCACGATCAGCAGACTTATTAACTTCCCAATAAGTCCTTCTCTGACCTATGTTCTCGAGGTACCAATCTAAATCCGGGCAACACAAGGATTAGAGGGCACTAAGCGAACGTAAGCCTCCCGTGATAGCAAGTATGGTAGGTATGTCATACACATAAAATTATATATACTAAGCATGCAGACATCTTAGCTATATTCACATGTTCCCGGTTAATTCAATTATTTAAGCCGTCAATAACTCTCGCATCGTAATAGTCACTCACGTCCTATTCCACAATTTCCATTTAATTCGAATCACACTTCTATGTTTTACTCCTCAATATATCCCAAATATCCCAACTATATCAATTTATCATCAAGGGAATGTTATCTCTACAATTAAACAAGGTTACGGGACACGCGAAGTCAAAACAGGCCAAAAAGCCTAAACTGTCAGCTCGTTCGAAGTCTCGTTCGAACGAGGCTGGTTCGAACGAGAGCTCGTTCAAACGAAGTGGGCATCGAACGAGGGTTCGTTCGAACGAAAGGCATCGAATGAATTTCCCCCTCGTTAGAAGGCAAACTGTCAGCTCGTTAGAAGTTCGTTCGAACGAGCTCGTTCGAACGAGCTTGTTCGAACGACCTGGGTAGGTCTTCTAACGAGAGGCCAGTTTCGAGCCCAGATTTTCTTAATTCTTTTTTCCAACTTTTCTTCACCTCTAATCTCATCTAAATGTCGTTCCAACAAGGTTTCAAGGTTTCTAATCATCCGTAAACATATTAAATTCGCATTACAACATTTATATGGGGTCTAATCATCCCAAACCAAATCTAATCATCAAATCTCCCTAATTTTCCCCAATTTTCAAGAATATGAACCCTAGAAATTTAAAGTCTTCCATAGTTATAATTAAATCCGTTTTTGCAATATAAAAATAGTAATTCTCTTAGTTCCAACATCCACTAACACTTATACATGCAATCCTACATTAAAATCTGAATTCATAACTTCCAATTTCACGAGTCTTTATAAATCTCCCAAAACAATACAAATATATAAATTCCCTACACATGGAAGAAGCATTCTTTGCAAAAAAACGAAATTAAACCACTTGCCTTAAGCCTTTCTCTGATTTGAGGTTGAATCTTGAAGGTTGAATTGTTCTCTATCTCTCTCTGCAGAATTTTTCCTTTCTTTCTCTCTCTACCAGCTTTTCTCTAAGGATGATAATGGTGGTTAAGGTTGCCCTAGGAAGCTCTTTCAAAACTCATTCCAATAACCCCTGTAGCCCATTAAGTCACAAGGTGTAGTTAGTGGGTTTAGTGGTTAAAGTCCAAATCAGATTTGTAATTCCTAATTTTCGTGGGTTTTAATTCCCAAAATTCCAAAATTACCAAACTACCCTTTTACGTTGCCGGTATGGCCTAAAAATGCCCCGGGACTCAAACTAAACCCCCGGCTAGTGTTTTCTGACTATTTCGACCCTTCCGGACGCGTTGGCGCACTCAAAACGACCATATGGTTAATAGAAATAAAATTCACTTTTTAATTAAAATAATTATATTCGTGACGTGACTGTCACACGCGTCCCAACAAAATTTCCAAATTGTCATATTTCAATTTCACGACAAATTCCATAATTCAATATTCATATAACGCCATATATACACATTATAATCAAATACTAACTCACATCGCGTTAATATTTTATCCGGATTAATTTCCAATTAATACACATTTAATTCAATTAATCCCATAAATAAATATCATAAAAATACGGGGTATTACACGGACGTGAGATCAGCTTTCAGGCGCTCAAAAGATATGACACACTCGTCGTCAATTAAAAATGGGATATTTTTGCATAAAGAGTTGTTAAAAGTTGGTCTATTTTGGAAAAATCATTAATGAAATGCAGGTAGAAGTCCTCATGTCCTGAGATGGAGCAAATATCCTTAATAGACTTAAGAATGGGAAGCGTGGAAATCAAGTTGATTTTTCTTTATTGAACTCAATACTGGATCTAGAAAAAACTTGACCTAAAATAATACCCTTTTTACCATGAAATGATACTTTTCCCAATTAAGGACCAATTTCCTCTCCTGAAAATGCTGGAGGACCATAGTGAGGTGAGACAGGCATTGGTCAAAAGATGAACCAAAGAAGAAAATATCGTCCAGAAAGACTTTGAGAAAATGCTCTACCACGTCAGCGAAGATACTCATTGAACATTATTAAAATGTCACATGTGCATAACAAAGGGCAAAAGGCATGCCAAAGTAGGCAAAGGTGCTAAAGGGACAGGTAAATGTAGTTTTTTCTTGGTCTTCAAGGGCAATGGGTATTTGGTTATACCCATAATATCCATAAAGGAAGCAGTAGTATGCATCAGCTGCTAAGCGTTCAAGCATTTGGTCAATGAACGAGAGAGGGGAATGATCCTTTTGAGTGATAGTGTTGATATTTCTATAATCAATACAAACACGCAGTTTGTAAACGAGTGGGTGCAAGCTCATTGTCCCTATTTTTTACGAGCGTGAGGCCAGAAGTTTTCGGCATAAAATGAATAGGACTTTCCCATTAGCTATCCGATATGGGATAAATGATTCCAACATCAAGAAATTTTATAATTTCATCTCTCATGAGTTCTTTCATCTATAAATTGAGGCATCGTTATGGTTCAAGAAGTTTTGGCATCGTCCTCTAAATGAATGTGATGACTATAAACATTGGGTTTGATGTCATGAATGTCAAAAAGGGTCCACCCTATAGCAATGATATGTTTGGTGAGAGTGTGGTACGATTTCTCCTCCTTATCTATGGTTATGTTGGAAGTAATTATAACGGGATGATGAATGTTTATGCTAAAGAAATTATATTTCAACTCTGATGGTAATGGCTTAACTTCCAAACTAGGCAGAGAATAGGTTGAAGTTGTGGACTTAGATGCATAAATAGAATACGTGGAAGTATTGGGATAAAGGTCAAGAGGACTATCGACTGATTGAATTGGCTCAAGTATTAGAGATTCAAACTAATTATCCCAATCATTAACGTTCAGTAACGGTGTTGACCCGAGTAATTTATTAACATCGGAGATTAAAGGATCAATGTCAAAGTCGGACTCAAAATGGGCCAAACATTATTGACGATGGTCTCTAGGGTATTGTTGATCTAACATCTCTCAAATTTTAGAATCAATCATACACATGTCTTTAACACATTCAGCATCGTCCTGGTGTTGCATGAGGTGAAAAATGTTGATATCAACAATCATATTGCCAAAAAAACTTTCATGGAACCGTCATGGTAGTTAATGAGAGCATTGACAGTGGATAAGAAGGGATAACCCAAAATGATAGGATTATTAGTTGGGTCGAGCGTGGGGGTTTCCAAAATTATAAAGTCCATAGGTTAGTAAAAGTCGAACACTTTAACAAAAACATCTTCGACAATTCCCTTCTGAATTTTCACAAAGGGATTGGTTGGTTGAAGCGTAACTCGTGCGGGTTTCATTTGTTGTAACCCTAACTAAAGAAAATTGACACTTGTGCTAATATCAAGCAAGGCTCGGGTAGTGTATTTATCGCCCAACATGCAAGACACAGTTGGGCAATCCGGGCCTTTGTACTTCACAACACTATTTTAATGAATGAGGGACGTTGCCTTCTCGGTGATAAAACCATTGCTAGGAACATTCGGTTATCCCTTGATAGTACACAGGTCATTTAAGAATTTGGCATAAAATGGGACTTTTTGAATGGCAGTGGGGAACAGAAAGTTAATGTGAACATTCTAAAACACTTGCTTGATTTCATGAAATTGATGAGCCGTCTTTGTGGGTGCCAACCTATTAGGGAATGGTTCTTTAAGAACATATACAGTGGTGTTTTCATTAGGTTTGGGCTCCGATTTTTATCTAGAATTATCAAGTGGACAGTATCTATTAGATTTTTTGGAAAGGCTGGGCTTGAGTATATGTGGGAACATCCACACTATTGTCAATTTGTATCCCGGTTAGAGTGATTACCGCCTTCATGTCTTCTTGGTAGGTATCTTGGTTATATGCGACCTTACCTCAACTGGAAATGCTTTGTCATTCTCCTTAGGGTTAGTAATAGTTTGACTTGGGAATCGATCTTTCTTTTACTCAGACTTAAATTGGTTAAAATTTTGCTCTAGCCTTTAGATGGATCGATTTGTGATGAACCGAGGGAGAAGATTCTCAAGATACAAGGTGGATGATTGAGGTGGAGGTTCATAGGTACTTTTAGGTAGTAATTACCTTTGGGAACTAAGCGGTGGAGACTCATAAGATACTGGTGAAATGGGGACAAGCTGGTGGTTGGTGTTGATGGTGCTCCAAAATGGGTCTGATGGCTTTGATGATGTTGTTGATTGTATGGAGAAAATGATTCATAACGAGGGACAGTGTGGACAAGAGTGATTTTGTTGAAACCCGTGAGGACCCCCAACAAGATGTTGTGGTCACTAAGGATCGGAATGGCTGTCGCACCTATAAGATAATTATGGATGGTTCCTATTATCGGGATGGTAAGTAAATGATGGTGGTGCGGGTTTTTTAACATTCTCAAAGGAACAAGCTCACACCATAGTAGGTCCAGGAACATCTTTAGTGGGGGCAAAAATGAGTTAAATAATTAGGGCTTAAACACATGGTGCAAGAGGAAGGTCCAGACTCGTCAACACTCATCACTAGTTTAGAGATAAAGGCAATTTCTTACAAGGAACGATCGAGATCATCAACAGTCCTAGTCAAGTTTCTTAATCCATGTGTTAATGTTTTCAAATTGGGGTCTTTCTTAACCTCATTGGTGCTCCCAAGACATGGTGGTTCCGATCTAGAAAATTCATTGATGGTTTCTAAATCGTGGGAGTCATCGCCTAATTCTAGAAGAAAGTTGTAGGGGACAGTTGGAGTCAAATGCACAAACTTGCCTTTATACATGGACCCGATCATTTTACGAGACGCATTACAAGTCCATTATAAAAACTATGGACAAGATGACTTTTCTCAAGCCCGTGATATGGATAACTATTGATGAAACCTTGGAATCGGCTCTAGGCTTGACAAAATTTTATGTTGGGCCTTTGTCGAAATTCTTAAATAGCCTGATGCATTTCGTTCATTTTTCTCATAACATAAAAATAAGACATGAAATTATTTACAAGTTATTCCCATGTATGAATAGAATCCAGTAACAATGAATGGAGACACGTGGATGCAAGATCGTGTAAAGAGAATGTAAATAATCATAGATGAACATTTTCTTCGTCTAAATTATGATCTTTGAAGGTAGCACAAACAGTTTGAAATTTACATGAGTATAATAGGACTCACGATCGAGACCATGAAAACTTGGTAACATGGTGATCATTGTAGGATGAGTTTCGAATTGGGTGTTTCGGGGTGGATGTAAGAAGTATGCAGGATGGTGGAGTGGGCGTTATTCGGGAAAAATAGTCCCTTAGAGGACATTCCTCGGCCATTGGGGGTGGAGATGTATGAGAGCTTAAAGACTTTGAAGATGAAGAACTGGCCTTATGGATATGGAGCAGAAGATCAATGATGAGGATGATAGGCCCTATGGATAAATGTAATGATAGGTGGCTTGATGATCATGTTAAAAGGTAATCGATGCATTTCCAATTGGGCATAAAATGAGGAAATCAAATCTTATTGGTGTTTGGTTAAAGAGGAAAATATTTTTCTATTTTTTTTTTGTAAAAGAAAAATAAGGAAATCTTTTAGATTTTCGTAAAAAGAGAAAATATTTTTGGATTTTTGTAAAAATTGACAATTTGGTCTCTCGTTGAAACTCAATACATAGAGTATAAAACTGATAAACTAAGGATTTGATATTAACATATACAAGAAAAGGGAAAGTCCTATCTAACACATAACCAATTTTTAATCTTTGCTTAAGTAATGAGGTAGTGAAGTTTTATTCTAATTTGCAGGCGATAAAATTGCAGAATTTATTGACGTTGCCTATGCAAAATTGTGTGTCTGTACATTCATCACAAGATAACTATAGGCTGGCCATTGATATTCCCCAAAAATCAGCTATGAAGAATCGGTCAGCTGATGCTACGATAGGGAGAACACAAACTTGTTTTATTGGGCGGTCACACTTAAAACCCAGTTTCCCTGAACACTTACGTGCCTCAAAGTGAACCGATCGAGGTTTTATCCGGGTGTAGAGGACTGTATGGGTTGTCATACAAGTGAAATTATTCAAAAAGGGTCCTATGAACACAGTTATCCTATATAGCTTGCAATTATATTGATTTTAAATTTTAATGATAGCCAGAATTGAACACAAGGGATATGTGAGTGAGTTGGGTGATGAAATTCCTTCTCGTTGTAATGAGCGGATATTGGCCTTAGGTTTATTAATTCATCATGCCATGCGAAAGTAAGATAATGCGAAAATTAAAATCACATAAGAGCATATAGGATCATACAACATTGACTCCCTTACTGGAGCTTCGAGAGTGTTTAAAAACCTACCTCCTATGACTTTTACACATATAGGGTGAAGATCAATTTGAGTTGATCGGGGGTAAGTTCACCTAACTTTAGTCATCCCCGATATTCCTACAGACCCAAAGTAGAGAGACTTTTAAATCCACTCCAATGATGCTCTCTCTATTTTGTCTGATTTCCCTTTTTGCTTGTTTTTGGTTTTTTAATTAATTATTACAATAATCGATGTTCAAAGAACCAAAAATAAATTTACAAGGACTCAATAACCTATTATAATTAATTTAATGAAATGAACAATTGAGAAATGTAATCTCGCGGTCTTCACAAACTTTACTTCATAAAATCCATCAATGGGGCCATTTGATATGCTAAAATTTTCCTTTCCTTTCCTTTTCCTTCGTTGTAGTAGGAATCTTTAGATATCAATATCCCTTGAATTACCTACGCAGTACACACTAAAACTGATTTTAATGGCAAGTAAGGGGTCAATTCATACTTTTAAACTATAGAGTAGTATCGTGAGGATACAAAATTTCATTTTTCATATTTTAAAAATTATTTTCCAAAAGTTTTTTTATTTAGTTAAAAATAGTGAACTAATAGTAAAGATAAGAATAAAATCTAAGATAAGAAATATTAAGCGTGAGAATGGAGACAACTCAAAGGGTGGAATTAGTAATTAAATTCTTTTTGTCTTAATTTCCTAATTTCTTATTTAAAACGCCCCCATATTATTATTTAAGTTCCTAGTAACTCTCGTCACACTTGAGAATCTAGTGATTTTAATTTTAAAATTCTATTAGATTACTTAAATTAACTCTTTCCAAAGATAATTTATAAGTTCCTCTGATAATTATTTCGCTAAGAATAGGTATTTAAAGTCACTTATTTATCAAAAGGAAAATTTTAATTAAAAGTATGATAAAATCAAGATATAAAATAAGTTCAAGAAAAGACAATTTCTTGTTTAAAATCAAACACGTTTTATGTTCTGAAGTTATTATTTTCTCTGAAAAATAAATTCACACTTTCTCAAGTAATGAATTGAAAATATTTAAGTAATAATAATGGTACTTAAAAGGTCATAATAAATAAATTATTAATTAATTAAGATTTAGAATTTAAATACTTCATTTCACACCTATCATCACTTTGTTTTTGAAATACTTGAATCAAGACCACAATTCTCACAGGGAACATTTCAAGCAGAAAAGGAAAGTGCACATGTTTCACAAAACCAAGGGAATTCAGCAAAAGGCAACTGGGATAACTATTGTAAATTTTGGACAAAATTTACAATAGGGGTTGCGTTTAGGTGGTATCTTTTGTAAAATCATACAAACCAAAAGGGATATGTTTTTTTCATCTAGTGACAATTGACTGAAAGATGCAATTAAGAGAAGAGAAAAATCTCATGGGGGTCTTTAAGATCATGTATAATGGTGTAAATATAATACAACAAAATTTGTATGTTGACAAATTCAAGGGCCCTTCAGTGGTGAGGTTTAAGGAGCAAAATCTCTAAAGGAATTTGCAGTGGTTCTGCAAGTATACAAATCGTGGGGAGAATTTGTAAATGTTTCCTACGAACATCTAAAGTTCGTAAGAAGTTAGTATCAAATATAAATATTCAATTTTATTAGATATTTAAGTTCTTACACACAAATATTGTCCGTAAGAAAAAATATAATTTCCAACGAACAACATTTGTTCGTAGGAAACTAACTTACCAATTTATAGCCTTTCACCACTGTGTGCCTCAGTCTTGGGAGAAAGTTAAACTCAAATATCATTCTCTAACTGTGCATTTCTAGTGGGCTCACCATTAGAGATGCTCTAATAGGCAAAAAGGCATTTGATGTTTAGAAATTAACAGAGAGAGACAATCGGGGGCTCTTTATCGGTCAGAACTAAATTGTTGCACGCATAAGGAATGGTCCAATGATGGTGAAACACGCTTAGGGTGCACAGCGTGAACCTACGCCTGTAAACTGAAAAATGGTTTAACCTCTGCCTTGGCTTGAGTCACAGACCTCCCATATCAAAACCAACCAATGAGGCGACTAATCACCTTTGCCATTTAACAGGGCGAGAAATATTTAAACATAACGACATTCCAAAATTATAAATTTGTAAAACAACCCCTCAAGTTCATATATTCTTCATACGACCTCCAAATGATGAACCGCAAAAATCAACATGATCCCCATTTTGATGCCGACAATATTTTAATAGTGCATAGGTAATGGATTTTGACTTTAGGTATGATCTGGGGCTTCAACTTTGACTTTCTTCCAGTTTCAAACTTTGCACAATCATCACTTCTTCGTTTGAACTCCGATTGACATGCCGGTTCAACCATGGTGTACCTTGATTCAAGGCCTAAAATTTCCGTGCTTTGTATTAGTCTGAAATTAACCATATGAATTTACCAATTTTCTTTTGAATGTATATATGATGTCTTATTTGCTCAAAGTTACTTCAATTAATGCATTTGAATTTGCAAGTATGTTTTTACCTACAAGATTAACAAAAATACCCGCATACGACTAATTTTACCAAGAATTAGTAATTATAATGCGTATATTTGAGGTATAATTATAACACTTTTGGGTGATTATCATGTCGCAAGAAAAAGAAAAAAAAGATGTAAAAAAAGAATAGAAAAAAATAAAAGCATGCAATCATATTTTTTGAAAGGAAGACATTAATTGTTCAAGTTAGTCCACTTATCTCCAAAACCCTAAATCACCATATCATCCATATTACCCATATCACCTCCACTCATCCTTTACATAAACCCCGTTTTTACCTTTGGTGAAGTGTTCAGGCAAATGAAAAGTCTACGTGGTCGGATATTATTTTAGTTGAATGAAAAATTATGTTATATTCGTTTAAATGGGATGACAAATATGACATGTATTATTTTTAAGAGTTTTTGTTTAAAATTATATTGAGCATATTAGGGAATGGATGAAATTTTAATTTTGGCATAAGAATTATTAAAGACGACTTCTATACCGTCTGAAAAGGATTCCATAAATGAGGACCTTTTGAGATGGTTAAGTTTTCGTCTAAAAAAACTCTTTTGAGATGGCATACACTGTCTCTAAAAAACTTTAACGACAGATTTTTTGTCATCTTGAAAGTGTCATATAAGCAATGGCCTTTTGGTACGGCTTATTCCTCGTCTCAAAAAGCTTTTAAAATGGGGATCTAATATGATGCCCCTTTTCCATATCAAATGGCATCACAAAAGAATATTGAGATGGCCAGATGAATTTTTGAGACGACTGGATCACCATCTCAAAAAGCAATTTTTTTGTAGTGGGAGTTATTAAGAAGAAGAGTAACACATGCCCATAAGAGACTGAAAGGGCGGGATGGGTGCCTAACACCTTCCTATTTCGTAACTTAGTCCCCAAATCCTTGAACTATTGGTTTCACTAGCATCAATATGTCTTTTATGTCATTCCCTCGAGATAACAACATTTCTTTTGGCTGTTTTGTGCAAAATAGGTTAGCGAATCTATCTCTACACATCACCCCGATTGACGATGGTTGAAGCGCCTCGAGAAAGGGCATGAGAATCCCCATGGGCGCGCTATCCAGGATAGGATGGCCATTGTGGCGACTCCACTAGGGACGATTATAAGAGAAATAGATTCTATTTTTACATGATTGTAATTATTGTTTGCATGTGTGTATATGCATCTAACTGTTTGTTCCCTTTTTCCTCTATTACATGTATATATCAACCTCGTGTATATATCACTTCTCACTCACTTTTCACTTCACACACATATAAATTCCCTCCATGCACACCTCAAACTATTTACACTTGTACATAGGATCAGTTATACCCACATGTTTTACACAACACTTATAATATCCATGCTTAGGTTTCAATAGAACACACCTTAACTTATGACACTTGTACATATCCATGCTCACTCGTACATATCACACTCCAGTTGTAGTTGATCCATTCTTAGGCTCACTACCACACACTCACTTATAGATATTCACATATCACTCAATCACATGTATCCATGCTTAGTATAGTCTTCATGCTCTATGCTAGATTTATTTTTCATGATACTTGTACATTAATTCCCAATATCATAGTGCTTCTTTTACTCATCATGAAAAATAAAAAAACCTCTCAGTAATATATTAGTCAAGAATCATGCGTTTTTGCAGACTACATCACTAAGAGCATGGCTATTGATCAAAATTATGTCCCGTACTGGGGGGTCATTTTGTGATGGGCATTGGTACGTAAGGTCATAGTTAGCCTTAGCAATATGACTCTCACATTTTATTGGCCTAGTACATTCGACATATATTTAATGGTTCCCTCTGCATCGTACCGCTTGACCGAACTCACGGCGGGAAGCATATAGCCGGGAACTCTGGTAGATAGTGAGGCAATTCACGTACACTCTAGTATATCAAATGTCTTGTCAACACATATCGATTGCCCTCAGAAGAAAAAAGTATATCGTGGAAGTCATGCCAAGGGGGGAACCCCTTCACTAACCCAACTATTGCATAAACTTCATATAGGCGTCAATTCTAGGGCACTCATATTTAGTTTAACTGTTGCTACACAAAACTCTGACATAATCTTGCGTTGGAATTTTGTTATTTTTCAAAACAGGAGGAAATAATCAAACCTTGTCTTACATGTTTTCAAACCCAATTTCCAAAGGCTCGGGTCTCGTTCGACATTTATTTTTATTTGCATTTAGGTAAACCTAATACAAGTGAAGACATAATAATAGTAATCATGATGACACTATTCTCTCAGCTTTCCTGATTTTCCTCAAAAAAACAAAATACCAAAAAATATTTCTCCTTTTTATTAAAAATACCAAAAACATTTTATATCCTTCTAACAAAATATGTTAAAAACATTTTCCCTCTTTTTCAAAAATACCAAAAAACAACGCTTTTTTTCCTTTTTAAAAAAAATCGAATCATTCTATTCTTCCCAGGTCGATCGCATCCACGATTTTTGGCTTGGTTCCCTATTTTCTTCGGCCTTTCATCAAATGGCCTCAAAGATCTGACAATTCCTCTTCTACTTCATTCAAGTCCAGAATATACCTTCACCATCTCTTCATAGAGAATGACGAACAGGCACCGAATGTGCAGCCTGATCTGGTGGTAGTCTTAGTCAAACTTAGTTCCAAGAATGACAACCTTCAAAAAGAGGTCTATGAGATGAAAAAAAATCGGGCCAAGATTCCCAAAGAACCCAAGGTTCACTTTCCTCATGCCATGCATCCACCTGCTCCCGAGCTTATTTAGGTCCCAGAAGAATATCATCATGCTTCGCGTGCCCCGTTTGCCAATGAGCTACCACCGGCTCAGCTCCCTATGATATACCTTGCTCATCCCGGGGCTAAATTGCCAATACTTTTTCATCCCAAGAAGGAAGAACTAAACAACTTCAAGGACAATTTCAAATTGTTGTCTAAGAAATTCTACCAGGTCAGGATATCCAGGAACTACATGGACTACACCCATATGTCTCTATATCCCAAAGCAATATTGTCGGAAAACTTTAAGATGCTATCCATCGAGAAGTTTGGGGGTAGAGGATCGCTAATTATTTACTTTTGCAGTTATCACTGAGCCATGACCCTATTTGTCACCTCTAAAGAGATAATAACCCAGATTTTTGAACAGACTTTGAAGGGCAGCACCCTCTGATATTTTCTATCCCTCGAAGAATCCAGAATCCGTAATTGGGACGATGTCCCCTGAGGATTCATGTTCGAGTACAAGTATAACGAGAAGTTATAGGTTATATGTTAGGATTTAGAGCTTCTTAAACAAAACACATGGGAAACTGTTAGTATCTTCATAGGGAGACGGAGGGAGAAAGCTATGACCATGACCAACCAGCCCTCCGAAGAAGAATAAGTTAGTATCATGAAGAGGAATTTCTTTCCCCATACCCAAGCTATTATGGTAGGTAAGTAATATTTACACTTTTGAGCCCTTCGGGAAGCAAGTGTATAAATTGAAAAAAATGTTACCAATGTAGAAGTTGAGCCTAAGACGGTGATCGAACACTTGATTCCCATAAAGTACGAGAAGTCTGCCAATGTACAGTCTTAACCATCAATAATATCTCCCAACCTACTACCTCTTGGGAACTAGAAAGCCGAATACACCAAGGTTCATGCTCCCTTATCCAATGTCTACTAGGTCTTGTTAAGCTAAAATCTCATCAAACCCTTGGACCCCCGTCCATTACCCTACCCATATCCCAAAAATTTCAAAACCAATGGCCGTTGTGATTTTCACTAGTCTGTCGTCCATATTAATAACTAGTGCTTAGATATCTGGAATGTGATCCAAGGTTTAATTGAACGAGGTATCATCACCCCATAAGCTAATCCTAAACCCAATACCATTCATGACCCACTTCCAACTCATGCAAATGCCATATTTCAAGAGAATGACCCAAAACTCAATCCATCTGCTCAAATTATGCCCAGTAAAGCACCCATCATACCTGTAATCTCACCCAAACCACTCAAAGTTCACCCATATTTTCTCCTACATCCTACCTGCTTCACTGACCAAGCTCTGTCACTCCTCGAAAGGTCCTGCATTATCATTCACATTCGATCTAAAGGGATAGATATGGCGTTGCCGACTGTGCTAAACCAACTTCTTGATTTTGGGCTAAAATTGCTCGCTGAAATGACTATCGATTATTGTAAATTCAGTGGCCTATTAATGGAAAACCAAAAATTGGATATGGAATCAGACATATGGGTTGTACCCATCAATAAAGTCATCTTAGACGATGTAGTACAGATAATGGAAGACATGTTTCGACAAACCATCAAGATCTCTAAAATTTTCAAACTACTTATTACTTTGAAGCCTCAAGGGAGGTTAGTCCCTTCACTACTTCATCTTCATGTGAGTGGGAAGATTTATATGAGGAAGTCGTTGAAGTCATAGAATGCATGCATTTCTCTTAGCAAGAAGACATCATTTCCACTAGGCAGGGCGACGAATTTAACAGCTCTGATGATGAATCAACTCAGGAAAAAGTCAATCCAGTAATCAGAATATGCAGAATGATATCTTTTGAAGACCTGTTAGGGGAAATCAATAAAGTATCCATTCATCCAAAAATAGAAGAAGACACGGGGTTCTTGATATTACCCTCCCCCATAAACCACATAACTAGATCAATAAGACACTACAAGAATCTGAATCCTCAATCATCAGGAATAAATAAGGGAAAGGGAGTGGCCAAAGAACTTCACATGCCTGAAATAATTATCGAAGAAAGAAAAATCCTCTACTAACTCAAAAAGACTCAATCTAACATCACCTTATGAGGACACTTCATGTCTTCCCAATTACACTGAAATTCTCTGATAAAGTTTCTCACCAGGCCCATAGTCCTTCTTTTCACCATTCCTAAAGATGTTGTAAACCTAGTTTGGTCCTTGACCTCCACTAGGCTCCTTTCATTCTCTAAAGAAAACATCTAAAAATTTGGGCCTGACCATAACTATGCCCTAAACATCTCTGTTGATGTGATGGGAAAGACAATCCCACTCTCATTCATCGAGAATGAATTCGCCCTCTATGTTTGACTACCAACGGCCTTCAATTATGTGGGGTTAAAAGTAACTGACTTTACTCCTACTTTCACCACAGTGCATGCTTAGGATAACACCCACCGAGAGGTGATGGGATCTATAAAACTCACAATTGGGGTTATCCCTATCAATCCCATTATTTAGTTTCAAGTTAATGACACACCTGTGTGCTTCAACCTGTGGCTTCGTCGATCGTGGATTCATAGCATCTGGGGGTATCCTCTTCCCTTATTCAGAAGTTGAAATTCTCCACTGAAGGGAAAGTCATCACCATTTGGGGGGGGGGGGGGGGGGGGTGATGATGGTATAGAAAATGCTAGCACTAATAATCCGACACTAGAAATACAACATGGGATGAATGACATGCTTCTCGCCGACTTCAAGGTTGATCTACTTCTCCTTCTAGCAGGGGGTAGTTTTAAAGACTGAGTGTATCCAGAGCACAACCCTCATGATAATGTCAATGTAGTATAAATGTTCAAGAATATGAATTTTATCCCTGGACTGGGGTTGGGGTGATGTCAACAAGGGATACTAGAGCTCATATTCCTGAAAAAGGCCTTTCTTCCCTCTGACCTGGGTTATCAGACTTCACAAAAAGAACTCAGAACGCTTTGCCAACCATGACTAAAAAATAGTTTAGAAGATTCCAATACTGTTTCGAGGGATTCTCTGAACGGGAGATTCATCAAGGAAGTTGAGGACTTCCCATTTTGTGGCTTTCCTAAACCGTATTATGACCACGCCGATAAGAAGATAAAGTCAGGGATGGAAATCTTTTTTCAAGACAACTACTCCGGGGCTGAAGACTTCTGATCGAGTGGAAAAACCGAGCGTCCGTGTAATACGCTAGTCATTGTTATCGGCTTCCAACCTCAATACAAAAAAAACCTAAACTTTTAACTACACTTTTATGGAGTATAGTAGTAAGTCTGGGTATCGAATCCACAGGGAATGTTTTATAGAATTTAATTGATTTATTACTTCTAAAATAAAAATGAAAAAGATGATGATTGGGAAAATTTCTATTAAAAAATTACTTAAGAAAAACAAACTGAAAAGTGCAAAAGAAATTAGATCTGACAAATGGGAGAAAATAGGGTAGGGTACAATCCCTCAATCCTTAACAAATTATCCTTTAGAATACTAGAATTATAAATCAAATCTCTTGATTAAATCCAGTCCTTATCATCACTAAGCATTACATATATGAGGGTCAAGCCCGCATCATATGAAATCAAAGATCAATATAAGGCGATGAACGACAAATTATACATACAAAGCATTCTTAAACATCCCAAGTACCTAGGGCAAGAGAGATTAAAAGATATGACAATGCATATATGATTTTCATTCACGATTCAACCAATATTTTCATTTATTTTCTAATTTTCCATACAAATAATTTGTATTAGGATTGAGTTCATGTACCTCAACCCTTGGGAATTTAGCTAAACATGATTTGATTAAAGAACAAATTCATACACAAAATTATGGATCTACAAAACATGGTAAATAATTTGCAAGTAATAAAATAAGAGAATGGAAAGAGTTTACTTGAATTCAGCAGCAAGGAATTGAGATTCAGAATACAAACTAGGGTTCATACAACTCTTGAAGGAATAGAAAATTTGCTCTCAAAATCTAACCCTAAAATTCAATCTAGCACTTATAACCTACTCCTAACCTAGCCTCTCTCTAGCAAGTCTCCTTCAAATGATGTAGGTCATGGGCTTTTATAGCACAAAATCTCGAAATTGACAACCAATAGTGCTTGTGGAACAAGTTTTCCAAGAGTTGCACTGCATTAAATGCATAATTAATGACAGAAATCCGCATATCCAGACTCATCATTATCCCGCAACTTCAAAACATCGTAACTTCTTCACCGTAGCTCGGATTGAGGTGCCGTTTTTTCCAGTATTCTTGTAATTTAGAGTTCTTCAACTTTCTAGTTGGCCCCACCTTCGGACTAAGGCTGAAAAATTACGAAAATGCCCTTCAACCCTCCATTTCTTGGTTTCTTTC
Source organism: Sambucus nigra (assembly GCA_949130495.1). Classification (NCBI taxonomy): domain Eukaryota; kingdom Viridiplantae; phylum Streptophyta; class Magnoliopsida; order Dipsacales; family Adoxaceae; genus Sambucus; species Sambucus nigra. Next base: position 7,998,137 of record OX422207.1, on the reverse strand, counting down.
ATTGTTTTGAGTTCTCCTTTGCACTAACTTACATGAAATACATGTAAAACACATGAGAAATACACAAAACAAGAAATACTTGCCAAAAGGGGTTAGTAGCATTCATAAGAGACAAATCCAAGCTATTTACACTGCACGTGATCATAAAAATACTGAAATTAAGGGGATAAATGTGAAGAATATGTGCCTAAACACACCCCCTAACTTAGAACTTTGCGCGTCCCGAGCAATGTATATGAATCCTAACCAAAATTCTACTCTTGAAAATTCCTTTATTAAAATAAAATTCCACTTTTGCAGGCACGCGATTGCATTTAGCGTATGCAACAAGCCTTTAAACCTCTAGGTTACCCTAGTAGGACGAGTTTTGTCTCGTGAGGGTTTGCAGTGAATTTACCCACAAAATTCTTTACTGACTCAAATAAATATCAAAATACTTAAAACTTGTACAATTTAAAATTTTCGAAAACTAATCACCATCAACTCATATTCAACTGTCTCAAACCATAGTGTGTGTGTGCAAAACCAAAAATTCAACCTCAAATTTCCACCAATTGAGCATTACGTTACTTTTCGAAAATTCATTTTGATTCAAATTCTTACGGATGCACTCACAAACGAATCACTCGAATTGTGGCTATTTTCTCTCGGTATGCATGATATACAGAGTAAATATAATGGACACAAAATCATGCATACAAAATTGAAAAGAAGGAAATTTATGGTGAAAAGATCTCATCATCGGATTACGGTTATTAGGAAATGGGAACATCACCTCTAATTCACACCATTTTAATCTCTCATATTATCTTTTCATGTCTTAGCTCTCCACGTGGTAACTAATTTCGCCATTCGGACTCAGTTAGGACTTTTTGGGTTAAAAGGTGTAAAGGGTAAAAATGGGAATAAACGGAATGTTCGAAATTGGAAAATGTCCTTATGACGTCCATTTGTGCTTTTTCGGGCTTTTGCTCATTTTTCTCTTTCTTTTTCAATTTTCATTTTTTTTTCCACTATTTTTTTTTAACATTTTTTTTCTTGCCCCTTTTTATTGCACAATTTTGACTTACTTGATGAATTTTCTCAATTTTCACAATTCCGGGCTATTTTGTTTTTCGGGCTATCAAACGAAAGGAAAATATTTTATTAGGCTCAACTTGGGTTGCAAAGGGATAATTTTTCACAACTTTTTATGGCTAATATTTTTGGGTAACAAATGAGGGCCTACTTCATCGTCCAAATTGCTAATCACATTACCATATGCATCTCGAGATTAATTAAGTTTAGAGATATATTTAGCACGAATTTCGAGACAACATTTCACACATTTCCATAACCGATCAAAACAAAGGATTGAGATCATCAACGACTTATTAAAACGCTGAAAAGAACTTTGAGTTAATCATAAACTCGAATTGATTTAAAAACTCAAAAAGATCGATAGGCTCGAAATCTCACCGGGTTGGACTAATCTCCACACTTATTCGTAAAGTCATCAATTTTCTCTAAATTTCCATCTTCGGTCAATTTTGGCTTAGTGCAATTGAGATTTAACAATTTGAGACTTTAAATAGAATAAAAGTGATATTTTTGAAAAATTTTAAATTCCAGATTTTATTTATTTTGAACAAAAATATTTTTGGCTTTTTCTAAATTTTTCAATTTTTTTTAAAAAAAAAAAAAAAAACACACTTGGAAAGAACATGTGATCGAATCAATGAATCTAAACAATAAATGGGAAGAATATCCCACACCCCCTAACTTAAATGTTGCATTGTCCTCAATGCGAATTAAGAACACAACATAAAGAGAGGAAAAGAAAGATATTACCCAAATTAAGCGATCCCTGATGAGTGCGAGTCCATTGAATCTACAAAACATGTTAGAACCAAGCATAGCAAAAAGAATAACAAAAACTCTAACTCTCAAAACTAGACTATAATAATAGAGAAAAAGAAAAAGAAAAAAAAAAACTAACTATTTACAACCTAACATTTGAACAGCTAATAAATCACACACTAAAAGTCGAAAAATTTGAGGGTCCACCCAAAATACAATTTGACTTTGAGGGATTAATGGTGTGCCCTCACTAGGATGCATGCCTCCCGAAAAATAAGAATTCCGTTTGAAAAACGGAAGGAATGTGTGAGATGGAGAAAATGAACCATCACCAATTAAAAAATTTAACGGGATGATGGGGGGTTTGGGTGGTAGGTGGGACAAGTACAATTGAGATCCAAGAAAAATATAATCACCTCCCAAATATTTTTCAAGTAGTATGGGGAGAGGGGCACACAAAAAGGAACAAACCATATTAGAAAACAATTCTAGCAAAGTGTCTTTGTCGGTAAAAGGTGTAAACATTTCAGAATTTTCAACCGACTCATAGGAATCTAGCGGTACTTCTAATGGTTCAATAACCGTGAACGAAAATGGTGATGAAATAAACTCAATCTCAAGTGATTCATCATCACTTGGAGATTGAATTTCAAGGGAGCAAGACTCACTTTCAATGATATGTTCTTCAAAAATTTGAGGTGACACACAAGTCTCAACCTCCTCTTTGTTTTCCAAAATAGAACGCACATCATCGCAAAGTGTGACCATTTCCTTCACAAGACCATAATCGATATTCTTTGTGATTTGGGTGGAAAGAAAATCCAGTACTCTTTTGGTTAGAAAAAGTGTGTATTCTTCCAAAGTAGGATCCCTTGGCTCTAGAACCTCGGATTCCTCTTTTGGTTGAAAACCTTTTATAGTTTCACAAATATTGGAGAAAAAATCTTCATTGGATTCCCCAAAATGATTTTTTTTTCAATATTCGTTTTCAATCTTTTCATACGCAAGATTTAGAAAGGCCTCACCCATGGTAATAGGCCGAGGCACAGATTCTTGAGAATAATTAATATAAATTTCTCTCCTATATTCATTTGCAAGCCTTTCACACTCCAGAGTTACAACGGCCTCACCAACTGTAATAGGTCGAGCCGCGGAGTCTTGAGAATAAAAAGTTTGAAAACGATTACCATATGAACCATTAGAATTACCGAACTCACCATGAAAAGACATGATTACCGAATAGTATGTAAATGGAAATTCGAGTACAAAGGTGTGCGGTTGAGGATTCTACGTTTCTTGGCGCTCAATTGTGCAAGGCTACAAAAAAGGTTAAAAAAAATCCAAAGAAAAAAATCTTTCGAAATAGTAAATCAATTATAATCTATAACAAAACATTCCCCGGCAACGGCGCCATTTTGATCGAGTGGAAAAACCGAGCGTCCGTGTAATACGCTAGTCGTTGTTATCGGCTTCCAACCTCAATACAAAAAAAACCTAAACATTTAACTACACTTTTATGGAGTATAGTAGTAAGTCTCGGTATCGAATCCATAGGGAATGTTTTATAGAATTTAATTGATTTATTACTTCTAAAATAAAAATGAAAAAGATGATGATTGGGAAAATTTCTATTAAAAAATTACTTAAGAAAAACAAACTGAAAAGTGCAAAAGAAATTAGATCTGACAAATGGGAGAAAATAGGGTAGGGTACAATCCCTCAATCCTTAACAAATTATCCTTTAGAATACTAGAATTATAAATCAAAATTCTTGATTAAATCCAGTCCTTATCATCACTAAGCATTACATATATGGGGGTCAAGCCCGCATCATATGAAATCAAAGATCAATATAAGGTGATGAACGACAAATTATACATACAAAGCATTCTTAAACATCCCAAGTACATAGGGCAAGAGAGATTAAAAGATATGACAATGCATATATGATTTTCATTCACGATTCAACCAATATTTTCATTTATTTTCTAATTTTCCATACAAATAATTTTATTAGGATTGAGTTCATGTACCCCAACCCTTGGGAATTTAGCTAAACATGATTTGATTAAAGAACAAATTCATACACAAAATTATGGATCTACAAAACATGGTAAATAATTTGCAAGTAATAAAATAAGAGAATGGAAAGAGTTTACTTGAATTCAGCAGCAAGGAATTGAGATTCAGAATACAAACTAGGGTTCATACAACTCTTGAAGGAATAGAAAATTTGCTCTCAAAATCTAACCCTAAAATTCAATCTAGCACTTATAACCTACTCCTAACCTAGCCTCTCTCTAGCAAGTCTCCTTCAAATGATGTAGGTCATGGGCTTTTATAGCACAAAATCTCGAAATTGACAACCAATAGTGCTTGTGGAACAAGTTTTCCAAGAGTTGCACTGCATTAAATGCATAATTAATGACAGAAATCCGCATATCCAGACTCATCATTATCCCGCAACTTCAAAACATCGTAACTTCTTCACCGTAGCTCGGATTGAGGTGCCGTTTTTTCCAGTATTCTTGTAATTTAGAGTTCTTCAACTTTCTAGTTGGCCCCACCTTCGGACTAAGGCTGAAAAATTACGAAAATGCCCTTCAACCCTCCATTTCTTGGTTTCTTTCATTGTTTTGAGTTCTCCTTTGCACTAACTTACATGAAATACATGTAAAACACATGAGAAATACACAAAACAAGAAATACTTGCCAAAAGGGGTTAGTAGCATACATAAGAGACAAATCCAAGCTACTTACACTGCACGCGATCATAAAAATACTGAAATTAAGGGGATAAATGTGAAGAATATGTGCCTAAACAACTTCCAGCATAAAGTACAACCTTCCACCGAGATAGTCGTATCCATTGTTGAGGTCTGTATTTTAAAGACTCGTTTAACCTGAAAACACTCGGCCTGTCCCTCTGTATGAACCATTCAGGTGCTATATCGTAGGACCCGTCCACTCTAATCAAGGCCACTGATGAGCCTCTTCTCAACTGAAATAATATACCAGTCAAACCTACTGATATGCAACCCAACCTTGTTGTTTACCCTATCTCTCCGTTTATTTTTGTTCCTCCTTTTTCTGATAACAATATAATATAGTTCTCTTTTGAAGAGGTTTTCAACACGTTTTTCTACAAAAGTGAAATAAATAAAGATTTTGTGCATTTGTGCCTTGCATTAATTGTTTTTGTTCTAATAAAAATCCTAATGATGATGGTTTTTCAAATGAATAGTTCTTATAAGATCTGAATAAGTTTAAAAAGAAATAACTTAACCAAATTCAAAATGAGGATGAAATTATTGTTATTAATATCAATTCTAGTAGCCAACAACTCGAGATTAGGATAGGGTATACCCTTAACGAGCATGAATGCAGGAAATTCGAATAATTATCGAAGAAATATATGGATATCTTTGTATGGTCCTATGATGACATGCTCGGCATCGATCCCAAAATAGCTTAGCACGAGATCCCGACTCTCCCAAAATTAAAGACGGTTAAATAGAATGTGTGAAAGCTCCGCATCGAATGGTCGCTCAACGTCAAGGAAAAGGTAATTAAGCAGTCTAATATAGGCTTCATTTAGGTGATCGAATATCCCACATATCTCGCCAACATTTTACTCGTACCGAAATCAGGAGGAAAAGTTTGCGTGTGCATCGACTACCAGGATTTGAACAAATCACCTCCGAAGGATGATTACCCTTCGAAGGATGATTGCCCAACATCGAAATGATTATGGAAAACATAGTCAGTCATGCCCTCAAGTCATTCGTCGATGGATTGGATGAATATAATCAGATCAAGATACACCCTGACCATCAGGAGAAAACCACATTCATCACCCCCTAGGGAACCTTTTTTTACATGGTTATGCCATTCGAGCTCAAGGATGTAGGGGCTACCTATCAAATGCCTGCTAAAATCATCTTGCATGATTTAATATAAAAGGAGGTTAAAGTTTGTGTAGAAGACATGCTAATTAAGTCTAAGACTTAGGAAGGTCACGTCCCTACCCTCCGAAAGTTCCTCGAATGGCTACGGTGATACCAAATGCAGTTAAACCCATAGAAATGCATTTTCGATGTCACAAAAGGAAAGATTTTTGGATTAATACTCAGTGAAAAGGGAATCAAAGCAGAACCCTCCAAGCTGAAAGATCTAAACGAAATGCCACCACATCTATTGGAGAAGGAAGTATCAGCATTGTTAGGAAAATTATAGTACATCAGTCTATTTATCATCCAATTGACTTCCATTTATGAACCCATCTTCAAACTTCTCTAAAAGGATTCTAACAAAGTATGGAATGAGGCCTATCAAGAAGCCTTCGATAGAATCAAGTAATAACTTACCCGACCTCTAATACTTATGCCTCTACAACCAGGTCTCCTTCTAGACTTGTACTTGATCGTAACAGATACCGCACCAGGGTATTTATTTGCCAAATACATTTAAGAATCCTATAAAAAGAGGTGAATCTCCTAAACCAGTATAAAATTGTTCGGGTATGAATTTAACTACACTGCCTACGAGAAAACAAGCGTCGCCCTAGTCTGGGTCACTCAAATGTTACACCGCTACATGCTCACTTTTCCTATCAGACTTATGGCCCTAATGGATCCTTTTAAATACCTATTTGAGAAACCCTCCCTATCTAGCTGAATGTACCAATGGTTGATGCTTCTAACTGAGTTTCATATCATGTATGATATGCCCAAAGTGCACCCTCTTACTCAGAGTAACTAGCCTCGACCAGTCTCACAGCCGAGGTGACAGAAGCTTGACAACCATCAGCAAGGTCGTTTCCCATAAGTTTGGCTCCTCATATATCAACCTCGGTTAGCCATCAATCGAGGTCAGCAGAGCCTCAGGGGATTAAGTAACTACCAACAGAGTCGTCGACCCCAGTCGACTTTCCATTCATCAGCCGATGATAGCTATGTCTCATCGGCTCAATCATCTGCAAACGACATCATCATCCCTAGCCAACATTACAACTACCTCATACATAACCTCGGCTATCCCATCTGGTCGAGGTCATCGTGGATATTGACTTCAGACAAAGCTAGTCGAACTTCACCAACCTCGCACTCATCCAGGCGGAGGTTGCACCAGTCAGAGACAGAGGGCCGAGCATTTATAAGCGCATGCAAGGCTGGGAACGTGTGGACAAAATCAGTTATAACTGAATCAATCCCCTAACTTGAGGGAATATTTGATCATCATCGTCTACATGTGACAGTGAAAATGGCTTCACTAGATTGACTAGATCATCACACACATGCTCATTGCATGCTTGGGGGGTACATTACACCCCCCAAATGCTATATATACTTGTCTTATCCTACCTTCTAGGGGATCCTCATTTACAAACCCTATCCAAACTCAGGTGCATTTACAGTATAGAGAGAAAGTGGAGTGATTGTATTATTAAGGCCATTAGAAACCCATTCTGATAGTGATTCTTACACTCACTTGCACAGTGGACGTAGGTCAGATTGGCTGAACCACTTACATTCTAGTGTTCATCCTTTTTTCCTCATCGCCTTCTATATATACGTATACTCTCTTATGTTTCCATTGTTATCACTTGCTTGATGTTGTCAACACCTTACCTGGTGGTGCTGTTCACTGCATCATCATTTTGGCACCATCTGTGGGAACGAGAAGATTCTTCTCTTCCTCTTTTGTTGCTTAACCTCACCGGAAACTCTGGTGGTGAACCAGGCCTCACCCTTCATGTGAAGTTGTTTCACCATTGAAAGAGTTCCTTTAAGGTATTTAAGATCTCTAATTTTTTTCATTGCAAGCTCTCAAGTCTTACCATATGTCACCGGAGTTACCACCACCTCCTCCACCATCTGGTGTTGGAGGACCCAATTCCAGTCAGGCACCGCCCCAATCCGAGATGGCTGAGGTGACAGCAGCTTTGAAGTCATTGGCTGCAACCCAGTAAGTGATGCAGGAGCAATTTGCCCAGCTAAGCCAAAATATGATGAGAGCACCTGGGGTCTCACTGGAGACGATTACTTCGGAAGCTGTTCATCCTCATCTTGAATCCCAAGCACTGCAAAAAAGACCAACATATTACTCAATGGAGGAGGGATGTTGTTGACCCTAAGCATTTGTGTATGGGGAGGCAAGGAAACCCTTGCCTTGAGGATAGGTACGATGGTGTTGGGGCAGAAGATGATGCGGAAGACTATTGGGAGCCATACAAGGTTTCAAACAACACAATACGTCCTATACAATAGAGCTAAGTTTGTGGGGCAAAACGAGCCGAGGTTGGTGATGCCCAACAAAGAGAATCAACTTTTGATTGCTTAAGTAGAGGATTCTCCTTTCAAAGGCTCGACCCAGTTAATGATCTGAGTCAGAGGTTATCCAGGTCGAGAATTGTAAATGGCTCATACAGGGAAGATGGTGAATATCAGCCTCGCCATGGCCGACCCCTACATGGCCGAGACTGTGGACAAGAGGTCAACAGTCGACGTTGTGCAGTAGTTGAGGAACCCTCGGTTCACCCCTTGGAGGTGGCTAGGGATAACCTTGGCCAGGCCAACGTTGCTAAGCCATGGAATAACTCCATTCAACATCTAAAAGAGAAGATAGGGAGCCTCATAAAAAGCCAAAACCCACTACAAAGGGGATTCTCAGAGGGTTCCCCATTTATAGCAAGGATTGTAAACTTTCCAACCCCTGCCAAATTCAAACCACCAATGGTGTCTCCCAAGTATGATGGAAGTATCACTCCTGTACATCATATTGAGAAGTATCAGTCTGCAGCAGACATTTATTCAATCTCTGATGAGATGAGGTGCCGAGCTTTCTCAAGAACTTTTACAGGAGTTGCACATATTTGGTTCACTTCCCTTCCTAAAAATTATGTGGAGAACTTTAAGGGATTGGCCGAGCGATTTATACACAAATTTTGTTTTAGGGTAAGACCTCAAAAGAAGACAACCCATCTTCTCTATGTAAAGCAGGGTAAGAGTGAGAGCCTCAGAGACTACATCACGAGGTTCAATAAGGAAAAGTTGGAGGTTGAAGATTATGAAGAGAATATATCTATGACAACCCTCATTGGAGGACTTCAGAAGGGGAAGTTACTCCGGAAGCTTGCTGAAGACCCTCATAAAACCATGGACGAGCTGTTAGAAAAAACTGGAAAGGTCATGAATGCAAAAGAAGCAATGGCTAAAAAATATGAGGATGAGAACAGAATTAGTAGCGAGAAATTTCAAAGGAAAAAAGATGAAAAGAAGAGGGATGAAGACGACAAGTTTTCACACTACACTCCTCTAACTGTAAGCTACGAACACATCCTCAACGAAATAAAGAATGACAGGTCCCTGAGATGGCCGGAGAAGCTAAAGGCTCCTTCGCATAAGAGAAATAAGAATCTGTGGTGCGAGTTCCACCAAGACCATGACCATCTGACTGACAACTGCTTTGTCCTGAAGGATGAGATTGAGAAGATATTAAAGTTGGGAAAGCTTAGGAAGTATGTAGATGGTAGAGCTTCTAAGGGAGGAAGAAACGACCCTAAAAAGTTGAGAAATGATAGGTGATGGGAAGATGGCCATGCCAGAAGAGTTGAGAACCCAAATGATGATGATGATGACCCAGACCTCCCACAAAAAGATGACAATGTCCCGGAGAAGAGAGTTGGTATGATCTCTTTCGGGGTGAACACCATCTGCGGAGGACTAGCAGGGGAGGTTCAAAGGTCGCTGATCAAAATCCTATGTGGCAGAGGCCAAGTCAGTTACCAAAGTAGAGGTTATGAATTTGGCATCTTCAGAGGTAAAATATGAGAAGAAAAAGAAAGTAGATATGGATACTCTCATAGTTGGCTTCTCACGACTTGATTTCAAAGGTATCTTAGCTCCGCACTATGACCCTCTAGTAATCACCACAAAGGTGCATGGATGTGAGGTGAAGAGAATCCTCGTTGATGGGGAAAGTTCAGCAAACGTAATGTTCTAGCCGGGTTTCAAGATCCTAGGCCTCAACAGATCTAGGTGTGTCCCTTATCATCATCCTTTGATTGGCTTCAGCGGAGAAAAGTTTCATCCATTGGGTATGTATGAGATGGATATGAGAAGGGGCGATGAGTGGCCTAAGAGGTTGACCAAAAAAATCAATTTCTTTGTGATGGATGATTAAGTCTTCTCAGCTTACAACCTCACCATAGGAAGAGTAGCCCTCGAGGAATTTGAGGTTGTGTCTTTAAGGGTCACCAAATGCTAAAATTCCCGACTCCCTATGGAGTAGGGGAAGTGCAAGGTGACCAAACATTGCATATGAATGCTACTTCAACTCTGCAGAAGATAGAGAGGCTCATAAGAAGGCAACAACCATATACAACATCGATACACTTGATCCTAGAGATAAGATAAAGCTCAAGAAGATAGAGGCTGCAGAAGAGGTAAAATTTATCGTCCACAATGAGGATGAGCTAAAAAAACCATCCAAATCGTCAAAGCCCTAAGACCTGAGATCAAGGAAGAAATGGTGAAGCTGTTGAGAAAGAGACAAAGTGTTTTTACTTGGAGCCACGCAGATATGCCAGGTATTAATCCTGAGGTCATGTGACACAAACTCAATGTCGTAGAAGACGTCAAGCCCATCAAGCAAAGAAGAAGAGTATACTCAAGAGAGAAGTATGACGTCATCAGAGAAGAGGTCAAAAATCTTGAAGAAGCCAAGGTCATGAGGGATGTTATATTCCCCGAGTGGTTATCCAACGCAGTCATAATGCCAAAGGCAAGTGGGAAATGGAGGATGTGCGTAGACTTCACTGATTTGAACAAGTCTTGTCTAAAAGATAATTTCCCATTGCCTCGTATTGATCAGATGGTGGATGCCACATATGGACATGAGCTCATGAGTTTCATCGATGCCTATTCCGGGTATAATCAGATCTTTATGAACCCTAACGACTTAGAGAAGACAACGTTCATCACAAATAAGTGGACCTATTGCTGTAAGGTCATGCCCTTCGAGCTGAAGAATGTAGGGGATACTTACCAACGTCATGTAAATAAGATGTTTGAGGATCAAATAGGCAAGTCCATGAAAGTTTATGTGGAAGACATGCTGAAAAAGAGCCTAAAGGCCAACACTCACGTGGCCGACCTTGAAACAACTTTCGACACCATGGACAGATACAGGATGAAGCTCAACCCAGCCAAGTGTGTCTTCGGGGTAGGAGCAGGAATGTTTCTGGGATTCATTGTCAATTATAGGGGAATAAAGGCCAACCTTTAAAATATCAAGGCACTGGTAGAAATGAATACACCCAGATCTATCAAAGACTTTCAGAGGTTAATCGGAAGAATCGCTACCCTTAATAGGTTCGTCTCAAGAGCAACAAACAAGTTTCTTCCTTTTTTCAAAATACTTAGGAAGGCCTTCGAATGGGATAAGGAGTGTGACAAATATTTTAAGGAGCTCAAGTCCTACTTTGGCTCTCCCTTACTCCTGTCTCGGCCCATTCTGGGGGAGAGGTTGTATTTCAGAATCAGCCATTAGTGCAACCATAGTAAGAGAAGATGGTGGAGTGCAGAGGACAGTATACTTCAATAGTAAATATATTCAAGGGTCTGAACGTAAGTACCCTCGAATGGAAAAATTAGCTTATGCTCTAATACATGCTTCTAGGAAGATGAAGCCATACTTCCAAGCCCACTCTATGGTTGTCCTCACTGATTCCCCACTCAGACAGGTCCTCCACATGGTTGTCCTCACTGATTCCCCACTCAGACCTGGGCCATCGAGTTAGGGGAGTATGACATTGTTTATCAACCCAGGGTCTCCATCAAGGGGCAGGCACTTGCAGACTTTATAGCAGAGTTTACCTGGTAAGAGGTTGAGATTGAAATTAGTCAGACGGCTGCTGATGAACTGATAACTTTGCTTTTTATGTCGTTGTCGTTGTTGAAAGCCAAGTTAATCAAAACCTTAAATTACCTACAAAATAATATCAAACTAAAGTGTACAGGTAAGTAAGGGTATCAATCCACATCAAGGGGGTAAGCTAGAGACAAATTCAATTGTAATTCACTTTTATTTTCTTTTCGGCTTTTTATTTTTCTAATTTTTTTTTATCTTTTCAAATATTAAAATAATTTTTTTGGTGAGAAGAAGTGAAATAATACTAAACTACATCAAAGATCTAAACAATTAACTAAAAAGTGACTCAAATGAAAAATAAATGATGTAAATAAATTTGAGAACAATCAAGGAGTTGGATTACACCACAAATTTTAGCTATTCTACTTAATTAATTTAATTAATTGAATTCTCCCAAATTAATATCAAACTTACAAGTCAACTCTCGTTGCAAATGTAATTTTAATAGTAACCTGTTAGAAAATTAAGTTTAACATCCCAAAACTCTAGAAAATAGTTCTACACTCCTTTTAATTAATCACCCGCTAGGATCGATCAATTAAAATTTATGTAAATCTTAGAAAATAATTTTAGAGTTGAAATTCAAGTAATAATACCCCACTTAAGAAACCCTATCTCTAGTTCGAATCTAAAATGGGTATTATAACTTATAATTTCTATTCTCTCTCGAAAATAATTTACCCTCTCTCGAGGCGTAAATTTAAGGGTGACGGATCAAAATTAATATTCGAAGGAAATTTTCAAGTAATCAAACTAATTAAATTAAAATAACATCAAATAAGGGTTCACCCCATACCTTGAAAGGGGATTTAGCCTAACATGGTATGAAATTTGACAAAGTAATAATCAAAGGCATAAAATAAATGAGAAGAGAAGAGAACAATCAAACCCAATATCTTGATGCTTAATTGAACTTCACTCCATGAGTTGAAATTAACATCCCTCAATTTGAATGATCCAAACAAAATTACATCAAGAATTTCACTCAAATTAATCCTCACAATAATTTATTTTTCCCTCACTATCTAAAAAAAGTAAAAATAAATTCTATCATTAAAAAAACTAAACAAAAATGGTATTTCTCTCTCTAGAATTCTCTCTACCAATTCCTCTTCTTAAAGCCTTTTTTCAAATTGGGTCTTCCATTCTTTGAATAGTAGGTATGGAGCATGGGGGGGTAATTTGGGTAGGTTTAATGTGTAAGAGGTGCGTAAGGTATTGAGGTGAGGGTAGTGAGGGAATTATCCACACATGAACATGGGTAAGAGGTGAGATCATGTGTGTAAGGGGTGGAAACAAATCTGATTTGGGTTAGGGAATACACATGAGGGAAGTGGGGGCATGTGAGGGTATTTTTGGAATAAGTGTATTAATGGTTTGAAACATGTGAGGTATGTTTTACTTTTCTTTATTTGTTCTGTCTTTTAATCAGGTAGGGGCACGACTTCTTTTGGCTTGTGAGTTAGTTGGGTATTTGAAATGGGTTTTTCGAACTTGCATTGAAATGGGTATCGGTGGGTACGGAGGCTGGCTATGGAGCTTGGGTTTGATAAGATCCGGGTTGGTTTCGGTGGGTTTCAATTTTGGGTTGGGTTTGCTACAATCGGAGGTTCTGGCGGTTTTGGTGGGTTTTTATACAGGAGTTGGGTTGATAAAGGGTAGGGTCGGACAGGTTGATCGCGGGTAGGGCCATGGCTACTGGGCTGAGCTCGTCGGGTGGTCATGGGTTTATGGTCCGGGGTAGATCGTGACCAGGTCTGGATCGGCATGTGGGGGCGTTAATGGGTAGGAGTCGCAGCGGTTTGGTGGGTTTTTAGACAGGAGCTGGTTTGGGTGAGGTCGGGGGCGTGTTGTGGTCATGGCAGCTGGCCGGTTTCAGGCGATGGTTGAGGTGGGAGGTCGTGGCGGTTAAACTCGTCGGAATAGGGGTTCGGGTTTAGAGGTTGAGGGTTGATTTGGATAGAGAGGAGGTAGGCTGCTGGGGATCGGAGTTCGCATAGGGGGTGAGGTCCGATGGGGTATCAGGCATGGGTTGAGGGTTGAGATGGGTTTCGTTCTGGGTCCTGGGCGCCACCGGAGTTGGTGGATGTGAGGATGAGTGGTGATGGTGGATTAATGGAGGTTGAGGTGGTGAGGTTTGGAGAGAGAATGAGGTCATTTTGGTGTTAATGGAGGAGATATAAGGAATGGGTTGTGTCGTGGGGAAGATGAAGATGTATAGTGGGGGCTTAGTGTGTGAGTGAGGTGTAGGGTGTTAGGAGTGGGTTAGGGGGTTGGTTGGGTGTGTTTAGGTGTATGGGTGTTGTGTGTGTATGAGTGTGTATGGTATTGGGGTGTGAGGGGTTGTGTGTGTTTAACTTATGACCTCTAAAAAATATCCAACTAAAACTAATAAAACTAAAAATTAAATCCTAAAAATAAAAAAATAAAATATAAACTCAAGTCCTAAAAAAATAAACTAATAAGTAAAAAAAATTCTTAAAACATAAAAATTAAAACTACAGACCTATAAAAATGTAAATCAAAATAAAACTAAAAAATAAATTAATTCCTAAAAAAAGTAATCCTAATAAAATAAAATCAAATCTAAAAATTAAAAATCAAAATAAAACATCATTAAATAAAAAGAAATAAAAAATAAATCCTAAAAATAAAAATGATTCAATTAAAAATTAAAAATATAAAACATACGAAAGGGAACAAATCAAATACACATGGCTCGGGACATAATTTAGGGTAGGCTAGGGTTACGGGATTGGTAATTAGCTCCATAATCCGCATAATTACCTTGAAATACGCCTTTGGACACCGCAACGTGCATTCGACATACAAAAAGACAATAAAGCGCATAAGACCCAAATTGTCAAGAATTAGCAACCAAAATACGTTTATTCGAGGTATAAAATGTACAGTTTTGGGTACTTATCACACCACCCCCAAACAGAGCGTTGCTAGTCCTTGAGCAATAAGTTAGAGAGAAAGAGAAAGATAAGAAACCAAAAGTGTAGTACTTTCGCGAGCACTTGCAATTGCACTTAGCATGTGCAACAAGACTTTAAACCTACAGGACGAGTTGTGTCTCGTGACGGTTTGCAGAGAATATACCCACAAAATTCTTTATTTTAAAAAGAATTATTAAATCGCAGTGAATCTCTTATTAGACGTAGAATAATCGCACAATCCATCACAAGAAAATATTTTCAGAAATACAAGCTAGAAGCGTAAAAAGTTTAGCTAAGTAAATCATAAGGCACATCCTTCCTAGAACTCAACGTGTGTGATGTAAATCAGTCAAAACGGGTCGAGGGTCACAAGAGTAATTCCTAGATTGCCTTTTCGGAATCAACACTTCAACTTCAAATCTCACTGGATATAACTCTCTCAAACGAACTCTCGAGATTAGGGTTAGTGTATCGCTCTTGTGTGTGAGGAGGTGAGTAAATGTAAGCAAGTTCAAATGTCTCACACACATATAAGAAAGAATGAACATATAGAAGGAAAATGATCTCATGAAAGAAATGTTAATCACTATAGTGAGAACATCGAGTTATTCACCACGTTTACTTTCATTTGCCCGAACACCTAGGGGAAATATGGATGTATATGGGTGATGGGTAAATGAAATGGGATATAATGGGATGAGATGAGGTTGGATGGTGATGTATGGATGAATGACGAGTGATAGATGTGTATGCAATGTGTGAATGGAGTGTTCAATACATTAAGAACAATTGTCTTTATTTCAAAACTAACTACAAATTCTTTTTCCTTTCTTTTATCTCTTTTTATTTTTTTCGTTATTTTTTTTCGTTTTCTTTTTTGCTATTTTTATGTTTTTTTCTCTTTTTTTTTCAAACCAACATTGAAGACATTTAACATTTGGAATCAACTCTCTTTTATTTGAAAATGAAAGATGATATGGAGATGATAGGTGGATGATGTGGGAAATATATGGAAATATGGAAGAAAATGGTTGAAGTGAATGGTAAATGGTATGTGTATGGATGATAATCTAGTATTCGGGATAAATTTCAAGACATGCATTTCTTACAACTCGAAAGTGATGTCGTTCTCAGTGATTAAGCCAAAAATTTATATGAAGAATAATGAGATCATACAATGATTTAGTGCGGGCTCAAAAGAAGTTGAATCAACTTGTGACTCGGAATTGCGTAAAACACTCTAAAAGGGTGAAAGTCACAAATCTCACAAGCTAAAATCTCTACTAGTGATCCTTAAGGTTTTCTTGAGAATTATACAATTCCTCAACTCTAAACCGTAATGACATGAGCAAATTTTGATGAGTATAGAAATTCATGGTGCAAAATGCCTTGGGACGTATTACATAAGCTATTTATAATGGATTCCTAGACTTAAAAAGATGGATGATTGAAAATTCACATCAATAAATGAGATGAAAGAAACTGCACGAAATTTTAAAAATCAGGTTTAAAAATCAAAAAAATTCAAAAGAGGTACGATTTTGATAAAATTCCACACCCCCAAACAAAAAGGAACATCATCATCGATGTTAGGTAAAATGATTTTTAAAATTGAGAGCATAAGGTAGGAAAGCGATAACCAGAATCAACCGCTAATGAAGTGAACAGATGAAGCCAAGAAGTAACCTGAATGAAATGAGAGAAAAAAATGTACAAGTCTATAAACATAGCAAAACATAGGGTGATGTGAAACGCGAGCTGCCTTCGGGTAGCGATAAGTTTAATATTTTCAGCCAGACCAAAGGGATCTCACCCTAAGGGTAAGAACTATGAAAGTGCGGGGCGGCAGAAAAATGGGTGATGAGAATCACCCCCAAACAAGACAAAAGCGTTATTATTGGTGGATAAAGGCTAAAGGGGTCAATGCACTTGTATGGCAAAGTGCATCACACGATGCAAAGCATCGGTGGACCATGGGTGGGTGGGTATCAGGATAAAAGTGAGAAAGGCATGGGTGAAGAGGTATCGACCACGGGCCTTGTTGAGCTTAAAGGTAAGGGAAGCTAGGCCCCTATAAGCATGGTGCTCAAGTTGGTGAGGAAGGAAAAATGGTTTGGTAATTGGAATGGGTTGGGTTTCAGAGAAATCATACGGCCGTTCTATGAATGGGCGATGATAATGGTTGCACCGTGACACACCAGGGAGTTGTCGATGGGAAAAATCAACACCACAAGAGAGTGGTGGGCATAGAACAACAAGCTCGGCGTCACGAAAGTGGAGAGTATCACAATAAAAACTCTCATGGGTGGAGGATGGTTTTAGGTGAGGATCTAAAAATTTAGAGGGAAACATGAAATTTGAAAAGTCAAGATCCAAACCAGATGGTGGGGTGGAAAGGACAATGGGTGGGTCGGGTGGGATAAACGGTGGAGGAAGATGATCCAACTCAGGCGTGGGAGACACACACTCATTGGGAGGAGTAAA
Organism: Sambucus nigra; assembly: GCA_949130495.1. Classification (NCBI taxonomy): domain Eukaryota; kingdom Viridiplantae; phylum Streptophyta; class Magnoliopsida; order Dipsacales; family Adoxaceae; genus Sambucus; species Sambucus nigra. Next base: position 7,980,939 of record OX422207.1, on the reverse strand, counting down.
TGAATTCTCACAAGGGAGGGTGGTTTCTAAAGATGGAGTGGTCAACTTCTCCATAAGAGTAGCATCGGTGAATGTGGTGGATGTGTAAGACGAGGAACCAAAATCTAAGAGAGAGGATTCACGAAAAATATTAGAATCAAAGGGATCCATGCATGGGGGGAACTCATCCATATCCGAATAGGTAGAAAATATCACGGATTCTATCTTGGGAAAATTGTGAACACTCGTAGCCGGAGCTAACCTAAAAGATATGGGCATGTCAGAGACATATGCAAATGGGGTATAAGGTAAAAGCTCGTGCATATTTTTGGATTCTATGGGAAAGTGAGTGGGAACCCCAAAGTGGGGATCATGTGGACATGGTGGAATTGGATCAGGCTCACTATCGAAAGGTAAGTCAACACAATTGTCGACTTGGGACCCGGACCATGGGATGGTCTCAACTTTTAGATTCTCGGGGTGGTAGGATTGGTCACACTCAAAATTCGTGTCACAAGAGGACACATCATCATCACACTCGGGTGCAACAATGGGTGGATCCATGGGAATGTTCGACTCTCTCGCACACTCCAATTCATTTAACCTTTGTTCAAGACTTTGGAGAGCTTGAGTTTGGATTTTAGTGGCTTGATATTGCTCGAGTATGAACTTTTGCAAGAGGCTTTCGATAGCGGATGTGGATGGTGGTGGTGGAGTGACGGGTGGTGGTGGAGGTGGAGGTGGACACAACTTGCTATGGACAGGACTACAAGGAGAATACTCAAATGAAGTGTGTGGAGTGGGGCCAAGTTCATCATACATGAACGGATCGATTTCGTGATGGACAATTGGTTGATACTCATGGGGTGCGTAGTGAGGGAACTGATCGGGAATGGGTGCACAAGGTTGCCATGACAACTGTTGGAACGTGTGAGAATCCATAACATTGGGTTGGGATTCGGATTGCGTGGAAGGGTGATCAGGCCTCCACGAACAACTAGGGTACTCACACGACTTGGGATTAGGTATATTGAGATAATAGGCTGAGGTGGGTTCCGGAACAGTGTCATGTGGATAAAAATGTTCCATGGTGGTTTCGGATGGATATGAATAATATGGACACTCATGGGACATGTGATCGGCATAAGAACAATGGGTGAATGACAATATTTACGACACATCAACACTTGACACCGAGGGTGATGGAATATGAGGTGCGTGCATAGATGGGTCAAGAGTACCAATGGTACTCGGGAGAGAGCGGTGACCACTAAGAATACCAAAAAGATACGGCTCAGGATCACTCTCACACGTCTCGCGTATGAATGGAAAGTGACCAAAGAAGTCCCGTAAGGGACGTTCTTCGGCCATGAGGAGAAAAATGTTTTTTAGAATTTTTATATTTAATTTTTTTTTCAAAAGAAAAGAAAATATTTTTGGAGTTTACTAAAAATGAGAGAGAAAAATATTTTTGGATTTTTCTAAAATGAAAGAAAGAAAATATTTTTGGATTTTTTGTTTTTGCAAAAATGAAAGAAAATATTTTTGGATTTTTTTGGAAGAAAAGGTGGGGAGAAATATGGACTTGAAAATTTGGGATAAACTAATTAAAATCGACTACCGAAAAATTAAATTGGACACACACACGTCAAGAAGAATTCCTAACTAGCACATAGCTAATTTTTATCTTTGAATTTAGTGAAAATTTTAATAAAGTTTGCGTCGATAAAAAATCACGGAGTAATCTAACCGAATGCCTTTGTAAATTTGTCTCCTAGTGGGTTACCTAGTTAATGGATTTTAAATTTAGTGATGGATAGGGTAGCACACAATTGGTAAGCGAGTGAGTCGGGTGATGAAATCCCTTCTCGTGAGTGATTGGATGTAGGTATTAGTCAATTAATTCATCACACCATTCAAAAACAATTGCGAGAATAAAATCAAGTAAGAGCACACAAAGCACACAAAAGAATTAACTCGCTAACAGGAGAGGCGCGAGGGTTTGAAAAATATACCTCCCACGATTTTTAGGCCGTGGGGTGCCGAAAAATTTGAGTCGACCGGGGGGAGATTACGCCAATCTCAGTCGTCCCCGAGAGTCCTACAGACCCAAGGTAGATAGGCTTCTAAATCCTCGCCTTTAGACGCCCTCTCTCTACCTTGTCCGGCTTTCCTATCAAGGTTATCTTCGATTATTACAATTTTTAAAAGTAAAATTAAAATAAAGGTGTATCCATGCATCGCAATACAAGCAATGATAAAATAAACCTAATAGAAGCCTTCTAAAAGAAAGAAAAATGGTAGTAAAATGCAACAAAATATAAGAAATAAATTAATTACAAAATTGAATCCGCTCCGAGTGCTTCACACTCCCAAGAATGGCAACGACGCCATTTCAAAACTTGTCTTTTTGTCCCCGACAACGGTGCCATTTAATAACTTTGCTTTTTGTGTCGTTGTCATTGTTGAAAGCCAAGTTAATCAAAACCTTAAATTACCTACAAAATAATATCAAACTAAAGTGTAGAGGTAAGGAAGGGTATCAATCCACATCAAGGGGGTAAGCTAGAGACAAATTCAATTGTAATTCACTTTTATTTTCTTTTTGGGCTTTTTCTTTTTCTAATTTTTTTAACTTTTCAAATATTAAAACAATTTTTTTGGTGAGAAGAAGTGAAATAATACTAAACTAAATCAAAGATCTAAACAATTAACTAAAAAGTGACTAAAATGAAAAATAAATTCTAACACAAAAATATGAGATAAATGAGGTAAATAAATTTGAGAACAATCAAGGAGTGGGATTACACCATAAATTTTAGATATTCTAATTAATTAATTTAATTAATTGAATTCCCCCAAATTCATATTAAACTTACAAATCAACTCTCGTTGCAAATGTAATTTTAATAGTAACCTTTTAGAAAATTAAGTTTAACACCCCACAACTCTAGAAATAGATCATGTGACACCCCGCCTAATTAATTACCGGGTGATCAGTTCTGAATTAATTAATTTCAGAATACCAAGTTTGTTTAGATAATGCATCACTGTCGAAAACTCAAATTTTAATTTAATAAAAGCTAACCACCTAGTATTTAAAAGGGTGATGTCTAAATTTTATCTTGTTACTAACCAATATCAAAAAGAACACCAACAAATGTCATGCATCACAGTAATATAAATAAAGTCTAACTGAAGTAAAATAAATGTATGGAGTAAAACATATCTAGATACAATCCCATACAAAAATCCAATAAAAGGAAAACAGATCTAAAAGAAAATTTAAAACAACTAAATCTCTGAATGTAAACAAAAGAAAGGAAGACATGTCCAACAGAATAGATAACTGAAAAAGGAAGAATAGGCTGAGTCGTCTACTAGAAATTACCTGCAACATCACAGCAGCTACATCACGACAACTGAATAGAGTCTCCTAAGGATGGTGTCCCTGTGGCTGGGGACCTAAAATAATGGAACAATAAAAATATATACAAAAAACGGGCCAGATCTCAAGTTGAAAACAATTTATTATAGCAAGTGCTTAAATTGATTCAATTAGCATAATCATTATTCAAGTTAACTTAGCGTACTCACTTGAGATACTCGCCCATCGATCTAGTGTGCACGCCTAATGAGCCTAACTACCCATAATAGTCATGATACCCTGACTGGCTATTAGATACGTACTATTATGCTGAAACGTCTCCCTAAATAATTCCAAGACGACGTACTTGGTATTTCAATTTAGGTTTAGAATTACTTTAGTTTATTCACATATTTTTCTTATTGTCTAGCAGATAATACCATAAGCACACATCTAAAAATAGAGTTATCAATATAAGACACCAAACAGGATTTCGGTATACACACATTATTCTTCTTTATGTATACATAGCAATTTATATATAAATATATCAATATCGCACCCCTGGTTGAGAAACCCTTAGTGCTACGCATACTCGGCTATCTAGTCCCATTGCAATGCTTACGCATAGAGGACAACTGGTTCAATCTCTCGAGAACCAATAAAAACACAAACACCTATTGGAAGCGAACATAGTCCCAAGCCGATGGCCTACGCACCCATACGATCGTCATCACTATCATTCTCATGGATAGCCCGTACCTAGGTTCCATGCTCTAGTGGTACGACTTTAAATCCCCCGAAGGCACACAAGATCCGATCGTCCACAACGCATTAACCTCCGTTCGATAGCCAATAGCTAGGTATGTCATACACATAATATTTTAAACAATAAGCATACACACAACTTATATAAATTCATTGGCTTTTAGCAGCCTAGTATTTGTAGTACTCATATTATCCCTTATTATACCCCATACCTTATTCGTATGTATTCTCCCTTGTATTTTTGCATCTCTCAAATTCTATGAATTTTCATACCTTCCGAGGTTCGACATATTTTTCGCTCACTAATAATTATAAATTTAAGTCACTCGACATTCAAACAAGTCTAACACTCACATAAACAAGCCTACAAGAAGTTCATAACAAAATCGGGCCGTAAGAGTCATTCTAGAATCTCGTTAGAAGACCCAAGGAATCTCATTCGAACAAGGTCGTTCGAACGAAGGTCTCCTCACTTCGAACGAACTACCAAACTCGTTAGAAGGGCCACTGGAAACTCCTTAGAAGTCTCGTTCGAGCGACCTGGGCTGGACTTCTAACGAAAATTCCGCAGTTGCCTAGTTCATCTTCAAAGTTCATTTTTCCAGATTTTCTCCACTTAAATCTCAACCTAAACCCATTCCAACCCAAGTGCAAGGTTTCTAAACTACTCTAAGTCACTCTAGAACATTTCTTAACACAGTTTAGGGGTCAAATCCTTCTAATCATCAAATATATTCAACAAACTCCTAAATTTTCCTTTGAATCATTTTAACATAAACCCAGGATTATAAATCCATTAGAGTTCCATTTTTATTTCATGATTAGCATCTAATTCTCCTAATTTCACACTTCTATAAAGGGGAAAATCCTCTACATGCAAACCCCCATCAAATTTCTAAGATTCCTACACAATCTCATCATTGGTAAACCAAATTTGGTACTAATAGTTCTAAAACCTCAACATATATTAACAAGAATAATAAATTCTAAGAGAAAGAGCAAGATAATCACTTGCCTTTAAAATGAACTTCTGATTCGTGGGTTGAAATTGGTATGGGGACGATCCTCCTGACACAATCTACGTGCTGGTGTACTTTTTGTTGTGAAAGCTTGAGTTCTTGGCTTAGGGTTCTAATGGAATCTTCTCCTTCTTCCTTGGTTCTCTCTCTTTTCCTCTCTTTCTCACGTAGGTTGAAAACTAACAGGCCACTAACCCTAACTTCTATTAATTAAACCCAATTTTTGTCCATTTAATTATCTAAAAATCCTTAAAGAATAAAATACCCCTCCGGGGTGTCATTTTCGGTTAAAATTCCCCGGACTCCAAATAAAATACCCGAGTAGTGTTTTCTGACTATTTCGACCCTTTCGGACACTCTGGAGCACTCAATATAGTCGTCCGAGTTATACAAAAACAATTTATCTTTTTAAACCCCCAAATACATACTAGTGACGCGACTCATACGCATCCCAAATATAACATAACTGCCGTGTATCTCATCCCCGACCATAATATTATTTCAATAATTACTAACTCTCATCACGCTAGTGATTATTATCATAAAATCGGATTAATTACAATTTAAATTTTCTCACTTTAATTTAATTAATACCCATTTTCCATAAAAATAGTTATGTGCAAAAGTACGGGGTATTACAAACTTCCCCCCTATTAACAGAATTTTGTCCCAAAATTCGGAAAAGAATATATATACCTAGCAAGAATAACTCTGGATAACGTTCACGCATGTCATCCTCACGCTCCCAAGTTGATTCCTCAACATTATGGTGCCGCCACTGAACATGCACTAGAGGTACTATTTTTTACGTCAACTTCCTCTCACTACGGTTTAGCATAGCAACTAGTCCCTCCCTGTAGGAGCTATTAGGTTGTAAGTCTATCTCCTCTAGCGCAATGTGAGTATGAGTCAATTCATCTCGAAGAAATCTCCTCAGCGACGAGATATGAAACACATCATGGACTCTATGCAAGTGCTCCGGTAACCCAAGTCTATAAGCAACTGGTTCAATCCTCTCGATAATTGGGAATGGCCCTACATATCTCGGCGCTAACTTTCCCTTCTTCCCAAAATGCATAACTCCCTTCATAGGAGACACTCAAAGCAACACCTGATCCCCAATATTGAACTCTCGAAAGTAACATTTGGCATCAGTGTAACTCTTCTTCCGATCCTGAGCAACTCAAATACGGCTCCGTATCAACTCTATCCTCGTCGAAGTATCCTGAATCACCTTCGAACCCAATAACATGTTGTCCCCCACCTTTAGCCAACATGTTGGAGAATGACAAGGTCTTCCATATAGGGCTTTGAATGGAGTCATACCGATAGTAAATTGGTAGGAGTTGTTATAAGAAAACTCCACCAGTGGAAGGTACTGTTCCCAACCTCCACCAAACTCAATGATGCACATACCTAACATGTCCTCCAACATTTGATTTGTCCGCTCTGTCTGATCATCCGTCTGCGGGTGAGAGGTTGTGCTCAATCGCAAATCTGTACCCAACGCTTCCTAAAAACTCTCCTAAAATCTAGAAATGAACACCTTATCTCTGTCCGACACGATATTGAGAGGCACTCTGTGGAGTCTCACTATCTCTGTGATGAATAACTGGGCGTACTGTCCCACGGTGTAGTCTATCCTGGGTGACATAAAGTGGGCTACCTTGGTCAGCCGATCCACTATCACCCATATTGAATCGTGACCCCTCTGCGATGTAGGTAATCCCGTGGTGAAGTACATCGAAATGCTCTCCCATTTCCACATAAGAACCTCTAATGGCTGTAGAAGTCCCGTCAGTCTCTGATGGTCCACCTTTACCAACTGATAAGTGGCACATTTCGAGATGAACTCGATAATATCCTTCTTCTTTCTGATCCACCAGTACTGTCTACGCATGTCCTGATACATCTTATCCCCGTCGGGATGTATCATAAATTGGGAATCGTGTGACTCTGTCATCACCTTGTGTCATAAATATTCACCCTCGGGAATAACAAATCTCCCATTGAAACGTAGACCCCCGTCTGAACCCATGGTGTAAGACTCATCCCCCTAGGCTAGAAGCTTCACTATCTGACTTTGGCATAATGGATCATCTGCCTGAGCCTGTACTACTCCCTTAATAATCTGGGGCATAACCATCATCACAGACATAAACGATCGAGCCACCGTATCATGGTTCTCTAACTCCTTCCATTTTTCGCTTTCCACTCCTAGGCCGCCTCATCGACTAGCCTACGGCTCAACACATTTGCTACCACGTTAACCTTCCCCAGGTGGTATTGGATATCAAATTGATAATCCTTCATAAACTCAATCCACTGATGTTGACACATACTTAACTCCTTCTGCATGAAGAGGTATTATAACAACTTGTGGTCCGTGGATAGATGAAATTTCTCCCCTAGGAGGTAATGTCTCCAAATTTGAAGTGCAAACACCATCGACGCCAACTCTAAATCATGGGAGTAGTTCCTCTCGTGAGGCTTAAGCTTACGAGAAGCATAAGCAATAACCTGATCCTCCTACTGCAGTACACCTCTAAGTCCTAAAAAGGATGCATCAGTGTAGTCTAGATACTCCACTCCCGACTTGGGTAATGCTGACACTGGTGCTGAGGTTAACTTGTCTTTCAACTCATCAAAGGCTAATTGACAAGCACTATCCCATTTATACGGTACTCCCTTGCGAGTCAGATTCATCAACGGACCCGCTATCTTCAAAAAGCCTCGGATAAACCTCATGTAGTACATGTCTAACCCCAAGAAACTGCGTATCTTGGTTGGTGTCATGGGCTGATTCCACTTCCTCACTGCCGACACTTGGTCCGGGTCAACCGATATCCCCAATTCCGATACAACATTCCCTAAAAATTATACCTCCCATGACCAGAATACGCACTTCTCATACTTAGCACACAATTGATGCTCTCATAGTGTTTGAAGAACCTGTCTCAAGTGCTCGGTATGCTCCTCCTTAGTCTGTGAATAAATTAGGATGATATCTATGGAGACGATGACAAACTGACACAAGAACTCTCTGAACACTCAGTTCATCAGGTCCATGAATGCAGTTGGAGCATTTGTCAGCCCAAACAGCATGCCTCTAAACTCATAGGACCTATATCTCGTCAAGAAGTAGTATTTGACATCTCCTACTCCCTGATACACTACTTATGGTATCCTAATCCCAAGTTAATCTTTGATGAGAAGGTAGCTCTCCTCAACTAATCAAATCATCATCGATTCGGGGCAATGAATAATTATTCTGTATCGTAAATTTATCATCTTCCCTTATTACACCAATATATTCTCGATGTAAAACATTTGATATCACTTCTTACGTCATATCGTACGGTTCTACTGACCGTGCGTAGTAATAAAATTAAAGTTAAGGTTACGATTTTGCTTATGAATGACAACAAGGGTACCAAACTCATGTGTTTACGACCAACCATCCTCGACTCCCGACATTCACTAGGTTTCATGCGTAGGACGTCTCGTAAAGAAAAATCGAAAGAAGGAACCCCCCCGAATACACTACTAACTAACAATATCGGACAACGAAAGTTGTGTCCTCAGTAATTGTCTCGTACCCCACATCCCTACTTCCTGCTAACAATAGCGCATCAATTCTCATGTTACGAAAAAGATACTCAACACATTACTCCTACTAATTTGGCGTTAGGCTCTTCAAATTGGTGACAAAATTATTCCCATGCACAGAGATATTTCATTCTTTCGTGAGTCACTATAGTAAACATTCCTACCCCTCAGGATTTAGTATAACCGGACGACATACTCCATAAGTCTCTCTAGAATTTAAATTTTCCTCTCGGATGACACTTAGCACAAATTATTTCATGTCCAGGACTAATGGAAACCTAATATTATTTTAATGGTCTATCATCACACAAACTTGAATTATTCGGTTCGAAATCGGGATAGCAATACATTTTACGTTCATGTTTCTAATGTAGTACAAGTAAGCTATAACGCACATAGGTTACTTGAAATTTTCCTTGTAACTAAAAGGAATCACTATAAATGATAAAGTATTGTACCTCCAAATGTGGGTAGTAGATGCGGTATCAGTTGCATAATTGCATATCGGGCATTATAGATACGTCCATACTGTACTACCTGCTACTGTTTTGAAGTCTGCGTTACTGGGGTGATTATCCTCGTTTATCCAATTTGGGTATTCTGTGGTGGCGGGTGAACATCCAATGACTGTTGCAGGATCCTTCCCTTGATAGGGAAATTTCGACGGTAGTGACCCCGTTCGCCGCATATTAAACACTTACCCACACAGTTTCTGCTCTGCTGGCCATGATGGTCTCGCTGACCTCTACCCTTCTGAGGGCAGTCCTGGCATTTGTGGCCAGTGTTGTCATACATGAAACATCTTCCTGGGAAGGGTCCTCCCCCTGTCCTTGTTTTCCCCGTCCCTGATGGCCGTTACCACCCCTCCCTTGGCCATTATGTCCCTGTTGAATCTGCTACTGACCCTGTTGGCCCTGATGCCCATGTTGGCCCTGACGAGTTTGGATCTTTCCACGGTTCTCATAGTCATTTTGGTCTTGATGTCTCTGAGGAGCTTGTCGTTGTTGCGAGGGTATTTTCCCATCATTATTATTCCTCGAAATGTAATATTGATAAACTTCTCTTGTTCTTTTGCCTCCTGTAAGTTACACACTGTGATTTTGCTATGGCAATATTGCGGTAGTCACTGGTTGTGCCACAATGTTCGCAATCTCAGTGATTTCCCCTCTTCCCTGGTGTACCTGAGGTATTTGTTGGTCTTGTCCCGCATTTACTTCATCAGCGGTGTTAGTGTGTTTCTCCCCCATAGGAGACATCTAAAATTTAAATGAATTTTACAAAACCACCGTCCATACATAACATTGTAGAAGAAGAACGAAATCTACAATACGAAAAAAGAATGCAACAATCCTAATAATAGGGATCTATATTAAAGACGCGAAGCAAAAAACGTAATACGCTAAACAGATCCTAAAGGACACTTGAACCTGATGCTCTCATACCACCTGTGACACCCCACCTAATTAATTACTGGGTGATCAGTCCTTAATTAATTAATTTCATAATGCCAAGTTGGTTCAGATAATGCATCACTGCCAAAAACTCAAATTTTAATTTAATAAAAGCTAACCACCTAGTATTTAAAAAGGGTGATGTCCAAATTTTATCTTGTTATTAACCAATATCAAAAAGAACACCAACAAATTCCATGCATCACAGTAATATAAATTTAGTCTAACTGAAGTAAAATAAATGTATGGAGTAAAACATATCTAGATACAATCCCACACAAAAATCAAATAAAAGGAAAATAAATCTAAGAGAGAATTTAAACAACTAAATCTCTGAATGTAAATAGAAGAAAGGACGACATGTCCAACAGAATAGATAACTAAAAAGGAAGAATAGATTGAGTCGTCTACTAGCAATTATACTGCAACTTCCACAGCAGGACAACTGCATAGAGTCTCCTAAGGCTGGTGTCCCTGTAGCTGGGCACCTAAAATAATGGAACAATAGAAATGTATACAAAAAAACGGGTCACATCCCGACTTGAAAATAGTTTATTATAGCAAGTGCTTAAATTTATTCAATTAGCACAATCATTATTCAAGTTAACTTAGCGTACTCACTTGAGATACTTGCCCCTTGATCTAGTGTGCACGCCTAATGAGCCTAACTACCCATACTAGTCATGATACCTTGACTGGCTAATAGATACATACTATTATGCTGAAAATTCTCCCTAAATAATTCCAAGTCGACGTACTTAGGATTTCAATTTAGGTTTAGAATTACTTTAGTTTATTCACATATTTTTCTTATTGTCTAGCAGATAATACCATAAGCACACATGTAAAAATAGAGTTATCAACATATGACACCAAACAGGATTTCGGTATACAGACATTATTCTTCTTTATGTATACATAGGAATTTATATATAAATATAGCAATATCACACCCCCGGTTGAGAAAACCTTTGTGCTACGCATACTCGACTATCTAGTCCCATTGTAATGCTCACGCATAGAGGACAACTTGTTCAATCTCTCGAGAACCAATAAAAACACAAACACCTATTGGAGGCGAACATAGTCCAAAGCCGATGGGCTACGCACATACCTACGCATCCATATGACCGTCATCACTATCATTCTCAAGGATAGCCCGTACCTAGGTTCCACGCTCTATTGGTACGACTCCAAATCCCTTGAAGGCACACAAGATTCGATCGTCCACAACGCGCTAACCTCCGTTTGATAGCCAGTAGCTAGGTATGTCATACAAATAATATTTTAAACAGTAAACATACACACAACTTATATAAATTTATTGGCTTTCCGCGGCCAAGTATTTGCAGTACTCATAATATCCCTTATTATACCTCGTACCTTATTCGTATGTATTCTCCCTTGTATTTTTGTATCTCTCAAATTCTATTAATTTTCATACCTTCCGAGGGTCGACATATTTTTCGCTCACTAATAATTATAAATTTAATCCACTCGACATTCAAACAGGTCTAACACTCACATAAATAAGCCTACGGGAAGTTCGAAACGAAATCGAACCATAAGAGTCATTATGGAATCTTGTTAAAAGACCCATGGAATCTCATTCGACCGAAGGTCCCCCCACTTCGAACGAACTACCAAACTCGTTAGAAGGGCCACTGGAAACTCGTTAGATGTCTCGTTCGAACAAGGTAGTGTGAACGACATCGGCTGGACTTCTAACGAAAATTCCGCAGTTGCCCAGTTCATATTCAAAGTTCGTTTTTCCACATTTTCTCCTCTTAAATCTCAACCTAAACCCATTCCAACCCAAGTGCAAGGTTTCTAAACTACTCTAATTCACTCTAGAACAATTCTTAACAAAGTTTAGGGGTCAATTCCTTCTAATCATCAAATAAATTCAACAATCTTCTAAATTTTCCTTTTAATCATTTTAACATAAACCCAGAATTATAAATCCATAAGAGCCCCATGTTTATTTCAGATTAGCATATAATTCTCCTAATTTCACACTTCTATAAAGGGAAAATTCCTCTACATGCAAATCCCCGTCAAATTTCTAAGATTCCTACACAATCTCATCATAGGTAAACCAAATTTGGTATTAATAGTTCTAAAACCTCAACATATATTAACAAGAATAATAAATTCTAAGAGAAATAGAAAGAGAAAGATAATCACTTGCCTTTAAAATGAACTTCTGATTCCCGGGGTTGAAATTGGTATGGGGACGATCCTCCTGACACGATCTATGCGCTGGTGTACTTTTTGTTGTGAAAGCTTGAGTTCTTGGCTTAGGGTTTTAATGGAGTCTTCTCCTTCTTCCTTGGTTCTCTCTCTTTTCCTCTATTTCTCACGTAGGTTGAAAACTAACAAGCCACTAACCCTAACTGCTATTAATTAAACCCAATTTTTGTCCATTTAATTATCCAAAAATCCTTAAAGACCAAAATACCCTCTCGGGGTGTCATTTTGGGTTAAAATGCCCCGAACTCCAAATAAAATACCCGAGTAGTGTTTTCTTACTATTTTGACACTTTCGGACACTCTGGTGCACTCAGAATTGTCATCTGAGTTATAAAGAAATGATTTATCTTTTTAAACCCCCAAATACATACTAGTGACGCGACTCATACGCGTCCCAAATATAACATAACTGCCGTGTATCTCATCCTCGGCCATAATATTATTTCAATAATTACTAACTCTCATCACGTTAGTTATTATTATCATAAAAATCAGATTGATTACAATTTAAATTTTCTCCCTTGAATTTAATTAATCCCCATTTCCATAAAAATAGTTAAGCACAAAAATATGGGGTATTACAGATCTACAATCCTTTCAATTAATCACCCGCTAAGATCGATCAATTAAAATTTATGTAAATCTTAGAAAATAAATTTAGAGTTGAAATTTAAGTAATAATACCCCACTTAAGAAACCCCTATCTCTAGTTCGAATCTAAAATGGGTATTATAACTTATACTTTCTATTCTCTCTTTAAAATAATTTACCCTCTCTCGAGGCATAAATTTAAGGGTGAGGGATCAAAATTAATATTCAAAGGGAATTTTCAAGTAATCAAACTAATTAAATTATAAAATATTAAATAAGGGTTCACTCCAGCCCTTGAAAGGGGATTTAGCCTAACATGGTATGAAATTTGACAAATTAATAATCAAAGGCAGAAAATAAATGAGAAGAGAAGAGAACAATCAAACCCAATCTCTTGATGCTTAATTGAACTTCACTCCATGAGTAACATCCCTCAATTTGAATGATCCAAACAAAATTAAATCAAGAATTTTACTCAAATTAATCCTCACAATAATATATTTTTCCCTCACTATCTAAAAAAAGTAAAATAAATTCTAACCAAAAAAAAACTAAACTAAAATGGTATTTCTCTCTCTAGAATTCTCTCTACCAATTCCTCTTCTTAAAGCCTTTTTTCAAATTGGGTCTTCCATTCTTTAAATTGTAGTTATGGAGAATGTGGAGGTAATTTGGATAGGTTTAATGTGTAAGAGGTGTGTAAGGTATTGAGGTGAGGGTAGTGAGGGAATTATGCACACATGTGCATGGGTAAGAGGTGAGGTCATGTGTTAAAGGGGTGGTAACAAATCTGATTTGCGTTAGGGAATGCACATGAGGGAAGTGGGGGCATGTGAGGGTATTTTTAGAATAAGTGGATTAATGGTTTAAAACATGTGAGGTATGTTTTATTTTGGTTTATTTGTTTTGGCTTTTAAACAGGTAGGGACACGACTTCTTTTGGCTTGTGAGTTAGTTGGGTATTTGAAATGGGTTTCTCGGACTTCCATTGAAATGGGTATGGGTGGGTATGGAGGCTGGCTATGGAGTTTGGGTTTGAGAAGATCCGGGTTGGTTTTGGGAGGTTTCGATTTTGGGTTAGGTTTTCTACGATCGGAGGTTCTAGAGGTTAGGTGGGTTTTTAGATAGGAGATGGGTTGATAAACGGTAATTTCTGACAGGTGGATTGCGGGTAGGGCCATGGCTGCTGGGTTGATCTCGTTGGGTGGTCATGGGTTAATGGTCCGGGGTAGATCGTGACCGGGTCTGGATCGGCATGTGGGGGCGTTAATGGGTAGGAGTCGCAGCGGTTTTGTGGGTTTTTAGACAGGAGCTGGTTTGGGTGAGGTCGAGGGTGTGTTATAGTCATGGCAGCTGGCCGGTTTCAGGCATTGGATGAGGTGGAAGGTCGTGGCGGTTAAACTCGCCGAATGGGGGTTCGGGTTCATAGGTTGAGGGTGGAGTTGGATAGAGAGGTAGCACAGGGGGTGAGGTTCGATGGGGAATCAGGCATGGGTTGAGGTTGCTAACATCGGCGACGGACCAGGAGGGTTGAGATGGGTTTCGTTCCGGGTTTTGGGTATCGCCGGAGTTGGTGGATGGTAGGATGAGTGGTGATGGTGGATTGATGGAGGTTGAGGTGGTGTGGAGGTATAAGGGTGGTGAGGTTTTGAGAGAGAATGAGGTGATTTTGGTGTTAATGAAGGAGAAATAAGGAATGGGTTACACTTGTGGAAAGAAAATGAACAGAAACTAATACCTAAATTGATCTGTAGAGAGTAAACTCGGCCAGTAATGGGATGTCCAAGGAGCGTAAGAAACGCTTATCCTCTTCAGTCATAACTGCGCCGATAGCATCGGTAGCCTTCAAACTGTGGCCAATGAGACTATCGCTGATCATCAGCGGAGCAAGACGAGATGCTAGGGCATCGTTTATAGAGATGGAGATGGCACGATCCCCTTTTTGAGCCATGCCCAGCCTCAGATGCTCCGGGTCAGAGGTGGTTTTCCTCTTTTTGGTAACATCAGCTTGGAATGTGCCGACATTTTTCTTGGTTTAGAGAGGGGGAACATTTTTGCCACCTCTCTTCTGCATCAGCTTCGCCAGACTTGGAGCTGACATTTCCCAAATATCGTCTAATATGCCTTCAGGGCGCTCTGCAAGAGGTATTTGAGTTAGTAAGTCAGAGATATAAAAAGTAAGAGCTATAGCTTGTGAAAAATGAGACTTTCAAAACTCTATCAAAGAACCACCCCCAGGCCTGTCTGAGAGAGGTAGTAGGGGGTCATTAGATGTTCATATTTTACTAGACGACCCTGCTCCACCTGATCGTGAAGATCCTTAACTTTTTGGCAGTTGTCCTGGCTAAGTCCAGGGTTGGCTTTAGCATCAAGTGAGATCTTCCCCCATCTCAGAAAGATCCTTGGAATCGACATTCTAGCAGCCTCATTTGGACCAAATTCCCATGCCCCGGAGGCAAAGAAATACTGAGGTTTCTGTGACACCCCGCCTAATTAAATACCAGGCGATCACTCATTTATTAAATTAAATCAAGGTAAACAGTTGGTTCATTCTCAGCATCACTGTCGATAAAAATAAATTTTCCAATTTAACACCCTAAATAATTAAGCTAAGTGTCAAAACCATTTTCATACATAACTTTACAAATTTTATTTAAAGAAAAATATTTATTTATTTAAAAACATCATTTCTACAATTAAGAATCACACCACAATAAAACTGGAACACAAATCAATTAATTTAAAACATACGTAAATCGAATGTCAACATGCGAAATATAAAGTCATACATCCAATCCGAATAACTCCCATAGTAACAATACTGGAAACAACTGAAATACAAATGTCCCAATAACAAAGAAATAATGGAAAGGGCTACACATGCCCAACTAAATGAAAGTACTAAGAGTGGATCCGACTGAACGAAGTCGTCTAATCAAGAGACCTGCAACTCCCACCTAAGCTGCAGCGCGTTCCTTCCAAGAGATCCTAATCAAGACGTCCCTGTGGCTGGGCACCTGTAATACATACATATATATATACAAGAGAGAGAGAGAAAGAAACAGGTCAGAGCCCGAAAGTGTGTTTGATTTAAAATACATTTAGCAAGTATTTAAATTGATACAGGCCAATGCAACAACATATTAGTACGACACTCTCTTGAGAAAATTCTCACCTCTCTTCTAATGTGCACTCCTATCGCACTAACCCTCCTAATGGTTATCTCATCATATACCACGCTATCTTTCCCCAATGATTAAACTTATCTTAGGTAATTAGTAGGATTCAAAATTTAAAGATACAATTGTTTGAAAAGAATATTTCAATTAATAACCAAAGTTCTCATCTTAACTTTATTAGTCAATACAGTTTTTCAGTGTCATATTATACTTTCTCAAAATAAGTATTTACAATTTGAGTCATCAACCATATCCTACATATCAATTCACAGTAGGTAGTTCCAAATTTCAGAATTCCATATATATATATATACTACTCGTATAATATATATATATATAATAACAACACCCCAAATAAACTATGGTGCGGGCATACTCTACTATCCAAAACCCCATATCACTCATTTTAAGGGGAATACCATCGGAATCACTCTCGAATTATATTAACATAAATACACAATCAATATTGAGGCGAAGAATAGATTCCAAGTCTCTAAGAGGATGGCACATGCCTGCGTCTCTTAGGACCGTCTGAACTATCACATCGATAGCCTGTACCAAGGATATCTATCTTCTAGGGTACAAGTCAATATCCCCCATAAAGGTCCCATCGAGATAAGACTTGTCCAAGCGCGGTAACCTCAGGGATAGCAAGTAGCGTGGGCATGATTTTCACAAGTATAATATATGTACACACAATCATATAAATATACCACTTTATCATATTAATATAGGTTCTTCTCGTTACCCATAATTATACCATTTATCCTTAATTTTACATTATTAGAATTACGTATAAGGTTTCATCTCTAACCTTAACTCGAAGGGTTTTCTCACTTAATACGTGACATTCGTTGACTCTATCCGTCCAAGTAGGAAAATTCAGTAGGTATACCTCTATTTACTATCGTATCTATTCGCCACATTCTCTCACTCGAAATACGTAATTTCGTCGTTCATTATATAATTATCCCAAAAATAAGATTCTCGTCTTATAATAAAGTTCTCAACACTTATTCATATGTCCTACTGGTCTTTCCTATCTCCCAAAACATTTCATTAAGAATACCCAAGAATTATTTCACGATAAATTTAATTTAACTAATTAAACAAGGGAAATAAGAGTCTGCCAGGAGGGGTCGATCGATCGAGGTCTGGGGCTCGATCGATCGATCAAGCAGGTCTGCGAAAATTCTGCAGAAATGCAGTTACGGGTTCTACCAAATTTCTTCATCCAAAACCATGTTTTTCCATTCTAATCGTCCCAAAAATCCTACTACTATCATTATAACAATATACCAGATGTTTTCAACGTAAAGCATGTGTATATCAAACATTAAACATGGATAATTAACCCAAAATTCATCTAATCATCAAGAACCCTAGAGTTTTTCTTCATCAAGGCTCTAATCTATTTTTACCAGAATTTCCTTCTAATATATCATCAAAATTTCATGGGTTATATTCCTCTACATGGAAAGGATTCCAGAATTTCGTTATAATCAATACTACATGCATTTTCCTAACACAAATTGGGTTTTCTTCCAAACTTTTCATCTCTAATCAATCCTAAACTAATATGAAGATTGCACTAACGAAAATATGCAAGTTAAATACTTGCCTGAGATTTCTGGTATTCTGATTTACGGCTGAATTTGGTATGGTTGCGTTCCTCTTTTCGCGATCTATGCGTTGGTGGTGGCGGCAGTGCAAACCGGTGACTTTTTGGCCTTGAATTGCCTTGGAGCTCTCTCCTCTCTTCTCCAATGGCCGTCACTTGTGTTCTGAATATTCTAAACCTAAAAGACTAACCTAAGTGGCTGATATAGGTTGCTGAATTTCGTGGGTTTAATTACCCAAAAATGTGAAATGACTAAATTGCCCTCCCGGGGTACCAATCAGGCCTAAAAACGCCCCGAGACCCAAACGAAACCCTCGGGTACACTTTTCTGACTATCTCGACCCTTCCGGACGCGTTGGCGCACTCAAAATGACCATACGAACAACTTATAAAAATATTCACTTTTTATTTAACAAAATTAGTCCCGACGTGACACCGGCACGTCCCGAGTTAAATTTCCGAAATTGTCATTTAATTCACTCATGACATTCAATATAACCAATATAATATATTACTTTGCTCATTAGTAATATTCAACAAATTTCCCATAATTACTAACTCTCTTCACGTTAATAATTATAACATAATTAATTTCTGGATTTTTTTATTAAATAAATTACTCACATTAAATTCAATAAATCCCCAAATTAATATAGCATAAAAATAAGGGGTATTACAGTTTCCAGTATGGTTTGAAGTCTTGGTAACCAACAACATTTTCTTCTATGACTTTCTAGCTAAGAAGTGGTAATATCTAGGGTGGTTTTTTGTAGAGGAAGGGACATAACAACCCGTGAAAACCCTAAGTGGAAGGTTTGAGTGGTGGACGGCCCTCCAAAGGACGATGGCCCCAATCATAACCCTCCATGCGTTGGGGCATAGTTGTGAAGGGGCTAGATTTATATATGAAAGAATATCTCTGATGGAATGGTGGATAGGAAGACAGAATCCCAACTTTAACATCTGCTCATAGACACAGATCTCTCTATCTTGGCCCTCAAATGCCCTCTCATCCCTCAGAGGTTTCCTAAGGGTGATGGAAGAGTTTATCGAATAGAGGTGCCTAAAAGCTAGAAGTTCGTACTCGCTGACAGAGCTCTTAATCTCGACCACCTCATATGTATCTATATCACTCTCCTGACCATCATCATCATCATCCCCAGCAGCATCGTCCTGAGCAGGTGTAGGGACACCGCTAGGAAACCTCTGAGAAAATTTAGCCCCGGTTGCGGCCGATGGAGGAATGGCATCAATGATGGGGGGAATGGACACACTTGGCCCTATAATTTCAACATCAGAAGAATATTGTGAGGTACTAGAACCATGGTGATATGAGGCACGGCTCAAAACCTCGACTTCCTCAAGGACCTCACCCTATCTAGGAGAGTAATCCATAGCGATATGGGGTCTTAGGAGGATATCAGACTCTGACATTAGTGTTGGGTCCACATCAACCTTTGCAGGCACAGTAGGCTTGGCTGGCTCAGGGTAGATAACCTTCAGAGGTGGAGGAAAGATGGGTCTAAGAGGAAATGGCTCAGCCCTACGAGCTTCCTCTTGGGCTAGTTCTATCTTCCTGATTTTCTCAAAGGTCTTCTCACGAATAGATGGAAACCCTTCTATGAGTTGATACAAGGGTCTAAGCATATAAGAGATGACACAACACTTGGACTCAAAACCATAAATAGGCAAACAACTTGTTCAACCTAAGCTAAGGATCAAACCAGGAATTTGAAAGGTTTTCAAGTGAAGAACATCAAGAACATTCAAGAGCAAGGTCACCGGGGAAAGTGACCAGAGGCTCACCAAAAACCTAAAATAGGATTGTTTTGGGCTGAAACAACCTCTGAGCTACCTACAAATGCCCTTAAATCACTCATATCGCTAATGTCCTAGCCATACAACCACCAACACTGGTGGAAACCACTTGCTAGAAAACACAAGACCTCGTCAAAAAATTTAGAAATGAATAATAAGGGCTAAAAATTGAAAATAATGGTGGAAATGATACCTTATTAGTCACGAAATAGAGGAGAAAAGGATTAGAAGCAAAGGAGACCTTCAAATGATAGCCAACAGTGGAGGTCTTGAGAAAAGTTTAAGTGGAAAAGAAAGTTAAGGCAGGAAGAAATGAAGAAGAAAAATAAGGAAATAGAAAAAGGGGTTTAAACATGTCTAGTGATAAGGCGTGAATTTCAAGGGTCCGTCATGGCCCTAGGTAACCTAAAGGATAAAGAATAACCATCATGCCTTGATAAGCACGCTACTCACTTCAGAAAGTGACATGTGGTAAGGAAATAATAGCACCCAGAGAAATCCAGCTCGACTTTAATTGTATACCCCTTAATCATCTAACTACATAGAAGACTAAGGGATAGGGGTGATTGATATGCCCAAAGTGCACCCTCTTACTCAGAGTAACTAACCTCGGCTAGTCTGACAGCTGAGGTGATAGAATCTTGAAAACCATCAGCAATGTCATTTCCCATAAGGTCAGTTCCTCATACATCAACCCCGACTAGCCATCAGCCGAGGTCCGCAGAGCCTCAAGGGCTCAAGTAACTACCAACGACATCATAGGCCCTAGACAATGTTACAATGTAATACCCCGTATTTTCGTGATATTTATTTTTGGGGATTAATTGAATTAAATGTGTATTAATTAGAAATTAATCCGGATAAAAATATTAACGAGATGTGAGTTAGTATTTGATTATAATGTGTATACTTGGAAATATATGAATATTGGAAATATTGAAATTGTCGCAAGATTGAAATACGGAAATTTGGGAAACTTTGTTGGGACGCGCGTGACAGTCGCGTCAGGAATATAATTATTTGAATTAAAAAGTGAATTTTAATTTTATCACTCGTATGGACATTTTGAGTGCGCCAACGCGTCCGGAAGGGTCGAAATAGTTTGAAAACACTAGACGGGGGTTAAGTTTGGGTCCCGGGGCATTATTGGGCCATACCGGTAACTTATAGGGGCATTTTGGTAATTTCGGAAATCTGGGAATTAAAACCCAGGAAAATAAGAAATAAAAATCTGACTCTTTCTTTATCCACTAAACCCACTACTTACACTAAGGGACTTAATAGGCTACGGGAGAAGTTAAGAAATAGTCTTAACTTGCCAAAACTCAACCACACCTCCATTGTCATCATCCTTAGAGAAACTTGTAGAGAGAGAGAGAGAGAGAGAGAGAGAAGAGAATTCTGCAGAAAGAGAGAGGGAGAACAACTCAGCCTTCAAGATTCAACATCATTCAGAGAAAGATTAAGGCAAGTGGTTTTATTACAATTGAATTAATGCTATGTTTTTTTCCATGTTTAGGAATTATCGAAATTGATCTTGGAAGATGATATAGACCCATGAATTGGAAGTTAAAAACTATGAATTATGTTAGGGACTGCATGTAATAACAATCTGGACGAATTATGAACTCAGAATTATGACCCTTGATGATTTAAAAACGTATTTTAGAAGAAGTTTATTAATGTTCTTGAAAGAAATAGAAATCTGGAATTCTTGATGAAGATTTGATCCATATATAGCCCTTGAATGATGAATTATTGGTTTTAGAATGTTATTAATGTTATAGGATGATTGTATGATGATACTATAACGTTATATTAGAGATTCATGCATTAAAAATATGTTTTGGGATGATTTGAGAACTGCAAAACGAAGCAGTCCGTAGCCATACCTGGTGCATTCGATCGATCGATGTTCATCAGTCGATCGATCGACCACCATCGATCGATCGAAGGAAAAGGTCGATCGATCGACCTTCCCAGAATGAGTAAAGTTTTTCCCTATTTAAATTTTAATGATGTTAACCCTTGGATAATAGTGTTGGAGACCGTATGAATACCTTTAACCTTAAGGAAGACCAGTAGGCATGGTTATGAAATTTGGACCTTAATTAGAATTCAATTTGAGGAATTATTCTAAACTAATGAAATTCGATAAGTGAGATAATGTTTGGGTTAATAGTGTAAATTTGAATAATTTGATGATATGAGGTTTGGGGCAGAAGTAAGGACCTTAGGATTAAAGATGTTATACGTGGGAATAATAGGAACTTAATAATCTATTTTAGATAGGTTTTAAGTATAAGAAACTACGGCGTGAGACGTGTCGACAGTTTAACTTTTATATTATCGGGAGACGTAAAATATACAAATTTGGAATAATGGTATAAGGATGTGGAGTATACCTTTATTAATACTGAGTTATCTAAGATGTGTGAATGCTTAGTATATGGTTTTTATATGTATGACATACCTACCATACTTGCTATCACGGGAGGTTACGTTCGTTTAGGGCCTTCTTATCCTTGTGTTGCCCGGATTTAGATTGGTACCTCGAGGACATAGTTCAAGAGAACGACTTATTTGTGAGTTAATAAGCCAGCTGACTATGGAGCATAGGTATGTACGTAACCATGGATATGTTGAATTATGTTCGCCTCCATTTCGTGTGTGGTGTTTATTCCAACAATTCCTGAGAGATTCGGAATTTGTGATCCTTATGTACGTTATGTGCCGGGATGGATAGCAGAGTATGTGTGCACCGCAGCTTAGCCTTTGGGTGCTTGTATTGTATATTTATGATGTGAATAATATACGGTTAAATGAAAAGGAAATTGCTATGTTAAATTGTGGGTATAGTTATTGTAATATTATGAAAAGATAAAAGGGGATTGATATCAATAAATGGTTTTGTTAATAATTGGGAATCCGAGAATTAAAGTAGAACTCTATATTTAATTGTTAAGGTTGGAAATTAAACGTGAACCGAGTAGAAGTGTTAGAAACTCTTTGGAATTTGATAGTTATGATAAAACACATGAATGGGTACAGGAACGTTAGGAGTGCACAGTTAGACGAGAGGTGAGTATTTCATATGAGAGCACGTCCTAACATGTATCTTGCATTCATTGTTTTAATTATTATTAAAGCACTTGCTGTTTTTAAAATACTCTCCACATTCGGGCTCTGACCCGTTTGCTTTCAAATCTACCTTTTTTGTAAAAACCATTTTAGGTGCCCAGCCACAAGGACACCATGCTTAGGATCCTCATACAGGTGACGAGCTGTAGCTGTTTGTGGAAGTTACAGGGATTTGCTTTTAGACGCTTCTATCATTTGGATTCCATGTTCAGTATTACTCAGTTGTATTGCATGTTGCCCAAATTCTATTAGAGACATTTCCATTTCAGTTTTTAAGACTTTGGCATGTATTAATTCATCATTTAGAATTTCGTTACTTATTTCAGTTGTGGGATTTGTTGTGAGGACTTTTTCCTCCGGATTTATTTATATCATGTGATGGTTATTATATTATTTCGTTATGGTGAATGGTGATATTATCCTTGATTTAAATCTTTTACTGCATGTTAATCAGACTTTAATTAAAATTTGACAACTTACTTTTTAAATACTAGGTGGTTAGTAATAATAAAATGTTTTCGACAGTGATGCTATTAACTGAGCCAACTTAGCATTTTGATTTAATTTAATAAAGGAGTATCTACCCGGTATTTAATTAGTCGGGGTGTCACAGGTGGTATCACAGCATCAGGTTCTAGTGTCCTTTAGGATCTGAACGACTTATTATGTTTCCACTGAGCTTTCTTTGATATAGAGCCCTATATTTTAGGAATGTTGTATTCTTTTGTATTTGCTACGTTCTTCAGCTATTTTAAGTTTATAACTGCGAACTTATGGACTTTATTCTTATTTCAGAATGCCTCCACGACGTGCACCACGGGTTCCCAGGAATGCAACGCCAGAACCACAGCCCGCACCAGTCCAGGGCACGATGAATGTCGCTGAGGTTGCAGTCATAGTAGCCCAAGCGGTAAATGCTGCATTAGCCGTAGTTCAGCAGACACTACCTCAGGTGCCAGTTGCCGCGCCAGTTCAGCCATATGCATTCCCGTCTGCCTGGGAACGTGTACGTGATGCTTTTCAGAAAGCACATCCACTGGAGTTTGTCGGAAGCTTCGATGTTGTTGTTTTGAGTCAGTGGAGAAAGGATATACAGAGGCACTTGAGGATGTATGAGTGCACTGACATTCAGAGGCAGGTACTGGTTACTTTTAAGCTAGTAGGATCTGCACTACAGTGGTGGGAGTCTATTACCACCGCAGAGGAGAGAGATACTCTCACGATTCAGGAGTTATGGATGCAGTTCGACCGCAAGTAATTTCTGTCTGCTGTTCACACGGAAATGAGGAGGAAGTTGATGAACCTTCGACAGGAGGGTAAGACCGTGGCCGAGTATGAGGCCGAGTTCACGAATCTGTTGAATATCGTTCCGGATGAGATACCGACAGAAAAGAAAAAGATTGAGAAATTCACCGATGGGTTGACATGGAGGATCCATCAGCATCTGTTAGGGAACCTTTCGTTGGCCACTTATTCTGATGTGGTTAACGCTGCTTTGTTACACTGCCAGGATCATCGCTTTCATATGGCTGAGGGCAAGAGATCGGGAGAGTCTAGCCATCAGGGCAGGACTGGAGGACATGGTGCCGGTGGGGCACAATCTGTTCAGGGGCAGAGGTAGAGTGATCAGGGTTTCCAGTAGGGAGATCATAAGAGGTTCCGATCAGGGGGTTTCAGGAATGGTCAGGAAGGATTTCGGAATGGCCAGCAGGGTCATAACGGCCATCAGGGCCTGCAGGGTCAAAATGGTCAACATCAGCAGTTTCACCAGGGCCAACAAGGCCAGGGCAGAAATTGTAACGGCCACCAGGGCCAAGGGAAGCAGGGACAGCGAGGGGGAAACTTCCCGGGGAAGTGTTTCATTTGTGGTAAGATTGGCCACAAACGCCAGGATTGTCTTGATAAGGGCAGGGCCCCGCAGCAGCAGCAGGGTGCTCGACATGAGCCACCGAGGCCACTTTTTTCACCTGCTCTTCCAGCTCCAGCCCAGGTTCCAGCACTACCAGCCATTCTAGCAGTTCCTGTGCAACAGGGGCAGTTACAGTATGGACGTGTCTATAACGTCCACCAGGTAGCAGCGCCACAGGCACCACCCGCGATTGAGGGTATGTTTCCTATCCATGGTACTATGGGTCGTGTTTTGTTTGATACGGGGGAAACGCATTGTTTTATAGCTACACATTTTGCGAAAGCCTTAGGGTTGTTAGCTACGGCAGAGAGCACAATAACGTGTGTAGACTCACCATTGGGGAGTGGGTAACTTATTTTCTTTATATGCCGGGGAGTGGGAGTAGATATTGGTAGTCTGGTATTACCTGCAGATATGTTGGTATTAGATATGCATGTTCACGATGTGATTATCGGTATGGATTGGCTCGCTGATTATAGAGCCATGATTGATTGCTTCGATGGGAGCATTGTTTTTGCCATTCCGGGGCAAGAGATGTTTGTAGTGGCGATGCCTCGCACAGAGGGAGGTTCGACCGCTCATTTGTACTACTTAGAGGAGGATACCTCTAAGGAGGTTGTGATTCCTTTAGACTCGATCCCAGTTGTCAGGGAGTATTCTGATGTGTTTCAGGAGATACCAGGCCTACCCCTCAGTCGAGAGATAGACTTTGTTATAGACTTATTACCAGATATGAGACCTATAGCTCGCGCACCGTACCGTATAGCTCCAGCTGAGATGAGGGAGTTACGGGATCAGATTGAGCAGTTGTTGGGTCAGGGGTTTATTCGGAGGAGTACTTCACCATGGGGTACCCCTGTGTTGTTCGTGAAGAAGAGAGATGGTTCACTGAGATTGTGTGTGGACTACCGAGAGTTGAATAAGGTCACGATACGGAATAAGTATTCGTTGCCTCGAATCGATGACTTATTTGACCAGTTGAGAGGAGCTTCTTTCTTCTCGAAGATTGATTTAAGATCGGGATACCATCAGTTGTGTATCAGGGAGGAGGATGTCTCGAAGACTGCGTTCTTGTCGAGATATGGTTCTTATGAGTTTCGGGTTATGCCTTTTGGTTTGACCAACGCTCCAGCAGTGTTTATGGACTTGATGAATAGAGTGTTCAGGGATTTCCTAGATCAGTTTGTCATTGTCTTCATCGATGATATTCTGGTTTACTCCCAGACAGAGGAGGAGCACGCCGAGCATTTGAGGCAAGTTTTGCAGACACTACGTCAGAACGAGTTGTATGCAAAGTATGAGAAATGCGGGTTTTGGCTGAAGGAGGTCCAGTTTTTGGGACATATTATTTCCGACCGGGGAATATCTGTTGATCCGGGGAAGGTATCCGCGGTGAGGGAGTGGGGACAGCCCACGACACCGACAGAGATTCGTAGTTTCTTGGGCTTAGCAGGATACTAAGGGAGGTTTAATCGGGGTTTCTCCACGATAGCGGGTCCCATGACACATCTAACTCATAAAGGTGTGCCGTTCATTTGGAGTGATGCCTGTCAGTTGGCATTCGATGAGTTGACCTCAGCACCTGTGTTAGCATTGCCGAGACCGGGAGTTGAGTATCTTGTTTACACCGATGCGTCCTTACAAGGACTGGGAGGTGTAATGCAGCAGGAGAGTGAGGCCATAGCTTATGCTTCCCGTAAGCTTAAGCC
Organism: Sambucus nigra; assembly: GCA_949130495.1. NCBI lineage: Eukaryota > Viridiplantae > Streptophyta > Magnoliopsida > Dipsacales > Adoxaceae > Sambucus > Sambucus nigra. The sequence continues at coordinate 7,954,525 of OX422207.1, read as the reverse complement.
TCATGAGAAGAATTACCCTACCCATGACTTGGAGTTAGCGGCAGTGGTATTTGCCCTTCGTATTTGGAGACATTACCTTTTGGGGGAGAAGTTTCTACTGTTCACGGATCACAAGTCCCTACAGTATCTATTCACGTAGAAGGAGTTGAATATGCGGCAACGGAGGTGGTTTGAATTCGTGAAAGATGATCAGTTCGATATCCAGTATCACCCGGGGAAGGCTAATGTGGTGGCAGACGCGTTGAGCCGTAGGCCAGTAGATGAGGTGGCAGGGGTGAGGAAGGCCAAGTGGAAGGAGTTGGGACACCAGGATGCAGTGGCCCGATCATTCATGTCTGTGATGACCGTTACACCGCAAATTGTCACGAAGGTGGTAAAGGCACAGGCAAAAGATTCGTTCTGTCAGGAACAAAAAGTTCGAATACTAGCAGAGGGAGCCGAGTCCTATACCGTTAGCTCAGACGGGGGATTACGCTTCAGTGGGAGATTGGTAGTTCCGGAAGGGGAAGAATTGCGGCACGAGGTGATGGCAGAGTCGCACGGCTCACGGTTCGCGGTACATCCCAGTGGGGACAAAATGTACCAAGATATGAGACGTCAGTATTGGTGGAGCGGGATGAAGAGAGATATTGCCATGTTTGTTTCAAAATGAGCCACTTGTCAGCTAGTAAAAGTGGATCATCAGAGACCGGCAGGACTGCTACAGCCGTTAGAGGTCCCGATGTGGATGTGGGAGAGCATATCCATGGATTTTATCACGGGGTTGCCTACGTCACAGAGAGGTCACGACTCTATTTGGGTAATTGTGGACAGGTTGTCCAAAGTTGCTCATTTTCTACCCGTAAGGACGGACTACACTGCAGGACAGTATTCCCAGCTCTTTATTGCAGAGATAGTGAGACTTCATGGTGTACCCCTAAATATCGTGTCTGACAAAGACAAGATATTTGTTTCACGGTTTTGGGAAGGTTTTCAGCAGGCCATGGGCACGGAGTTGCGGTTGAGTACGGCATACCACCCGCAGACCGATGGGCAGACCGAACATACAAATCAGATGTTGGAGGACATGCTACGTATGTGCACCATTGATTTTGAGGGTGGATGGGAGCAGTATCTTCCACTGGTGGAGTTTGCTTACAACAATTCCTACCAGTTCACTATTGGCATGGCTCCATTTGAGGCGTTGTACGGTAGACCTTGTCATTCCCCAGCATGTTGGTTGGAGGTGGGGGACAACAAACTACTTGTCCCGGAAGTGATTCAGGATACTTCGGCAAGGATTGAATTGATACGGAGTCGTATTCGGGTAGCTCAGGATCGACAGAAGAGCTATGCTGATGCGAAGAGATTCTTCAGGGAATTTGCAGTGGGGGATCAGGTTTTGCTCAGAGTATCTCCGATGAAGGGAATTATGCATTTCGGAAGGAAAGGGAAGTTGGCACCGAGATATGTGGGACCATTCCTTATTATTGAGCGGATTGGGCCGGTTGCGTATAGACTTGGGTTACCGGAGCAATTGCATCGGATTCATGATGTGTTTCATATTTCCTCGCTAAGGAAATATCTTAGAGACGATTTGGCTCATTCTCATATTGCTTTGGAGGCATCGATCTCCAGCCCGATAGCTCCTACGAGGAGGGGCCGATTGCTATTTTGGACCGAAGTGAGCGGAAACTGCGGTCAAAGATCGTTCCATTAGTGCGTGTTCAGTGGCGACATCACAATGTAGAGGAGTCCACATGGGAGCGCGAGGATGAGATGCGCGAACGTTATCCGGAGTTGTTCTTACCAGGTACTTTCTAGTTCCGAATTTCGGGACGAAATTCAGTTATTAGGTGGGAAGTATGTAATACCCCGTATTTTCGTTATATTTATTCTTGGGGATTAATAGAATTAAATGTGTATTAATTAGAAATTAATCCGGATAAAAATATTAACGAGATGTGAGTTAGTATTTGATTATAATGTGTATACTTGGCGATATATGAATATTGGAAATATTGAAATTGTCGCGAGATTGAAATACAGCAATTTGGGAAACTTTGTTGGGACGCGCGTGACAGTCGCGTCAGGAATATAATTATTTGAATTAAAAAGTGAATTTTATTTTTATCACCCGTATGGTCATTTTGAGTGCGCCAACGCGTCCGAAAGGGTCCAAATAGTCAGAAAACACTAGCCGGGGGTTAAGTTTGGGTCCCGGGGCATTATTGGGCCATACCGGTAACTTATAGGGGCATTTTGGTAATTTCGGAAATCTGGGAATTAAAACCCTCGAAAATAAGAAATAAAAATCTGACTCTTTCTTTATCCACTAAACCCACTACTTACACTAAGGGACTTAATGGGCTACGGGAGAAGTTAAGAAATAGTCTTAACTTGCCAAAACTCAACCACACCTCCATTGTCATCATCCTTAGAGAAACTTGTAGAGAGAGAGAGAGAGAAGAGAATTCTGCAGAAAGAGAGAGTGAGAACAACTCAGCCTTCAAGATTCAACATCATTCAGAGAAAGATTAAGGCAAGTGGTTTAATTACAATTGAATTAATGCTATGTTTTTTTTCCATGTTTAGGAATTATCGAAATTGATCTTGGAAGATGATATAGACCCATGAATTGGAAGTTAAACACTATGAATTATGTTAGGGACTGCATGTAGTAACAATCTGGACGAATTATGAACTCATAATTATGACCCTTGATGATTTAAAAATGTATTTTAGAAGAAGTTTATTAATGTTCTTGAAAGAAATAGAAATCTGGAATTCTTGATGAAGATTTGATCCATATATAGCCCTTGAATGATGAATTATTGGTTTTAGAACGTTATTAATGTTGTAGGATGATTGTATGATGATACTATAACGTTGTATTAGAGATTCATGCATTAAAAATATGTTTTGGGATGATTTGAAAACTGCAAAACGAAGCAGTCCGTAGCCATACCTGGTGCATTCGATCGATCGATGTTCATCAGTCGATCGATCGACCACCATCGATCGATCAAAGGAAAAGGTCGATCGATCGACCTTCCCAGAATGAGTAAAGTTTTTCCCTATTTAAATTTTAATGATGTTAACCCTTGGATAATATTGTTGGAGACCGTATGAATACCCTTAACCTTAAGGAAGACTAGTAGGCATGGTTATGAAATTTGGACCTTAATTAGAATTCAATTTGAGGAAATATTCTAAACTAATGAAATTCGATAAGTGAGATAATATTTGGGTTAATAGTGCAAATTTGAATAATTTGATGATATGAGGTTTGGGGCAGAAGTAAGGATCTTAGGATTAAAGATGTTATACGTGGGAATAATAGGAACTTAATAATCTATTTTAGATAGGTTTAAGTATAAGAAACTACGACGTGAGACGTGTCGACAGTTTAACTTTTATATTATCGGGAGACGTAAAATATACAAATTTGGAATAATGGTATAAGGATGTGGAGTATACCTTTATTAATACTGAATTATCTAAGATGTGTGAATGCTTAGTATATGGTTTTTATATGTATGACATACCTACCATACTTGCTATCACGGGAGGTTACGTTCGCTTAGGGCCTTCTTATCCTTGTGTTGCCCGGATTTAGATTGGTACCTCGAGGACACAGTTCAAGAGAACAACTTATTTGTGAGTTAATAAGCCAACTAACTATGGAGCTAGGTATGTACGTGACCATGGATATGTTGAATTATGTTCGCCTCCATTTCGTGTGTGGTGTTTATTCCAACAATTCCTGAGAGATTCGAAATTTGTGATCCTTATGTACGTGATGTACCGGGATGGATAGCAGAGTATGTGTGCACCGCATCTTAGCCTTTGGGTGCTTGTATTGTATATTTATGATGTGAATAATATTCGGTTAAATGAAAAGGAAATTGCTATGTTAAATTGTGGGTATAGTTATTGTAATATTATGAAAAGATAAAAATGGACTGATATCAATAAATGGTTTTGTTAATAATTGGGAATCCGAGAATTAAAGTAGAACTCTCTATTTAATTGTTAAGGTTGGAAATTAAACGTGAATCGAGTAGAAGTGTTAGAAACTCTTTGGAATTAGATAGTTATGATAAAACACATGAATGGGTACAGGAACGTTAGGAGTGCACAGTTAGACGAGAGGTGAGTATTTCATGTGAGAGCACGTCCTAACATGTATCTTGCATTCATTGTTTTAATTATTATTAAAGCACTTGCTATTTTTAAAATACTCTCCACATTCGGGCTCTGACCCGTTTGCTTTAAAATCTACCTTTTTTGTAAAAACCATTTTAGGTGCCCAGCCACAAGGACACCATGCTTAGGATCCTCATACAGGTGACGAGCTGCAGCTGTTTGTGGAAGTTACAGGGATTTGCTTTTAGACGCTTCTATCATTTGGATTCCATGTTCAGTATTACTCAGTTGTAAGGCATGTTGCCCAAATTCTATTAGAGACATTTCCATTTCAGTTTTTCAGACTTTGGCATGTATTAATTCAGCATTTAGAATTTCGTTACTTATTTCAGTTGTGGGATTTATTGTGAGGAGTTTTTCCTCCGGATTTATTTATATCATGTGATGGTTATTCTATTATTTCGTTATGGTGAATGGTGATATTATCCTTGCTTTAAATCTTTTACTGCATTTTAATCAGACTTTAATTAAAATTTGACAACTTACTTTTTAAATACTAGGTGGTTAGTAATAATAAAATATTTTCGACAGTGATGTTATTAACTGAGCCAACTTGGCATTTTGATTTAATTTAATAAAGGAGTAGCTACCCGGTATTTAATTAGTCGGGGTGTCACATACAACTACCTCATACATAACCTCGTCCAGCCCATATGGACGAGGTCATCATGGATATTGACTTCGGATAAAGCAAGTCTAATTTCACCAACCTCATACTCATCCAGGCCGAGGTTGCACTAATTAGGGACACAGGGCCGAGCATTTAAAAGCGCATGCAAGGTTTGGAACACATGGACAAAATCAGTTGTAATCGAATCAATCCCCTCATATGAGGGAATATTTTATCATCATCCTCTACATGTGACAGTGACAGATGGCTTAGATCATCACACACATGCTAATTGCATGTTTGGGGGGTACATTACACCCCCCAAACACTATATATACTTGTCTTCTCCTACCTTGTAGGGGATCTTCATTTACAAACCCTAGCCAAACTATGGTGCATTTACAGTAAAGAGAGAAAGTTGAGTGATTGTATTGCTAACGCCAGTAGTGCCCCTTTCTGATAGTGATTCTTGCACTCACTTGCATAGTAGACGTAGGCCAGATTGGCTGAACCACTTACATTCTAGTGTTCATCCTCTTCTCCTCACCCCCTTTTATATATACATATACTCTCTTGTGTTGCCATTTTTATCACTTGCTTGAGCTTGTCAACACCTAACCTGGTGGTGATGTTCACTGCATCATCAATGTACGTTACGTAAAAAGCCATAAAATAGTGAGACATCTCTAACTACCTTGCTGACTATCGTATAAATAGGTCGAAGTTTGGATATTCGAATTCCCGATTAAGAAAGGTATTAAAATCCTATATATCTACGGGGAATCTTCCCTCATAATCGATCAAGTCCTTAGAATACGGAAAGTCAAAGACGAAATTATTTTACCCTTCAACACCCACCTAAAAAACGTTGGCCTCCCAGTTCTGAGATATCACTTTCCCCTCGCAAAGAACAAATTAGCCAATATCCTTGATACCCTAGACTCTATGGTTAACATGACCGAGGGAATAACGATGGCCCTTTTACTGGTCAAAAAATAAGCTATGCTAACCCACAGCTACCACATTGCGCTCATCACGGAGGAAGATTCCAATATGGTTGGGTTTTGGTACTATTGTATTTGATGCCTCCTCAATCATGGTATGTATCCCCAAGATGCCAATAATAAATACAGTGCGACCCTTTATAAATTGGTTGCCCATTACATCATCTGTGATAAAGTACTATTCAAGAAAAACTTCGATGGAACCCATGTACACTGCATTGTAGGGGCCGATGTTGAGTAAATGATGTAAAAGATCCACAGTGGGGAATACATACCCCACATAAATGGTTACATGCATGCTACGAAGATTTTTCATCAAGGGTACTATTGGACCACTATGGTTCAAGATTGCACCGCCTACGTTCGAATATGCCTCAAATTCCATTAGTTTGCCAATATCTAGAACTTACCTCTTCATGAATTGTACAACATAACTTCTCCCTAACCGTTCTCTACCTGGGGGTTGACATCATAGGGATGGTCACACCCGAAGCCTCAAACAGGCATGAGCTTATCCTAGTCTCCATTGACTACTTCACCAAATAAGTTAAAGCTAAGTCATACGCAGTATTGAATACCAAAAAGGTGGATAAGTTTATCCAAAAGAATATCATTTGTCAATACGAGGTTCCCCACGAACTAGTATCGTGAAATAGGTTACATTTTGAAGTCGAGATCAAAGAACTGGTCGAAGAATACGGGACGCAAAGATACAAATCTTATCCCTACCAACCCCAAACCAATGGATAAGTCCAAGCCACCAATAAGAATCTTAAAGACATCATTAGAAAGATGAGCGAGAGTTGTCGAAATTGAACCTATCGGGTCTCTTACGTCCTCTAGGGCTACCGCACTTCATTTAGAACATCTACTAGGTCTACCCCTTTTTTTTTGGTATACAATATAGAAGTAATCCTACCTGTTGAGCTAGAAATACCATCCCTTCTTGTTATGCTCGAGAGGAGAGTCAAAGAGGAAGACTGAAAATAGAGCCGCTTGGACGAATTATCACTCTTAGATGAAAAGAGACTGAAGGCTCTATACAACAAGGGTACCATCGCTAGATAGCATGATCATTCAATTGAAGATTCAACAATCGTTGTGTCCGGGAAGGAGACCTTGCCCTCAAGGAGATCATAGAACCCGTTTGGAACCCTAGAGGGAAATTCAAGCCGAAATTGAGCAGCCCCTACATAGTGAAGAATATTCTCTCAAGAGGCGTCGCTATGATAACTGACCTCAACAGAGAAGATATTGAACATCCAATTAAATTGGACCGTATTAAGAAGTTCTACCCTTAGTCTGAAATCTCAGTGCGCTACGGCTCTTCTGACCCCCCTTCTATTCTACAAAAATATATCACTCTTCATTTCTCTCTACCCATAACTATGTGGGGCCCGATCCTCTAAAAAACCTTTTTCTTTCAAAATGGAACTCAGAATAATTTTCAAAACCCTCAGAGGTACGTAGGCATCTCATACACCTTACATAGGCAGGGCCCCCTTCTTTTTCACAAATGTTATTATTTTCTAATCTTCGAGAAAGACAATTGATTTTATCAATTACATGAACAATAGGATTTTGTATGGCTTAGCGATTGGTATAGATAAGTCAAATGAAAAACTCATTAAGAGGCACAATAATATTATCAAAATCATTTTTATAAATAGGGGAGTTTAGTACCATTACACGAAGTACTAGTGAAGGGAGTTGATCCAACCACCCCTTTTCGCTGACAAAAAAGTTTTTAAATAATCCAACCAAACTTCACAAAATTATTCCCAAAATCCCCAAAACAAAAATATTTCAATCGCCAAAATCTTCACATAAATAATCCCAGATTTACAAAATCTTATCCGCAACTACCGGAAGACCCAACTTCATCATCAACAGTCCCCGGAGGTCCCCAAATTTCCCATGCCTGGTTGATATTTTGAATGCACCCCATGGAGCGATATGCCCTGACCACCCTAGAAAAAACACTACTCCCCCTTCTATTGTGTCAAAAAGGATAAACCACCTCTGGATGGTTTCTTCTACCAGGATCTTCACCCCTACCCGCTTCCACAACCATTTCAGATTGTCCCTTGACACATGCCAGACCCTTCCTACAATGGCCATCCTGAGATCTTCCGCTCTTCCCGTAGCTTCGGGGGAAAGGAAATAGGATAAAGGTCTCATGTCCCTCGCTACATCGGGGGGGATGCTTCGGTCGTCATTGATAGAGTCACTGGCCTATTTTGCAAAAAAGGGGCAAAACAACATTTTGCCACCTCAAAAGAATGACATTAAATACAAAATGATGCTTGTGAAATCAATTAGATAAGAGGTTCAGGAGCTAAGTTACCGAATAGCAATGTGTTAGGCTCCCATACCTCCCTTTCGATCTCTCATTGGCTTATGTTACTATTTTCCATAATTTCTTCATCAAGTGTGTTTGCATGTATATATAAGTGGAGATCCGAATAACTCGACTCGCATCATGGAAAAGATGGAGTGAGGTCATCCATAATAATGTTCTCGAAATAATAATTACAAAATATTATGTATGAGTTGATAATATGCGTTAGATAAGACGCAAGTATGAATCATAAGTATTATATATATATATATATATATATATATATATATATATATATATATATATATAGAGAGAGAGAGAGAGAGAGAGAGAGAGAGAGAGAGAGCGAGAGATAGAGAGATAATAGGAAAAGGATGAAAATATGAAAAATAGGACTCGAGTCTCGGGTTTTAGCCCGAGATGCCTACGCAGCCTATAAAGGCATCAAAGTCCACGTAGTTTGAATGCGCCATAAGGGTGGGGTTTATCCCATAGATTCAAACAAAAATTTATTATATGTGTATGTGTAGAAAAGATATTATTAGTTTTGAGAAAATATGGAGAAAATCCCGTTGGAATTTATTGGCGTAACCCTCGTTTTCTTGTTTTGTTTTTTTTATAGAAAATATATTATGTGCAATATAAATAATAAAGGATTGAAGATTAATATGTGTGATCTAAAGAAAATGTTAAATTAAGAATTTATATAACTAATGAGAAAATAAAGAAATTTAAGGAGAGAGGAGAATGTTTGGAGATTCTTTGGAGACTTGAAGGTTGATCTTGATTGTTGAAGGGATACCCTTGCAAGTGGATGGAGGTTGTAGGAGAATTTTTTCTAAATTGGTAGTTAAAATGATGGAAGTGGAATGTGGAGAAGATGTTTCAATTGGGAAACCACGCTGAATTTGAGAGAATGTTGTTGAGCTCACTGAGAGTGATGTTTATGAGGTTACATTCGAAGTGAGCTCATGCTCTCCTTATGTAGGGTCAAGGAGGTGCCAATCAACATTATTATTGTCCCTCCCACACTGCAAATGGACATGCCAATCGGCATTCTCGTGCATATTTTTTGCAAAATCGATCGTAAAATACAATTCATAGTCCAAATTGCGCACAAGGCATACCGTTAGAAAGGTAATTAAGATACCTTTGAGAACCATTGGGCCTCTCCCGGGTCTGGGAGTTAACTTGGGGTCAAATGGGGCTTCGAATCGGCCATCGATACTTTGGAAAAAAGATCATTGGATGACGACGTATTGTTCGTCCAAACCGTAAGTTTGAATCATGCACGGGGTGAACCATTGTTTAGATTATGTCAGGTACTTCGATGTGCCATAGATATTTTCTTGGTTTCGAGAGTTTAATTTGGTTAAATGTGGTTGGAAGAACCTGGTGACCGTTTGAAGTAAAATGGGTCGTTCATCTGCACCGTAAGGTTGATTGATGCATGGGGCGAACCGTTAGAAAGGGTATTTCTTGCCCTTCGAATATTCGTTCACTCTCATTATATATGAAGTGCAAACTTTGGTCAGACGAAGCTCGACAGTGCCTGGTGACCTATGGGTCAGATTTCGAGGGAAAATGAATTGTTCGTCCGAATCGTCATACCATTTTACACTGGGTAGAACATTAGAAAGGGGTTTCAGTTGAAAATCCCATTCCTCTTGTGTTGGCTCAGTCTTAAGACAAACAATTTTTATTATTATGCTCTTGCATTTTTTATTATTATTCAAATCTATTTTTTATATCTTAAATCATATTTTTCTGTAATGATTTATTATATAAATTATTTTTTTAAGACAATAATTTTTTATACTCCTGCATTTTTTATTTTTATTAAAATCTATTTTTTATATCTTAAATCATATTTTCATATATTTATTTAATATAAAAATTATTTTTTTCGTGTACAATTTGTTTTTGTCAAAATACAATTTCTTGTGTATTTTTTTTACAAACATTTTTATATTCTCATATCCGAGTCTAATATTTTTTTTTGGTATCTTTTTTTATTCTTTCTATTTGACTCGTTAAATGATTTTTCTTAAAAAAAATTATATATTCGAAATATTTTTTCTTTATTATTTTTAGTATCATTTTATTTTTTACTTTTTATTTTCGAATTTTATAACTTTTATTTATTTTTTTCATTAATATTGTACCCATAGTTTTAGAGGTTGTTGATTTTGTGTCAAAACCATTTGTAGTCTTCTGGCGTGTTGTTTTACACCTGATGTTTTTTTTTACAAGTGTTCCCACGCTCTATCTCTCAAAAACACCATTTGACAACTTATTCTCTCTCTCTCTCTCTCTCTCTCTCTCTCTCTCTCTCTCTCTCTCTCCTTTTGTTTCACACGCCCAACACACATGTTCTCTCCCATTCTTTGTTGTCTATCTCTAAAGAGAGCTTTAGTTGTCATCATTCTTTTCCGTTTTTTTTTGTCACTCTCTCTCTCAAAAGAAACTCAGTTGCCAACATTTAAAAACTCAACCATTTTTTCATTTCTCCCTCTCCCTCTCTACCGATATATCATTTTCTCTTTGAGAGATTTTCCAATACCTCCTAACTCCTAAAAAATCACATATATATCTTTGAAGGATTTTTTGGAGTTATTTGTTTCTGGCGATCCTCATTTTTTTTTCGGTGGGATTTTTTTGGGTGGGTTTGCTGTGGTGATTTTTTTTAGGTTTGCTCGGTGACTGTTCCGATTTGGAGATTTATTTTCGGGCTTGGATCATTTTGTAGTGGTACTGTTTTCTTGTGGTTTCCATTTTAGCTCCGGCGGTTCCCTTTTTATTCCGGTGCGTTTTTTTTGTTTGGTTCGATCCGATCACCATTTTCGATTTAGGGATCTCCCTGTGTTGCTGTGTTCGGATATTTTTTTTTGGCCAGAGTGTTCCTGTGTGGATGGTTTTCGGTGATCCCTGTTCCCAGCGAGTTTTATTTTGATATATATATATATATATATATATATATATATATATATATATAGAGAGAGAGAGAGAGAGAGAGAGTATATATATAGTCCAGAAGAGAGAGAGTGTGTGCCAGAAGTGTGTATATATATAGAAGTGTGTATATATATAGTACATAAGAGATAGAGAGTGTGCTAGAAGAGAGAGACAGAGAGAGAGTGTATATATATATGCACTCTCTCTCTCTCTCTCTCTCTCTTCTAGCACACTCTTTCTCTCTCTATGCACTCTCTCTCTCTCTCTCTCTCTCTCTCTCTCTCTCTCTCTTCTAGCACCCTCTCTCTCTATATATTCACACACTCTCTCTCTCTTCTGGCACACTCTTTCTCTCTCTTCTGGGCTATATATATATATATGTTTGTCACTTTTGGTAAACTAAAGAAAGTCTCTTTCAAAACATAACCTTATATGGCTTGTTGATTGTTTTTGGTTTCCTTATCAGTAGACATTTGTCTTAGTTTGGTGTTTAGTTCTATAGTCTCATTAAAATATTGTTGGGTTACTTTATTCCAGTTATACACACTGATTTCCTTGTGTTGATTTTTTATTACTGATATGGTGTACAATAATATTTTTGTTGTTTAAAACATAACTAGTTTGCTGGTTGGGGTTTAGAACAGTTGTCGTATATTTGATTTTTGGGAGTTTTGGGAAAAGGTCCTCATAATTCTCAAAGTGTATAAAAATAGGACACTCCACATAATTTGATAAATTTAGTCCCTGTACAAAAAGCACCATGAAAAATGGTGAAAAATTGTGCTACTGGCGCGGACCAAAACAATGAACTCCTAACTTTAAAGGGAGCACACAAATAAATACTATTGTACCACAGGGACTAGATTTATAAACTTGAAAAGCATTGTCCTACAAATCCAAATATAGGAACGAACATGACCTTTACCTTAATTCTCTATTGATTTTTTTTATCGAGTTGATGTTGAGTTATTTAATTTTGGACTAAAAGTTTGAACTAAAAGTTTGAACTAAAATTTATTTGGACTAATTGTGTTTGGACTATCTTTGAACTAAGTCTAAATTTATATGGGTGTTTGTTGTTGGACCCTAGTTTTACACCCAACTTAATTTGTGTGTACACCTGTTTATTGGACTTAACAACTTGTTTGTGTCACACATTTTTTCATTAAAATAATATTTTAAAATTAAATCTGATTTAAAATTTATTTGGGTTTAAAGATATTTCGTTTGTGCCACTAACTAGTTATACCCTCTAAATTAAACTTTTGTGTGTTTACTTTTTTTATTTGGGGTTTACTAATCTATAGACTTTATATCACATATTTATTTGCTTAATTTTTATTTTATGGAAATCCATCCTATTTTAGTGAGTCAAGTGCTATACTCTTTATCTCGCACTCATTTAACTTGGATTGGAACAATTGACTCATATACTTTTAATTTCCTAAGGTGAATACTTTTTGTTGTATTCTTTTATACTTAGGTGGTGTTTGTGTGTGTATGAGTTTTTTGATCAAACCCTTATCATAGTATTGGTTTATACTAAAATTGGAATTTAATACTTGTAACTTTATTTTATTTGTTTAACTCCAAATATGTAAGAGCTAAGTGCTACACATATTTATTTTTTGTTCATTTTAGTTGGACTTAATAATTTAACATAAGAGTGGTTTCAATTGATTCATATTCTATTTGGTGTTAAGTTAAGTTTTATTATTTAGTTGCGCGACACAATTGTTGGAATTTTATTTCTTATTTTATTTGTGGTCATTTGCGCCAACTACATTATTTTTAGAATTAACCGTTACTTGAAGATTAATTATTAAGGAAGACTTTGTTTGTGTCTTGTGAGTTAATAATTAATTATTCTTTTTAGTATTGATTAATTCAATATTATCTTACCTTTCACTTAGTCACTGATTGGTAATTGTCTTGTCAATTAAAATACACTTAACCTTGGTTGTTCGGTCTATTTTACTTAACAAGATTATTTTTATTATTTTTATTGAAAACAAATTTTATTATTATATCTATTTGACACATCTACACGGGGCCTCGGATTTGAGTGTATAGTTGTGTGTGTGTCTCATGCTTTCACTACCTGGGTTATTTAGTTAGATTTAGTATTGTGGGGTTGTTTAGTTTGTGCCTGGGTATACTGGTTTTGTATTGTCCTAACTATTTCATTTACACTGGATTGCTAAATTCTGTATCTAAACTTTGGTATTAGTGTTGCGTGTGTTGTGAGTGAGTGATAGTCACTATTATCGGAGTGTTATTGGGTTGACTGATTTTTAGTCAAGTTGGGTTGTCTTTGACTGGGCTGGGTGTACGGGTTTGTATTTGCCTTGTTTAATTCATTGTGGACTTGGAGGACAGTAATCTGTAACTTGTAATCGGTAATAGTGGACTTGGGTGTATGTGTTGTCCTGGGACTAGGGACACGGGGTTTACCACCACAGTGGGTTCCTCAAGAACAAATATTGTGTCACACTCTACTTTTCCTCATCTCATTCTTAAAGGTAATTATTCTTTACATCTAGCATCACCACCTTTTACTTACTAGTGTGCGTGAGTATTTAATTGATAAATTAATAGATTTTATATCAAAGAGTTTAAAAGAGTTTTATTTACCTAATTCACATTAGCAAGTACCCTTTGGTCCTTTCTAGTGACCCTTAGCTATTTTTATCAGTGCCCTTATAAGATTCATTGAGATTTTTCTCGGACAATGAAGTTAATTGGTGTTAAATCGGGGTGTGAGAGCGCCCAGTGGCCTCGATATGGGTTTTCAATAGTAAAATGAACCGTCCGTCCAAATCTTTATGTCATTTTGTGAACGGGGTGGATCGTTGGATAGGGGTTTCAGTGGCCATCAAAGATTTATTTAGCTTTCTCTCTGACGAGAAAGTTGAGCAGAGTCAAAGGGGGCTCGAGAGAGCCCGGTGGCCTCTAGATCGGTTCTCGAAGTATGACCATGGGTTTGTCTTGAATTTCGAGGTGAATGGAACCTAAGGAAAGACTTAGGGGTCCTAGAACGTGGAGTCTATAGCGACCCTCAGCGGGTGAGCTTGGAACAAGTGAATTCCATAGAATAAACACCACATGATATTTTGGGAAAAAGGTCAATTCTTCAAATCAAATGGATGAGGATGACCATTTCAGAGGGTCGAGGACAATTTTGAGGACCTGAGGTAACATTGGGGATTGTTGTTTCTATATGCCAAGTTCAATTCTGAGGACCTAAAGTTACAGCGACCAATTTTGAGGACTTAAAGTAGGGCAAGACCAAATATGTCGGTCGGGTCAATTATGAGGACCTTAAGTTATGACGACCAATTCTATAGGTCGAGGTCAATTATGAGGACCTAAAGTACAGGGTGACCAATTCTGCAGATTGAGGTCAATTTTGAGGAACTAAAGTTTTGGGTGACCAATTCTGATGGCTGATGTCAATTCAGAGGACCTAAAGTTGAGGCGACCAATTCTGAGGTTCGAGGTCAATTTTGAGGACCTTAAGTGCAAGTGGCCAATTCTAAGGGTCGAGGTTTATTCTGAGATCCTTAAATTGGGCAACCAATTATGTGGGTCGACATCAATTTTGAAGACCTTAAGTTGTGGAAACCAATTATCAGGGTAAATGTTAACTCTGAGGACATAAAGTTAAAGCTTCCAATTCAGTGGGTCGAGGCTAATTCCGTGGGGCTAAAGTCGGGGTGACCAATTCTGCTAGTCGAGGTCAGATCTGAGGACCTTTAGTGAAAGCGACCAATTCTATGGGTCAATGTCAATTCTGAGGACCTAAAGTTGTAAGGACCGATTCTGGGGGTTGAGGTTAATTCTGAGGACCTAAAGTCTGTAGGAATCAAGTATGCAGGTTAAGGTCAATTATGAGGACCTAAAGTTATAGGGATCGATTTTATGAATTGAGGTTAATTCTGAGAACCTAAAGTTATTGGAACTAATTCTATTGGTCGAGATCAATTCTGAGGACCTAAAGTAGGGGTGACCAATTCTGTGGGTTAAGGTCAATTATGAGGACCTTAAGTTGGAGCAACCAGTTATGCAGGTCAAGGCCAATTCAATGGGCCAAAAGTAGAGGCGACTGATTCTGAGGGTCGAGGTCAATTATGAGGATCTTAAAAGAAGACGACCAATTCTGAGGGTCGAGGTTAATTCTGAGTACCTTAAATGGGAGCGATCAATTCTGAGGGTTGAGGTTAATTTTGAGGAGATTTTGTAGGAGCGACCAATTCTGAGGATCGAGGTTGATTCTGAGGACCTTAAGTGAAGGAAACCAATTTTGAGCGTCGAAGTCAATTCTTTGGACCTAAAGTAGGGGTGGTCAATTCTGCAGGTCAAGGTCAATTTTGAGGACCTTAAGCTGCAGCGACCAGTTCTGAGGGTCGAGGTCAATTATGTGGACCTAAAGTGGGGATGACCGATTTTGAGGGACGAGGTCAATTCTGAGGACTAAAGTTGTAATGTTAGGGTTTACTCCCTGGGGAGTCTTTATTTTATCTTTTTTGAGGCTTTATTGGGGAAGAGATATCTGTTAGGGCATTATGTCTTTTTGGTGATGAGATAGCTGAGCTAAAAATTTAGTTTGGAAATTCCACTGGGGAAAATAGTTGATGACTTGAGGTTTTAGGATTTTGTTGGGGAATCCGTTTCTTGGAGATGTTGCTGGGAGAGATGTCTGGTTAGGTCTTTTAGATCTGGTTGGGGAAATTGGAATTTTTATAGGAAAAAGTTTGATTCTGGAATTCATGTGGGGAAATGGGTAAGATATTACATAGCTCTGCTAAGGAAGCATTTGATTTCTTCTAAGGATGGTGTTTTGGGATTCTTCTTGGGAATGGTAGTGGGCTCTTGGGATGTGGGTGCACTGATTTTTAGGGTTTAAGTTGGGGATAAAACATGATATTAATTCGATTGGGGATTTGGGCTCTTGAAAAATTGTTTTCTTGGTGAAAAATTGTTCCAATATGTTTTTTTGGCAATTTTAGGAATTTTTTAGGAAATTTTTGGAATTTTGTAGCATTTTTTTGGATTTCTTGTACATAATTTCCGTGGTATTGTCAATCGGAGGGAGGTAGGAATTGCCAATCGGTAGTGGCCAGTCTTATGGGTTTCCTTGGGAAGGGGAAAAGGAAGGTGTCGATCGGTATGGGGCTCAACAGTAGTTGGGGATTGATTACAAGGGTTTACAGATATAGGTGGATCGTATGTTGAGGGTGACGTCGGAGGCAGTGCAGGATGAGTTGGGTAGGATTTTTGAATCTTTGTTTGGATATATGTGGCCTTATACTGTTAAAGTCTTCATTTGAGGTCCCAGGGGATACAAGCATAAAGGTCTCTATAAGGAGGTCAGTGGTGCATAAGTCTGGTACCTAAGAGAGGGTTGTGGGGAAGATCTAGTGACATCCAATTCTGGTTCTTTCCTTTCAAAATTTTCTTACAGATTCATCATTGGCCGGAGGAGCTCGGCATTGACCATGTTTCATGCTTGATATCGCGGCATTTCACCTGAAAATTGGTCCGTGCATAGAGCTCGATGTCTGCGTTGGTCCGTGCCCTGGTGGGAGGAGCTGCACCCGATTCTGGAACTAGGGGAACAGAGGTATGTTTGGTTAGTTGGTCTTCCCCAAACCTCATTCTATTTCCCATGGCGACTCATGTGTCAAGTCAGATGGCAACAAATTGTGCCTTCCAGCACCATGGATTTCTTTCATGTAGAGGATTTTACTGAAAGCTTGCACATGCGATTGAGGTCTCTGTGGGAGAACTGTCGACCGTTAACTCATCCTTATCAATCTATTGGAAGGGATTGGAATGTTTTAGAGACTATATGAAATTGTTGTGTAAGAGGGTAGTGGCTAAGATCTTGGCCGAGGAGACCAGGCAAAGATGGTTTTTCATTTTTAACACCATGTAAGGGGTGTAATGGTTTTCTCTAGGCTAGTTCGAGCTTATCGTTCCATGGAGTGCCTTTGGCATACCATTTAAGGAGGGGAAGTTTGGGGTCCTCAAGGATCATATGATCATGGGGATTTGTCTTCTGGAAGCTGCGAATAGGGTCCTTTCTTGTGTTTATTTGTGAAGATTTTGTGATGTTTATATGTTTGGTTTAATTTTTGTTCTTTTGGAATCAAATTGGGAAGGTTTGGTTAGGTTTATTTTAGGACAGTTTGGTTAGCGAGGGGTAGTTATATAGCTCCCTATACTGATATTTCGTGTAATTGTACTAGATTTTTCCACAATGGAATAATTTTTTTTATTATCTTGTTATGCCTCTTAATGAATTTTGTATTTGAATTATCTATTCCAATAGCTAAGGCATACATAATCCTTTTGTTCATGTAAATGATAAAATGAACTGTCGCTCATGGTGGTAAGAAAAGAATAGCATCTTGTGAAAAAGAAGAGGATCGTTCCCATGTAAAGCGTATGAGTTGCCTACATACCTTTGGGGGGTTTGAAAATTTTTTGAGTTTCATTTTTAAAGAAAAATGGTCTTTTAAAGGATTAGGCCCCACATAGTTCTGATTTGAGGGAAATGAAGAAGTTTCTTTTTTAAATAGAAGGATGATGAGAGGAGTCTTAGCGCGTCAAGATTTCGGACTAGGGGTAGAATTTTTTCAGATGGTCCATGTTGACTGGACACGCCATCTCTTCTCCATCAAGGTCAGTGAGCATAGCGGAGCCACCAAACAGGAACTTCTTCACGATGTAGGGGCCACTCCAGTTTGGTTTAAATTTCCCTCTAATGTCCCATATTGATTTTATATTTTTTTGTGTGTTAAGTCCCCTTATCGGACACCGCAGTCCTAGACTCTCTTATTGAATGATCACGCGATGATGTTACACCTGTATATGACATATAGCCTTTAGCCTCCTTTAATCTAAGAGAAAATTACTCTGATGTCAGTCTTCCCCGTTGACTTTTCTTTCAAGCATGACGTGTAATGAAGGTGATTATAGCTCAACCGGTAGGATTGCTTCCATATTGTATACTAAAGCGTAAGGGGTAGCCCCAGTAGATGTCTTGAATGAAGTGTGGTAATCATAGAGGGCATATTGGATTCAATTGATCCAATATCAAAAACTCTCGGTCATCTTGATGATTACTTTGAGGTTCTGGTTGGCGGCTTCAACTACATCATTGGTTTGTGGTTGGTAGGGAGAAGATTTGTGTCTCTGAATCCCGTACTCATCAACTAATTCAATGACTTTAGCCTTGAAATGTAACCTGTTATCTGACACTAACTCATGTGGAAACCCGTATTGGCAGATGATGTTCTTTCGGATGAACTTGTCTACCTTATTGGTATTCAACATTGGGTATAAATTGGCTTCTACCCATTTGCTGAAGTAATCAATGGCAACCAGGATGAACTCGTTCCCATTGGAAGTTTTGGGCATAATGTTCCCTATGATATCGATGCCCCTGGTGGAGAACATCCAGGCAGAAGTCATGTTGTATTATTCTCGGGCAAGTATTGGAGACTGGAAAAATGTTGGCATTTAAGGCATCATCGGATATTCGCGGGGCAATCCTTAACCATGGTATTCCAATAGTACCCCAGTTGGATAATATTCTCAGCGAGCATATGGACATTCATAAGGGGCCCGCATTCCCAGTTGTGGATATTTTCATCATTTATTCAGTATCATCCCCTCCGATGAAGTGTAAGTGGGTTCCATCGAAGTTTTTCTTAAATATTCCATTATTTTTTTATAATCTACTGGGCAACCAATTTGCGGATGGTCGCTTGGTATTTCTTGTTAGCATCTTGGGGGTACCTATTGTGCTTGAGGAGGAATCAAATGTCATAGTACTAGTACTCGGCCATATCGAAATCTTCCTCTATGGCGAGCTTAATGTTTTAGCCGTGGGTCAATTTAGCTTTTTTTTTACTCGAAAAGGGGCCATTATTATTCCCTCGGGCATGTCGACCATTGAGGCTAAGGTAGAAAGGTCATCAGAAAAATTGACCCGCTCTCGGGGCAAGTAGTATAAGCTGATATCTCAGAACTGTGATGCCAGTTCCTCTAGGTGGGCATGAAAGGATAAGAGATTTTCGTCTTTGACTTTCCATCTTCTAAAGACCTAGTCGGTGATGAGGGAAGAATTCCCCTAGACATCTAGGCACCGAATTTCTTTATTGAGAGAGACTTTAAGGCCTTCGGTTCATGCCTCTTATTCAAACATGTTGTTGGTGCGGGAAAAATCTAACTTGATGACAATGGGAGCGTGAGAGTCATCAAGGGCGTTTAGGAGCATCCCAATGCCTATACCTTTTTGTTGGAAGTGATGTCAAAGAACATTTTCCATCGTAGGTGTTCCTGAGAGTTTCAAAGGATATAATTATCTCGAAACTCGGACATCCAAACATCGACTTCTTCCACAGGGTAGTCAGTAAGGTAGTCGGAGATGACTCTCCCTTTCATGGATTTCTGCGTGACATACACGATATCAAATTTGGCTAGAAACCATAACCATCAAGCCATTCATCTAGACAAGGCAGGTTTCTCAAGAAGGTATTTAATAGGATCCATTGGGGATGCAAGTTTGATGGGAAAAGCGAGCATGTAGTGTCATAAATTTTTTAGTGACCCAGACAAGGGCGACATATGCTTTCTCCGAGGTAGTGTAGTTGACTTGGTACCCGACCAATTTTTAACTGCTGTAGTAGTATCCCTTTCTTTAAGAGATTCTTCAAGGTATTAGGCTAGCAAAGCCCCAACTACGGTGTTTATTACGATCAAGTATAGGAGTATAGGGAGACCAAGTTATAGCGGTATGAGTATCGGGCGACGGGTAAGATGATGGTTTATTTTATCAAAGGCTTCCTGAAAAGCTTCATTATAGACATTGGTTGAATCCTTTTAGAGGAGTTTAGAGATGGGTTCATAAATAGAAGTTAACTGGCTAATGAACCGGCTGATATACTATCATTTTCCCAAGAATCGTCGAACTTCCTTCTTCATTTGGGATGGCAGCATTTCGAGTATAGCTTTTAGTTTGGAAGGATCTACTTCAATCCCCTTCTACCTAACCATGAATCCCAATGAATGGCTGAAGAGCGTGACTGGCTATGTTGTCCACGATCATACCGATAATGGGAAGTGGGTAATCGTCTTTCGAAGATGCTTTGTTCAAATAGTGGTAGTCCACACAAATGTGGGTATTTCCTCCTAATTTTGGCATGGGTACGATATTGGATAGCCATGTGGGATATTTAATCACTGGGATGAAGCCTCAATTATTTTACCACCTCTTCTTCGACCTTGAGCGACAATGTGGTGCGGAGCTTTCAAAGTTTTTGTTTGATCGATTTACATTACGGCAGAGTTGGAATCTCGTGCTGAGGGATCTCAGGATCGAGGTCGTCCATGTCATCATAGGACCATACAAAGACTTCCAAATATTCCTTTAACAATTCTTAGAGTTGCGCTCACTCATGCTCGTCAAGGGTGGACCCTAGCCTAATCGCGCACAGTTGGCTACTAGAATCGAGCTTAATAACAACAGTTTCATCCTCATTAATTTGAATGAGATTATGTTGTTTGTTATTAACCTTATTAATTTGAATGCGATTATGTCCACGACCACAACTGCATAGGCCAGATCCCCAGTCTTCTTGGGACACAACTGCCCGTACTATCCACAGGATAAAAAAAGGTGATTGATGAACCCGACCTATATGGGTTAGTGGATGAGGACCACAAGGACATGGAGTCTTATACCCTCCAAAATCTTCTAAGAGTAAGTAATTCCAACTTTCCAATAATTCTTCTTTGTAGCTTCAGTTTTATTTTCTAAGTTTTAATACATTTACAGGTTGCAGAAGCTGTGATCACCCAGAAACTCAAGTATGAGGGTCTTTATAGGATTTAAGAGGCCGCAGATGGTGTTCAAAGTGCTGATTTGGCAAAGGAAAAAGTTGATTCTTTTAAAACTAGAAAGAAATCTTTTGTCGCGGCCCTTGAGTTATGTAAGATGAATGTTTCTTCCACTATTGAGGCTACGAAAAAAGCCAAGCAAGATGCTGAGGAGAATTTTAGGCAGGCTGGAGAGTCCCTCAAGGTTTCCCAATCTCAGACTGCGAAAGCAGCCAAGTCCGCGAAGTTTGCAAACAGCAAGTTTGAACTTGTTCAAAAGTAGTACGAGGAGTTGGAGACCAAGGCTGCTAATGATTCCAAGGGTCATACCGCGGTGATAAAGAAGATGGACGGTGATCATGTCATGGCCATTAAAAAAATGGAGGAGGACCATACTTTAGCATTTAAGAAAAAGGATAAAGATCATGTAGTGGCCCTCCAATTGGCCATTGATAGCACTGTGGAGTCATTCAAACCTTCCAAAGACTTCTACATCATCAATAATAAAGCCTACCTCCGCAGATTCCAGGAACTGAGGCAAAGGGTAATCAAAAATTTCTCGGAGTACAAAAAGCTAATCATATCCTGGAAATTAGGTGATGCTGAGCATGACCAATGTGTGGCTGATATTAGGGATACATCTGCAAAGAGATCCAGACTTAGGGCTGAGGCAGAGGTTGCGACAGCTGAGGAGGAGATCGTGACCACTGCGGAAGGAGAGGAGGGAGATGACGAAGATGATGCAGCCAACTAGTCTTCTCTTAATCTTGAACATTGGGTTGCGTCCCTCTTAACTTGTAAACTTGTTGATTTAGAATGGTTGAGGCCTTTTGTCTATAAATAATATTTTTCCAAGGCTTTTGCGTTTTTCACTTTTCTAATTTACTTTCCTTGCTCTTCATTTTCTTCCTATGCTTCATTACTTGCAATGCTTTTTATACTCCTTCATGTTTGTCTAGATGTTTGATTGCTTGAGTAAGTATCTTGCAAAACTTCTTCAGTAACTGTAATTGCACATAAGGTCGCGGTAACATAGTATAAATGGTTTATTCGCATAGGCTGCGGTCTGTTACATTTTGCCTTTGACATCTTTAATTTTTGAAGAACTTTTCCAAGCCTTGATGCTGTAATACTAAGGATGCGACTGGTTTACAACCCAACCGTGGATTTTTAGAAGTACACAAATGTCCACTCTTTCTATCTGCTGCATCTTCTAAATAAATTAGTGGACACCTGGATGGCTGCGGCCACATTGATAGGGTTGCGGTGCCTTTCAGACCCTTGAAAAAAACTTGATGACAGCATGCTGGGCTAAAGTCATACTTTTTCTATAGCTTTGTCATGATTCATGATGTCAGTGTAACAAATTATTTCAGTCCCTTTGATTGCATTTCATACCTTTCCTTTAATCACTTCGATTGGGTTATTATCCGCCCCCCCGGGCTAGGTATTATGAAGCTTCCCCAAGCTAATGTGAGATCACCAAGTTAATGATGTTTTGTATCTATCCACCAACTTAATGATGTTTTACAGCTAAGATCACCAAATGAATGACGTTTAGTCTCATATCCACCAAGTTAGTGATGTTTTAGGGCTGAGATCACCAAATGAATGATGTTTAGTCTCATAATTCACCAAATAAATGATGTTTTCCACGGTAGTAACCGCCTTGGGATAATGAAGCATCCTGAAAGCTAACAATGGGCATCGGAAGCCCCTACAGCTAATGATGCACTCAAAACCTAGGAACGAGCATTTCAAGCCCTGCAGCTAATGACGCATCCCAAAAGCTAACAACGGTCATCGGAAGCCTCTGCAGCTAATGACGCGTCCCGAAAGCTAAGAACAGGCACTTGAAGCCCCTGCGACTAAGGATACATCCCAATAGATGATTTTAAGAATGTAATTATTATACGCTGAGATATACTCTCTATATGTGGCATTATAAGACAATTTTCCGAGCGCTCTCAATAGTTGCTTTCGCCATTTTCAAAAATCATTTGCCTTTATATAGTCAGGCATCACGGCGGGCGTTGTGGGCCCATTTAGATATAATTTTTCTCGATATAATGCATTGTCTCCATTTAGGATCTATTTAAGACAAAGAGTCTTTTATAAGATAACCTTTAATGGAAATGAGAATCAAAACATGGCACTATCAAGTGAACTTGATTTGATATATCTATTCATATGTCCATGACTTTGTTAGAACAATACAAAGTTAACGTGGAACTATTCAAAAGAGTTCACTAAGCATAGAAATAGGTGAAGCGTAAATATGGGCATAAAAAGAGGAATGTGTCTTGTCAGACTAAACTGGTCCCTTAGGAATCGTGGAGTAGGCATTTCCGCATCCCCTACCTTATGAGCCTCTCAATTTCATCTTTCAGAGCATAGCATTGCTCGGTGTTGTGGCCATGATCCTCGCGGAATTTGCACCATCTCGCTGTGTCCCTTTTATGGGGTGGAGCCCTTAGCTTTTCTGTCCATCTAAGCAGTTATCTTCCTTTATGCATTGAAGGATGTCTTCAATTTGTAAGGCCAATGGGGTGTAGGACTTAGATATCCCCTCTGCCTTCCCTGATTTCCTTTTCTTTCTCTTCCTGGTTGCTTCCACGGTTGGAACTTCTAGGGATACGAAAACAATTATCATGGGTGCCATACCCATATTGGATGAGGCTGCGGCCTCTAGCATGAGGACACTCTAGGTTGAATAGTTGACTTGGGTTTGGAGTGAAGCATGACTGTCATAGAGATGGTTGAGGTGATTGTACAATTGTACAATCTCATCTTTGACTGCTGTGCTCTGGCTGGATTCTCCTTCCATTTTCTGCTTTGTTAGTCTTTAAAAATATATATAATCTGAGACAAACTAACAGAAGTGAGTGATCAGAGAAATATAAGATGAACAGAGTATAAAGTTGGGATATGGCATTTGCACTGCTGCATGATATTACTGCTGAGGCCGCGACCAATAAAGTACGTAGGTGTACTGCCATGGCCTTTGAATAATATTCATCAAGGTTGATATAGAGACCACCTGAGTCCATTCCCTGGCGATTTAAAGTTGTTGTAATGCAACCGAACTAGTAGAGGTCGTGGTAAGAAAGGTAGTTGAACTTCCAGGCTGCATTCCTTTTGTGGGTACCCAGATTTGCCATCATGGGCCCGGACAAGTAGCCTAATAAAAACGGTCCAAAGTCCAAACCCTTCACACCTTAACAAAATTCAGTTATGACTTAGTCTTCTCCTAAAATCTCGTATAGAGATATTCCAGGAGAGAAGGATGGACGTGGGGGAGTCCAGCACCCCCACCGCCCGAAGATAAACATGTATATAATAAACCCTAAGCCTGGAGCAAGAGGCACGCACTGTATTCTCTGAAAACACTCCTCGGAGTATATAGAAATAATACTGACTGCACCACCATGGACGTAAGCTTTCTTGCTGAACCACGTACTTACTGTGTTGTGTGATTGGCATTTCATGTTCTTTACTTTCCTTGGTGATTGCGCTTTTCTCATTTATTTGTGTTCAATATAATTGTCACCACAATTAACGTTGTCTGATGATACGAGAAATCGGCCATAAGACCTTCTCGTACCAGCAGGTCAAGAGTGGTGTGTGTGTTAAACACTTAAAGAAAGCAAACAGAGAGAAGACAAGATATAGAGTGGTTCAGTCTCTAAAATAGGCCTACGTACAGTGTGTTGCTCCGTTCTCATTATGTGCGTTGCATTGTACAATATAATCATGCCTATAAAGGCGTACAAGTATGAGAATAAAGGAGAGTACATGACAGTATTGGAGATTCCGGTGAGCCCGTGAGGTGGCTGTGATGAAGATCCTTGGCCTCCAATGCCTATGTTGGGGGATGTAGAGAGGATTTGTGTTGTAGTGCCTTCGTTGTGTGTGGAACCGATCTCTCTCTTCTAGGTGAGGGTCCTCTATTTATGAGGAAATGTGTTGAGTCAGATGCCCTGAGCACGTGGCGTATACCGAGTTTGCGGCAGTTGTGGATAAAGGAGGGTGCGGCCTGCAAGGCAAGCAGTGTTACAAACTGGAGGGCCGTGCACCCTAAGGTGGGATGCCGCGGCCTATGATGGAGAGGGACGCACCCTAAATGAGTTCTGTCCGCGCCCTGAGTGAGGTTAGGCCGCGCCCTGTATGAGAGAATACATCTGCGGCAGGGTGCTATATTTGTACTATCAATAAGCCCCCAAGCCATAGTGCCAAGTGAGATCAATTGGGACTGCGGCTAAGTAGTCTAGGTGTCGCGGCACTACCAAAGCGACGATTCGTCTTCCGCGCTCCCTTATATAAATTGTTTCTGGCCGTGGACTTCATTACGTTTCCAAAAATTTTGAGAGCACATCGAAAGTGAAACTCTGCACTTTCTTCCTTGCTCGTTCCGGCGACTTTCCGAGGCGGCGTGTGGCGGTTCAAAGTGGTCTGTAGCTGATCTTTGCGACTTTCTTCATTTCCAGGTGATTTTTCAACCACTATTTACAGTTTTCTTCCCTTATGATACTTTGCCTGGTTCATTTGTTAGAAATCTAGGGTTTTATTTGTTCGTTTTTCTTTTTCCACATATGAACTACGTAGAACTGTTCTTGATGTTCATGATCGAACACTCCGTATTCTGCGGATTTGATTCTAAAAGTGATTAGATTTAGGTAATCAACTTGTTTAGGATAGAGGTTGTGGCATGGTAGGATTTCAATAATCTTTTCCGTGAACTGGAACAATACTTCTGCGTCATACCGTGCCAAATAGCCGCGGTCCCTCGAACTATCATCCGCGGTATCAAATCACCACCCTTAGTAGTCTCGGAATAGCCTTAAAACTTTCATGAACCCAAGACATTCATGTTAAATAACTATAGCTGCTGCTAGAGCATAAAGAGTCGACTGAAAACTTAGGAATGGCCGTGGCCAGGAACGCCCTAAAAGCAATTCTATCTTATTACCGCGGCATTCTATGTTCCTCTGATATGGATGTGGCCGCGGCTTGTTGGGACAGTACGATCCCATTAAACATTTTTTGATTCAAAAATACCCTTCTGCGGCTTCTTGAAGTCTTACAAATCATACTGGCTGCGGTGCCTAACTGCGAACTCTGCTTTTCAGGTACTGCTGCAGCCATATGAGCTTTGACCCAGACGAGTTCCTGAGAGGCTTTTGGGCAAAGCATTTTGGGACCTCTCCCCCCGAGTTTACTTATGTGCCCCCTCTAAGATCAGTTGGGCCCTGCAAACTAAAAGATTGCCCGAACAGCGTGATAATCAACTCAGACTCCGCGGACTCTGTATCTGGGAAAGATTCCCAATCTCCGCCGATGAAAGAGGAAGCCAAATCAAGTACACATCCAATGGGTGTAGGAGACAATGTCGCGGCTGTTAGAAATAACCCAGGAGGAACATCTGGGAGGGCTGAGAGACCCCTTGCCGCGCTTGATATCTGCGTCTCGATGACCCAATATTGGGTCGAGCAGGTTGTTGAGGCCTTCGAATTTCTAGAAAATTTGACGTGCTCGGACCCTGCCGCGAACCAAAGACCGTGCACAGTTCTATCCGATGATGGAATTTGCTTCCCGCTGCACGCCTTCATTTACGGGCTGCGGCTACTAGTCCCAGTTCCTATCCGTCTCCTTTTTCAGGCAATGAACCTGGGCCCGGCACAGCTGGACCCTAATGGCTGGAGAGCCGTTCTCGCTGCAATTGTCCTTTGGGATAAATTGTTCAAAAAGGACATCACTCCTGCGGAGTTCTTTCACTTCTACCGTCCAAAGGAGAACACAGTGAAATTCGCGGGGTATTATTACCTCTCTAGCCGCGGTAGGGACGAGGCCCTTTACACTGGGAGACCGACCAATATGAAGAATTGGAAGGGGAAATATCTCTACATCTCCGGTGAAGGCTGGGAAATGCATCCCGAGGAGAATGAAAGAGAGAGAACATATAAAATGCCGCAGCAGTGGGGGTCACCATCAAAATTAGGTATAAGATTATAGCCGCTTCCTTTTTATTTCACATGTAACTTCCACTAACCTGAATCGTCTTTTCTTTCTATAGCCCTTGACAATCTGCATTTGAACAAGCGGCAGGAACAAAGAGTTGCTGAGGCCGCGGAAGTATCTGCTGAGCATAAGAAGTTCAGCACACTCGTAACGTCAGCAACCATTTTTAAAGCAGTATTTTTCCCAAATAAATCCATTCCTCAACAAATGGGTGCAGAAGGTAACTAACTGCACCATAATTTTTACTCCGCGGTCGTTTATTCTCTTGAACTCGAACTCATGCCATTCCTTTTCAGGCGAAGAAGTTGACAGGGAGTTGCTAGCGGCGCAGTTAGCGGAGATGGATGAGGACGCACTCGTCCTAAATAATACTGCACGTAGCAGGAAGAGGAAGAGGTCCAAAGCCAAGGGACCTACCGTGGCCCCCTCCGAAGAACATAATGCAGCCCCAGCCGTGGTCACTGTCGATAAAGCTACTGATCCTATCGCGGATCAGGTGGTCAATGATGAAAACCCTGCACCGGACCATTTTGATGATGACATAGGGGAAAACTTGGCCGCGGCTGGCCTGATGTCAACTGAAGTGCCCCTTCAATCATCCTCTCCTCCACCACCAACTGAAGTGGCGGTTAATGCTAACTTGCCACCTCCTCAATTTTGTGGAGAGTCTGGCCAGATGGTAGACCAAGGCCTTAATTAAGGCAACCTAACCTAAATTCTTCCTGGGACACTACCGCAAATGCTGCGCGGAGGATGAAACGAGCCTTGGATGTCGCGGACCTCGAAAGGCTAGTTGGAGAAGATCATAAAGATCTGGAGGACTGTGGCCTCCATAGCCTTCTGAGGGTACGTACCAGTTGTCATTTGACTTTGCATCTCATATTTTTCCATATTTTCTAACGCCTTTTCTTTCAGGCCGCGGATGTTATTGTGGTCCAGAAGAGGAAGTACGAGGCTTTATATAGGTTGAAAGAGGCCGAGAAGAGTGCACATACCGCGGACTTGCAAGCTGCACGGACTTCTGCTTTTGAGGCGGGGAAAAAGTCTTCTACCACGGCCCTTTAAGCAGCCCATGTAGACCTTGAGAAAGCCATCAAGGCGAGGGAGGAAGCGGAGGAGAATTTTAAATAGGCCGCGGAATCCCTGAAATCTTCGCAGGCCCAGACTACGGAGGCCGCCCGTGTTGCGAAAATTTCAAATGCCAAGCTTACCCTTCTCCAACAGAAATATGAGGAGCTAGAGGCCAAGTCCGCCCGAAAAGATGAAGATCATGCCGCGGCAGTGAAAAAGTTAGAAGAATATCATGGTGACGCCCTCCAGCTAGCCATAGATCATGCCGTGGAGTCATTCAAAGCCTCCAAGGATTTCTTCCTTATCAATAACAGGGCATACCTCCGCGGCTACCAGGAGCTGCGGCAGAGATTTATCAAGAGGTTCCCTGAGGCCAAGGAGGATGTCCTTGCCTGGAAGTTAAGCGATGCCGAACATCAAGAGTGCATTGCTGAACTAAAGGCCGCGGCAGAAGAGAGGGCAAGGCTTAGGGCCGAGGCAGAGGCAGAAGCCGCGGAAGGAGAGACCGAGACTGCCGCGGGCGGTGAACACGGTGATGATGATGATGACGCAGCCTCTTGAACACCTAATTTTTATTGCATCATTAATATAGGGTTGCGTCCCTCCCTTTTGTAATCTTTGAACTTCTTTTGTGGCTGCGGCCTTCATTATGTAATCTATGGCTTATTAATACCAAGGCTGCGGCCATATTTTTACCATTACAATTGACTGCTTAATGTATTCCTTGATCTTTTATATTGCAGGACTTACATTGCTTGCTATAATGAATTGTTTTACGTTACTGCCTCATCTCTGAAAATGCATCCGCGTCCCGACAGACGTAACATTTCAAGTCTGCGGTCAGAGGTCGATTTCGTAGTTTGATTTTTTGTCAAAGTCTGTGTCCATACAAATGGTGTTAAATCCCTGGCATCGACTACTGCGTCACGTCAGCTGCGTACAAGCCGCGGCTCGTTATTATGTTGCGTCATGTAAACATCTTTGCTTGATTGCCGCCGACAGGATTTCAAGGCTGGGACTTGCTAATTGCATGGATCTCCAGCTGCTTTCATTGCACCCAGTTGTCTGAACCGTTAATCTTTTGTTATCCCATAATAACCAACATGGAATATGCGGAGAACTCTTTCCTTAGACTTGGTACAATTGATTCTATTCTACCGTCGCATTCGACATTGTAGCTTTCTCATGCTTCAAGATGTTAGTGCCTTACCATTTTCATGAATGAGTGGCTCCTAGGGCTCTGTAACCGTACCGGTGGGATACGGCACATTTCTGGTTTATCTGAACAATGCTCATCTGTAGACATATGTTGGAGTTTCCAAGTCTTCTTGGGCTGGGTCATGTCACCAAACCCTAACATGCGAGACACTATCAAGCCTCTCCAGGCTGGGTTATGCTATTAAGCCACCCACAACTAATATGCGAGACACTATCAAGCCTCTCCAGGCTGGGTTATGTTATTAAGCCACCCACAGCTAATATGCGAGACACTATCAAGCCTCTCTAGGCTGGGTTATGTTATTAAGCCACCCAAAGTTAATATACGAGACACTATCAAGCCTCTCCAGGTTGGGTTATGTTATTAAGCCACCCACAGCTAATATGCGAGACACTATCAAGCCTCTCCAGGCTGGGTTATGTTATTAAGCCACCCACAGCTGCTGATGTATAGAGAGTCATCCTTGGCTAGATAGTATAAGCCTCCCGGACCGATGACGCATCCCAAAGCTGAGCACGGGCATTGTAAGGCCCCGTGACTAATGAAAGCTCCTTTAGTCTTCAGATGCTTTCGTGAATATTATCATCATATGATAAGATGTAGTTGCACATATATAAAGATCGTAATCCCTCCATATGCGCATCTCGAAATAATAATAATCTTCCGAGATAATTTGTTATTCTTCCTCTGGAATCTGTTTAAGACACAAAGTCTTTTTGTGAGATAGCAGGTTATGAAACCAAGAGAAATATCAGATATGGAAAAATTTGCTAATTCATATGTTTATATATGTCTTCTTCAGCTAATGACTTTGTTAATAAAACATAAGGTCTTAAGTATTAAGGCTACAATTGAGCTTCATAAAACATAAACAGAAATAGTTGAAATTGGAAAGACTAAGGATGAGGTACGGCATGCAGCCTCTGTCAGGTCCGGCTGGGTCCTTTATGCATTCTTTAGGAATCGCTGCAGCATCCCTTGCCCAATTAGCCTTTCAACTTCATCTTTCAGAGCATAGCATTGCTCTGTGTCATGGCCATGGTCCTGATGGAATTTGCACCAGGTAGCTTTGTTCCTCTTGTGGGGTGGAGCTCTCAACTTTTTGGGCCACCTCAAAAGCTTATCCTTTTTTATGAACTCAAAGATCTCTTCAATCGGGAAAATCAACGGAGTATAGATACCTGACTTCTTTTCTGATTTCTCTGCCCTCCTTTTCCGACTCCTACTGGTTGATTCCGCGGCTTCTTTAACTACCGCGGCAGACAAAGCTTTTTCCTCCGAAACCGCGCCTATATTTTGAGAGGCCGCGGCCTCTAACATTAGCACCCTCTGTGTTAGGTAATTGACCTGGGTCTGAAGTGAGGCATGGATGTCATAGAGGTGATTAAGGTGATTGTACAGTTGCACAATCTCATCCTTGACTCCTGCACTCTGGCTGGATCCTCCTTCCATTTCTGCTCTTGTTAGCCCTTATAAAGTATATAGAATCTGAGACGAAACTAACAGAAGTGAGTGACCACAGGATTATTGAGAAGGGGAACTTGAACTTCTCCATGATATGCTGAGGAGGTCGCGACAAGTATGGCACACAAGTGTACTGCCGCAGCCCTTTAATGTTATTCACCAAGGTCGAGCGGAAGGCAACTTAGGTCCTTCCAACGGTGATTTTGAACTGTCTTAATAGATCCTCACCAGTGGGGGTCGCGGCCTGAGATATTGTTGAACTTACAGGCCGCACCCCTGTCTAGGCAGGGGAAAAATCCAAACTGATGTCCAAGACAGGAACTGACATTTTCTCCCTCAATTACGCGAGGGAAACCTACTAGGGTCCATTGATGAGATAATTCCCTTGCGGTGCGCAATACGGCACAACTTCAATGATAACCCCTAGATCATAGGTAGATGGCAACAAAAATGGGAGTAAATATAGTCGTTCCCTAATCATCCACCTTTTCGGGACTAAAGCCCACCATGCCTTTTAGCATTATCTAAATGGAGTGATATCACATGGGTATGTAAAATAGATCCAAAGTCATCAAATGAAGATCCAAAGACAGATCTAGAAATATGAAATACCCGTTGAAGGGGGCGAATGTAAAGCGGAGCCCAATAACCAGTAACCGACCCATGAGAAGATGATCCATAGGACCCTCAGGGGTCGAATAAGGTGTTTAAGAACTCATATGTGTAGAGAAACAAGATTGAAATACCTGTTTTCCCACAGACGGTGCCAAACTGATGATACGAGAAATCGGCCATAAGACCTTCTCGTACCAGCAGGTCAAGAGTGATGTGTGTGTTAAACACGTAAAGCAAGCAAACAGAGAGAAGACAAGATATAGAGTGGTTCAACCTCTAAAATAGGCCTACGTCCAGTGTGTTGCTCCGTTCTCATTATGTGCGTTGCATTGTACAATATAATCATGCCTATAGAGGCGTACAAGTATGAGAATAAAGGAGAGTACATGACAGTATTGGAGATTCCGGTGAGCCCATGAGGTGGCTGTGATGCAGATCCTTGTCCTCCAATGCCTATGTTGGGGTGATGTAGAGAGGATCTGTGTTGTAGTCCCTCCGGTGTGTGTGGAACCGATCTCTCTCTTCTAGGTGAGGGTCCTCTATTTATGAGGAAATGTGTTGAGTCAGATGCCCTGAGCACGTGGCGTATACCGAGTTTGCGGCAGTTGTGGATAAAGGGGGGTGCGGCCTCCAAGGCAAGCAGTGTTGCAAACTGGGGGGGCGCGCACCCTAAGGTGGGATGCCGCGGCCTATGATGGAGAGGGCCGCACCCTAAATGAGTTCTGGCCGCGCCCTGAGTGAGGTTAGGCCGCGCCCTGTATGAGAGAATACATCCGCGGCAGGGTGCTATATTTGTACTATCACTGTCTATGGGAACGTTTGTCTTCCCTGAGAAATCCCTCACCAACAAAGAAGTTTGAAATTCTGGTCACAGCAGTAATGCCCCTCAGGCAGGAGATATCCAAGAATAACCTACTCCTCGCAGGATCAGATCTGAAGTTCGGCGTTTAGATCAGAGGGCTCGCCCAGAGAGGCCAGCCTCAGAAGAAAGCCAAGGAACACCGAGGTCCACACAAATCTCAAGACTGATTGATGCCTATGAGGCAAGGCTCCAAGAGCAAAGGGAATCTGCTCGCAAGTAAGAGGCCGAGAATGCTCGCCTCAAAAGGAAATTAGAAAAGATGGAGAAAGATCTCCATCGCAGCACTAGGCGACGTCCATACCGCACTCCTAGTCCTCAGGCGAGAAAGTCTCGCAGCCGAGGAAGGAGTCCAAGGCGTGGATCCCAAAAGAGTGAGAAGCACGAGTCAAGCAATGACTCTCACGAGCACCAGCGACCAGTTCGTCGTCACAGGAGCCCAGCTCGCAGCAATGAGAACATACAAAATTTGGTCCGAAGGGAGATGGACCAACACCCAGCACATCGCGGTACAAGATCGATCAGGGAGCTTACTAATCGAGCTCTCAAGACCCAGATGAAATCCCCTTTCTCAAGGGAAATAGAGGAAGAGGAAGGCCCCAAGAAATTTGCTATTCTAAGATTCAAGATTTATGACGGAAAAACCGATCCCATTAATCACGTTAGGCAGTACAGGTAGGCCATGACCCTCCGGAACCACCGCGATGCACTGATGTGCCAGATTTTTCCCTCGATCCTGCATGACGTGGTGCAGAAATGGTTTGAAAGGCTCCCTCATAGGTCTATCACGAGCTTTGAGTCCCTGACCGGGCTCTTTACGGCCCATTTCATTACTAGTAGCTCCCATCCCAAAAGGATGTATGCTTTGCTAATAATGAAAAAGACACCTCAAGAGAGCCTCCGAGACTACGCGAAGAGGTACTGGGAGTTGTTCAATGAGGTCAAGGATTGCTTGGAGCAGGTAACAGTTGCCTCTTTCAAAATTGGGCTACCCAGCTCTTGCCTTCTATACCAATCCCTGACAAAAAAAAGAGGTCATGACCATCGACGACTTGATGGCTCGCATCGAGAAGTACGCTAAGGTGGAGGATGTGGCCCACCTCAGCACAGGGGAAAACGGTCGAACTAAGCTCATTGCCAAAGGTAACGAAAAAGCTGAGAACCAGAAGAAAGGAGGCAAGAATGGGGGCAAGAATGGCTTCAAGAACGGAGGCAATAACGATGTTTCAAAAGCATTTCAGGCAGTCAACACTGTCTTCAAAGAACCAATTTATAAGATTCTGGCAAAGATTAAAGACGAGCCATTTATTAAGTGGCCTACAAATATGGGAGGATATCCCTCAAAGAGAAATAACAAATTGAGATGCGCTTTTCATAAAGAAGGAGGACATAAGACTGAGCATTGCAAATCTCTTAAGTCCCACCTCGAAGAGTTGTCCCAGTCTGGGCACCTGAACGAGTTTGTGGAGAAGAAGGCAGAGAAAGTTACTACCAATGGAGAAGCAAGAACTGACAACGTACTCGAAGACGATGCTGGCCATGAATTCGCGATAATTCATGGGGCATCTGATATGAAGCAGATTCAGGGGAATTTAGCTCGAATGGAAGTGAAAAAGCTTACAGCTATAATGGAAGCTTTTCAGATCGATCTGGAAAAGACACAATCAGGAAAGCATTGGCGAGTAGATGACGTTGACTATAGCAAACACATCGTGTTCACAGATGAAGATCTGGTGGGAGTGAGAACCCTGCACCAGGACGCCTTGATCATTACGCTCAAGATTCCCAACTATGATGTCAACAAGTTGCTCGCCGACCAAGAAAGCTCATCCGAGGTAATGTATCTCGACCTGTTCAAAAAATTAAAGTTGAGCGTCGCAGACCTGAAGGAGGCTACTGTCCCTCTGGTTGGCTTCGCTGGAAAAATGACTATCCCACTGGGAAAGATTGTGCTACCGGTAAGGGCAGGAAATATCTATAAGATGATTGAGTTTCTGGTAGTCAACATTGACTCGCCATACCAAGCTATCCTCGGCATATGATGGCTACATGCGATGAAGGCAGTCCCCTCGACCTACCATCACAAACTCAAGTGTGTGACCGAGCGAGGAGTAAAGGAGATCCATGGCAATCAAGCGATGGAAAGAAGGTGCTTCATAGCGGCCATCCACCCTAGACCAGAGAAGAAGGCCGAGAAGCCCAATAAGAGGTCGATGAACAAGAAGGTATGATACCTTCGAAATAGCAGTTATGGTACGGTATACCTGGAGTGGAGGAGACTAGGCTCCTCTCCTCTGAGCGGGTCGTGGAAAAACCTTGAGGAAGTTATAGCTGGTGGTAGCAAGAAGGACATGGTATTCTTTATTGGAGCTTCTCTCACAGATCAAGAAAATAAGGAATTGACGATTCTATTGGGAAGCAATGTAGACGTTTTCACGTGGGAACCATACGAGCTGCCTAGAATTGATTCCAGTGTGGTTTGTCATCGGTTGCACATCGACCCCACTTTCAAACCTATCACACAGAAGGCACGGTGAACTGCACCCAAGAAGGAAAAATCCGTAGAAAAAGAAGTTGAAAAATTATTGGATGCAGGATCCATACGGGAGGTTCAATTCCCTAAATGGTTATCCAACCCAGTAGTAGTTCAAAAGAATAACGAGAAATGGAGAGTATGCATTGACTTCACCGACCTCAACAGGGCCTGCCCTAACGAAAGTTTCCCTTTCCCAAAAATTGACCAATTAGTGGACGCCACAGCGGCTCACGAAAGAATGAGTTTTCTGGACACATATCCGGGTTATCATCAGATCCCTATGTATGCACCAGACGAGGATAAGACAGCATTCATTACCACCGTCGGGTTATACTATTACAAAGTCATGCCCTTTGGGCTCAAAAATGCAGGGGAAACCTACCAGCGGCTGGTTACCAAGATGTTCAAAGACCAAATGGGAGACACCATGGAGGTCTACATCGACGATATGCTCGTCAAGAGCAGGAACAAAGAATACCACCTCTCAGACCTATGAGAACCTTCGAAATCCTCAGGAAGTACTGAATGAAGCTCAACGCGAGCAAGTGTTTTTTCGGTGTCCAGTCAGTAAAATTTCTTAGGTACTTGGTCAGTAAGAGAGGCCTCGAGGCTAACCCAGACCAGATTGATGCAATCAATAGGGTATAGCCCCTTTGCATAATACGAGACGTACAGAAGCTTAGTGGCATGCTCACTGCCTTGAACCGTTTCATCTCGAAGTCCTTTGAGAAATGCAAACCATTCTTTCAGCTCTTGAAGGGAAACAAGACAGTAGAATGAAATCAAGATTGCTCGTAAGCATTGAACGAGCTTAAGGCTTACCTTAGCTCACCACCCCTGCTCGTCATACCTCGAGAAAGAGATTCCTTGTACCTATACCTCATCGTTTCCAACCATGCCATCAGTTCTGCGCTGGTGTGCGAGAAAGTAGGAACCCAGCACCCCGTTTATTACGTGAGCAAGACCTTATTAGAGGCCGAGCAGTGGTACCTACCATTGGAGAAGCTCGCCTTTGCACTTGTAGTAGCTTCAAGGAAGTTGAAGCACTATTTTGAAGCTCGCCCTTACATCGCACCCCCTTAAAGCAATCCTGAGTAAAGAGGATTTATCGGGAAGACTAACTAAATGGTCGATCGAGCTCGAATGATTTGAAATCCAATTTCATCCAAAGAACGCAATCAAAGGACAAGTCCTGGATGATTTCATTACTGAATTCACAGGCGAGCATCCTCTTGACCAACTTCAACCCATGAAGCAAAAAGAGAATCACGCAACAGAGGGAGTTTGGTAATTATTTGTTGATGGAGCCTCTAACACAAAGGAGGCAGGAGTGGGCATTGTTCTTGTTACTCCAGAAGATGCAATCCTCGAACAAGGAATCAGGCTTGGATTCGAAGCCTCCAACAATGAAGTAGAGTATGAGGCTTTGATAGTCGGCCTCCAGAAGGCACACTTTGGGGGGGAAGCAGTTACAGGTGTTCGGTGACTCCCAATTAGTCTCCAATTAGATAAATGGGTACTACAGTGCAAAATATGAAAGAATGGTAGCCTACCTCGCCTTGGCAAAGAGGCTAATGGCCAGCTTTAAGGAAGTCAGTGTCCACAAATTTCCTAGAGGACAGAATAGCCATGCTGATGCCCTGACAGACCTGAGTTTGGGAATAAATTCTGACTTGAATAGAATGATCCCCATCGACTTCCTCACTCATCCAATCATTAACTAGAGCAATGAGTTGCCAGGCATGGAACATATGCTCCAGATCGAGTCAGCCCCCAGTTGGATAGACCCTTTAAGGGACTATTTGAAAGATAGCACACTTCCAAATGATAGGAAGATCGCTCATCAGATAAGAGTCAAAGCTTCTCCATTTCACTTATCTCCTAAGGGCAAGCTGTATAAGAGATCGTTCTCCAGCCCTTACCTATAATGTGTTCACCCGAGGAATGTTGACAAAATTCTACACGAGCACCATGAAGGAATCTGTGGAAGCCATATTAGAGGAAGATCACTAGATTTTAGAGCTATGAAGGAAGGCTATTGGTGGACATATATGCAAAAAGATTCGACAGTATACGCTCACAAATGCGAGAAATGTCAACTACATGCTCCTATGGTTCACTAACCTGCCAGCGAACTAAGATCACTCACCAGCCCCTGGCCTTTCGCCCAATGGGGAATGGACATCGTAGGACCACTTCCTACCACTGCTGGCAACCACAAGTATCTGTTGGTTGCAATGGATTACTTCACCAAATGGATTGAGGTAGACCCACTGGCAAACATTCGAGATGCAGATATGATGAGATTCATGTGGAAAAACATAATTACCCATTTTGGAATCCCCAGAACCATCATCACTGACAACGAAACATAGTTCGAGAGTGGCCCTTTCCAGAACTTCTGCAATGAACATGGGATCAGGCACTATTTCAGCTCGGTGGTGTATCCTCAGAGAAAAGGTCAAGCCGGAGCTTCCAATAAAATGGTGGTCGATGGGCTAAAGAAACGATTAGAGCAAGCCAAAGGCGCACGGGTGAACGAACTAACGCATATTCTGTGGGCTTACAGCACTATCCCACGTCGGGCAACGGGGGAAACCCCATTCTCACTAACGTATGGAATGGAAGCATGCATATCATTGGAAGCAGGCCTACCAACTATGAGGTCCACCCTCTTCGACCAGGGCCAGACTGATGTAGCATTGCTCGCTGAACTCGACCTAGACGACGAACGAAGAGAACTTGCTTTAGTGAAACTAGCGAGCTATCAGCAACAGCTCGTAAAACACTATAACAAGAGGGTTAATCCAAGGGCATTCCAAGTTGGTGACTATGTCCTAAGGAAAGTCCTTAGCAGCGCAGTAAAACCATCAGATGGTAAGTTGGGGCTAAATTAGGAAGGACCATTCAAGATAACAAGAGATGATCTATAAAGAGCCTATCACTTAGAAACGCTGGATGGCAGAGAAATACCCCGAGCATGGAATGCGGCAAACTTAAGAAAATCTATTTCTAGTTTTTTCTTTCGCTTTTTACTAGAATTATGAAAATGGCAGCTCACTATGTTGTAATTAATAAAATTTATTTGGCAGTTGCATTCTATGAGTTGTTAGTTAACTAATATATTAACTTTATAACTTGCACACCCTTTCCAAGTGACAGGCACACTACTCAGTACGCGATAGTAGGGAAAACACCCTCCTCAGGTTTTTGTTATGAAGCACGAACAACCTCTTAGCATTGCCCCTGGAAATATATGAAGCCCTATAGGAGAACCTTAGGCAATCTGGCCGAGTCAAATTGGTCGCCAAACAATTTTTGGTTAACAAAACCCTGATCGGATAGAGCATCCAACACCAGGTGTGACCTCGCCAATTGCCACACTTAGGCCTAAGGGAGTGTGACGACACGACCTAAAAGGTAAAGTAAGGCAGAATGGTATCTCATAAGCATACTGGACTGGAGGGACACTTACTCAATAATGCAAACTTACCAATCTAGTCAGCCAAGAGAGGCCCAAGATTATTAAGCAAAGAACAAATGATGTAAGAAATATAAAACACTTGTTTAGTCAGCGAGTTCGCCCAAAACATAAATTTTATATTACTTCATCACATTTACAACAAAAACGTACAACCCATGTTTAATCGATGAGATCGCCCAAAACATCAATATTATATGTCTTCATTACATATGTATACAGAGTCACAACTGGTAAAATCTTAATGAGGCGGAGGCCTCTGAACAAGATAATCAGCCACTTGTGTTATTCGACCGTCATCCGGATAAGGAGCTAATTCCTCCTCGACCTCATTCGCATCTGACTCCAATAGCTACCTAGGGATGGCATCGATGGGGACCCACTGATCATCACTCCTGAAGGGGTTAGGCCTTAAAGTGGAAGGAGATATCTCGTGACGATACCAGAGTATTGAGTTTCTTAGGACTTGTAGCTCCCTTAGGGAACTCAACCATCCCCTAATAAAGGCGAGCTCTTCAAACTCTATCAGCATCGTCAGAGCATTTACCCAACCTTGGTCGTAACCATCAACCCATACTCGTCGAGGTCCTCTCTTAAAAAGATGCCTCAGCAGTGTGACATCCCTTTGAAGCCCAACAGCAATCACGTATGCTCGATGAACATCTTCACGAAGCTCATCCATTTCCCTAGCTGGGCTTCTTGCATTTGTGAAAGCTCATGGAACAGTCGATGGGGTAAAACCTTGCAACATCGGAGGGACATAGCTTGTTCCTGTGCCAGCTCATGATGAGGTGGAACCCCTTAAAATGCGAGGCATAGTGCTCGACGCATGATCCCTGAGGTGCAGCACTTACCTCCTCAAGGACTCATTTTCCTGTTGCAGAACTTCTCCGACTTGGTTAATCTCAGTAGCATCGAGGAGTCTTGCTCTCAGAGTATTCACTTCCTCTTGAACAGAAGCTCCAACTTCTTTCATCTCCTGAAGCCTGTCTTTCAATTTAACAACGAGCTCCGTCTGCTCTATGAAACGCTTATTCCTCAATCACAGTAATTTACAAATTCTTATGAAGGTATGATGAACATGAGGACTCACATCAAGACCAAGAATTCTTCCCAATTGAGAAGTTGTTGGTATATATTCATCTACATCAATCGACTACAGGACATAAAAGAGCAGTAAATGATAAAATAAATCAGTACACTGAGGGGAAAATCCTTTTCATTTCATTAATACACAAAGGATCAGAGTACATTGAGAAACAGAAAGGAACATTACAAATAAAAATACAAAAGAAATCCTAAGAATAAATTATCTAGTGACCTCGAGTTGATCAGAAGAAGATGGTTGCTGCCCCTTATCAGCAGCAGTGGGAGCATCTCCCTCAGTAGGGATAACTTCTGTCGCCCGAGCATGAAGGGCATCAACAGGAACTGACTGGGAAGCAGGGTCAACACCTTCGACGGCTGGGGCAGGAGCTTCATTTACGATAGGATTTGGGCCTGGATCGTGCTCATCAAATAAGGGAGAGGAAAAATCCACCCCGGCAGATATCAGGTCCTTATTACAGCCCTTCTTGAAGTTCAGACGGCTGATGTAGCCTATTTATACCTCAGCATCTTCATATACGGTAGCCCACTCGGAGTTATAAGAATCTTCCTTAATGGTGGCTGCCTCAGACTCCTTCTCCTTCATCTTCCTCATCAGCACCTTATTCTCCTCCACTATCGCTATCTTTCTCAAGCAGACCAAATCATAGACCAGTAGCAGTTCGTTCAGTTCTTTGATCGTTGCCTCCCCCTCTCGATTGACTTTAATGAGGGCCAGATCAAAAGATGTCCGAGCAGCATCA
Organism: Sambucus nigra; assembly: GCA_949130495.1. Lineage (NCBI taxonomy): Eukaryota > Viridiplantae > Streptophyta > Magnoliopsida > Dipsacales > Adoxaceae > Sambucus > Sambucus nigra. Next base: position 7,914,426 of record OX422207.1, on the reverse strand, counting down.
GTGGCCTTCAAGGTAGCCTCGAGATCAGTACTCTTCAATTTTAGAGCAATGTTCTGCTTCTCTAACTCACCATTCTTATTAACCAGCTCGTCGCGAGAGTGATAGAGCACGGAAAAGTCAGTCACGAACTGTAAGTAAAAGAAGGCATTAGAAGGAAGAAAAAAATAAGATTTTACAAGTATCAGAAAAGAGAAACAGACTTACCAAGGCTAGCCTGTGACTCGCTTGCAAGGCTAACTGGTCAGTCTCCATTGACCTTTGGCGATCAGTAGGAAAGACTGCTCTCTCGAGCAGTGCAGGGGCCAATTGAGGGGAAATGGCAATCGAATCCCCCTCTAGCAATGCAGACACAGGCACTAAGGCCTGCCCAGCCTTCGTCCTCGCTTCTATTCTCCTCCTCTCCTCCTCCCTCTCCCTCTCCTTCTCTACACTCTTCCTCTCCTCAACCTTATTTCTCTCTTCAGTATTCTTCCCTTCCTCCTCCCTCTTCCTCTCTTTCTTTCTTAACTGCTCTTCTTCTTTTCTCTTTTTCTCCTGCTCCTGAGCAGCAGACTGAGAACCAGTGGCAATGGCCCCACTGCTGGATTTCTGCTTCTTTGACTTATGAGCGAGAATCACATCATCCTTATCATCATCATCAAGGATCAAGTTTCTCTTAGGAGGAACCATTTCCTCCCTAGAACTGCTAGATGTACTTGAAGACTCTTGGGCCACAGAAACCTATTCTGAGCTGGAAGAACTATCACTGCTAGAGCTCCCTTCACCAGAACCACCTTCAATACCTCCTCTGATATCACTCTCAGAACTGCTCTTTTCCTCGTCCAACTAAATGGGATTGGCAGCAGCTCCTTTAGAGGTATCTAAGTCAGGAATTCTATCCACAGGCCTCGTAATGAAACTGGACCCAATATTCTTGTACTCGTGTAGGAAAGCATCAGACTGGGGATGTTCACTGTTAGCCAAATATTCCCGGGTATTCCAAGCTTTAATCAGCTCGGAAGCTCGAACCTCATTAAGGGCAGGTTCCAAGTTCTTTGTCCTTGCTGAAAAGAAAATAGGAAAGTGTCAGAAAAATCATACATTAACAAGGGGATCGAAAGATCAGAGCAAAGACTACATATGTACTCTTCCCCATAAAAGGGAACAGTGAATCTATCAGACCTCGCCCCCTCAGTCTGGGGGAAAACTGCCAATTTTTAGCAAGAAAGCCATCTTGCCAGTAGTCCTTATGGGAATTAGGTAAATTTACTACCAATACCCTGTCAGGACTCCTGGCCTTGAGGTAAAGAAGACCAGAGCTCATCCGAGAAAAGGAATAATAGAAACAAACATCAGCGAGCCCTAATTTAGTTCCATAAAGTTAATTTATTCTATGGACACCATTGACTATCTTCCAAACATTGGGCAAACACTATGCAGGGATAATGTTGAAATAACCAAAGAAATGCAGGAACAAATTGTTTGGAGGAAAAGTTAGCCCCCTTTGGGAAAGCAACAAGACATGAATCCAATGAACACCTTCTATCTCTCCAACATTCTTAGGGAAAGGGGCGCACTCAATCTCTACCCACTCTGGGATATTGTAAAACTTTCTAAACTCGGACACTGATCTATTACCTATCTTTGTCATTTATAAACCCTAAATTGCAAATTCAAAGAAAACTCAACAGAGAAAGCACAGAGAGGGAGCAAAGGGGACTTACGAGATGAAAGTTTGACTTGGACGATGCAAAATCACAAGCCCAGATGACGAAGGAGATCGAAAGCGAAGAAAATGAAGACTTGGAGAAGAGGGCACACTCGCTAAAACTCGCAGAAGATGAGGGAACACTAAGAAGCTTGAAACGACAACTCTGAAACGCTGCTCAAAATAACTTTTTAAATGCTCCCAATCATCGCGCACAGGACACGAAGCAACTGCCGCCTAAATAAGTTCTCAACTTTGGGAACAGTTACAAGATTTACAAAAAAGCCATTATGACAAGTCATTTAAGTTTATTGAGCCCAAATTATGGCCCAACAACTTTAGAGGCAATTGTGGGTACCCGAATTTGCCATCATGGTCTGGACAAATAGCTTAATAAAAACGGCCCAAAGTCCAAACCCTTCACACCTTAACTAAATTCAGTTATGACTTAGTCTTCTCCTAGAATCTCGTACAGAGATATTCCAGGAGAGAAGGATTGACGTGGAGGAGTCCAGTACCCCCACTCCCCAAAGATAAACATATATATAATAAACCCTAAGCCTGGGGCAAGAGGCACGCACTGTATTCTCTGAAAACACTCCTCGGAGTATATAGAAATAATACTGTCTACACCACCGTGGACGTGGGCATTCTTGCTGAACCACGTACTTACTGTGTTTTGTGATTGGCATTACATGTTCTTTACTTTCCTTGGTGATTGCGCTTTTCTCATTTATTTGTGTTGAATATAATTGTCACCACACCTTTCTAGGCTTGAAACCCAAAAATTGAGTTTTTCTCCCAAAACACGTGGAGAGCTTACCTACTATGGTCTATCCATAAGAGAATACCCTTAGGGTGCATAGATGGCGCAATTTCAATGAAAAATCCCAGATCATAGGTCAAGAACAAGAAAAAGGGAGTAAATATAATTATTCCCTAATCACTCACCTTTACGAGGATAAAGCCCATCATGCTTTTCGGCATTATCTAGATGAAATGATATCACGGGTTATGTAAAATAGATCCAAGTTCATAAAATGGAGATCCAAGAGCATATCTGAATATATGAAATACCCATTTATGGGTGTAAATATAAAATAGAGCTCAATAACAAAATTTTAATCGAGAGATGATGATCCAAAGGATCCCCATGAATAAAACAAGGTGTTTAAGAACTCAAAACATATAGAAATAAGAGTGAAATACCTCATTTCCCACAGATGGCGCCAAATTTATGATGCGAGAAATCGCCCACTTGTCGTTCTCGTACCAGCAATTCAAGTATAAAGTGCATAACAAGAAAATAGAGCAAGTAAATAGAGTCTAAAGACAAGATATAGAGTGGTTCGGCTATAAAAATGAGCCTACGTCCATTTTGGTCCCACACTCTCGTTATATATGTTGTTTGGTACATAGTAATTTGGCCTAAAGAGGCATATAAGCACGAGAATAGAACAGAATACATGTGTATGAGTATTTTGGCATGCTAAAGAGATGTCTATGATGCTAGAGAGAAGCCCCTAAGCTGGATCGAGTTTTCTAGAGAGCATCGTGATCTCTGATCTATGTATTGACACTAGTAATGTGCCCAGATCTCGAATGAGGAATCATCTCAATCTCGAGGTGCGGACCTCTATTTATAGGTGTGGATGTTGTGTTGCTGATGTGGATAAAATGGGGTCGTGGAAAGCTAACATGATGAGACTAGGGTCGTGCCTTGTAGCAAGTAAAGGTAGCACCCTGTAGCAAGTAGGGGTCGCCCCCGTGTATAAGAGGTTGCGGCAGTAGGCCAGTGAGGCATATAATAAGTACCATTTGCGGCCTGTAAGTTATAAGACACGGAGTAAAGGCTTCGGCACATGTACATTGTACTCCTCCCATGGCAGGGTACTATATTTTTCATATCAATCATCATCATCAAGAGTTTGATTAGAATCAAGACAATTAATGTAAGGCACAACAAGATACTTAAAATCCTCGTTTATTTCATTCTAGGGAAGAACAATTTTTAGAACCTCATCAAAGGATGTCTTAATTACATTGTTAGCAGAAAAAGGAGGAACAACAAAAGAGGAAGATATAAGATAAACATCTTGGTTGGGTTACATCTTATTTAGTGGAACTAGTATGGCATTCTAGTTGAGGAGGTTTGATCAGTGACCTTGATCAAGATGGATAGATCTGATGATGTATCACTTGAGTGGATCATGCAGAGTGTTAGCCCTAGTGTCGACAGATTGAACGAGCCTTCGGAGTTGCTTCCCTAAAAAACCTTGACAACAGCTATAGTCTTCTCAACGAGCGGTTGCACATGATGCTGGGAACTTTTGGCCCATGAGGAGCTATCTTAGACTAAGATCTCCATCCCTAGATTCATCTTCTTATCCACATAATCATACCATGGTTTGTTAAAGAAATAAAGTTGAAAATCTTCACCTTCTTTGATGAATCTCCCGTTCAAGGAATCTCCCGAGATAGTCTTCGTAATTTCTAAACTTCTCTTCAATAGGGGTTAGCAGAGCATTCTAAGTTCCTCTAATCATGGTTGATAACCTAGCCCACATGCAGGAAAGGCCTTCTTCAGCACTATGGGTTTTAGTATAGCCTGTTGTCGTTATCCCAACCCTAGTCAAAGCATGAAGTGCATATTCTTGAACATTTGTATTGCGTTGACATTGACTTGAGAGTTGTGCTTTAGACAAACTCAGTCTTTTCAATCACCCCTATTGGGAGTGGGAGTGGTTCGACTCAAAAGACAAAAATAAGCATATCATTCTCCCCATGTTGTATCTCTAGTACCCGATTACTGGTGCTTTCATTCTAAGTATTATCATCGTCTCCCATGATTTTGATGACCTAACCCTTGGTGAAGAACATCAGTTTATGATGGAGAGAAGAAGATATCCCCTTGATGTTGTGAAGACAAAGTTAACCAACCAATAGATTGAAACAAGCGTGTATGTCCATAACTTGGAACCCAGTAATGGGGATTATATGGCCAAACCAATTTTTATCTTTATGTATCTCATCAACTCTCGATGAGTGTTGTCATAACCATACACTGGGGCCAAATTTAGACCAATGTTGCTTACTTTTAAACCATGGCAGTTAAAGGTTCTTAACGGGAAAATATTGAGTGTTGATTCGTTGTCGACGATTGAGAGTAGGATTGTTTTCCCTATCATCTCAAATGAGATGTTAATGGCGTAGTTATGATTAGGACCAAACTTTGGAATTTCTCCTTCAGATAAGGAAAGCTATCTAGTAGAGGTTAAGGACCTGACTACGTTCATGTCTTCTTCTGGAGTGGTGGTAGGAAGGACTGTGCGCCCGGTAAGGAGTTTTATCAAAGCGTTTCGGTGTAGTTGAGAAAACATGAATTTTCCTTATAAGGTGATGTTGCCTTGAGTTTTCTTCAACTGGACGAGGATCTTGCTCTACTCGGTGGTCAATTATGGCATATGGAGCTCCTCGACAATTACCTTTCCTTATCTACCCCTACTGAGTAAGGATTAAGACTCTGGTAATGTCTCCCAGATCTTATCATATGGTTCACGAAGCAACGGAATAACATAAACCATGTTTCTTTATATATTTCGGGTTTTAAGGACACTTTATTGATTTCCCCTAACAGATCTTCAAATGATATCATCACTAACATACTGATCACTTGGTTAACATTTTCCTAGCTTGGAACTTAGTCTAAACTATCAAGCTCGTCCCCCCGTCTGGTGGAAATGATGTCGTCCCTCCATGAGAAGTCAATGCATTCCACAACTTCCACGACTTATTCACATAGATCCTCCCACTCAACGGGTGGGTGAATGAGTGAAGGGACAAAACTCCCTTGTATCTTTAAGGAATCGAGTAATTCGAATATACTGTATATATCATTGGTTTATCGAAAGAAGCTTGCCATGATTTTTTAACTTCATTGTATAAACTGAATTCATTAATATATACCACCCAACTATCTGACTCTGGATTCCACTTTCGGGCTTCCATAAATAAGATGCTGAAGTTCTGGTAGTCAATGGTCATTTCAAAGGGCAATTTTAACCCAAACTCTAGAACCTAGTTTGGTATTAATGGCAATTCCATATCCTTACCTATGGAACGAGTACGAACGAAAGTTCATTCTCTTGTAAGAAGTGACACGTCTTGATCGACAAAGCCAGTAGGGTGTAGGAAAAAATTTGGGAAAATTTTAAGGGGTTTGGGTGAAAATATGGGTATGATAGGTGCTTTACTAAGTACAATCTAGGTAGATGGGTCAAATTCCGGATCAATTTCTAGGAATATGTTATTTGCATGATTTGGGAGTGGGTTGTGAGTGGTGTTTGGTTTGGGATTGGCCGGTGGGCGATGACACCTCGGTCAATTAAACCTTGGACTACATTCTAGAGATGGAAGCATTCATTAGTGGTATGGTCGGCAGTTTGGTGAAAATTACAATGGGCTTCGATTTTGAAATTTTTGGGAAATGGGTTTCGTAATGGACGAGGGTCCAAAGGTTCAATAAGAGTTCGACCCAATAAGGATTTAAAGAAATTAGCCAGGGGAGACTAAATCTCGGTGCATTCATTTCTGACTATATTGGAATGACTTTCTGGTAGCCAAGATGTAGCGGGCTATGAGACATTGTTGATGGTCGAGATTGTAACAAGCTTCACATATTTTCTTGGAGTGAACTGTGATGATACTTTCTTTGGCTCAAATTCGGTCTTGGGAATACTATCTTTAGTCTCCATTCCTGGTTCCTGGAGGGCTCAGAAATATGCGTAAAATTGTCCTCCCACTACACCAAAACTTTCGACTTGTCATGTTCATTGACCGTGACAAGTCCAACTTGTCAAGGTCAATAACCATGACAAGTATGGGGGTGGAAACTTTTGTCGTCACGTACTTTTCACGGTCAAAGAGCATGACAATTTCATTAGACTTTTCATTGTTCTGTCATGATCTTTGACCGTGATAAGCTTTTATCACAGTCAAGACCGTGACAAGCCCATAACAGGTCAAAAAAGAATCCATGATCAAAGACCATGACAATTCGGGGCATAATTTAAAAGAAAATTATTGGGTAGTATGGTCACTACCACTGCCCAATAGTATATTTGTATCTATTATAACAAGATTTTACCTGTTGAAACAACACATATATCAAAATATAATACAAATCATATACTAAATCAAGACATTTGTAATCCACATCCAAATAAAATAGAAATGCATATATCCATCGTATCCAAACCAAATTTTACCAAATTCGAAAGAATATAAGTACAAATCAATTTTCAAAATCAAAAGATATAGAAATGATATCAATCTTCAGCAGGTCGAAGGAGGAGGGAGGAAGGACACATAACATATGAATTCACACACACACACAATATGCTGAACATCGCATTATTCGCGCAAACACACAGGTGACCTCACGCATTATGCGCACTTTTGACTCAATATCTTGGAGGGATCGTCCATGAACTGGAATACCTGGGTGAAATTTTGGATCCCTCAACCCCCTCGCTATCGGCAGGCCACACTATATGTCAAGTAGATGCACACTCAACCAACCGAGTGTTGACATAGGCCGCTCAACGGCGGTCACAAATGGATCATCATATGGCACAGATTATGTGCGTATCGACGATGAAGCAATGTCATCAACGTCGTCCTCATCCTCCTCCACCTTCTCCTTCCCCTTGCCCTTGCGCATTCCCAACTGAAGCTTCATGAAGGCGAACATATCTAGGACTGTCGCCTCTAACCTTGATAGTTTATCGTCTTGGTAGTCCCCCTTAAGGGCCGACCCTCTATTGCTCGTCTCCATACTAATGATCTTGGACTTCCCCACCCATGAGCTCACCCCCTATTCCTCCCCTTGTGATCCGGGCCGAGCACTTGGTTGAGTGTGTCCGTAGCCAAAGATGTTTTCTCGGCATCAGACTGCGACCCATGCACTTCCTTAATCTTTACTTGAAAAGCAAAAAGTACATGATTAGTCAATTAAGTAAATAAAAAATATTATAATATAATTGAAAAAATTAAACATTTATAACTTACAATGGTGACTACGACGCTCGGGCCAACTCTTTGTCCCTCCCCTTTTTTGTCTAAATTTCCACATAGGCATCGAACCTATGTGGCCTACCCCCAGGGCCACTCCCTATCTCCTGAAATCAAATAATACCGAATTAGTCAGTAATGAAAATTAATGTTGAATATAATAAATAAAATTAAAAACTTACCATCATGTGATCCACCTCGGCGTAATACATCTGTCCAGAGTAGTGCACATCCAACTTTTTTGCCCGGTTCTCCCTCCCCGATTGGCGAGATGCCAATTATCGCTCATTGGTCTCATTGTCGATAAATCTTTTCCACTGTGCCAATGAGATTGGATCCTTGGGGGTGGGGGAATATACCACGGAGTCTCAGAATGGACCCCTGGGTCTTCCCAAAGTATCGTGCCCGTAAATTCTTCTTTCATCTCTTATATTGATCCCTCAATTGCTGCAACGTGGGGTCGCGGAGATATGCTGGCAAGCCGAATTATTCTTGTCAAACAATTCCATACCATCCTGTAAGTAATTATTACAGTAATAAATTTAATTATTAATATAAATAAAAATATAAATATTAAATATTCAACATCTAGCGCCCCCAGATGTTCATCTTGAGGTCAATAGACACGACCCTCTAATCAGTGTACCCTGGGAGGATAATTGACTTCAACATGTCTAACGCTCTAGCTAATAATTTTGTCTTATTTTCGACGACGGCCTCTAATTTGCCCCATTTTAGGGGCATACTATTCGAGGAGTCCTCACCACCTCCGCTGTCGCTTCCTGATGAAGTCATTTTCTGCAAAAAATTATTATTAGTAGTACAAAGATGTATATGGAATTTGAAGTAATGCTCAAATTCGGTAATAACTATACATACCAATACCAATACGAATATCAATTAATACCAATATCAATTTATACCAATTTCAATTTATACCAATACCAATTTATACCAATTCAATTTATACCAATATTTGCTTAGTATTAAAATGATATTTGTTCTTAACTTGATGAAAATTCTAATTAACATTAAATTGTCATCCGATAATAATGGAGCAATAGAACAATACATCCACTGGTCATTACAAATAATTTGAATACTTATTACAAATCAAAAAATTATTTTAGATTCGCATTATCATAAAAAATTGATTGATATTCGGTAGGTGCAGCCAAGTCATCGACAATACTTTTTAGACTCTTTGGCGCATGTAGGACGATTGACCACGACTTGTTGTTGATATACTCCAAGTAAAACACTTGCTTGACCTTTTGAAAACAGCAAACAAAGGGCTTATCGATCACGTTTTCGTTGCTCTTCAACGTAAACAAGTCACCCATGATCAAATTGGTGCCAGGATCAACTTTACAAGCATTTTTATCCTCAACTCTTACCCAATCACAGTAAAATACAACCTCTTTGAAGTTTACATAGTCCAATTCAAATAAATTTTGAATTATACCATAGTAAGTCATTTCAGCTTTAATGAGATTTTTATCTTTTGCGCTTGATAAAAAAGTAAGATCCTTATATGAAATGCCTGAGTTCTGTAAATTTCTATTTTCCTCGTATACCCTTCCACCGAATACGTAATCATTCAATCAATGCTTTTTGTACTCTTGTACCATGAACAAGGTTCCAGTGGCTGGACGAGAAAGTGTTAAGGTCGCATCACCCATCTTTAAGAGCTCAGAATATAGATAAATTATTTAGGTTAGTTGTAAATGTTTCTTGTAATGTGACATTTGATATCAGTCTATATTAATTATAATTACCTCGTGTGACAACCACATCCTAAACTCGTTGTCTGATTCTACTATTATTTTTCGTCTTTTATTGTTCTCAGATTCTTCATACTTTCTGCATAGATCGTGACGAATGTATTACAAAATTAATCATGTAAAAATTAAAATAATTTAAGAGTAAAATAATTTAAACTTACTTTTTCCATTTTTCGACATCTTCATGTGTGTCAAAAAGATAATGAGCTAATTGTTCATGTTGCAAACTCATTAATTTCACTCGCTTGACCATCACATGGCCACCCTCATCGATGAACTCATCATTTTCATCTACGCTAGTCGAGTCAGGCATATATTCCCGATTGTAGATTCATGATTCCATGGTGATATATTCATCTGCAATTGATCCTTCAATGTATCGTGTATTATTGACGTAATCTTTGAAAATTTTCATCAATCTTTCAAACGGACATATCCACCGACGGATACATCCACCGATATCTTACTGGGCCACAAAGAAGTACCTTGTCGCTTAGGTGTACCAATAAGTGAATACTTATGTCAAAGACAGATAGGGGAAATGTGACAACCCGCCTACTAAAATAAGAGGTGGCCAGCCGGATACTCCAATAATCACAAGAATCATAGATGGTCCATTCTTAGCATCACTGTCGTTAAAAAAACAGTACGAGATAACCACCAATTATTTTAGAAAACGGACTGTCAATTTTAAATTTTGCAAGTTAAAAGAAAATCAGTTCAGACAATCCCATTTGCAAAAACGGTGGATACCAAAAATCAACGAGTAATAGAATACAATATGCATAAATCAATAACCGAATAAGTTATCGGTTAACAGACTAATACAAACAAGTTACACCGAGTATTACAATTTAAATATCACATTATAATAAATGAGTACAAAGCATGGGCAACACTCCCGAATAAATAAACTGAACATAACTAGAGTACAAAAGATAGAAGAGTCTAAAAGGAATATCCTACAACATCCGCAACTACTATAGCTCCATGACAACGGGAATGTAAAGGTCAATACGGGCGTCCTTGTAGAGGAGCACCTGAACGGATAAAGAGTTGCATGCAAACAAAGAAATATAGATAGGTCAGGGCCCAGTTTGATATGATTACCATGTGACTAAAATGCATGACAGTTATGAACGTAACTATCTCTCGCAATTTAAAACATAAAAATTCTCACCTCTCAATCTAAAAGCACAACCTAGCGCAATATCAATGCCAATGATCAATGATTCTATAAACATGGGACAACTCATCTACAATATTCTCAAGGAGACATCATTTCAATTGTTCACAATACAAGTGCACAATTGCTTTTTCTCTTTTAGGAAATACATATATGGCAATTCATTTTATCAAATGTTTACCAATTCAATTTCATTATTATCTCATAATTTTCAATTTCCCTTCTTCCATCCAGGAACGATATTAAAGCCAATTTATTATCATAAAATACTTTTCCATATCATAACTTTCCATTTCCCTTCTTTCATCCAAGAAATGTATTTAAAGCCATTTTATTATCATAAAACGCTTAAACATCAATAATGTCCCACGTTATTAAAAAATAGTTATATTTCATATCATATAACGTTTCTAAGACCGTCCGTCCGGGTTTCCCCACTGTGCGCGCTCCTAAATGGCTATCATCTTCCAGGGCCTAACACCAAGACAACATGGGATCCTAACTCAATGTTGGGAAGTGGCCATATACCTGCGAGTGAGTCATAACCACATCCGGAATTACCTCACAGTCGCACAATAAACATACAATAACCGGTCATATGGCCGAGGACTATATTCACCCTGCATTCATTATCCAGGGGACTTCACCTCACGCACGCAACTTCCTTTATGATAGCGATTTAGAGAGGTGTGTTTACGTAAATTATCAATAACGAAAATCATTTCTTTTTCCGTTTGAACACATTCACATTTTACATTCTCAAAACCATTTATTTTCAATGATGAAATACCAATTTTAAAATGTGCATTTCTTATTCTTAAAGTCATATTTTATTAATGACCTAAAACCCAAAGTGCTAATATCCTCACACTAGTCTCCAAGAGTCCAAAACAATACCCTAAATCATCAAAGTGAGTCTCCGTCAATAATAGTCTCCTAAGACTCCCAATAGTATCATTATACCTTCTATTAATTTTAGGTTAACTTCCTATATCGAACGAAACATTAACCCCTATGAAATAACCCATGGGATAAGCCCAAATATCCCCATGCTAGCCTAGGAAATTTTTCTACTTAACACAACCCTCTAAGACTCCTCATTACTTCCCAAAGGAAGGTTCCTAAACCTCTAACCTAAAAGAAAAGGAATAAAAATAAAACTAGAAAAATCTAAAAAAAACAGGGCATCCGAATCGATTCGCCCTAGGGCCGAATCGATTCGCCCCTGATTGCGAATTGATTCGCCTAAAAACGAATCGATTCGGTGAGTAAAACCATCATTATGTCTTAGCCCGAATCGATTCGGCCTTAACCCGAATTGATTCGGATTCCCAGACCTGTAACCTTCCCTATATCCGAATCGATTCGCTGGGAAGACAAATCAATTCGGCTTGGCAGAAATGCCCAATTTGGGCTACGGGTTGTATGAACCCTAAAATCCCAAAACCCCAAATCTTCCATTTTCTCCATCATCAACAACACTTAATCCTACCAAATCATTCATACACTTCAACTAACTAATTTTCCCATCTCAAATCAAATTAAACTACAAGATTTAGGGTTTATACACCAAAATCATTAAAAACCCATTTATGGTTTAAATCTCCAAAAACTAACTGTACATGCAATTTATCACATTAAATAATGATATAGCAAGTAAGAAACTTGCCTCAAGTCTGTAGGCTCATATTCTCTTCTTGAAGCAACGATTTTCGGCTCCAAATCTTCATTTCTCTCTCTTTTCTCCATTTTCTCCCAACTCTCTCTCTTCTCTCTTTCTCTCTCTCTCTCTCTCTCTCTCTCTCTCGGTTTATAACATAAAATGAGAAATGAAAGGGGTTGGAAGACTTATACGGGTCTTAAACATAAACTCCCCTCTTTTAAATGTTAATACACCATTAAAATGACTCATAACTACATAATTGAGTCATAACCCGACAAAAGTGCCCGGAACTCAAAAATACAACTTGGCACTTATTTTGACTCTCTCGACTATTCCAAAACTAACTGCACCCCCTAAATTGGCATCCGGAGTAACGTGAATTATTTTTATGTTCCTACATCATGTTATTTCATTAATTATGCTCAAACTTAGATATAAATCATAACCGTCGTTTAAAGTGCAACGACGAAATAAAACACAACATAGCGCTATTTGCCTTCTCATAACAGTAAATAGGCAAAACATGGTAAATATTATCCCTTAACTTACGGGAAATAATATTTACTCCAACTTCCTCTATTTTATAAAATTGGCCCATCAGGCTAGAATAATATAAAATAGTCGATCAAAAGTCTGGGTTATTACAGGAAAGTACTTCTCCAAGACACAAACTGCTTCGTTCACCGTCAATTTTGTGGACATAATATGATCTCATTGACTACCTTCTCACATAAAAGTGAGAAACAGATACTAATTTGCATAATAACCCTCTGAAATCTTTGTGCTTGGTGAAACAGTGATTAAACAATAGAGGAACTAATTGCATGATCACATGCCAATCGTGGGACTTACACTTATGTAAATCATGGGTAGCATAACTCACAATCCTTTTCAAGTTGGATGAAAAATTACACGGAACTTTCAAATTATATATTTTGTCTAAAAGAACCTTCCTTTCGTCACTCGTCAAAGTAAACACGCCAGGGGGAATTATTATCCTTCCCCTACTATCTTCTTTCAACCATAGTTGTGGCTTAAATTTCAATGCTTGGAGGTCTTTTCGTGCATTTTCTCCATCCTTTGAATGAATCCCCCAAGGCATGTATCCATAATATGTTCAGCGATGTTCTTCTCTGCGTGCATCACATCCAATACATGGCACACTGGGTTATTCTTCTAGTAAAGGAATTAAAATAAGATTGACCTCCTCGACCATGCCTTTCTTCTCTCAGTTTTATTCCCAATTGGGGTCTTCTTATGCTTGACATTATTAGATTTTAGATTCTTACCTGGCATATTAGGGCCATAATCAGAAGATTTATTTTGAATTTATGAGCCTGAAAGTATTCTCGGCCGTATCTAATGATCAACCACAACTGGTAAAAAATTGGAACCTTTCTCAAATCTAAAACTATGAGAGGGGGTAAAAATCTCGTATGGAAATGGTGTACACTTTTTTATCTAGGGGGGGGGTGGAGAGATTCAGTCTCTTCTCCAAAAGTAGGACACCCCAAATAACAGTGTACTACACAACCGGAGAATGTCCCATAAGCCAAAAAATTAAGAATTGCCACATCAACATAGCTTTCAGCGTAAACTCTTCTTTTCTAAAAGAGTCAAATGCTTGCACACCTTATTACCACAACTTGTCTAATTATTCTATCAAAGGATCTAGGTAGACATTGATGTCCTCACTTAGTGCCTTTTGCCTAGGAATCAATAAAGATAGCATTAAAAATTTAGGTCTCAAACACTCTGAAGGAGGGAGGTTTAGTGGGGCTAGGATCACTGGCCATACACTCTGATTGGCGCTTAGATTTCTAAATGGATTAAAACCATCTATTGATATTATCAAACGAATGTTACTCTGTTCTCGAGCAAAATCGGGATACTCAAAATTCATCATCTTCCGAACTGTAGAATCAATAGGATGGCGCGTGATATTTTCTCCTGCTTCTTACCTATCATGCCAAGTCATTGCCTCCGCTATCCATGGTACTGTAAAAAATTATTTTAATCTAGGGCCAACGGGAAAATACTTCAACACTTTTTTAGGCATTTTTGAGTTTGCGCCTTCTGTGCCAGTAGATTGAACATATCTAGGTTCATCGCATATCGGACATCGATTGAGATTTTTATACTCCTTTCGGTATAGTATGCAGTCATAAACACAAGCACGAATTGATTTATAATTCATTACCAAACCTTTTAAACTATTTTTCATAGTAGGATATTTGTTTGGAAGCGTATTCTGCTTGGGTATCAAGACCATCACCCAATTCAAAATTCCTGTCACGCTAGTGCCAGAAAACCATATTGAGTCTTTAAATTATGCAAACCAACCATGGAATGTAAAGTGGTTTGATCTTTCTCCAAACCAAAGTATAATGGATGGCTCGCCTTAAATTTTAAACTTTTGTAGTCATCGTCAGGTTTATCCCGATATCTTTATGAGCACGTGAACCTTTTATATCGTCAGTGACCTCATTCTCTTCCGCTTCATGAACTCCATACACGTCATCAACTAAATCCTCTAGCATATTATGATCTACATTGTCATCCCGTCATTGTACATCTATCCTACTTGTTGAAGGTTGTTGAGAAGGTTGCTCGGGGACAAAAGGAACTTTTGGTTCTCCGTGAAAAACCCAACTTCGATAACTATCTTGCATACCCGATCATAATAAATGTAGTTCAGCAGTTTTCTAGTCAAACACCTTACAATTCTTACACCTAGCACACAGACACATAAACTCTTCATTATCATGTCATCTCTTTGCGTATTTCACAAATTAATTAGTACATCTGCAACACACATCCCCTAATCTATTTGTCTCACCCATCCACTATTTGTATTTAGGATATCCCATCACAGCTACTATAAACAATCACCTATTATGGGTAAACTAGCATAAACAAAAGCTTGAATATTTAGTTCCCATTAGTATAAACACCTATTGAATGCGTACGCATAACGACTAGAAGGGTAGGTTTGATGGATAAATTTATTCGTGCATTCCAATTCAAATTCAAATTCAAATTCAAATTCAAATTCAAATTCAAATTCAAATTCAATTTTGATTTGAAATTAAAATTTAATTTATAATATTAATTCCTATTTCCTCCATCTACTATAAAGGGTGAGTGGTCCTATCATATTCAAGACCGCATATTTCTGTAATATACTGAACAACTCATGCACATTATTCCAATTTGAGGAAAATTCGGCATCATATCCCCATAGTTCTCCAAGTACACGACGTAGATTCGCAAGCGTGATTGTTATTTTAATTTATCAATTGAAATAACACTTAATATCACATCATCTAGTATGTACCCAGAGAACATTAAGATACAACTGCAGAACTTCCTCCAAAAGTAACAATTTTAGGCCACTAAGAATATTATTAAACAGAAACTATGCAGTCCCAAACTGTCCAAACGGTCCATTCGAGAGATCTCATTACAGGGGTAATGACTCTGGAACGAGTCTAAGGCCTATTGAAGGGGTACACATAAGAAGTATAAGGCTAGTATCTATGCACACTTTATGTAATTTTAAGTATGTTTCATTTAATTATCATAAGTACGTGGTCGTGCGACTCTCGAAGAGTTGTGACACAAAGTAATTTTAGAAAAAGTTGAAAATTCTCCCCTCCCCCCAATTTGGTCAATAATCCAGTGGTCATGCCACTTTCAAAATTAATCAACCCAACAAATTAAGACAATATAATTATTTAAGATTTATTAATGTGAATCAAATTAAGGATTTTAAAATAGTAAACACCCAACTTCCATATCTAACCACATCCATCCAATATAATGCAATAATAATAATAACAAACCAACAAATGTGTATCCCTTACTCCTTCTAATTCATCTACTCAATTAATTAATTTCCAACAACATAAGCAATTAAATATATATGACTAACTACCTTCAATCCCTAAATAATAACATCCAATCAATATTAACAATTTCTAACAAATTTCAAACCTAAATAAGAATACACAAAAATTATTTATAATGACAACTTAATTTCATTCTCTAAACAATATTTATAATGTCAATATCAAAAAGAGATTTTAGGGGTCCGATGTGAACACATACCCCCAAACCCGCAACCCCCCACCCTCGCCACCCCTAACCCCTGTTTCCCCACCCCCTGCCCCCTCCCACACACACCTCCACCCCACTGCCCCCCACCACACCCACCCACCGGCACCATCACACGCACAAAAATAAGGAGAGGGAGAGAAAAGCATACATATATATACACATATACACACACAAATACACATATACACACATATAATGGAAATAGAGAGGGAGAGAAAAATGTACCTTAGAGAGAGAGAGAGAATCCACGCCAGAGAGGGAAAAAAGGAGCTAATGGAATCCATGGGAAAAAAAGAAAGGGTAGGGTTTTTTTACTGGCAAAGTTGTCACGGACCTATCACGGTCTTTGACCATGACAACTTTCGAAAGTTGTTACAGTCAATTACCGCGATAAAAAATACTTGTTTTTTTATCACGGTCAATAACCGTGACAAGAATGGCCGGCTCAAAGGTAACAATTTGGACTTTTTGGTGACGTGTCCCATCTTTTCTCGAACATGGGGTAAGAAGTTTTTCTTCATAATGCTAACTTGGTCCTCTTGGGAAGGTCGGTTGGTCATGGTGTCCACTTTCTCTATCCAACTGGTTGTGAAATTCTGACGGTTTCTCCAGTGTTACGTTTGAGAAGTTCTAAACCACAGCGTGTAACCTCCAACTCCTTGTTGTATTTCTACTGCGACATGAATTCACGGGCAACATCCGCCAGACTGAGAATTTCGAATTCTTTAAGGGATAGGATCCAACGAAGAGCATTGTCTTCTGAAGTTTACTGGAACATTTGGGCCATTATTTTGTTAGAGGCACCTAGTAAAGTCATGGGTTGGTGATAACTTCAAAAAGGAACAATTAGGTGCCCACTACCCCTAGATTTGTCAATTAGGCATCTTGAATGTTTTCGTCATCCTTTATTTAGGGTAGGGAGAAATATGGGTGTAATCCATGTAGTTACCGGAGATTCAGACTTGGTAAAACTTCTTGGTTAACAACTTAGTGGAAGGTTAACCCCTGACTTGGCAAGATTCGGCATATGGAGATGGTCTATGGCAGCCCATTGGCAAGAGGGGCATGTGGAGCATGTTGATATTCTTTTGGGACCGTAATGGGAAAAAGTTCGAGTGGACCCATAGCACAATGACCATGGACTCTTCGAGAATAGGAACCCAATTTTGCTGCATCTCATGAACCTTGACATGAAGGTTGTCAATCTTGGCGGTAAGTTGGACTAGGACCGTCGTCAAATCATGTTACACATTCAGTACTTGGTCTGTGCTCTCCATGGAGATTTAGTGAAGGTGGATTTCAAACACGGATGAAGTAGCAGAGGAATTGGCGAAGCTTCGGGGTGATTCGATGGAAAATCGAAGCCAATAGGGAGCCAGGCCAAGGGTCGGGCATGCGATCGACCTGAGAAGGACGATGATTCGATTTTATTTTAGAAAGAGAAAAGAAAGAATATTTTATTGGAAAAGAAGAAAATGTTTTTAATATTTTGAGGACATAATGTTTTTGGTATTTTGATAAAAGCAGGGGGGAAATGTTTTTTTTTAGTATTTGGATAAAAGAGGGGGGAAATGTTTTTTGGTATTTTTGATAAAAAGAGAAAAAATGTTTTTAACACTTTTGGTAAGGAATGAGGACAAAATATTTTGGTATTTTGATAAAAGGGGGGGAAAAGTTTTTTTTTTTTTTTGGGGGGGGGGGGTATTTTGATAAAGAGGGGAAATACGAGAGAAGAGTCTCATCAATAATAATAATAATTATTATTATTATGTTCTCACTTGTATTAGGTTTACCTAAATGCAAAAAAAACGTGTCGGGACGGACACGAGCTTAGGAAAATTGGGTTTGAAAATATGTAAAACATGGTTTGACTTCTTGCCAAGCTCATGGATCGTGCAAAAATTTGGGAGGCATGTAGACCCGGAATTTTGGTAGAGTTTCAAGTAGTAATCGGAAAACTAAATATGAGTGCCCTAGGTTTGGCGCCTATATGGGGTATGCAGTTGTTCGGTTAGTGGAAAGGTTCCCCCCTTTGTCATGACTTCCATGATACACGTCTTGCTTTTGAGGGAAATCAGTACGTGTGGATAAGCCATATGATATACCAAAGTGTACGATAATTGACTCATTATATACCTCATAGGGACAGTATGGGTAAGAGACAATTCAATATAGTCGACGTACGTGAATGAATTCCCTGCTATATACCTTCCTTCATGACTTCAGTCAAGTGGTACGATGCGGGGGGAACCGTTAGATATACGTCCAAGGTACTTGGACAATGTAAGGTGAGAGTTATATTGCTTAGGCTAACTACGCCCTGCCGGACCAGAGCCCACCACAAAGTAACCCCCAGAACGGGATTATTTTTTATCAATATAACAATGCTCTTGGTGATGTAGTGTGCAAAATAAATTATTCTTGATTAGTATAATATGGAGAGAGTATTTTATTTCGCATGATGAGCACTATGCTAATAAGGAATAATGTACATATAAAAATTAAATCTACCATGGAGCATGGATACATATGAGTGAGTGATGTGTGAATATCTACAGGTGAGTGTGTGATAGTGAACCTAAGGATGGATCAACTACAGGTGGTGCGTGGTATTTGAAAGTGAGCATGGACATATACAATTGCGATAAGTGGAGGTGTGTGCTACTGACACCTAAGCATGGATATTCTAAGTGATGTGTGAAGCATGTAGGTGTAAGTGACCTATATACAAATATAATTAGTGTGAGGTGATAGTGTATTAAGTGACCTATATACAAATATAAGTAGGTGTAAGTCACCTATATACATGGAGATTATTTACAAGTGTATTAAGTGAAAATTGAGTGAGAGGTGATAGAAACATGAAGTAAACATAATAGAGGAGGAAAATGGAACATGCATGTAGTTTTATATACATATAAGAAGAAAATGATAACACCTATGCAAACATAGTCTAACTATCTTTTGACAAGTCATTCCTAAGCAGAGTCGCCACTTTGTCCATCCAGAAATCTTCCCCTCTTCCCGGCGCTTCGGGGGAAAAGAGGGAGGATAGAGGTCCCCCGCCTCTCGCTACATCCTAGGGGGCTGCTTCCGTCGTCGTCGATTTTGGGGTGATGCAAAAAGATAGAGTCGCCATCCTATTTTGCATAAAACTGGGAAAAGAACATGTTGTTGCCTCGAGAGAATGGCATGAAAGACAAACTGATGCTTGTGAAACCAATTAGATCAGAGGTTCGGGGGCTAAGTTACGGAATGGGAAGGTGTTTGGCACCCATCCCACCCTTTCGGTCTCTCATGGGCTTATGTTATTATTTTCCTTAATTTCGTTGTGAAGTGGGTGTGTGCATGTATATATAAGTAGAGATTGGAATCACTCAACTCGCATCATGAAAAGTATGGAGTGAAGTCATCCATATGAATGTTCCCGAAATAATAATTAGACAATATAATGGATGCGCTTAATGAGATATTGGTCATTACAATGAATTGATAATATGTGTTAGATAAGACGCAACTATTAATCACAAGTATGATATATATTAATAATATATGGATAAAATAGGAAAAAGATGAAAATATAAAAAATAGTACTCGAGTCTCGACTTTTAGTCCGAGAGGACTACATAGCCTATGAAGGCATCAAAGTTCACATATTTAGCATAGGGCACAAGAGGGAGTTTATCCCATAGATGTGACACCCCATCTAATTAAATACCGAGTGATCAGTCCTTTATTAAAGTTAAAACATAATATCCAGTTGGTTCATTCTTAGCATCACCGTCGAACACATTTAATCACTAATCACTTATTAGTTAACCAAGCTAATGTCAAAATTTTTACCTTAATTCAAACATGCAATATTAAAAATAATAACTAAACCACAATTAACATTTAAATATTCAACATATAAATGATGAAATGAATAAATAAATATAATAGGACTGGAATAAACCCATCTATCCTAAAAATTCAATACAATAATCCATAAACTGAAAATTTGTCCAAAACCGGATGAGACATGAACAATAAAACCACTATCTTTGAAAATATCAAAATAAGGATGGGCGACATGCCCAAACAGAAATGAGTGTGTCGTATGAAAGAAATTATAAATGTGGAGACATCTACTACCGATATCCTGTAACTTCCACAAAAACTACAACACGTCAAATGAAAGGAACTCCTGTGTTTAGCGTCCCTATGGATGGGCTCCTAAAATAGTTTTACAAAATTTTTTTTGGAGAAAATGGGTCAAAGCCCGAGTAAAACAATTTAAGATATTTTAGCAAGTATTTAAAATGCAGAAATATCGGATGTTATGTACATGTTAGTCCACATGCTCTCGCTTGAGTATCCTCACCTCTCAACTGATATGCACGTGTAACGTATATTTTTAACTCATCCTAGTTATGCTACCTAACTTAACTAGTTATAATGATGTATACTTCTATATGAGTTGAATCGTTCTGTCACTCGTATTGCCCATACAATACTTTATGGAATTCTTTATATCAAATAATTGATTATAAATTTTTTGATTTATAATTAAGTCCTTACGTACAGGGATTATTTTAAACATCATTGTCTTTCCTTCTACTAAGCACACACAGTAGAATAATTTATCAGTATATATATTTTCATCACTATATCTCTCTCTCTCTCTCTCTCTCTATATATATATATATATATATATATATATATATATATATATATATATATATATATATATAACACAATATTGCACCCTTAGGCTGAGACCTCCTGGTGCATGCATACTCTATTATCAAGTCCCAGTATATCACACACTACTCGAAGGACTATAGTGTAATACCCCGTAATTTTGAGGAATTTATTTATGAATACGGTATATGATTTTAGTAATATTATTATTATTTTATTAATCGAGGATAATATAATTTATTTTGGTTTGAAATTGAATCAAACATTTAAATTTAAATTATTTTTGAACATTTTATAATGGTTTAAATAAATAAACTAGATTTTAAATTAAAGGGCATTATGGTAATATGCGTTAGCTTAGGCTCCAAGCTAGGATTTGAGAGAGAGACTATATAAGGAATATTATGGGTGATTATAAGGAAAGGGAGATGAAAAAGAGAGGTCAAAAACGAAATCCAAAGAGGAAAAAATTAGTGGAATGAGAACAATCATTTTAGAGTGTTTTATATATTAATTTTAAGTGCATTCGAATGAGATTTAAGAAAAACTCAAAACACAAACCTCACTCGGTTTTTCATCTAAAATCCAAATCTAAAGTTGGATTGGCAATTCGAATTATTTTTGGATCTTATTTGTCTGAGTTTTTCAAATAGGACTATTTGGGGTTATCTTGTGTTGGGTCTAGAACATGATTTGATTATTCTCGCGAGAGGAACGTGATGGTGCGATCAGATTCTGAGGTTGAATTTATGTCGCGATTCATGCAATGATTTTAAGGTATGGGGTTTTGGACAATATGCTCCTTTAAATCTCTCGAGAGTTTGTTTTGTTGATTTCTTATTAATTGAACTCATATTTGAATTGATAAATTCATTGAAATCTGGAGAAATAATTGTTGAATTGTTTTTATTCATGTGGCATGATTATATTGTTGTTGAGCACATTGTCATGAGATTTTAATATGGCACGGATGTTGGGCACCCGCCAAAATTCCTTCTTTCCCGGGGCTATGACTTGATAAATCATATGCGGATGGGGTGAGGCCTGGTGTCCCGGTTAATGTGTTACCTAACGAAGGCAATATATTCAAAGGCTTGGACATATAGTGGAGTGTGGTGAACTAGAACTGAAAATTTGGGGTAAAATTTTTCTTGACTCATCGGAGCAAAGCTATAATAGTGCGAATCAACAACCACCACCCGCAATTCAGGGTATGTTTCTATTGGGCGTATACTGATTTTTGTAGCGATTAATATTGCGTGGGAAAATTGGGTTACTAAACTTAGCCTATAGCACTGTTATTTACGTAAACTCGCTGAGGGGTGTGGGACACCTATATTTTCATGTCATCGCGTGGGTCTGATTTTTTATCACGAAATTACTTACTTTAGGCATGTCCGTATATAATGTGACTAGCGGTGTGAATTGACTTGTGGTATATGAGAGCGTATAGCCAGCATCTTGTCTTTAATAAGAGAGTAGATGAGTAGACTTTTATTTGAAATCGATAAAACCTATAGAGAGGTTATAAATTATTGACTAAGGACCTGAGGAGTTTCGATGACCGACTACTTTAGGTAGTAGTGTATCGGGGGGTTCCGTGTTCGGATTTCGCTTGCGAGACACCCCACGCATGAAACTAATAAACATTGGGAGTCGAAATAAGTTAGGTCTTTAGGATATGAGTTTATAAACTTTGCGATAAATCCGATTATTATGTGGGTAATCCTATCCATTTTATCATGAAAGTTGTACGATAGGGTGTATGGGCGCCCTGGATTGTTGGATTGTAGTAGTTTTCATAATTGTGGTATAGTAAGTAATTGTGACTTCAGGATTTATTTACTTAATGATTAAGGATCATTTTTTCACAAACTTTGTCACGAGGTTGGTATAGGTAAGATTGTGTAAAGTTTAAATTTGATTCAGTTGGAACTATATGGTGAGACTTAGTGTAACATCGATGGAGATTTTCGTTAATGTATTGTATGGGTGGTATGACTTAGATTACTTGCGATGTGAGATTTATACTCAGAGTTGAGCTTACCAGTATGATTTATCTTCCGAATTTCAGGACGAAATTCTGTTATAAGGGGAGAAGTATGTAATACCCCGTGATTTTAGTGACTTTTAAAATGGGTTATATTTTAAATAAATGGACTAAGTGGATTTTACTATAAATTAATTCATTTGGGTTTTATCCGAATTGTGGATATTAAAATGAATGATTCTATATATTACTTAAATATATTTAGGTAATATATGATTATGATGTTATTGATATTGCTGTGAGTTATGAATTCGGTAATTTGAATTTTTAGTCGGACGCGGTATGGGACGTGTCGGGACTAATTTGTTTAAATAAAAAAGGAAACTTATTTTTACATCAACCTTATAGTCGTTTTGACTGCGTCGTTGCATCCGAAAGGGTTGATATAGTCAGAAAAGTCTATTTGGGATGTTGGTTTTGAGTCTCGGGTCATTTGAAAATGAAAAGACAACCCAAAAGGGCATTTTGGTCATTTTTACAAGGGGGATGAATAGTGATTTTGGATTTTGTCTTATTATAAGTATTTGGAGATTAAGTGTACGTGGGTTATTCATCTCTTCTAGACAAAATAGAAAAGTCATCTTCTTAGAGAGAGTGAAAGGTTGCTTGGGAAGAGAGAAGCTTGCTTGGAAAAGAGGAGAACCAAAGGTCAAAGGTTACCACCACCGAAAGTGACCGGAGAAAGGGAGAACCACCTGTGTTATTCAACTCCAAAGGATCAGATCTTTATTAGAGGCAAGTGTTTGATATTTGCAATCTAAGTTTGTATATTGTCCATGTTATAATAGTTATAAAAGAGATGATTTTTCATGTTTGGAAGATGAAAACATAGAGTTGTTAATGGATTTCTGGAAACTGAAAAGATATAGGAATCAAACTCAGGTTGTAGGTAGTTAGTGATCCACGAAATAATCATAAATCTGTTGAAGAAACTCTAAAAACCATTGATGTGTTCTTGAAGTTATTATGTTGATAATTTTCTGGAAAAGAGTATAAAAACATGCTTTTAATTCAAACTCTTGATGATTCTAAGATGTTTAGAGCATTAGAAATCATTAACATATGTTGCTATATCATGTAGTAAGGTTTATAAGGAATTTGGGCAGTTAATATGAAGTTTTGGATGATCAAAAGTGATGAAACCCGTAGTAGAAGAAACGCAGAAAACTGGGTTGTTATCTGGGCGATCGATCGATCGATTGACCCCCTACCTTCGATCGATCGACCTCCCCAAAATCCTTGAAGTTGTTTCTTTTAAATGCTTGTTCTTATCCCAAACCTTTTGTAGATATTTGGTGATTATTAATTGGATATTATGGGACTAAGAGAAGATCAGTAAGTCCTAGATAAGAATCGAGGATGTTGGGAGTGGAGAGATGTTATAGGATGCGAGGATGTAGATTTTGTTGATAAGTCATATAGTGTGAATGAAACACTATAGACTATGAGCCATGCGATGATGGTATTCAATCCTAGTTGATAGAGGATGTGTTTATAAGAGATTCGAAACTATCGGTTTTAACCCTAATTAAAGGGAGAGTTTAATTCGTAATAATTCGGGAGATATGATGATATGGACCAGTAGGATATTAGTGATTTCTTACTGAATAAATGTTGAGGAAAAACCTATTTGAACCTTGAGTAATGAGTGAGGCTCGGGGATGATTAAATTTAAAGAGATATAATGCTACGTATGGGAATTATCTTAGGGTAATGTGAGTACCTTGTTGATATTATACTATAGGTAGATGATAATGCCTATTTGATTGATTGATGATTTGTGTGTATGACATACCTAGCATTGGTGATTTATATTATTTCGAGAGATTTGGTTGTATTTAATTTGAATAAATTGAGATTAGTGATTTCTCTTGTTTTATGGGATTTTATTTAGATGCTCTATACCTTGTTATTTGTGAATTTGATTAGTTTTATCGATAGTAGCGCTCCGTTCGCTCTCCCCGGGCAGGCGGGGTGTTACATATAGGTTCATAATCTCTCACGAACCATATCAAAATAAATCATACATATTGGAGGCGAGCATAGTTCCAAGCCTATGGGATACGCACATACTTGCATACCTATATAATCATCAACACTATCATTATCTTAGATAGCCCGTACCAAGGTTCTATGTTTTGAGGTACAAGTCAATATCCCCCCAATGGGCTTATCAGAATAAGACTATCACGATGAAGAAACCTCCAGCGATAGCAAGCAACGTAGGTATGTACGCTACACATAATAATTCAGACATTAGGTATTCACACAACCTATGTAAATATATACTCGGTATAGGTAGGCACATAACCTATAACTCATTCCAGACGTGGTTCATTTATCTCTAGTATTTCTTATGTATTATTATTTTATCGTAATAGTTCTCACCGTATAGATTTGACTATTTCCCTTTAAAACTAAGGTTACCCAATGTCCCTTTAGTTTGATCCGTAATTATCTCTCTCACGTTCTACTGGTTTAAATCCCCATTTCTTCGGTTTCTCGAGACACTATAAAATTCTCCGAATTAGGTGTTTATTTCACAATTATACCTAATGAATCTTAGACAATAACACCTCCTAATGTGTTCGATTCTATTACCCAACATTAGCCTACTAATATTTTAAATAAACTCTCTTTATATTTAAAATTTAATTCACAAGTTAATTCGATCGTCTCCCATGAATTCTAGACATAACGGGAACAATTTGTTGAATTATGGGGAGCCGAATCGATTTGCCTAAGGGAAAATCAATTCTCCCCGAATCGATTTGGTAGTCGCCGAATGCAAATTTGTTTTCCATCTTTTCCTCAATCAAACTTTTATATTTTTTTTACCAAATGCATATCCAAATTTCCCAATCATTATATATACACATATGGATGATTTCTAACGTAACATCATCATCAAAACATCATAAAATTTACTCAAGAATTGATTTTTCTGATAATTTGTCAATAAACCATTGGTTTGTTTTCTTCCATGTTCGTACACCAAAAATCTCATATTAAATCCCTTTTTCCATTTCTTTATGATTCGAAATTGTTTTCTAAACATGATATTATTCAGTTTACATGCAAGAACCTACCCAAATTATATCTTTAATTCTCCAAAACAAATCAAATCATGGAATAATCATATGAAATTTATCCTACACTAACATAGACATCACATCCTACATAGATTTAGCAAGATAAATACTTGCCTTAATGGTCTAGTCTGATTTTTACAAAATTGGTCGTGGGATTTGTGTTCTTCTTCCTTCAATCTATGCTCCGGTGGTGTTGGCGGTGCAAAAGGTGAAATAATGGTGGTTCTAACCTTGGGGAGTGACTCTACTTCCTCCTATAATGGCCTCTCTAAGTTTTTTGCAAATTCTAAACCTAATGGCCTTAACCTAACATTGATATACCCTTAGCAATTTTTGTAGGATTAATTCTCTCAAAATTTCCAAAGACTAAAATACTCCTCCGGGGTGTCGGTTTTGGCCTAAAAGTTCCCTGGGACACGAACTAAATGTCCGGGTAGACTTTTATGACTATCTCGACCCTTCCAGATACATTGGCGCACTCGAAATGACCATTTGCATGACTTAAAACTAAATCACTTTTTATCGCATTAAATTGAATCCCGAAACGACTGAGACACGCGTCCCGACTTAATTATTGTAACTATCGTATTTTTCACTCGCGACAATTTTAATAAATTCATAATTACATATTACTTTATTCACTAAGTAATATTCAATATGATTCACATCAATAAATATTAACCCTTATGTCGCTAGTTAATATTTGTTTTTATTTGGAATAATTATCAATTAATTTCCCATATTTAATTTTAAATACATCCCACATTTTAAAATCATTACAATTACGGGGTGTTTCAATATATTCAAATGGAAATTTATTATATGTGTATCTGTATAAAAGATATTTTTAGTTTTGAGAAAATGTGGTGAAAAATCAAGTTGGAATTTACAGGTGTAGCCCTATTTTTCTTGTTTTATTTTTTTATAGAAGATATATTATGTGCAATATAGTTAATAAAGGATTGAATAGTAATATGTGTTATGGAAAGAAAAAGTTAACTTAAGAATTTATATAAGTAATGCAAAAATAAAGAAATTTAAAGAGAGAGAGAAAGTTTGGACCTTCTTTGAAAACTTGAAGGTTGATTATGATTGTTGACGGTATGCACTTGCAAGTGGATAGAGGTGGTAAGAGGATTTTTGCTAAACTGGGTGTGAAAATGATGGAAATGGAATGTGGAGGAGAGGTCTCAATAAGGAAACCACGCTAACTTCGAGAGAATGTTACTGGGATCACTGAGAGGGATAATTCTGACGTACTTATCTAAGTGCGCTCATCCTCTCCCTATATAGGGTTAAGGATGTGTCGATTCGCATTGTTCTTGTCCTTCCTATCAACAGGTGACCATAGACACACTGTTGATTCGCAGGGAAATGGACCTTCCAATCGACAGTTTCGTGCAGATTTTCTGGAAAACGATTGTAAAACACAATCCGTAAGTCCATATCACACACGTGGAATACTATAAGAAAGTTCATTCAGAGACTTTTGAGAATCCTTGGGATGCCCCTGAGTCCGGGAGTTGTCTCCGGTTCAAATGGGGCTTGGAATCACCCTCGGTCCTTTTGATAGAAGATTGTCAGACGACGATGGATCGTTTATCAAAATCGTCGGTCAAAATCAAACACGAGGAAGACCGTTGGAAAGATTGTGAGAGGTACTTCGATATTCCAAGGAGCTTCTCTCGGTTTGGAGAGTTAACTTTGATCAAACGAGGCTCGAAAGTGCTCGGTGACCCTTTGAAGTAAAACGAGTCATTCGTCTGTACCATAACACTGATTCGTGCAAGGGGTGGACCATTGGAAAGGGTATTTAGTGCATTTTGAAGATTCATTTAATATCATTCGAGATAAAGAGTTGACTTTGATCAAATGGATAGTGAGAGTGTTCTGTGGCATCCAGATAAGTTTTGGGGGAAAAAAGGATCATTCGTCTGAACCATTGTGCCATTTTATGCACGGGGGTGGACCGTTGGAAAGGGGTTTAAGTGTCCTTAAAAGATTCATTGAGCTTCCACTCTGATGATGAAGTTGATTGGGGTCAAATCGTGGCCCAAGAGAGCCCGTTGTCCCCTAGATTAGTTTTCATCAATAAAATGCACTATTCGTCCGAACTGTTATGTCGTCTCATGAATAGGGCAGACCATTGGAAAAGGATTTCAGTGCCCTTTGAAGATTCATTAAGGTTTCACTCTGATGATAAAGTTAATCAAAGTCAAATGGGGTCCGGGAGCACCCGATGGCGTCTAGATCGGACCTCAGAGTATGACCTACGATTTTTTCTGAATTCGAGAGGTGCTGGGGACTTAAGGAGAGACTTAGGATGTCCTATAATGTGGTGTTTATAACTATATATTTAAATGGATGGGTAGATGACCTTGTACTCTCCCATGAAGAACCTAGCCTCATGCACCTGGATTCAGTCATGTTCTCCATCATAAAGAAATCTAGTGTCCGAGGAGGCACTATTTGCTCCCATCCAACTTGACGCAAAAGCCACTAAGGGAAATAGAATGAATTCTGTTATAGGCCAACTAACCACACATACTAATATTCTCCCAGCTCCAAGACAGGCTATAGTTCTCCCCATAATTACACCGACCAATCGAAGCACCAGGCTCCATGATGCAAGAACCAGTTGACCGAGTTTTCTACAGATAGTTCAAACCTAATAAATTACTGAGTAAAGAAATTTGTAACACCTACTAAGGGATAGTCAGGATGAACTGCCAGACAAAACCTCTCACCTAGCCACATGAACAACATCATGGGGATCCCTCTCATAAAATTATAGTGACCTTCCCTCAAAGAATAAATACCATTCAGAGTCTTCGCTAGTATCACTGTCGCAGGACTACGACGGTAAGACATCCACGCTATTATCACAGCCAAGGCAACGACTTCGGTAAAGCCAGCATCACAAAACTCCTTCCTAATCAATCCCCAGTACCTACTGAACATTAATAGAAGTAAAGTAATCTCTCCAAAGCCCAAATAGAAGGTTTGGGTAGAGTTCCACCACCTCTCTCCCAAAGCGCACAACACCGTAATAGAACGCGACATCTCATCCAAAGTAACAGCTCCAGCAAAACTAGCATCATTACAATCTATTCATAATAACAAATTCATCACAATCCAACGAAGGCGACAAGCCCCACTAAACGACCAAATTTTTTATCTCCTCATCCATATACCAACAAAGGCACAAGGGCCGTCCTCTATTCAAAAAATTCCAAAAAAACTCATTTTTCCTCCTTTTTTTAAAACTAAGTCCCTTCAAAAGGGAAGCTCGTTTCCAACCAAGCCTCTGAGTCCATCTACTACTAAAACATATTCAAAAATTCACAAAAAACACAATTTTCCAACTTTTTCTCAAAGCAAAAACTTAGGATCAAATTGAAATGCATGTAGAATAAGCCACTAAATAAAGATAATCAAACAAAATATGAATCTCCTTTTGACTTGTTGGAGTCTCTTTTCATGTGCAATGTCGCTACATCAAGCTTTCAACATGGTCAACGTTGATCTCCCCTAGTCAAACAATGAATCTTTAAGAAAATCCCAAAAGGAAAGAACCCGAATTAGATGTCACCTCATCTGTCCCATGATCGAGTGGAAAACCGAGCGTCCGTGTAATACACTAGTCGTTGTTATCGGCTTCCAATCTCAATACAAAAAAAAACTAAACTTGTAACTAAACTTCTTAAGGAGTATAGTGGCGAGTCGGGGTATCGAATTCACAGGGAATGGTTGATAGAATTTAATTGATTTATTACTTCTAAAGAAAAAATGAAAAAGATGATGATGGTTGAAAAGGGAAAAAAATAAGTAAATAAAGAAGTTAAATTAATTAAGATGAATGAGAAAGTAGGTTGGAATACAATCCCCCTAACCCTAGTAATTTACCGTATAGAAACCTAGAATTTTAAATTATAAATTTGAATGAATCCAGTCTTTATATATCCTAAGCATTACATATATGAGGATCAAGCCCGTACCATATGAAATCAAAGGTAAATATAAAGCGGTGCTAAATAATTATACGCACATCGTATTCTTAAACATCCCAAGTACCTAGGGCAAGAGAGATTAAAAGATCTACAATGGTTGTAAAATTTGTCTAGCACGCCTCTTTCAAATTTTTAATTTAAATTATATTTTCTACATAAGTAATTTACATTGGGATGGGTTCATGCATCCCAACCCTTAAAAACTTAGCTTAACATGATGAAATCAAAATAAAACTTACAAATTAAAGTGTAGGAATTCATAAATAACTCTAGAAAATTGAAAACTTGACTTGAATTGGGAATGGAAAACTAGAAATCAACAATTAATTAAACTAACTAGGAAAGCAGTAAAAACAATAAATTAAAATTACTTGCAATGGATGAATGATGAATCTTGAATAGAACTTTGAATCTTGAATAGTAGACAAACTTCAAAAACTAGGGTTTATGAGAATTTCTACCAAAGAAAACTAAAAAGACTCTATAAAATCTGACTTTCTCTCTCTAAAATTCTATTCTACTCTCTAGAATTAGACTCACTTGGAAGGATGTAGGGCTTGGCCTTTTATAGATCTCAAAAATGACTTTTACCGTGCCTCTACACGTTTTACCCTTTTAATATACCTAAATGAGACTCTTCCCATGCATCTCCACGTTTTACAACTAATAAAAATGAATTAAACAAGAAATTAGAGTTGTCTCTTCAGCTTCCATAATTAATTTCAACTTTTGACTTTCTGTCTCCAACTTTAAATGGGCATAACTTCTTCACCGTAGCTCGGATTGGGGTGCCGTTTTTTCCAATATTCTTGTAATTTAGAGATTTTCAACTTTCCAATTGGACTCACCTCCGGAATAAGGTTGAAAAATTACGGAAATGCCCTTGAACTCCCCATTTCTTGGTTTCTTTCACTGTTTTGCATTCTCTTTCGCACTAATTTGCATGAAATACCTGTAAAACACATGAGAAATACACAAAATACGAAATACTTTCCAAAAGAGGTTATTAGCATAAATACGAGACAAATCCAAGCTATTTACACTGCACAGGATCATAAAAATACCGAATTTAAGAGGATAAATGTGAAGAATATGTGCCTAATCACCCCCCCTAACATAGAACTTTGAGCGTCCCGAGCAATGTAAATGAATCCTATCAAGGATCAACTCTTCAAAATAATTTTATTGGGATATAATACCTTTTTTGCGGGCAAGCGATTGCTTTTAGCATATGCAACAAGCCTTTAACCCCCTAGGTTACCCTAGTAGGACGAGTTTTATCTCGTGAGGGTTGCAGTGAATATACCCACAAAATTCTTTATTGACTCAAATAAATATCAAAATACTTAAAAATTGTACAATTTAAACTTTTCGAAAAATAATCACCATAAATTCATATTCAAATGTCTCAAACCATAGTGTGTGTGTGCAAAGCCAGAAATTAAACCTCAAATTTCCACCGATTGAGCATTACGTTACTTTTCGAAAATTCGTTTTGATTCAAATTCTTACGGATGCACTCACAAACGAATCACTCAGAATGTGGTTATTTTCTCTCGGTATGCATGATATAAAGAGTAAATATAATGGACATAAATTCACGCATATAAAATTGAAAGAAGGAAATATATGGTGAAAATATCTCATCATCAGAATACGGTTATAAGGAAATGGGAAACATCATCTCTTAATCACACCATTTTAATCTCTTTTATTATCTTTTTATGTCTTAGCTCTCCATGCAGTAATTAATTTCGCCATTCGGACTCGGTTAGGACTTTTCGGGTTATAAGGTGTAAAAGGTAAAAATGGGAATGCACGAATTGTTCGGAATTGGAAAATGTCCTGATGACGTCCAATAGTGCTTTTCAGGCATTTGCTCATTTTTCTCTTTCTTTTTTTTTCTTTTTTTTTTCTTGCTATTTTTCTTTTCTTTCCCTTTTTTTTATTACACACTTTGCACTTACTTGATGAATTTTCAAGTTTTTACAATTCCGAGCTATTTGGATTTTTCGGGTTATCAAACGAAAGGAAAATATTATATTAGGCTCAAAGTGGGTTGCAAAGGGATAATTTTTCACAACTTTAGTATGGCTAATATTTTTGGGTTAAACAAGAGAGGGCCTACTTCATTGTCCAAATTGCTAATCACATTACCATATGCATCTCGAGATTAATTAAGTTTAGAGATATATTTAGCACGAATTTCGAGACAACATTTCACACATTTCCCATAACCAATCAAAACAAATGATTGAGACCATCAACGACTTATTAAAATGCTGAAAAGGACTCTGAGTTAATCATAAACTCGGATTGATTTAAAAACTCATAAAAAAATTGAAAGGCTCAAAATCTCACCGGGTTTGATCAATCTCCACACTTATTCGTTAAGTCGTCAATTTTCTTTCAATTTCCATCTTCGGTCAATTTTCGGCTTAGTGCAATTGATTGTTAATAATTTGAGACTTTAAATCGAATAAAGGTGATATTTTTGAAAAATTTAAATTCCAATTTTTATTTATTTTGAAGAAAAATATTTTTGGTTTTAGCAACTTTTTTGAAATTTGTGAAATTTTCTAAAAAAAACACACTTGGAAAGAACATGTGATCGAATCAATGAATCTAAACAATAAACGGAAAGAATATCCCATACCCCCTAACTTAAATGTTGCATTGTTCTCAATGCGAATCAGGAAACCAACATAAAGAGAGGAAAAGAAAGATATTACCCAAATGGAGCGATCCCCGATGAGTGCGAGTCCATTGAATCTACAAAACATGTTAGAACCAAGCATAGCAAAAAGAATAACAAAAACTTTAACTAATTACTCTAAACTATAAAAAAAAAAAAGAAAAAGAAAAAGCTAATTATGTACAACCTACGATTTGAACTTCTAATAACTTATACACTAGAAGTCGAAAAAGTTGAGGGTCCACCCAAAATACAATCTGACTTTGAGGGATTAATAGTGTACCCTCACTATAAAGCATGCCTCCCGAAAAATAAGAATTCCGTTTGAAAAACGGAAGGCATGTGTGAGATGGAGAAAATGAACCATCACCAATTAAAAAATTTAATGGGATGATGGGGGGTTTGGGTGCTAGGTGGGACAAGTACAATTTAGATCCAAGAAAAATATAATCACCTCCCAAAGATTTTTCAAGTAGTATGGGGAGAGGGGCACACAAAAAGGAACAGTTAATATTAGAAAACAATTCTAGCAAAGTGTCTTTGTCGGTAAAAGGTGTAAACGTTTCAGAATTTTCAACCGACTCATAGGAATCTAGCGGTACTTCTAATGGTTCAATAACCGTGAACGAAAATGAAGATGAAATAAACTCAATCTCAAGTGATTCATCATCACTTAGAGATTTAATTTCAAGGGAGCAAGACTCACTTTCAATGATATGTTCTTCAAAAATTTGAGGTGACACACAAGTCTCAACCTCCTCTTTGTTTTCCAAAATAGAACGCACATCATCGCAAAGTGCGACCATTTCCTTCACAAGACCATAATCGATATTCTTTTTGCTTTAGGTGGAAAGAAAATCCAGTACTCTTTTGGTTAGAAAAAGCGTGTTTTCTTCCAAAGTAGGATACCTTCGCTCTAAAAACTCGGATTCCTCATTTGGTTGAAAACCTTCTATAGTTTCACAAATATCGGAAGAAAAATGTTCATTGGATTCCCCAAAATGATTTTTTTTTCGATATTCGTTTTCAAGCTTTTCATACACAAGATTTAGAAAGGCCTCACCCATGGTAGTAGGTCGAGGCACAGATTCTTGAGAATATTTAATATAACTTTCTCTCCGATATTCATTTTCAAGCCTTTCATACTCCAGAGTTAGAATGGCCTCACCAATGGTAATAGTTCGAGCCGCGGACTCTTGAGAATAAAAAGTTTGAAAACGATTACCATATGAACCATTATAATTACCGAACTCACCATAAAAAGACATGATTACCGAATAGTATGTAAATGGAAATTCGAGTACAGAGGTGTGCGATTGAGGATTCAACGTTTCTTAGCGCTCAATTGTGCAAGGCTACAAAAAAGGTTAAAAAAAAATACCAAAGAAAAAATCTTTCGAAATAGTAAATCAATTATAATCTATAACAAAGCATTCCCCGGCAACAGCGCCATTTTGATCGAGTGGAAAACCGAGCGTCCGTGTAATACGCTAGTCGTTTTTATCGACTTCCAATCTCAATACAAAAAAAAACTAAACTTGTAACTACACTTCTTAAGGAGTATAGTGGTGAGTCTGGGTATCGAATCCACAGGGAATGGTTGATAGAATTTAATTGATTTATTACTTCTAAAGAAAAAATGAAAAAGATGATGATGGTTGAAAAGGGAAAAAATAAGTAAATAAAGAAGTTAAATTAATTAAGATGAATGAGAAAGTAGGTTGGAATACAATCCCCCTAACCCTAGTAATTTACCGTATAGAAACCTAGAATTGTAAATTATAAATTTGAATGAATCCAGTCTTTATAGATCCTAAGCATTACATATATGAGGATCAAGCCCGCACCATATGAAATCAAAGATAAATATAAAGCGGTGCTAAATAATTATACGCACATCGTATTCTTAAACATCCCAAGTACCTAGGGCAAGGGAGATTAAAAGATCTACAATGGTTGTAAAATTTGTCTCGCACGACTCTTTCAAATTTTTAATTTAAATTCTACTTTCTACATAAGTAATTTACATTGGGATGGGTTCATGCATCCCAACCCTTAAAAACTTAGCTTAACATGATGAAATAAAAATAAAACTTATAAATTAAAGTGTAGGAATTCATAACTAACTCTAGAAAATTGAGAACATGACTTGCATTGGGAATGTAAAACTAGAAATCAACAATTAATTAAACTAACTAGGAAAGCAGTAAAAACAATAAATTAAAATTACTTGCAATGGATGAATGATGAATCTTGAATAGAACTTTGAATCTTAAATAGTAGACAAACTTCAAAAACTAGGGTTTATGAAAATTTCTACCAAAGAAAACTAAAAAGACTCTATAAAATCTGACTTTCTCTCTCTAAAATTCTATTCTACTCTCTAGAATTCGACTCACTTGGAAGGATGTAGGGCTTGACCTTTTATAGATCTCAAAAATGACTTTTCCCATGCCTCTACACGTTTTACCCTTTTAATATACCTAAATGAGACTCTTTCCATGCATTTCCACGTTTTACAACTAATAAAAATGAATTAAACAAGAAATTTCAAGAGTTGTCTCTTCAGCTTCCATAATTAATTTCAACTTTTAACTTTCTGTCTCCAACTTTAAATGGGCATTACTTCTTCACCGTAGCTCGGATTGGGGTGCCGTTTTTTCCAATATTCTTGTAATTTAGAGCTTTTCAACTTTCCAATTGAACCCACATCTTGACTAAGGCTAAAAAATTACGAAAATGCCCTTGAACTCCCCATTTCTTGGTTTCTTTCACTGTTTTGCATTCTCTTTCGCACTAATTTGCATGAAATACCTGTAAAACACAAGAGAAATACACAAAACACGAAATACTTGCCAAAAGAGGTTATTAGCATAAATACGAGACAAATCCAAGCTATTTACCCAGCACAGGATCATAAAAATACCAAAATTAAGGGGATAAATGTGAAGAATATGTGCCTAATCACCCCATAACCCTCTTTCCTAGGTACCAGACATACACAAACTCATATGAATGCAATCGTTGCATCTGCGCATACATACTTGTCACCCCAGTATTCCCAGGAGTCATCCGCCAAGGGTAAAAGGTGATTTGGATTCCCCGACGGAGAATCAACATTCATGCAAGAAAGATAATACCTTCCCCAATAATTTTTTTACAAAAATGAAAGAAAATGCTAGAAAAATTCAAAAATTTCCCTGAAAATTCCTAAAAATGCCAAACAAATATTGAAACATTTATTCATCAAGAAGACCATTTTTTGGAATACTAAACCCTTTACAAACTCCGAAAGTCCCTAGAAGGATTATTATTACGCTTTTATCCCATAAACCCTGATCTACCCTCAATATATTTTGTGCTCGTAATTCCCCAATCGAATCCCAACCTTAAATCAAACACCTCCCCAACGAAATCTCATATACAAAAAATTATCCCCAGCCTTTCCCCAACGGAATTGCAAGATAATACCTTCCCATTTCCCCAGCGGAATTTCCAAGATAAACTTTCTCCCAATCTATCCCACCATCGGAATTTTAAGACGCACCTGCAATTAAAATCCCTAACGCCTTCCCCAATGAAGTTATCCCCTCTCCAAAACTACAAGTTACTAAGGGAGAAACTCCTCATTACAAATTTATGTCTTTAAAATTAAACTCAACCCACAGAATCGGTCCTCAGAATTGACTTCGACCCGCAGAATTGACTCCCACAACTTTAGGTCCTCAAAATTGACCTAAACTCGCAGAATCGGTCACTATAACTTTAGGTCCTTAGAATTGACCTCGATCCGTATAATCAGTCCTTCTAACTTTAGAACCTTAAAAATTTCAACTTGTAGAATTGGTCCCTACTTTAGGTCCTCAGAGTTAACCTTGAACCGCAAAAACAATCCTTACAACTTTAGGTCCTCGAAATTGACCTCGACCAGCAGAATCGTTCCATATAACTTTAGGTCGTCATAATTAACCTTGACCTATAAAATCGGTCCCTATAACTTTAGGTTCTCAAAATTGAACTCGATTAGCAAAATCGGTCCCTACAAACTTTAGGTCCTCGAAATTGACCTCGACCCGTAGAATCGGTCCCTACAACTTTAAGTCCTCATAATAGAACTCAACCCATATAATTGGTATATATAACTTTAGGTCCTCATAATTGTCCTCGATCTGCATAATCGATCTTCCCCAGCATAACCTTAGGTCTTTAGAATCGACCTTGACCCTTTAAACTTGTTATCCTCTTTTGTTTGGTCCCCACAATTGACCTTTTGCCCAAAACATCTATGTACTGTCTTTTTTAAGGCTTTCACTTGTTCCAAGAACAACCGTCATGAGGCTCTATAGACACCACATTCTAGGACCCCCTAAGCATCTCCTTAGGTTCATAGAACTCCCTTCTTCACTATAATTCCTAGGCCATACTCCGAGTACCAATCTAGAGACCACTACACACCCTGACTCCCTCTTGACTCTGATTAACTTTCTCATATGAGAAAAATCTCAATAAATCTTTTAAGGGAACTGAAACCCCTTTTTAATGGTCCACCCTATGCGCGAATCGGCCTTACGGTTCAGACGAACATACCATTTTCCCCAAAAAACAAATCAAGAGGCCACCGGGTGCTCTCGGACTCTATTTGACTCCCGTAAACTCTTTAGATTGAATGATACTGAATGAATGATCAAAGGGATTTGAATAACCTTTCTAATAATCTGCCCCGTGTGCGAAACAGCCTTATGGTACGGACGAACGACTCATTTTACTCCTAAGGGTCATCGAGTTCTTCTGGACCCCATTTAACCAAGGTCAACTCTCCAACCCATGCGCGAATCGGCCTTACGATTTGTATGAATGATCCATTTTCCTCTTTTTTAAAAGAATATTCGGCACTTCTGAACCCCGTTTGACCATAGTCAATTCCTAAACCTAGGATCGTCCAAAAGGATTATTAAAGGGATCTGAATACCTTTTCCAACAGTTCATCATGTACTCGATGCAGACTTATGGATTACATTTTACGACCATTTTTCGGAAAAATCTTTCTAAGACTAGTGAATGGTAAACCCATTTCCCTGCCTATCGACGGTACATCTGAGGTTACCTGCCAATAGGCATATCAAGGAAAATGCCTATCGACACCCCCATCGACCCTATATAAGAGGAGCATGAGTTCATTTCTAAAGGCTCCTTAGAAACATCCCTCTCGGTGATATAAAAAATATTCCCTCAAAGTTAGCGTGGTTTCCATATTGAAACCTCTCCCCCGCATTCCATTTCCATCCTTTCCTTACCCAATTTGGAAAATTCCCTTCTATCGCTTCCAACCACCTTCATCCACTTGCAAAAGCAGCCCTTCAACAATCAAGATCAACGTTAAATCTTCCAAAGAAGGCCCAAACTCTTCACTCTTTCTTTGAATTCTCTTGTTTTCGCATTAGCTAGTTAATTCGTACTTTAGCACTTCATCTTTATTAGGTCACACTTATTAATATCCAAATATTTTATTAGTAGTATTGCACATACTACATTTTCTATTAAAAAAAAGAAAAAGAGAGTTTTCTTGTAAATTCCAAATAAGGATTTCCCACTACATTTTCTCACACTAAAATGTCATTTTTCTACACACAAACATATAATAAAGCCCTGGGCTGGATTTATGGGATAAACCACACCCATGTGTTGCATTCAAACTATGTAGACTTTGATGACTTCTCAGTCTACGTAGGCATCTCAGATAAAATCTGATATTCGAGTTCTCCTTTCCTATTTTTTTCAAACATTATTTCCATATATTTATATTTGTGATGCATGCTTGCATTTTCTCCAACCTAAACCATCATCTTTCTATAAACGATCGGTGACCCGACAAATGCACACCTTATATTTTTAATGACCTCACTCCGCCTTTTTTCATGATGCTAGTAGAGTAATTCCACTCTCCATTTATAGATACAGACACACACTTCTTGAAGTTATTAAGAAGAAGAATAACATATGTCCATGAGAGACCGACAGGGCGGGATGAGTGCCTAACACATTCCCATTCCGTAAGTTAATCCCCAAATCCTTAAACTATTGGCTTCGTAAGCATCAGTATGTCTTTGATGCCAATCTCTCGAAGCGGTAACATTTCTTTTGCCTATTTGTGCAAAATAGGCCGGTGACTCTATCTCTACACATCACCTCAATTGATTATGGCCTAAGTGCCCCTAGGAAGGGCATGTGACCCCCGCGCGTGCGCTGACCAAGATAAGATGGCCATAACATGTTGAGTGCAATCGCTTGTACATGTGAAAGTGGCACAGTTTTGGTTTCTTATCTTTATTTCTTTCTATTTTTTCTCGTGGGCTAAAAATGTTCTATTTGGGGGTGGTGTGATAAGCACCCAAAATATTTATAATTATACCTCAAATAGACACATTTAATTAGTGCTCGATAAATTTTGCCTTATGCGGGTATTTTTTTACCTTGTAGGTAAAAACATACTTGTGGATTCAAACGCATTAATTTATGGAAATTTAAGCAAATAAGGCTGCATCTTCACTTTCAAGAGAAAATTGGTAAATTCAGATGACTAATTTCGAACTTGGACACAAAAATTTTAGGCCTTGAATCAATGTACACCTGGGTTTAAACGAAGGGTCAATCAGAGTTCAAGCAAAGAAAGTTATGGCTATGCAAAGTTCAAAATTAGAAGATATTCAAAGTCAAACCCCTGGGTCATATCTAAAGTCAAACCCTATGACCAGTGCATTACTAAAATATTCTTGGCATTAAAATGAGGATCACGTCGATTTTTGTGGTTTGTCATTTGGAGGTCATATAAAGAAGATATGAACTTGAGGGGTTGTTTGCAAATTTAGAAATATGGAATGTACTTATGTTTAAATATTTCTCGTGCGGTTAAACGACTGGGGTACTTAGTTGGCTCATTGGTTTGTTAGTTTGTTTTGATATGGGTGGTATGTGGTTCAAGCCAAGGCATAGGTCAAACCAGGTGCGTGACACCGTCCCTGGACCCTTCCCCATGTGCGCAACACTTTTGTTCTAATTGAGAAAGATCCCCCCTTGGTTTGCCACTAGATGACAAAACATATCCCTTTTGGTTTGTAAGCTTTTATAAAAAGATACCACCTAAATGGAAACCCTTATGGTAAA
Organism: Sambucus nigra; assembly: GCA_949130495.1. Lineage (NCBI taxonomy): Eukaryota > Viridiplantae > Streptophyta > Magnoliopsida > Dipsacales > Adoxaceae > Sambucus > Sambucus nigra. Next base: position 7,874,224 of record OX422207.1, on the reverse strand, counting down.
TTTTGGCTCAAATGTACAACACTTATCCCACTTGCCTTTTGTTAAATTCATTTGGTTTTGTCAAACATGTGCACTTTCCTTATCTTCTTAAAATGTTCCCCATGAGAATTATGGCCTTTTGTTTTATCCTATATTATATCCCCTCATCCTTATTTGTTTCTTTCACCTAATTGTAAGTCCAAGACAACCAAACATACATTCCCTAATTTTTTCTCTTTCAGACGAATAGGACCTCTAATAAATCCTATCCATTCTCTTGTTTCGAGCCACTAAATTTTTGTTCTTGTTTGTGTTTGTCTCATATCTCTTACACCTTTAAAAGATAGGCATTTACAGGGAACAAGGAGGTTAATTTTTAGGGACAGAATAGGAAGTTATTATCAGACACATAATTTCTAATTTTGATATAGTATTTTGTAAGAGGATTTTTTTAGAATAGAGGGGGTGAGTAATTTTAGTGAGGCAAAGAAATTAATAGAGAAATATTATTTTCTATAATTAAGGGAGTGTTTTCAAATTATTGGAGATAATTTTGTGCGAACTATTTTGATAATTTAATTAATTCTTATTTTTATAATAATTTCGGGACTAAAAAATATTGTGTATATAGAGACTTGATGATAAATATCATTTCTCTCATATTATTGTGTATTAGCCTTAACGATGCCATTAACACCTTATATTTGTGTTAATTTCCAAATGATTGGCTAAAATCCCTATTCAAGGGGTTGAGTGAAGTATTTAAATTCTAAGTCTTAATTAATAATAATTTATTTATTACTACCCTTTAAGTACTATTATTATTACTTAAATATTCCAAGTTCGTTACTTAAGAAAATATGAATTTATTTTCGAGAGAAAATGATAATTTCATAACATAAAATGTGTTTTATATTAAACAAGAAATTGTCTTTTCTCAAACTTATTTTATTTCTTGATTTATCATACTCTTAATTAAATTTTTCATTTTGATAAATAAGTCACTTTAAATACTTATTCTTATCGGAATAACTATTAGAGGAACTTATATATCATCTTTTGAAAGAGTTCATTTAAGTAATCTAATAGTATTTTAAAATTATAATTATTAAATTATCTAGTGTAACTAGAGTTAACTAGGGACTTAGATAATCACATGGGGGCGTTTTAAATCAGAGATAAGGAAATTAAGAAAAAAATAATTTAATTACTAATTTCACCCTTTGACTAGCCTCTTATGCATTCTCACGCTTAGTATTTATCATCTTAAATTTTATTCTCATCTTTAGTATTAGTTCACTATTTTTAGATAAACCAAAACCCCTTGAAAACAATTTAAAAAATGAAAAAATGACTTTTAATATCCTCACGAGGCTTCTCTAAAGCTTAAAAGCATAGATTGACCCCTTACTTGCCATTATACTCGATTTTAATGTGTATTGCGTAGGTACTTAAAGGGATATTGATAGAAAAAGATTCATACTACAACGATGGAAAAGGAAAGGAAAATTTTATCTTATCACGATGCTTTTTTATGCGATGTAATTCGTCTTTAGAGCATAAAAGAAGACATTTTACATATATAATTTCAAACCACTCTTTTTCTCAAAACCAATGGTTATAATGGAATAATTATATATGGATGCTATGGGGGATATGTATAGGTATGGTGAAAAATGATAAATGGGTGAAGGATTAGTGATCGGAACAAATGTCAAGACACGTGTTTCTTACAACCTGAAAGTTATGCCATTCTCAGTGATTATGCCAAAAATGAAGAATAATGAGATCAAACAACGACTTTTAGTGCCGTATCCAAAGGAAGTTGAGTCAACTTGTGAATCAAAGATTGCATAAAAACTTTCAAAAAAGATGAAAAGATCAAATCTCATGGTTGAAGTTTCCACGAGTGATCCTCGAGGTTTTAATTTCACTCTTTAACTAAAACTACCATAACATGATTAGTGTGCAAATAGTGTTGAGTCAGGAATTCATGGTTAAATATGCGTTATGAAGTATTACTTAAGATTTTCAATTTAAAAAATTAACTTTAAGTTCTATTTAGAATATTCTAGACTTCGATGATGGACGGTAGAGCAGTCACGTCATGAACGAGATATAATGCTTAAAAGTGAAAAATACGTCATATTTCTGACAAAAGTTTCAAAATAGGTATGATTTTGATAAATTCTCCACCCCAAAATAAAAGAGAGCATTATCCTCCAAGTTTAAAATCATATTTTTAATTTTTTAAATCACATGGAAGGAAAGAATATACTAAAATCAACCAATACTGATGTTGACCTGCATGATGGATAAAATGGTGGACGTTAAGAACAAGGGCGGAACAAAAATAGGCACCAGTTTATTAATATTATAAAGCATCTGGGCGGATAGAACACTACTCCCAGATAGGATAAGACTCGTGTTCAGAAATAAAAAACGAGAGGCTACCTCCCAGTAGCTCTAAGTTTAACGTGTTCATCCAGACGTAAGTGTACTCGCACATGAAGATATGAACTATGACAACACGGGGTGGTAGAAGGTGTGGGTGATGGGAGACACCCCTAAACAAGATCCAAAATTTAGTCTTATTTGGATATAGACTAGACAAGTTAATGCACTTGTATGACAATGTGCTTCACGAGAAGCAAAGCATCAGTTGACCAAGGATGGTGGGAAGGAAGGTATATGGAAGGATGGAAAGGCTGATGGTGAAGAGACATTAATAACGGGCCTTATTGAGACTAAAGGTGAATGCAACAAGGAAACGTGGTAGATAATATGTCATGGAAGGTGGAAAGGTTTGACAATGGTGATGGTGAGGGTGTGGGTGTCGTGGATATCGTGTGATCATTTTATAAATGGGCGTTGATAATGGCCATGTCATGACAGATCAATGAATTGACTAGAGTAATAAGAACCACAAGGAATGGTTGCACAAGGATGATTAAGATTGGTGTCACGTAAGGTGAGAGTAGAACCACAAATACTCTCATTGATGGTGGGACGAAGGAAGAACTCACAAAATGGTTCGTTGAGTTCATGGGTGGGTGGTGGGTTTAATTACAAACCTAAGTGGGTGCATGGGAATGGTACGGGAACAAGGTCCAAACTTGGTGGTCGGTCGGGTGGGACAATGGGTGGGTCGGGTGGGACAACGGGTTGAGGAAAATGATCTCACTCGAGAGTATGGAACACACACTCATCTTGAGGGTAGGAATGATCTTCAAGCGGACTCAAATGAGGTAGTGTGGCATCAAGTGTGCGAGAGATCAACCTATCCACCAATATATCACCATATGAGGTGGTTGAAGTGTCTAACGATACATTAATATTCGAGATATATGAATCAACATCAATATTCGACTCAAGGTGGGCCAAATATATTTGTAGAGGATTTATATGATGAGAGGTAGGAATTGTCTCTGATTCTATCTCAGTACAATAGGTGGAACTCGTAGCCAGAGGTAACCTAAAAGAAATGGGCATCTCGGGGACACACTCAATGGTTGCAAGAGGTATAAAGTCAGACATTTTTTTGGATATAACAGACGAAAGAGCCTCAAATGTGGGTTCTTTTGGATATTCTGGATATGGATCAGCCTCATGTCTTATGGCTATGTCAACACAATTGTCAACTTGGGGCTCGGACCATGGGGTGATCTTAACTTATAGATTCTCGGGGTCTTAGGGTTGGTAGTATTCAAAATACGTGTCACAAGACTCAAAATATATTTTACAAGATGACTCCTCATCATTCCACATGGGTGCAATAATGGGTTAACTTGGGAGTAAATCCGATACTCGCATATAATGAAACTCTTTTTAGCATTGTTAAAACCGTTTAAGGGCTTGATTTTGACATTTAGTAGCTTTGTCTTGCTCGACGATGAATTTTTACAACAGTCGTTCAAGAGAGGATGTGGATGATGGTGGGGAAGTGATGGGTGGTGGTGCAATGATGTACGATTGAGGTGGACACAACTCACTATTAGCAGAATCTACGAAGACTACTCATATGAAGTGTTTGGAGAAGGGTAAAGTTCCTCATACACGAGAGGAGATCCTTCGTGGAAGATAAAAGGTTAATAATCATGGGTTGTGTAGTGAAGGGACTGGTCAGGATAGGGTTCACTACGCTACCATGATAATTGTTAGAATGCGTGAGGATCCACAAAATGGGATTGAGATTCATATAGCGTGGGATGGTGATCATTCCTCCATGAATAGTTTGGTTTCTCACACCACTATGTATTGGATATGTCATGATAATACGCCGAAGTGGGTTCCGAAATAGTGTTATGATAATACGTCGAAATGGGTTCCGAAATAGTGTCATATGGACAAACTTTTTTCATGGTTGCTTCGGTTGAATAAGGAAGGTATTTGCACTCATGGAGTAAGTGATTGGTTTGGTAACAATACGTGCACAACGAATATGGTAAATGGATAGAGTCGTCTCATAAAGGATGTTCTTCATCCATGACAAGATGGAAAATGGACAAAAAGGTTTCTGCAAAAATATTTTTGGCTTTTTAAATTTTTTGAAAAAGAAAGAAAATCCTTTTGTGTTTTGAATTTTGAAAAATAAAGAAACTATTTTTAGGATTTTTCAATATAAGAGAAAGAAAAAATGTATTTGGATTTTGAAAAAGGATAAAAATGGGCTCTCTATGAAACACGCAAGGATGGTGCATACAAAATCGACTACCAGATGATTTGAATTGGATATGCACAAGCAAAGGAGAAATCCTAACTAGTACGTGGCCATTTTTTTTATCTTCAATTGATTATGGGATAATCAAATTTTAATTATTCCATGGGAAAAAAAGCACCGAATTTTATACGTCTCCTTTTAGAAATGTGTGTCCCTAATTCGTTCATAAGATAACTAGAGGCTTAGCACAGAGATTCTCCACAAAGCTAGTATGACAAAATGGTCGGCTGGTACAACACTGGGGATAACACAAACTCGTTTTACAAACTGAACATAAAAACTAGTTTTCCTGGACAATAACGCTCCCCAAAGCGAATCGATCGATCTATGATTTATCCCACAAGTTCAATTGTTCAAAAAGGATCCTATGAACACCATATCCTACTGATTGATTTTAATTTTAATTCTATCTAAGGGTACAAAAAGGATAAGTGATTGAGTTGTGTGATGAAATCCTTTCCCATTTCAATGACCGAGTATATGCCTTAAGTCTAATTAATTCATCAAACCATTCTAAGTAAGACTATGAATAAAAAAAGTAATATATGAGTAAAAAGTCAAACAATAAATGGACTCGCTAACTGGAGATGTGCGAGTGATAAAGAAATGTGCCTCATATGACTTTTACATACTTAGGGTGAAGACTGAGTTGAGTCGATTGGGGGGAGTTCGCCTCACTTCAGTCCTCCACGGGAGTCCTACGGACCCAAAATACAAAGGCTTATAATCCACTAAAATGACGAATTCTCTCTATTTTGTCCCATTTCCTTTTTCTTTTCTTTTTTATTTAATTATTTCAAATAATTGGTGTGCAAAACACCACAAATAATTGTACAAAGCTTCAATATCCCTATATAAACAATATATGAAAATTAAAGAATATATACAAAATAAACAAATGTACAAGTCTTCAAAATTCTCCTCAACTTGAAAATTGGGAAACGGCACTTCGTGAAAAGCCCATCATCAAAATTTGGCCAAAGTCCAATGCTTAAAAAGACGACAACTACTCCATTTGATATTAAGTCTTTTGTGTGTATGTCAATGTTGGAAAGACCGTTAATCAAAAATCCCTTTTCGTACCTATAAATACACTAAAATATACATACTGGCAAGTAAGGGATATCAATCCATGATTATTAATGTGAATCTGAGCAAAATGAAGACTATGCAATGGGTTTTAATTATTTTTATATAACTAATGATGAATTGATATTTAAACTAAATTAATTAATAAAAACTAAAATAAGAAATTAGTGAAGTAAAAAAATACGAGAATAAACAAGGGAGGAGAATCCACTTCTACGGTTCAATTATTTATTTTAATAAAGTAACTTTTAATTTTAGAATATTTCAAGATGTATTTATATTACAAATCGACTCTCGTCGCAATTGTAATTGAAATAAAATCTTTCTTAGAAAATTAATTATTGACTTTCACAAAGCTCTTCAATAATAATAATAAAAAATTTCTAACAAAACACCCGCTAGGGATCATTTATTAAAATTATTTTAAGTCTTTTCAATTTAGTTTTAGAGTTAGAAATTCTTAAAACATCATTAACTTACTAAAAGCCTATCTCTGGTTTGATTTTTAAGAAAATGATGTAATAAAAAAATTTGATTCTTCCTTAATGACAAGATCACCCATCTCTCATGGGAGGGGAATTTTTCGATTCATTAAAAATAAATCACCTACTCTTGAAGCATGACTAGAACCAAATGTTTTCTCTCGAAATCCATTTTGAAATGTAAAATTCTAATATATATTTTCCAATGAACATAACAAAATTAGAAATTACAAAACTAAATTAAATAAATGAAGAACATAGAAGTTTCATCTATCCCCTTGAAAGGCGGTATTTTGCCTAACATGTGAATTATATTCACATATAAAATGTAAAAAAATTTCATAAGAGGCATAAAAGAAAGAATTAAAGATAAAGAGAACAATATATAAACCAAGTCTCCTTGAATTTTCATTGAACCTATAAGGTTAGGAAATGAAGAACACACACAAATCTGGAATTTAGGATAACATTTACCTCTCGGAACATATTTCACAAACTCTTAATTTTCATCTCGGAATATAATTTTTTTCATATAATTCTCTAAAAATTACAAAAGAAATCAAAGATAAAAACTACTATAACCTAGAAATATGAACTAAGACGATGCCTAAGTTAATTTAACTTGTTACCAAGTTAGTATCCAATTTGTCCGTTTGAAATGAAGATCAAATGTCCTTTATATAGTTGGAATTTAGGGTTTAGGACTATTTTAGGAATTTTACAAAAAAGATATTCTATTTAATAAAATAATAAAAGGGTTATGGGTTAGGAATATTTAAATAGGTTGGGACGGATGGTGATAATAGAGGTGTGGGATAAAGTATTAAAGTTGGGTTCTTATTAGAAAAGAAATAAAAAACATGGTAGGAATAATGAAGAAGATAAAAAGAAATAAGCTTTAGGGGTGTAAAGTAGTAAACTGATATTATCGGCACTATAGCAATACTATAGTGCGCACTGTAGCAGTGCTGTAGTGCGCATTGTAGCACTACTATAGAATCGTTGATCTGCGGGTTCGGACACTACCACGTGGCATGCCAGAATGGTGCCACATGGCGCGCTAAGATTTAATACAAAAAGCGTTTTCTATAATTCATTAATTACATTTAGAATCGGAAAACTTCATAACTTCTTCATATGACCTCTAAATGACGAATCGCAAAAACCGACGTGACCCACATTTTGGTGCCGATAATATTTTAATAGTGCATGGGTCACGAGGTTTGACTTTGGGTATGACCTGGGGCTTTGACTTTGACTTTCTTTTAGATTCAAACTTTGCACACTCATAAATTCTATATTTTAATTCCAATTAACACGCCTTTCGAACCCAGGCGTACCATGATTCTAGTCCTACAACTTCTGTGATTCGTCCTAGTCCAAAATTAGCCATCTGAATTAACCAATTTGCCATTGAAACTGCATATGAGGCCGTAAATGCTCAAATTGCCTTAAATTAATGCGTTGAAATCTGCAATCATGTTTTTACCTAAGATAAACAAAATACCCGAATAAGGCAAATTTTATGGAGAACTAGCAATTAAAATGCATCTATTTGAGGTATAAATATAACACTTTTGACTACTTATGAGTAGGCGTTATGGGTTGTCCTTAGTCCATCACCGTTGATACCTTAATCAGGCCAACTAATATTACTACTTAAAAAATGATGTGACCAAAGAACTTCACCTCTCTTAACAAAAATCGACATTTCTCGACCTTGGCATAGATATGATGGTCTCGTAACATCGGTAAGATTTGTAAAAAAGGATCAATGTTCTTTTTCAAAGTCCGAGAATAAATTACGATGTCATATGTGAACAAAATGACAAACTGATCCAAGAACTCCTAAACACCCTATTCATTAAGTACATAAACATATATGGGGCATTGGTTAGACCAGATGGCATAACTATAAACTTATATGGCCAATTTTTCATTAAAATGTTTTCTTTGGAATATCATTCTCCGCAATCCTCAACTAATGTTACCCATCTAAAAATTAATCTTCGTAAAGTACGACGCACCTCTCAACTGGTAAAATAAGTCATAAATACGGGGTAGTGGATACTTGTTCCATATGGTGACTTTATTCAACTCTTGGTAATCAATGCATAATCTCAACGATATATCCTTCTTCTTCAGAAAATGATCGGATCTCCCAAAGGTGAAGTAATTCTATGAATAAATACGCATCCCAAAAGTTATTGAATCTAAACTCTCATATCTCTAATCTCCAATTGATCCATGTGATAAGGCGTTAGGGTTATAAATCTCCTTCTCGAGGATAACTCAATAGCAAACTCAATATCTCAACTTGGTGGTAGCCCTCTTATCTCTTGGAACACATCGAAAAACTCACTAATAATTGGAATAAATACCAAAGACACAGTGACTCCCTAAAAAGTTTCCTTTTTAATAATATAAAAATGATCTAGACCCCCCCTTGGAGAATGGAATCACAATGAAGAACTTCTCCTTAACTGGAATGGCAAAGATGGTGGACCTCTTAAAACAATCAACATACATATGATACATAGCTAACAAATCCATACCCAAGATTACGTCGTACTTAAACATATCTAAAATTAAAAGGTTGTCTATAAATGAAGTCTACCAATATCCACCCCTATCCCTCTACACAAATAACGAATAGGTTCCCCTCTACTCATGGGTGAATCGACATGAAACAATATCTTTGATGCTAAATATATCATCCTTGAACACCGAGCAAAAGCAGTACAAACAAATCAATTTGATGCACTAGTGTTAAAGAAAATGCATCCTACATGTCAAAAAATAGGAAACATACTTTGAATTGTCTGAGTTGGTGCTGGATCCTTCCTAGTATCGATGTAATACACATACCCATACTACAATGGTTGTCATCCATGATGATAAACTGGTGGAACTAGTAAATTTGCAACTGTAATAGCAGGTGGGGCTAGCAATTACTGACATTGACCTTGTGTTGACTGATACCCATGTCGACCTCCCAACTCTTCTATGCCCTAATTTCCATTAGGGAAATTCCTAGATATATGGCCACCCTCGCTATAAGTAAATCACATGTCATTAAAATGAAATCTTTCCTCTTGTTTCCGATTATGGCCCTAATGGACTCGATGTAGTTGTTGGTCCTATTGGCCTCTAGTCTCTTGTCATGAGCACTGTTGGCCCTGTTGAGACTCTTGCCCCTATCCCCGGTGGCCTTTACGGTCATAAAAACACTTATGCTTCTGGTGATGAGGCTTCCCTAATTAAGCCCTATGAGTACCACATTTATTTTTCTTTCCCTATTGGCTAGACGAATCTGTATTACGCCTCTTCTCGCCATTTACTTTTTAGAACTTTCTACGGTCCTGGAAGTCAAGTAAAGTGGCATTCACCACCTGTTAAGTAGTAGTAATAGGTTTCCTCAAAATTTCCTATTTGATTCATTGTGGAAAACCGAAGATGAACTTCTCCTGAAACACCCTAAATAGTCAACTTTTAGAATTATTTGAGTACATACTATTTAACGTTTCATCTAGTTTGGATATTGTGCAAAAAAATTATTATTAGTCGAGAATGCACTCATGGTAATAACTCTAAGATCAACCAATGATTTTCGTTACACACAAACATGACATATATGCATGCATATTATTTGCTCACAATATTTTCATTGTGTTAGATTGTGTTAATATGATTATTGATTTTATTGAAAACTATTTTTAAATGCCAATTTTTTTGCAAATCAGATTATATACTGAATTGGTCAGAAATAAATTTAATTTTAGAAAACTAATTTTCAACAATTAATCTACTTTTAAAATTGATTTTAATATTTATAAAATTATTTTTAAACATTTATTTTAGAGCAAACAAAATTTATGTCTTCTTTCCCATGAGTCCCATGAGCAAGCATATAACCATAGGACAAATTATATGCTTTGATCCTAGGCGAAGAATGACTGAGAAATGCAATGCGAACACGTCGTAAATTTTATGTCTACATATATTCCATTATAGAAGCTTAGATGCCATCTGCATTTACCTTTACCGATGCCGCCCGATTTCATTTAGTTCGTAGGTACCTTAGTGATAAGCACCAAAAACTGTACAATTTATACCCCGAATAGACGTACTTTAGTTGCTGATTCTCGACAATATGGGTCTTATGTGCTTAAATGTTTGTCATGCAGGTTTAACTGCAGTTGCGGTATCAAAAGCTACATTTAGAGGCCAATTGCAGTTAAAATGGCGCTAATACCCATGTCTCGTACCCTAGCCTACCCTAAACTTGTCACTAAACCGTCACCCAAGCCCCGTGTGTGTTGGTTTGATCCTTTTTTATTTTATTTTAATTTTTTTAGATTTTTATATAGTGTCGTTTTATTTTTTAGATTTTATTTTAGAATTATTTAGAATTTGTAGATTTTATTTACTATTTTTATATTATATTTTATCTTTATTTTTTATTAGTTTTATTTTATTAGAATTTGTTTTTTTTTTTAGGATTTCATTTATTTTTAGATTTATTAGATTTTATTTTTTTTAGGCTTTTAGTTTTTAGTCTTATAGATTTCTATTTTTATTTTTATTTCTTTTTAGATTTATCTTTTTTATTTTTGTGTCTTTTATTTTATAGGATTTTATATTTTTAAGTAGTTATTAATTAATTTTTTTTTAGTTACTAGTTTTTATTCTTAGTTTTTATTTTAGTTGTCTTTAGTTTTTTTTAGGGTTTGTTTAGTGTGTCGTGTCTATTTTATTTTACTTTTTATTTTTTTAATTTAGTTTAATTTTTAATTTAGATTAATTTTAATTTTAGTTTTAGCTTATATTTTTTAGGGGGTGCTAATTTGACACACACACACCCTACTTCTATTCACCCTCACCTTATCCTACACCCCACTCACACACTAATACTACACCCTCATCCTCACCCATATTCCCTACACACACCCACACACACCCAACTTCATCTTCCTCACCCCCCCCCCCCAACAACCCATTTCTCTCTCCTCTCTCCTAATCCACCATTACCAAACACTCTCTCCTCTCTCATACCCTCATACTCCCATACAGCTCCTACCCAATCACTTAAACCCAGCTACCAAAACCTTACCAGCTCACCAACCACCCGACTCTGACCCGGCGCTACACCCCTACTCCTCACCGGCTTCCCATGCCGCGTCCCACCTCCACCCTCTCTCTCTCTACGACCCATCAGCCTCCCATACCCGCGCCGGCGATCCTCCTCACCGCCACCCCAAACCCTCAAGCTCTTAACTGAACCAGCCCACACCCCCCGGCACTGACCCGCTGCCGCCGAACCAACTCCCATTCCGACCGGACCTGCTCCGTCGACGACCTCCATTCCGGCAGCATACCCTTGCCTCCCCACCCCGGAACCCCATCCAACCTGCAGCCGCTGCCATGGCTATTTCAGCCGAGACCCATTTGGAAACCCATTTCACCTTTACCCATTTCTCCTTTTCAAACCACGGTTTCTTTTATCCACCTCTTAACATGCCAAACAAACCAAAACTAAAAGACCAAGACCAAGTCAACTAATAAACCCACTTATCACCTTTTGCCCATTTTACCCCCCAATCACCTTTTTTACCCATTGCCCAAAATACCCCTTTTTACAAATCAGATTTTTATACCCTCTTCCAAATATCCTCACACCTCACACAATCCATGCACAATTGTGCATTTTCTCCATATTACCCTCACCCATATATCCTCATACCTCACACCCCTCATGTGCACATCCTTATTTTTCCAAATTAACCCCCTAGCTACATCCCTACTATAAATTGAAGAAGAAGACCTCAAATAAAAGAGAGCTTTAGATAGGAAAATTCTAGAGAGAGAATTGTAGAAAAAAAAATACCATTTGTAAATAGTTTTATTTTATTCTTTTTATTTTTGTTAGATATTTGTGAGATTAAATATTGTAAGAGAGTTAATTGAGTGAATAATTAATTTCAAAGCATTTGGATGCTCAATTGGAGGGATTGTATGCTTCAATTTGGAAGAGTAGAGTTCAACTTTCTCAAAGAGATTTGGTTTGCATGTTCTATTCTCTTCTCTTTTATTTTAGTAGCTTTGATTATTAATTTGTCATGTTTAATATCATGTTAGGCTAAATCCCCTTTCAAGGGGTGGGGTGAAACCCTTATTTGATATTATTTTAGTTTAATTAGTTTAATTACTTGAAAAGTCCCTTTGAATGTTAATTTTGATCCCTCACCCTTAGATTTACGCCTCGAGAGAGGGTAAATGATTTTCAAGAGAAAATCGAAATTCTAGTGATAATACCCATTTTAGATTCGAACTAGAGATAGGGGTTTCTTAAGTGGAGTATTATCACTTGAATTTCAACTCTAAATTTATTTTATAAGATTGACATAAATTCTAATTGATCGATCCTAGCGGGTGATTAATTAAAAGGAGTGTGAATCTATGTTTCTAGAGTTGTGGGGTGTTAAACTTAACTTTCTAAAAGATTACTACTCTAATTACACTTACAACGAGAGTTGGTTTGTAATTTTGATATTAATTTGGGAGTATTCAAATAATTAAATTAATTAATTAGAATAACTAAAATTTGTGGTGTAATCCCATTCCTTGATTGTTCTCACAATTATTTAGCTCACTTTATCTATTATTTTAGTGTTAAACTTTGTTTTCATTTTAGTCACTTATTAGTTAGTTGTTTAGATCTTTAGTTTAGTTTAGTTTAAATCATCACCTCACCCTATTGCTTTAATAGTGAAAAAGCACAAAAAGAAAATAAAAAGTGAATTACAGTTGAATTTGTCTCTAGCTTACTCCCTAGAAAGTGGATTGACATCCTTACTTACCACTCTACACTTGAGTTTATTATATTTTGTAGGTATTTGAGGATTTTAACTAACTTGGCTTTCATTAACAACGACTACATACAAAAGTGAAGTTATCACTTAGTTATAGGCATTTATCCCATAGAGCATCTCCAATGTAAATGTAAATTGGTTTCTATGTGACTATGAAAATTAGACAATGTGTATCTTACGTGGCATGTAAATTTATATGTAGATATTATGAATACAAAACCATCTCCAATGCAAATGTCCAAAAGTAAACTTAAGTCACACATGTACATAATTGATTTGTTTTGTAAAATGGGGAGAAAGAAAATGACAAGATGGAAAGAGAAACATTTTGATTGGTTAGTTTATCTCTTCACAATGTGGAAGAGAGCCTCTACATCTAAAAGGTCTACTCCACATTGTGAATATTAAATAGTGTCGTATCAACTCCATATTCATTCTAGAGGGTTGCATTGGAGCATTTTTTTAACACATGGTCTATGAATCCTACATAGCACCTCATAATACCTCACTCCACATTAGCAGTGGAGATGCTCTTAGGATTTTTTGTGTCCTACCACTAGGTGTCATTTTCTTTAACCGGAAGTTTTATTGTTTAAAACTTTTTGACATGATAATTATATATTTTATTAATTGTTTTGAATCGGATATTTCTAAATATCAAACTAGCTGTACATTTATTATTAACCTGTTAGAAATATGCATGCATTATAGGTTGAGTTTATAAACCATCTTAGTTTTTGGCAAATGGTTTTGTAATCAATTAAATACCATATGTTTTAGTGTATATGTTGTTTTAGGATATTATATCTTCAACTTAATGAGAATGTAACTTTTTTACCCTTTAGATCAATTAAGTTTGCTCTTAGCAATACACTTCCCTAAGGTTATAAGTCCTTTCTTTAGGGAAGAGAGGCGGAATCCCCACACATTTTATTAAAAAAATTAACAAAAATAGTCTCTCCTATGTGGCATCAACAAGCTCGAGAAAAAACAAAATTATAATCGATCGTTGAGCCCAATAGATCGATCACAGAGAAAGCGTAAATATGAGATTTTATAACTAACCCCTTTACACAAATTATTTAAAGACTCTAAGATTAGGAAACCTACCCTATCTAAGGTTATAAGTCTTTCTAAATGGGTGTATAAAAAGAAATTGATGTTATTGTTTATATTATTTTGCCTATACTCCTAGAAACTGAGAGTGAGAGAGAGGGAGAGATATTAATCCCTTAAAAACAAGATATCTTCTTGAGTGAAAAATGATGATGTTGTTTATATGATTTTGCCTATACTCCTTGGAATTTTCTCTCGGTATCAACCTTATTCATAAAGTTTTCCTTTCTCATATTTGCTTCATAGATTGTGAGAAACCCTTGACAAAATATTCAATCACACACGTTGGGGTTTTATCATCTCTAAACCAAGGATTAAAATACAAAATATATTCTCAAATTTTTAGAAGTGTTTTGAATCTCAGTTCTATTTTGGATCCGACTTCTTGTAATTATTTGTGATATAAAATCTCTTGATGTTTTAAAACTTTGAAAATAAATGTTTTCAATCTTGATTTGTGTATATACTTAGTTTATTGATTTCAAATATTTTGAAATTAACATATTTTTTAATCTGATTTTTTAAAATATTTGGTTAAAAATAGAACTTAAAAAAATTTGAAATAAAAGTTTTGTCATAGCATTTTTGTAATACATGCATATGTTTAGGTGTGTATGATTTGTTAGAATTTGTTTATGATAAGTGTGTGTTGAGTTTTTTTTATTCAGATAGATTTTCACTACACTATCACTCTTATATCCACGTTAGAATGTTTTGTTGATATTTGGAGTGTATTCTCTAATCATGCTGATTTGTTGATACACTATTTAACTTTGTTAAATTTATAATTATGATCAGTTTTTCAATTGGTATCAAAGCTTAACAGGTTTTTTAATCTTAAACTTTTAACACTATTTTTGAAATGGATGAAGATCATATTTTTAAAAGGTTGGGAAACTTTCTAAACCTCCAGTATTTGATGGATCCAATTTTCCATATTAGAAAGTAAGGATCACTCCATTCATTCTAGTCATTTTAGGAGATCAAGTCTATGAATTAATTGAATTTGGATATGGTTTTCCTACTAAACCAGTAAGATAAAGGAGTAGTGAAACAAATAAGAAAGTATTAAGTGAATTCAAAAGAGTAAAAGAAAAATAATTATTATCATAACAAAGGCCGAAACTACATATTCATGTTTGTTAATGAACACGAGATAAAAATCATTTGTCACTATGCTACCTCGAAAGAGTCTTGGATATGTTACTCACTGCTCACTAGGGTGACACACACGTCAAGAATGCTAAGACCAAATTGTTATTTTAATAGTCTAACACTATCATGATGACTGAGATCGATACCTTTGATGATTTTATATAAAATTGATTGATATCGTAACTAAGTTGCATGCTAATGAAATTGTTTATGACAAAAAGGACATAGTTATGAAAATTCTTAGTTGTCTTAATTTTAAGTTTTACTCTAAGTGATCTACAATCGAGGAGATGGATGATCCAAATATGACCCCTGAATTGGTAAGTAGCAAGTTGACGATAGTGGAAATGGAACTCGATTATAAAGAAAACACATGTACTCAACTTTAAAGAATACTAGTGGGTAAAATTTGTTTTTTTCCTCTCAATTGAACTCTCTTATGTTAAAGATGCCTTGTATTGTCGTATACATGAGGGATTAGCCAATAATTAAATGACCCTGATAAGTAAGCAAGTTAAGAAATCGATAAAGTTCAGAAATACTCTAGTTACTCGACCAGGGAAATCTGGTCATCGAAAGTTTTAAGGTTTTAAACCTTGTGAAAGGAAAGTTGACAAGTCGGATCATTTTAATGACACGAACACACCTTTGAAGGAGACTCAATGTTATAACTGTGGTAAAATTGGTCACAAAGCATATAATTTTTGTCCAAATCCAAAAATACTCATAAGGCACATACACAAAAACTAAGGATGACTCAAGTGATTCGGAAGATGATGAGTCTAGTCCATTAGATTTGAATGACTCATGCATGCATTTTTATTCTAGAACAATTGAATGTGGTGATGATGAATGCGTGATTGAAAATTATTCCTTAGATAGTCATAATTATGTGGATGATGTTCAAATTGATTCTCGGGGTGTTTGAGTAAAAGTGATGCCACCAATGATGAATTGAAAGTGTATGCGAGTTCGAACAATTTAATTGAACTATTAGGTGACACAACACACGCTACCCTAAGTGATAGATAAGATGATGATTATTTCCCAAATTTTCATTACTTATATGTAAAAAATTTAATGAAATGTTCTAAATTCGAAATAATGGCGAAAACCTTGACTGGACAAATGGATGATTTAACTAGGACTGTTAGGTAGAATGCGAAACATTACACAGTCAATGTTTAACTCATGAGACTGATGTAAAAAATTAAAGTCTAAAATAACTTATCTTTTTTAGACAAACTTCATTTTAGAAGAAAGATACAAATCTACATTAATTGAGTTAGAGTATTAAAAAGAAAAGGTTTAAAATGTTTTTAAAAATGCATACATCTTGAAACAAATGCAAAAACCTATGATAAGTTCATAAGTACTAGTAAAATCAATGCAGAAGATAAAACATGACTTGGTTTTTACCCCCCTCCCCCCCCCCCCCCCCCCCCCAAAGGAAACAATGTGAATGGGAAGATGTTACCAAAACAATTTTGGTATCCTTTGGAAATTATCCAAACTCGCCAAGTCAAGGATTTCAAAAATCTCAAAATTATATTACTAAACATTCGATCTCAAGAGTAACACAAAACTGCGTAGTTCAAAGAAGAAGCTTGATATTAAATCTAAGTACATATGCCCTCTTGTCCAATATTTTGAAAACCAAACAAGATTTAGCGCATTTAAACCTAGATTTTCAAATAATGTTAATTGTACTTTTCAAGGTTTATCAAATAAAGTTGATTCATTGTAAGAGCAAGTTTTACAATTTCTCATTTTATTATTATTTGGCTTAATCGGTTTCACCCCACAACACCTTCATGACTACTTTCACGTCTTTGAAGAGAATAAGTTGATGACATTTGAAGATTGTACATCATTTGTCACAATATAATTTCAAAAAATTATGGAGTGGTTTGGTAAAGACTTTATTTATCCACGGTCTATTGTAAAAGAGTTTGCATTTAAAAGTTTTCAACATGTTTTAAAATGATTTTTAAATGGTTTGTGAAAATATCTCCAACTTGTTAGAACGATAGAGACATATAGTTCGAACGACTTGCATAGGGTCGTTAGAATGAGGTTCCAACATTCGAACGAGATCTGAATGTCACCTTTTTTAGCACACTCTAGAATTTCAATCGATGTTTCGTTGCAAGAACGTTTGAATGAGATGAGGTACATCGTTCGAATGACTACACGAGTTTTTATTTTTTAAAATAAATCTTTGCAAATCAAAAAGATGCGGAATAGAGCTTTAGAAAACCCATTTTAGACTTTTAAACAAGCCTTTTTAGAGTTCTTTTTGTGATCAAACTCTATACTTTTTCATCGATCCCCCTTGGATCTTTGAAGATCATTTTTCCAAATCAAGAGGAACACATTACAAGTTCAAACACCCATGTACATATTTTCTCTACTACTGAATTGTGGAATTGAGGCTCTACTAGTGAAGAAGAGAGGAAATGAAGATTTTTGAGGTTGATCGATGGATACCGTGGCAAGAGCTGCTTGTTGTGGGCGATACTGGACTGTATTATTTTCTATTAAAGATTTGAATACTCTTGTGCTTTATAATGAACAGATCTCTAAGTAGTTTGTAAGTCCTTACGTGTCTATCAAATTCTTTAATAGTGTTGAAATTAAAGGTTTTGAGCGAAAAGGATTTTCCCTCAAATTATTCTATTGATTGTTTGGTCTAGAATTTTTCTTCATAATTAATACTGCATGTTCACTAAATTAAATTAAGATAAAATCTCGTAAAAAGGGAATTTGTGTGTTTGGCCAAAGATGTGAGTAATCCGTATAACTGTGCTTTCTGAAATTGGTATTAGAGTTAGTTGCACTAAAATATTGTGTGATCCTTTTTACGGCATTTGTTTTAGATATCAATTTTTCAAATTAGTGATCTTTAAATTTGAGTTTTTACAGATACTTTGTGTAATAGGCTACCAGTTTTTGATGGGTTTAATTATGCTTACTGAAAAACTCGAATGAGGTCATCTTTGAAAGAGATTGAGGAACGTCTCTGACTTGTTTGTAAAAGAGGGTAGGTAACACCCACTGTGACCAATGGCAATGTCATAGGTCCTAAACATGTCACCTCTCGGACGCATGATGAACTAAAATGGAGTAAATTTAACTCTTGTGGTTTATGTTCTATTTCTATAACTGCCATCCCTCATGTATAAGGAATAATGGAATATCCTCTAAATCACCTATGAGGGTACCAATATCGTGAAAGCGTCTAATCGTCAAAATTTCACCAAACAATTTGATATTATTATCATTCTAAAGGATTGAATTGATGAGTTTTATGCACGTTTATTTGATATAGTCAATTCTTATTTTAATTTAGGTGAGATAATTCTTGAGATGTGAGACGTGAAAAATATTTTGAGATCCCTTCTGTCTCGTATTCCTGAGATGTGAGACGTGAAAAAGATTTTGAGGGAGGTTAGGAGAAGAGGATAAACACTAGTATATAAGTGGTTAAGCCAATTAGGCCTATGTCCATTGTGAGTGTGTGAGTAATTTCACTAGATGAAGGCACTAATGGCTATGGATACAATCTCTCAATCTTTCTCTCTTCTACTCAGTAAACCAACAGAGTTTCAGCTAGGGTTGCAATTATTGATCCTTTTACAAGGTAGAGGAAGACCTCTATATTTAGTGCTTGGAGGGTGTAATGTACCCCCCAAGCATGTAATGGGCATGGGTATAAGGATCGAACCAGTATGATGATGACACCTGGCTGATCACAATTATCCCTCACGTGAGGGGAATGATTCGGTTATAACAGATTTACTCACGTGTTTCAAACCTTACATGTTCTTGCATATGCTCGAACTTGTGTCCTTGACTGATGTAACCTCGGCCTAGATGAGTACAAGGTTCGTGAAGCCCGACGATGTTGCTTTGTCTTGTTAATATCCATAATAACCACAATTAGGAAGACTGGCTGAGATTGGGCACGAGGTGAGATATAACGTCGGCTCAAGCAGAGTAGGATGTTGACAACAACCTGTCCCTATAAGGCGTTGCTAACCTCGGTTGTTGCAGAGTCGAGGTTGGTAAACGAGAGTCGACCTTGCAAAATACGACCTTTCTGATGGCAGTTATGAGCTTTTTATCAACTCAGTTGTGAGACAGGTTGAGGTTAGTGACTCTGAGTAAAAGGGTGCACTTTGGGCATATCAATCACTCCTAGCCCTTAGTATCCTATGTGTGTAGGTGATTGAGGGGTATGTTAAGCTGAGGCTAAGTTTTTTTTAGTGCCTTGGGGTGTGAAGTGATTCCTCTACACGTGTCACTCACTGAAGTGACTAACGTATTGCCCAAGGTGTTGATATTTCTAGTAACGACTTTTAGGTTTCCAAGGGTAATGATTGGGGCATTGGAAATTGTTCCCCATAATTGAGAAGGTTTAAAACCTTCTTCTCTTTACTTCTTTTCTCTTTCCTCTTCCAATTTTCTCCCGCCTAAGCATTTCTGCAACTGCCATTGCGATTTCCTTCAATCCCTCCATTGCTTGCTGTTAATCGAGGTTTTCTGCTTCTAATCTCTTCCTTATTTAATTATAATCAATAAGGTATTTCTCCTCAACCTTTCATTTTCCATTTCTGGTCATTATTTTTACAGTTTTAATTGTTTCAACGAATTTTTCTTTTTTCGGCGAACAAAACTTCCATTGTTTGGTGGTTATTAGGTCAGGTTTGGTGAGGTTAGGAATTTTTAGGACCATTGTAGGCTGCTCCGAGGTTATTCTAGCCAATAACACTTTTCCTTTCTAGCTTCCGGCAAACTTTCGGTCACCTTCTCTGGTGACCTGCCTTTGAGTGTTCTTCGTTTAAGACCTTTCAACTTCTACCCTTTAATCTTTAATTTAGGTTCTTTAAGTTGTGTACCTATTTGTAGTTTGTCTTTAACTTATATGTAGTGTCATCTTCCTTATGCCCAGACCCTTGTACTAACTTATAGAAGAGTTCCCCTCTCTTCGTGAGAAGACCTTTCAGAAGATTGGGCAGGTAGAGCTAGCCCAAGAGGAAGCTTGTAGGGCTGAGGCCTTTCCCCTCAGACCAATTTTTCTCCTCCACAAAAGGTCCTATACTCTGAGCCTGTAAAGCCTACTGATCCTGTCCTAATGTCTGAGTCCTCTTCCTCATACCCCATGTCAACGTCTGAAGCAGGTGAATCTGTAGACTCTTTTCAAGAGGCTATGGATTATTCTCCTAGGAAAGGTGAGGTTCTTGAGGAAGTCGAGGCTTCAAGCCGTGCCTCATCTCACCACGGTGCTAGTACTTAGCGTAGGTCTTCCGGTGTTGAAATCTTAGGGACAAGTGTGGCAATTCCCCCTTCTATTAATGTCATTCCCCTATCGGTTGTCATCAGGGTTGAGTTTGCTAAGAGGTTTCCTGGTGGTGTCCCTCCCTACCACTGCCCAGGCCGACGCTGCTGTGGATGATGATGATGGGGAGGAGAGAGAACTTGATACCTCTGAGGTGGACGACATTGAGAGCGACACGAATGAGTATGACCTTCTTTCTTTTAGGCGCCTCTATTCCATAGATTATTCAATCATCCTTAGGAAACCTCTAAAGGATGAGCGGGACTTCGATGGACGAGATGGAGAAATATGCATTTATAAGCAGATGATTAAGTTGGGTTTTCGTCTTCCTATCCACCCAACCATCAAAGCGATACTCTCCCACATAAATCTTTCCCTTTCCCAACTGTCCCCAAATGCCTGAAGGGTTATTATTGGGGCCATCGTCCTTTGGAGGGATGTTCACCATTCAAACCTTCCAGTTAGATTTTTTACAGGTTGTTATGTTCCCTCATCTGCTAAAAAACACCCCAGCTACTACCACTTCTTAGCTAGGAAATCAAAGAAGAAAAATCTCTTGGTTACCCAAACTTTAAACCACAATTGGAAGCCTCGGTACTTATTTATTTTCGAGGCATGGGAGTTTGGTTCAGATGAGGCTTCTGGAATGTCGGTTCCAAGGACCCTTCTGAGATGGGGGAAGGTATCCCTTGCTGATAAAGCTGACCCTAGACTTAGCCAGGACAATTACAAGAACATTGAGGACCTTCGCAATCAGGGCGAGAAAGGTCGTCTCATTCAATATGAGCATCTGATGACCCCCTACTACCTTTCTCAGACAAGTTTGGGCAGTGGTCCCCTATAAGTGCTTCGTAAGTTTTCAACATTTTTCTAACCCAAGTCATACCTCTTATATTTTTTATCTCCGACTGACTAACTCAGGGACTTGTCTTGCAGAGCGTCTAACAGGTATACCAAATGAGTTTTGGGAGATGTCTGCTCCTAGTCTGGTGAAGCTCATGGAAAAGAGAGTTGGTAAGAGTGCACCACCGCTTGCTTAAAAAAGGAACATTGGCACCTCCAAGGCCGATGCTAATAGAAAGAGGAAGTCCATGGCTGACTCGATGCATACGAGGTGGAGCAAGACTCATGCCAAGGATAGTGCCATACCTATTTCTACAGACGATGCCCTGGCTTCTCATCTTTCTCACCTCAAAATTAAAGATAGCTTGAGCGGCCACAGTCTGAAAGCCACCGATGCTATTGGCGCAATAATAACTAAGTAAGATAAGCATTTCTTATGCGCATTGGATGTCCCTTTATCGGTCAAGTTTGCTCTCCATAAGTCAATCCAGGTATCAATTTTTTCTTATTTGCTCACCAAGTGTAACATCGTCTCTTTAGAAATTATAACTCATAAGTTCATACATCTAATTTTCTTCTGCAGGGTGTCTTGTCTTTTCATCGTCTTGTTGATTGGGCTTTGAAGAAGATGCCCCTTATAGAAAAGTATCAGAAAGCTGAGAAGGTTGAGTCCTCTTTGAAAGCAGAGGTTGAAAGGTTAAAGGGAGTCATTAAGGAGAAGGATAAAAACATGTCTCAGCTCAAGAAGAATCATAACAAAGCCCTAAAGGCTAAGGACGACGCTCTTCAATCCACAGTTAATGCTACAGGCAGAGATGCTTTCTAAGATGTTGTTGATAAGACCACCGAGGACTACAAGGTCTCTGACGAGTTTGTCAGCTTCAACTTTGAGTACCTAGAGAGAGGCATCAAAGAGACTGGCAAATGGGAAACCATGAAAGAGAGTGAGTCTGGGAGCTTGACTGCATCAGACTTTATTGATCTCAGCTTTGGAGACCCTAGATTTGCTCAGGCCTTGAAGGAAGTTGAAGAGGGTGATGCTGCTCCAACCGAGACTACTCATATCGAGGTTATAGAAACTGATGACGCTACTCATCATGATGATGGAGTTGAAGTCATAAATGTCAACCTTGACCAGACGACTAATCCCATTGGTGGGTCGGCTCCCGCCGAGACATAGGCTCTTTTGCTAGTCAAGATTTTCAATATTTGTAACTTTAATGAACTTTTGTCTGTAATTCTTGTTTTTATGAACTCTAATGGACTCTTGACACTCTGTTCTGTAACTCTGAATCCTTTTAATGATAATCATAAGTAGTTTAACTTCTTTAGATTATATTTCTTCATACTATGTTCCGTTTAAAATTTATATGTTCGTGTTAACCTATAATTGTGATGTTTTACATATTATTTTCACCAATCTAATGTTGCTTGAGGTCTGAGGTCACCAAACTATGGTGTTTTACCCTTATATTTTCACCAAATAATGATGTCAAAGGTCCGAGGTCACCGTATCATGATGTTTCACCTCATATTTTTACTAACTTAATGATGTTTTTAAGGTCTGAGGTCACCAAATTATGATGTTTTACCTCATATTTTCACCAAATAATGATGTTTAAGGTTTGAGATCACCAAATTATGATGTTTCACCTCATATTTTCATCAGCTAGATGATGTTTTAAGGTTTAAGGTCACCAAATTATGATGTTTCACCACATATTTTCACCAAATAATGATGTTTAAGGTCCGAGGTCACCAAATTATGATGTTTAACCTCCAAATTTCACCAAATGATGATGTTTAAGGTCCGAGATCACCAAATTATGATGATTAACCTCATACTTTCACCAACTTAATGATGTTTTAAGTCCGGACGTCACCAAATTACGATGTTTCACCTCATATTTTCATCAACTAATGATGTTTAAGGTCTGAGGTCACCAAATTATGATGTTTCACCTCATATTATCATCAACTAAATAATGTTTAAGGTCTGAGGTCACCAAATTATGATATTTCACCTCATATTTTCATTAACTAAATGATGTTTTAAGGTATGAGGTAACCAAATTATGATGTTTCACCTCATATTTTCCCTAAATAATGATGTTTAAGGTTTGAGATCACCAAATTATGATGTTTCACCTCATATTTTCATCAACTAAATGATGTTTTAAGGTCTGAGGTCACCAAATTATGTTGTTTCACCTCATATTTCACCCAAATAATGATGTTTAACATCTAAGGTCACCAAATTATGATGTTTCACCTCATATTTTCATCAACTAAATGATGTTTTAAGGTATGATGTCATCAAATTATGATGTTTCACCTCATATTCTCACCAAATAATGATGTTTAAGGTCTGAGGTCACCAAACTATGATGTTTAACCTCCAAATTTCACCAAATGATGATGTTTAAGGTCTGAGGTCACCAAATTATGATGTTTAACCTCCAATTTTCACCAAGTAATGATGTTTAAGGTATGAGGTCACCAAATTATGATGGCCTGCCTCATATTTTCACCAAATAATGATGTTTAAGGCCTGAGGTCACCAAATTATGATATTTTACCTTATATTTTCACCAATTTAATGATGTTTTAATGTTTGAGGTCACCAAATTATGATGTTTAATCTCATACTTTCACCAACGTAATGATGTTTTAAGGTCTGAGGTCAACAAATTATGATGTTTAAGGTCTGATTTTTATCAACTAAATGATGTTTAAGGCCTGAGATCACCAAATTATGATGTTGTACCTCATATTTTCACCAAATAATGATGTTTAAGGCCCGGGATCACCAAATTATGATGTTTTACCTCATATTTTCACCAATTTAATGATGTTTTAAGGTCCGAGGTCACCAAGTTATGATGTTGCACCTCATATTTTCACCAACTACATGATGTTTAATACACACACACTGGAACAACAACATTAACAAAATGTTGCTACTTTTTCATTGTCATTCTCTATTTAAGTTAATACATGTATTACAAAAATATAAATTGCAACATCATAAGTAATATTTCTTCAAGTGATCGGAATTCCAAGGATTGGAGAAAGGTTCTCCTTCCATATTTTCTAGCTGGTAGGTACCAGATACAACCTCATTAATTACCTTATAAGGACCATGCCATTTAGGATGAAGCTTATTGTTTTTTTCCACATCTTCTTCAGGAATAGGTCCCCCACATATAACGGCCTTGACTTTACCCTCTGATTATAGATTTTTTTAGTTCTCTGCTAATAGGTTTCCTGTCTTATCTCTACATCCTCTCTTTTTTCCTCAATTAAATCAAGATCAAGTCTTATTTATTCCCCATTCCTCTAGGGGTCATATTTTTGAACTTCATGAGTAGGATGTCCTACCTCTATTGGGATGATAGCCTCTGAGCCATGGCTTAACATAAATGGAGTTTCTTATGTTGGTGTCCTCACTGTCACCCTATAGGCCCAGAGCACAGCATATACCTCATCTATCCATCTTCCTTTAGCCTCTTCCAACCTATTTTTTACCCCATCAAGTATTATTTGATTTGTGACCTCAGTTTGGCCGTTTTCCTTGGGTCGGCCAGGAGAAGAGAAGAACTCCTTGATCCCCACTCTTTCACAGTATTTTTCTAAGGATATGTTCTTGAATTGGGTTCCATTATCTGAGATGAGGGTTTTTGGAAGACCATACCTGCATATGATATTCTTCCAGATGAACTGGAAGGTCTTATGCTCAGTGATTGTGATCATTGTCTTGGCTTCTACCCATTTGGAGAAATAATCAATTCCCACTATTAAGAACCCATAGCTATTTACAGTTCTTGGCAGGGGTCCTACCAAATCAATGCCCCATATTGCAAATGGCGAAGGGTAGTTGATTGAAGTCATAGGTTGGTCAGACTGATGAGTGATGGTGGACAACCTTTGGTACTTGTCACACTTCTTCACATACACGGCTGCATCTTTGGCCAAGGTCAGCCACCAGTACCCCTGAGTGATTATCCTCTTAGCCAACGATCTTCCTCCTATGTGACTGTGAGAAACGTGACGTATGATAATTGATTAAATTAAATTCGCAAGTTTCCAAGAACCCTTATTTAATTAGAGTCTACTTTTAAATCAAATAAATCCAGCCCCTAAACAAGCATCTAAATTAACCCATCAAAAATAAAGCATGCAACACAGTAAATATGCTGAGACACAGATTTCTGGAAAAAAAACCTTTCGGGTAAAACCTTTATTTCACTATGAATATATAAATCACAACTTACAATTACATGGAGAAATCTGTAATGGATCAACGCGCAACCAACCCATAAAGACATGCAGTCTTGAACTCAGCAAGAGAATACACGCAGCACCCTCCAAGGACTCGCAGCCCAAACAACAAAGGAAGAACCGTAGCGCTCCTCAATGACACTCAGCAATAACACTTTGTAGAGACTCCCTCAGCAATGACACGCAGCCCTCGGCTGCAAAGATCTCCCCACAAAGATTGAACAATAGCAAAGCTTGTGTTCTAGGGTTCCAAAAGATTCACAAAAGTAATTGGGATTTTTGTGTGTGAATCAAAAAGATGTTTGGCACATCAAAAATCGAAGTCTTTTTGTGTTTGAACTCTTAGAAACGTTTTCTAAAAGACTTGAAAAATACACCACCGAAATAGGAATATATATAGGAAATTTGAGTTGGTGGAAAAAATCTCAGCAGATCTGATCGAGATTATCAAGACCGAATCGGTCCGATTTTGATGTCGGATAGGTTCGGTATCAGATCGGTTCATTTTTCAAAATGACCTCATCGGTTCGGCTTCGATCCGGGGTTTACGGGTTTTGATACACATCGGATCGGTCCGGGTTACCAGTAAAAAAATCTTTTTTATAAAACCTCATTTTGCTTAAAAAAACATCTTTTTTTTTATAAAAACATTTTTTAAAAGTTTCCCAATACTAAGTATGAAACTTTAAGGGACTTAAAAACAAAACTTTACCAAGTTCATTCTCGCAGAGGTTATGATGTTGAAGACGCTTTGATATTCGGATCCGTTGATGTAGATGCGATCTTGAATTTCTTCAATGGTGTAACGGCGTATAGCATACATATTGATAATGGACAAAAATGTCCTTACAAATCTCCCCCTATGTCTATGCCGGTACGTACATAAAAAATATCCGAATTATCAACTAATGACCTATACAAATCTACCCTCCCATGAACCCTAAAGATGGAAAGATACACATGTTTAAATCTTCATCGTTTGTTCTTCAATCTTCAACAATCATCAAAGCTCAAAGCTTTTCTCATCAGGGTGTGCAACATATTGATCTTCAATCTTCGTACCTACACACATGAGACAAAGCAAATACCATGTAGCATATCGAGTTTGAAATGAGATAAACATATATACCAATTTATGATAAAAATATAAGTTAAATCTAAAAAAAAAAAACTCCCCAAATTCAAACTCCCCCATAATATGATAATTCTTTCTCCCCCTTTTTATGATGTCCCCAAACAGACAAATGAGAAGAATAAATAAAATAAGCAAAATCGGGGTGTCACGGTATACAAAACAAGGCAACAAACAATATGGCCAATGTGCATCTTGCAAGGAGATGCAAAAACAATTCACAAACTCTTTTTGATTTTTCATTTTTTTCATACAAAAATAAGATACCATTTAAAAAAAAGCTACAAAAATAACACCATGGATTTAGACTCAAATAACCAAGTCATGAAAAATGGAATGAATGAGTGTGAACATATTCAATTGGTAAATCAAGTCAATCAATCATATATGCACGATGCATATGTGTACCTCTAACGAATGAACATCAAAAGTATCCTTAGGTGTAAAGATTGTTGAATTTAGATGACATCGTCTTATGCATATCAACAAATCAAAGTCAAAGTGATTTCCACACCAATAACGTCCAAAACTATGAAGCACGTTTTCAAGCATATCAAGGACGTGTAAACCCGTTTAAATTCTCCAACCAAACTCCCTCATATATATTTTCTTTTAGAGGTGTAAAAACTAAATTCTCAAACTCTGGAGAATTGGTGCAAAAACCAAAATGGCCCATAAATGGCATGAATTTCCTTTTTATTGTCTTTCAATATTTTAGGGTTGTTTAAACCTCATGGGACCCCGGATAATAAAATTCCTCCATTTTTTAGGTCCAATTTAACGGTGGCTTAGTATTCGCAAAGGCAAAATGAACCTTTCGCAACCCTTCTCCGTTTTCAAACAAAGCACACAAACTCACAAAACGGTTCTTATATGCACAATTTCCTTATCAAAATTTATCGTGCTTGGTTCTTTTTAAGGACAGGATTGAAGTGAAAACACCCAACCAACATGTAATAAGATAAGCACAACAATCAAACAAATTCGTGCATGTGTGCATTAAAGGATATTATGAGTCAAACATGTAGGAAGTAACACTTAATTACATCTTAATGAATCCAAACATTATAAAGCACATGGATGAATTGACCTATTATCTCAAAACACTATCAAATAGTCACATGAAAAATGGAATGAAATTGTGACTTGGTCATCCTAAGTGTTCATTCATAAAAGGTGCAAAACAAAGAACAAAATATCTTTTTGGATTTTCTCAAAATAATTCGAAACAAATATACAAAAGATACACACTAGCAATAGGCATATAATATCATCATGAAAAGCATCCTATGCTAGTAAACAAGTCAAACTTCAATCATTAGGTGCAGAGGGATTTTCCAAAGGTGGTGACAACTTACGAAAAACCTCCATCAATTCTTGTGAAGTTTTGACTAAAAACTTAACTTGCTCACCTAAATGTGCAAACTCTCTCATGTAATCTCCGGGAGCATGTAAAGTATCATGTGTGGGTGCATGTGTGTCAGAAACACGTGTGGTAGAAAAATGTGACACATACCCCAACTTAAAGTAAAATTCCCTAAGGTGTCCTCTCCTCTTACAATGGGAACAAACATAAATAGGCCTAGGAACACCTTTCTCAAAAACTCTAGGACGCGCTCTCCTTATAGGAATGGGACGCCTAGGTGGATTAGGGTGAAACACATGTGAAACTGTCACTAAAGTGGGAACCGACTCGGGTGATAATTGGGAAGTAGAAGCACCGTCATGACTTATTCCTAACTTCTCACCTTTACCCTTAAGAACCACCTTTTCAACCTTCTTAGGTGCGTTCTCAAACTTGACTTTGACCGCCCTGGCACGTTCGAGATCACTCTCGAGTTGGGATATACGTGTCGTCAGACTAGACAACGTGTTGGTCAAATCACACTTCTCCTTTCTCAAAACCTCCTTCTCTCTCTCCAGATCTAAAACCCGATGACCTAAATCACGATTATACATCTTAGTTTTCAGGGTCTCAGTGTACAAATCTCTATAAGCTTTTTGGAGCTTACTTTCATCTCCACTCTCAAACTCGCTCTCATCTCCACTAGAAACACTCGAGTCATCACTGGTTCTCTCATGACCTTTATCAATGTGAGACAAAGTGGGTGTGCTCACACGACACGAAAAAGCTACAAACTTCTCACCACTAGTCTCATTACCCTAACCTTCACTACTATCACTAAGTGTGGCGGGCATGGCTACTTTCTTTCCTTTCTTTCTAAGCCACGTAGGACACTCAAACGACTTATGCCCCTTACCCCCACATTCAAAACAAGTCACGTTCTCAAAATCTTCCTTACACTCCTCATCGGAGTCATTCTCTTTTTCCCTCTCATCGCTTTCTTTGGCCTTTCCTTTCTTTTTATTTTTATCAAAAAATCTATTTTTGTTGGAAAAATTATTTTTCTTCATGTTGAGAAACTTTTTAAAATTCTTTGCAAACAAGGCCATATCATCAAAATCAAAGTCTCCCTTAGAATCGGACTCACAAACTTTTTCATTCTTTTTCTTACAATGAGTCTTTAAAGCAATGCCATTATCCTTAGCCTTAATGGTTTTGTGAAACATGTCAATCTAATAGGTTTAAAAATCTCCTACAAGTTCTTCCAACTTAAGGGATTTCAAATTTCCCAAAGAGTTTAAAACAGTGACTTCAGGAATAAAGCGCTTTGGGAGAGATCTCAAAATCTTTTTAACGACATGCGTGTTATCAATCACCTCACCCAAATTAAAACATGTGTTAACAATGTCCGACAAACGTGCATAAAAATCATCAAAGCATTCGGACTCTGACATGGTGATCAAATTGGGCGGCCAAATTTTGTAATTTTGATTCTTTAACCGCGTTTGTACCCTCATGTGTCAATTTCAAAACATCCCAAGCCTCTTTAGACGTGGTACACGTCATAATTCGGCGAAACTCATCAGAAATGACAGCTCTAGAAATGGCACTCAGACCATGGGAATTAAAATTGGACAATTTATAATCATCTTCAGTCCATGCTGACACGGGATTTAGAGAGGTGGCGATATTAACTGTGACCGTGGGAGGAGTCCAACCATTTTCGCAAAACAACCAAACACGCTCATCAATAGATTTTAAAATTGATTTCATACGATCTTTCTAGTAGGCATAATTAGACCCGTCAAAAATAGGCATATGATTATATAAGTTCTCCATAGGAAAAAATGCGAATTCAAATAAATCAATATCACACGATTTTGCGAAAAATAGGAATACGCGATAAATTAGCGTAACCTGCTCTGATACCAATTTGAGAAACGTGACGTGTGATAATTGATTAAATTAAATTCTCAAGTTTCCAAGAACCCTTATTTAATTAGAGTCTACTTTTAAATCAAATAAATACAGCCCCTAAACATGCATCTAAATCAACCTATCAAAAATAAAGCATGCAACACAATAAATATGCTGAGACACATATTTCAAGAAAAAAACCCTTTCGGGTAAAACCTTTATTTCACTATGAATATATAAATCGCAACTTACAATTACATAGAGAAATCTGCAATGGATCAACGTGCAGCCAACCCACAAAGACACGCAGTCTTGAAATCAGGAAGAGAATACACGCAGCACCCTCCAAGGACTCGCAGCCCAAACAACAAAGGAAGAACCGCAGCTCTCCTCAATGACACTCAGTTATAACACTTTGTAGAGACTCCCTCAGCAATGACAGGCAGCCATCAGTTGCAAAGATCTCCCCACAAAGATTGAACAATAGCAAAGCTTATGTTCTAGGGTTCCAAAAGATTCACAAAAGTAATTGGGATTTTTGCGTGCGAATCAAAAAGATGTTTGGCACATAAAAAATTGAAGTCTTTTTGTGTTTGAACTCTTAGAAACGTTTTCTCAAAGACTTGAAAAATACACCACCGAAATAGGAATATATATAGGAAATTTGAGTTGGTGGAAAAAATCTCAACAGATCTGATCGAGATTATCAAGACCGAATCAGTTCAATTTTGATTCCGAATCGGTCCGGTATCAGATCGATTTGTTTTTCAAAATGACCTCATTGGTTCGGCTTCAATCCGGGGTTTACTGGTTTTGATACACATCGGATCGGTCCGGGTTACCAGTAAAAAAAATTTCTTTTTATAAAACCTCATTTTGCTTAAAAAAACTTACTTCTTTCTTTTTATATAAACATTTTATAAAAGTTTCCCAATACTAAGTATTAAACTTTAAGGGACTTAAAAACAAAACTTTATCAAGTTCATTCTCGCAGAGGTTATAATGTTGAAGACGCTTTGATATTTTGATCTGTTGATGTAGATGCGATCTTGAATTTCTTCAACGGTGTAACGGCGTATGACATACATATTGATAATGGACAAAAATATCCTTACAGATCAGAATAAGAGCTCTCATGAACATCGTGCAAGATGTGCGAAACCTCTGAGGGGTGGACACATCTGAGGAGAGGGATAAGGAATCCCCTTTTATATAGGATATCTCCTATAATTGAGAATTTAGCGGATCTGATCCTCAGCTTTCTCCTATCTAACTTCGACTCTGGAAGCTCTCCCTCTCTGATGTATCTGATAAGAGGATCCATCCATGAGGCTCCCATACTCATATTTAGGAAAGGTTTAGCAACGTCTTCCTCTTCAATGGTCGATTTGAGCAGAATCTCAACTGGTACTATTCTCCTTATTTTATCCTTGTTGCTGAGGTCAATTTTGCGAGTGCATCAACTCGGTTATTGTTTAGCCGAGGGATCCTCTTAATCTTTACTTCTTTAAATCTTTCTAGCATTGTTCTTACCCTCTTTAGGTATTTGGATATCCTTTCATCTTTGGCCTCGTACACCCCCAACATTTGGTTCACTACTAATCTTTAATCACTGTGGAGTAGGAGCTGACCGACATTAAGGAATTTTGCCAAAGAGAGACCCGCTATTAATGCCTCATACTATGACTCATTGTTGGAAGATTTAAATTTGAACCTCAGAGCATATTCAATATCGATACCATCTGGTGCTGACAATATCAGCCCTGCTCCATTTACACTTTCACAAGACGACCCATTAATGAAGAGGTTCCAAATGGTTGTATTTGAAGAGAAGTTTCCCTGTGATAGGGTCCCTTACTTAAAGAGGTATCTCTCCTCCTCATTCTCAACTGCTCTTTGTCTGACTTTACTTGACTCAACCTCGTTCGAATCTCGAAAGAAATTTCTGTCTGGTTTAACTAGACCCCATGAATCTCCTTAACATCGGCCTCATCCCAGGTAAACTCAACTACAAAGTTTGCGAGTGCCTGTCCCTTGATGGAAACCCTGGGTTGATAAAAAAATATGGTATTCCCCTAACTCGATTGCCCAGGTCATTAGCCTTCCCAACTTTTCAGGCTTATGTAGGACCTGTTTGAGTGGGGAATCAGTGAGGACGACAATGGAGTGGGATTAGAAGTATGGTTTCATTTTCCTTGAAGTATGTATCAAAGCATTATCTAACTTTTCAATTCGTGGGTACTTCTGATCATATCCTTGGAGTGCTTTGCTAATGAAGTACATAGGTCTCTGCACTCGATCCTCTTCTCTTACTCTAGCAATGCTGATGGCTAACTCTAAGACAACTAAGTACACATATAACTTCTCACCCTGAATTAGTCAGGATAGTAGTAGGGGATACCCAAGGTAGGACTTGAGCTCTCTAAAAGCAATGTCACATTCCTCATTCCATTCAAAGGCCTTTCTAAGAACTTTGAAAAAAGGAAGAGACTTATCTGTGGCTCTTGAGACGAACCTGTTGAGTGCAGTAACTCTTTCGGTTAGCCTCTGAACGTCTTTGATAGTTCTGGGTGTCTTCATTTCTAGCAAAGCCTTGATCTTCTCTGGGTTAGCCTCTATTCCCCTTTAGTTGACAACGAATCCCAAAAAATTTCCAACTCCTACATCGAATACACATTTGATCAGGTTGAGCTTCATTTTGTATTTGTCTATGGTGTCAAAAGTTCTTTTAAGGTTGGCCACATGAGTATCGGCCTTCAGACTCTTCGTCAGCATATCGTCCACATAAACTTCCATGGATTTGCCTATCTAATCTTCGAACATCTTATTTATAAGACTTTGGTAAGTAGCCCCAATATTCTTCAGGCCAAAGGGCATAACCTTGTATCAATAGGTCCCCTTGTCTGTAATGAAGGTTATCTTCTCTGACTTTGTCGAGTCCATGAAGATCTGATTATACCCCGAATACGCATCCATGAAGCTTATGAGCTCATATCCTGCTATGTCATCCCCCATCTGATTTATACGAGGTAGGGAAAAACTATCTTTTGGGCAAGACTTATTTAAATCAGTGAAGTCTATGCACATCCTCCATTTCCCATTACTCTGGGGTACTATGACAGCGTTATATTACCACAATGGGTATATGACCTCTCTAATAAACTTGGCCTATTCAAGCTTTCTAACCTCATTTCTGATGACATCATACTTCTCTCTTGAGTATACTCTTCTTTTCTGCTTGATGGGCCTGGCATCTTCTACAATATTGAGTTTATGGCACATAATCTCAGGATTAATACCTGGCATGTCTGCATGGCTCCAAGCAAAGATACTTTATCTCTTCCTTAATAGTTTTACTATCTCTTAATTTATTTCAAGTCTTAGGGCTTTACCGACTTGAATGGTTTTTTTCGTCTCGTCCTCATTGAGGACGATGGATTTTACCTCCTCTGTGGCCTCTCCCTTTTTGAGATTTATTTCATCTCTAGGATCAAGTGGGTCGATGTTGTACGTGGTTGTTGCCCTCTTATGAGCCTCTCTCTCTCTCTCTCTCTCTCTCTCTCTCTCCTCTACAGAGTTGAAGTAGCGTTCTCTTGCCGATATTTGGTCATCTTGCACTTCCCCTACTCCATAGGGAGTAGGGAATTTTAGCATTTGGTGGACCGTTGAAGGCATGGCCTCAAACTCCTTGAGTGCTACTTATCCTATGATGAGGTTGTAGGATGAGAAGACGTTTTCAATCATCATAAAGAAATTGATTTTTCTGGTCAACCTCTTATGCCATTCATCTCCCATTCTCACATCCATTTCATACATACCTAATGGATGAACCTTATCACCGCTGAAGCCAATCAAGAGATGATGATAAGGAACAAGCCTAGCTCTGCTGAAGCCTAAGCTCTTAAAACAGGACCAAAACATAACATCAGCAAAACTTCCCCCGTCATCCAGGATCCTCGGAACTTCACACCCATGCACCCTTGTGGTGATGACTAAAGGGTCATCGTGGGTAGCTAAGATGCCGTTAAAATCAAGTCGTGAGAAGTCGACTACGAGGGTGTCCACATTTACTTTCTTTCTCTTCTCTTGTTTAACTTATGTAAATTCCAAGTTCACAACCTCGACTTTGGTCACTGCTTTAACTTCTTCCATGTGGGCCTTACGAGAAGCTACCTTTGAGCCGCCACCTGCTAGTCCTCCACATATAGTGTTTACACCGAAAGATATCGTTTTGACCCTCTTTAGTGGAACATTGTCAGCTTTTTATGGGAGGTCAGGGTCATCATCATCATCATCTGATTCGTCATCTCTTCTGGGAGGGGTATCATCCCGAAATTTATCATTTCTTTTCTTTTGGGAGTCGTCTTTTCCCCCCTTAGAAGCTCTACCATCCAAATACTTTCTGAGCTTTCCAGACTTCAACATCTTCTTAATCTCATCCTTCAGGGTGAAAAACTTGTCAGTCAGATGGCCATGATTTTGATGGAACTCGCACCATAGATTTTTATTTCTCTTATGTGGAGGAGCCTTCAACTTCTCTGGCCATCTCAGGGATCTATCATTCTTTATTTCATTGAGGATGTGTTCCTAGCTCACAGTTAAAAGAGTTAAGTGTGCAAACTTGTCGTATGTAGTCCTCTTCTTTCCATCCTTTTTCCTTTGAAACTTCCCACTTCTACTTCCATTCTCATCATCATACTTTGTAGCCATTACTTCTTCTGCGTTCATGAACTTTCCAGCGATTTCTGGCAACTCGTCCATAGACTTAAGAGGGTCTTCAGCGAGCTTTCAAAGTAGCTTTCCCTTCTGAAGCCCTCTAATAAGGGATGTCATGGCTATGCTCTCTTCATAATCTTCTACCTCTAATTTTTCCTTATTGAACCTTGTGATGTAGTCTCTGAGGCTTTCGGTCTTCCCTTGATTTACATAAAGCAAGTGGGTCATCTTCTTTTTAGGTCTTACCCCAATATATAAGTTGTGGATAAATCGCTCGGCCAACCCTTTGAAATTTTCAATCGAATTTTTAAGGAGAGAAGTGAACCAGATATGTGCATCCCCAGTCAAAGTTCTTGAGAAAGCTCGGCACCTCATCTCATCAGAGATTGAATAAATGTCTGATGCAGATTGATACACTTCAATATGATGGACTGGGTTAGTACTACCATCGTACTTGGGAGACACCACTAGGGGTTTAAATTTGGCAGGGGTTGGGAAGTTGACAATCCTTGCCAAAAATGGTGAGCCCTCTGAAAACCCCCTCTGCAATGGGTCCCATCTTTTTATGAGGTTCCCAATCTTCTCTTCCAGCCTTTGGATGAAATCATTCCATGGTCTGGCAACGCCGTCTTGGTCGAAGTTGTCCCTAGCCACTTCTAAAGGGTGGACTGAGGGTTCCCCAGCTACTGCGCACTATCGGTTGTTGACCTTCCCCTGACCACAATCTCGGCCATATGGGGGTCGGCCATAATGAGGTCAATGCTCACCACCTTCCCTTTATGAGCCAGTTATGCTTCTTAACCTAGATAGCCTCTGCCTCAGATTATTAACTGGGTCGAGCCTTTCAAAGGCTGACCCTCTACTTAAGCGATCAAAAGTTAACCCTCCCTATCGTGCATCACCATATTTCCTTTCACACCGACCTCGGCTCTGCTATATAGGACATAAAGTGTTGTTTGAGATGTCATACGGCTCCCAATAGTCTGTCGAGGCATCCTCTGCCCTAATGTCATTGTACCTATCCTCAGGGTAAGGGTTTCATTGCCTCCCCAAGCATAAATGCCTAGGGTCAGGAACATCCCTCCTTCGCTGAGTAGTAGGTTGGTCCTTTCGTAGTGCCTGGGGCAGTCCCCTGGCCTCATGCTGTGGCTGAGCAGCCGCCAGAGTAATCGTGTCCGGTGAGACCCCAGGTGGTCTCATTATTATGTTTTGGCTTAGCTGGGCAAATTTCTCATGCGTCACTTGTTGAGTTGTAGCCAAGGACTTCAAGGCTGCTTCCACCTCAACCATCTCTAGTAGTGGTGGTGCCTTGTTGGAACTGGGTCCTCCAACACCAGATGGTGGACGAGGAGATGGAAACTCCGGTGCCATATATTTGAGCTTTTTATGAGAAGACTATGGAGCCTATAAACCTTAAGGGACCTTTTCAATTGTGAGACAGCACCACGCGAAGGGTGAGGCCTGGTTCACCACCAGAGTCTCTAGTGAGGTTAAGGAGCTATTGAGGAAGATATAAATCATCTCGTTCCCACAGACATCCCCAGCTTGATGATGCTGTAAACACCACCACCAGTAAGAGGTGTTGAGAAGCTCAAACTAGCAATAACAATGGCAACATAAGAGTAAATATCTAGTAGAGGGAGGCGAGGAGAAGAGGAGAAACACTAGTATATAAGTGGTTCAGCTAATCAAGCTTACGTCCACTATGAGTGTGTGAGTAATTTCACTAGATGAAGGAACTAATGGCCATGGATACAATCTCACAAGCTTTTTTTCTGCTACTGTGTAAACCAATAAAATATCAGCTAGGATTGCAACTATCGATCCTTTTACAAGGTAGAGGAATACCTCTATATATAATGCTTGGGGGTGTAATGTACCCCCCAAGAATGCAATGAGCATGTTTATGAGGATTCAACCAGTATGATGATGATACATGGCTGATCTTATGTAAATAATGATGACCACAATATTCCCTCATGCGAGGGGAATGATTCGGTTATAACTTATTTGCTCACGTATTCTAAACCTTATATGTTCTTGCATATGTTTGGACTTGTGTCCTTGACTGATGTAACCTCAGCATGGAAGAGTACGAGGTTGGTGTAGCTCGACGATGTTACTTTATCTTGTCAATATCTATGATGACCTCGGCTGGAAAGACTGGCCGAGGTTGAGCACGAGGTGAGATATAACGTCGGCTCAAGCAGAGTAGGATGTCGACAATAACCTGTCCCCATAAGGCGCTGTTGACCTCGGTTGTTGCACAACTAAGGTTGGTAAAATAGAGCCGAACTTGCAGAATACGACCTTTCTTATGGCAGTTATGAGCTTCTTGTCAACTCGGCAGTGAGACAGGCCGAGGATAGTGGCTCTGAGTACGAGGGTGCACTTTGGGCATATCAAGGATAGCATTGAATGTCCAGTCCAAAAAGAAAAAAACGAATTTTTATTTACTCTAACTCTGAGTTTGATTTTCAGGTTAATGATCTTTCCATGATTGCAAATAATTCTCAAATTTAACAAACAAAATTCTTATAAACAAAAGAGTTTAGAGAAAAATAAAAATGATAATTAGGGAAATAATGTTTGTGATGATGAGATGAGATGTTTTGAATGTGAGGGGAAAGGACACAAACCCATGAGTATGCCTCTAGGCTACAAAGATAGGTCAAGGGCAAAGATGCCTACAAAGCCACTCTTAGCGATAGTGACATCGAGTTGGTGGATTACAAACATGAACCATGTCTTACATTCATGCATAGTCATGTTAGTACCTAGACCATGTCCCATGTCGGTGAGGACATTTCTAAACATGATATCCTCAACACCGAGAGTGAGAGAAATGAGGCGATTTTGAGTGAGGGAGAAGATGGTCTTCAATACGTCTTTCGTGAACTTCTCAAAGAGTCACTGAGAACTAAAAAGAAAAATAGGTGTTTAATTCTCAGGGTGGGTGATTTGGAGAAGGAAGTGAATTTTTTGAGAGAGTATGAGGCGTCGTTAATCCAACTCGAGAAGTTGATGTTTCTTTATATGAAAAATTGATTTTGGTTGGTAAAGAAAATACCGTTTTGACCAACATTGTGATTAGTCTTATGAGAGAACTTTAAGATTCATTGGATACTCGTGAGAAACTAGAAGACCAGGTATCCCAACTCGAGATTGATCTCGAATGTGCCCGGGAGATCAAGGTCACTTTAAAGGAAACATTTAATAAGGTTAGAAAGATGTTCCTCGATC
Source organism: Sambucus nigra (assembly GCA_949130495.1). NCBI lineage: Eukaryota > Viridiplantae > Streptophyta > Magnoliopsida > Dipsacales > Adoxaceae > Sambucus > Sambucus nigra. Next base: position 7,835,993 of record OX422207.1, on the reverse strand, counting down.
CAGTATTAGGCTTTAATGAGAGGAAAGTAATAGGTTATGACGGTGCATCCACTTCTAATGCCACACTCAAGTCGGTTCTCAAGGCTATGATCAATTTTTATGTCCCTCGTCATAATCCACCTAGGAGACCGAACCCATCAAGGAGAGAGCGTCCTTGTCATTTTGATTAAGGTATACCCAATCCGATTTATGTTTGTTCCTATTGAAAATAAAGAGGTCACCTTAGGGAGTTTTGTTTTAAGCTGGGGAGAATTTCACACACGTATGTTCCCTAGTATTCTCCCACACAAGTTCACACATGTGTTCTCGCACGCACTCCCACATGAGGTCTTACTCATGCTTCCACATGTGATCGTAGAGATTTTGAGATTTTTTAGAGCAAGTTGAGTTTTTGGTCAAAACGTCGCAAAATTTGATTGAGGAATTTCAAAGGATGCATATTCCGGTTGAGAACACCTCCCAAACCAATGATTGAGTTTGGGTACTTTATCTAGTATAGGGTAATTATCAGGTTCATATAATTTATCTTTATTGCTATATGGTATTTGTATTGCATTTATATGCTTTTATCTTGAAAAATGCAAAAATATTTTTGATTTTTAAGAAAAAGTTTGAATGATTAAAAAACAAATTATTTTTCATAATTTTTTTGAAAAAGATTAAAATATTTTTGTGTTTTTTATTTTTCACCATATATGGATGTGCATTTAAGATATTCGGATCACCCCTACATTCCATTCATTCATGTGACTTTTTCATTTTGTTTTAAAACATGGATTTGTTTCTTTAGTGTGCTTAATAATGTGAGGATATCATTTTGTTGTTCATTGAAGATTACAGTCTTCATGCTAGACTCTTTATCACCTTTATTGCACATATGCATAGACTTAGTGAACATTGTATTTACTTATCATGTGTCAATTATAGTGTTTTCATCTCAATAATGTTTAATAACGAACTAAATGTAATACAAAAAATTTGTGCTTGTAAGAACCATTGCCTAGATTTCGTTTTTCGAAAAATTTATTATATTCTGAGCAATGGAAAGGGGCTACGAAAGAGCATTTTTATCTTTGAGTTAAAACCCAGCATTTGCAAAAAGAGCCTAAAAGATTAATGATGCAAAAAAACAAAATTGTCAGGGCCATTTTGTTTCATTGATGCTTCACTACATATGAGCATTATGATATCTTCAAAAATATTGGGAGTGCATTCTTATATATGTGATATTTTGAGGGTGTTATAATGTAGAAAATCGATGGGTTTGCACAACGGACTTTCTTAAAAAATATTAAATAGTTTGATGTTAGTGATTTGAGAAGCATTTAAATTCATGGCATATTGCATAAGTGAAGTCAATTTCAATTTGTTCAACACTTTTACACCAAAGGGTGAAATTGAGTTCTTTCTTTAGAAGTATCGCATGACTTCGTGGGACTTTGTTATGTATGCCTATGTTTATTTGCTCGTGAAAAATGTTCACAAATTTGCATTTTGTTATTCATGATTCAAATATTTCAGTTTTATTCCATGGTGTGTTGTATTTATTCATTTTATATTTCTTTATTCTTATAAAATTAAAAAGAGGCATACCTTCTTCGAGTTTCTTTCATTTGAAGCTTCCTTTTGGAATTTCATCGCATGTGCTAAATTGATTTTCTTTGAGATGTTATTTATTTTTGAGTTATGCGATGTTAACATTTCAGGATTAGTTATAAACCCTTTGCCTATTACAAAGAAAAGGGGGAGAACAGATTGAGGGAGAGTTTAAGTTTTCTTTAAACTCGTATGTGTCATGGTATTTCTTTTATCTCAAATGTGTAGGTCACTTCCACCTTGATGATCATTTCATAAACCACACAAGATGAAGACTTTCATTTGAAGATTGAAACATTTATGCATTTCCATTGCTTGTTTTGGGAGGGCATTAGTTGTATTAGTCTTAGGGGCCAATTTTGGCTTCAGTCTGTGTTTTTGTACTAGAATAACACAAGCGAGAGATTTGTAAGAGCAATTTTTATAATTGCACATTTTATTTTTACTTGGCTTATCCCGTTACACCCCATTGCACCTTAATGACTACTTTCACGTATTCGAAGAGAATAAGTTGATGACATTGGAAGATTGAAGATCGTTTGACATAACATCATTCAAAAAGCTTATTAGGTGGTTTGGTAAAGACTTTATTTATCCAGGGCTTATTTTAAAAGAGTTTACATTTAAAAGTTTTCAAAATATTTTAAAATGTTTTTTAAAAGGTTTTTGAAAATTTCTCCAACTCGTTAGAATGAGATTGACATGTCATTAGAATGAGTTGCATATGGTCATTAGAACGAGGAACCCACATTTAAACGATATTTGAGCGTCGCCTTTTTGGGTACACTCTGGAATATCATTCGAAGTTTTATTTGAAACACGTTCGAACGAGATGAGGTATACCATTCGAATTAGTACGTGAGTTTTTATTTTTTAAAACAAATCTTTGCAAATCTCTAATGCTTATCTCTTTGCAACGACATTCCTTTTAAATAGAGTTAAGGGATTAGAGCTTTAGAAAACCCATTTTCGACTTTTAAACAAGCCTTTTTAAAGTTGTTTTTGTGATCAAACTCTATACATTTTTCATCCAAACCCCTTGGGTATTTGAAGATCACTTTTCCAAATAAACAAGAACACATTAAAAGTTCAAAAACCCTTGTAGATATTTTCTCTACTCCTAAATTGTGGAGTCGAGGCACTACTCCTGAGGAAGAGAGGGTTTGAAGATTCCTGAGGCTGATCGGTGGATACCGAGGCAAGAGCTGCTTGTTGTGGGTAGTGATGGACTGTATCATTTTCTATTTAAGATTTGAAGACTCATGTGCATTCTACTTAGTGGATATCTAAGTAGTTTGTAAGTCATTATGTGTCTGTCGTATTCCTTAATAGTGTTGAAATTAAAAGCTTGGCCCAAAAGGGATTTTTTCTTCAAATTATTCTTCTACTTGTTTGGTTTGGAATTTGGCTTCATAATTAATACTGCATGTTCACTAAATTAAATCAAGGTAGAATTTCATAAAAAGGGAATTTGTGTGTTTGGCCTAAGCTACGAGTAATCTGTATAACCCTATTTTCTCAGTCGTCATCGGCCAAATACTGTAGCTATTGTGATTTCTATGGACACACTCTTTAGAACTATTTTCAGAATATAATTTACACTCCCTATTATCAGAATTTCAATTACTCCCAAATGTGGCACAATTACTATGTTTTCCCAGAAAAAATTTCAAACAAAGAAGTAATGGGAAACTAATAATTTGTCTAAAACCAATAAGAAACCTCAACATTAGGGTCCTAAACCTTCTTCTAAATTAACTGGAAAAAATGGTTTAAAATTAAAACTAGTTTGGGTTAGAAATGGTGAGTTATTTCCCCATCCAAGATGAAATTTAGTTAGTACTACTCTTGGTAGAAAAATCACCAAAGGAGGAAGGTTTTTTGACTCGGGGAGTTCCAAAAATATGACTCGAGATGAATAACTTCTTACTAACATATCAAACTACTCTAGCAAAAATGTTATGTTTGGTAATAATGAGTCATCTCGAATCATTGCAAATGTATCTATCAAATTGTAAGGACTGCTATAATCTATTATGTGTTACCCAAGAATAAGAAAGTTTTAAATTTTGTTTGTGGAAGTAAAGGACATTTTAAGTTATAAATTGAAAAGAGGGTAAAGTTTCCTAATGAGGAAGTAAATGATATTCTTAGTTCTAACCTACATGAATTAATGAAATTATGATTTATGGGGGGAGTTGCATGACATCTTTTGTTTAGATGTAACTCATTTTAATCATGAACTAATTGAGAATAAAGAAGAATATGCTCATTTGTTGATAAAACTAATTAAATTTGATAATTAAGTACTTATGCAAGTGCTGGAATGATATTTCTTGATTCAATGCTACCTTATGTTTATTATATATTCGTGTCATAATCTTTGTAGTTATATGTCACTCTGATGATTTAGGGCAAAGGTTTTTGAATAATGTAAAAAAGGCACCTCCTAAATCTAGTTAATGTAGGAGATGACATTTTATATGGCTAGTTTATATGATTTTATTGGTAGTTATCTATTTTATTCTATCTTATTCATATTGTTTACTTGTTTTCTATTTGAGACAATATAAGGGGCGAAAGACTACATCTCATAGATTCAAATATACTATATTTGCATATTTTATTCATTTTGAACATATTCTTCTAACTTGATCTTTTGAGATTGATATTTCTTATCTTATGAAGGTATTCACAAGTATGTTAGGGTAATTGTCTATAAATAGTCAAGTGATGTATATTACACTTTTCTTTATTTTTGGCTCTAGGATGGGTAAGGGTAGTTAGATACTTTATTATAATCTTTAGGATTTTTTTTCATAAGATTGACCTTGATGTACTCGAATGGTTTTGTCACAAATATCTAAAGGGGGATATTGAAAGATCCTAAATAATCGACTCCTCGAATTGTCTAAGTCCATACTATTTGGTGCTTCATCTAATTTGGATATTGTGCAAATCATTTTAATGTTAGTCGGGAATACACTCATGGTACATCGAGTCGCCCAAGGAAGATCGAAGATGGAAGACCAATCAGAATTCATACATAGTAAAAACTCTAAGATCAACCAAGGATTTAGGTTACACACACACGACATATATACATGCATATTATTTGCTCACATTATTCTACATATGTGTTATATTGTATTCTTGACATTATATGATTTTATTGAGAACTACTTTTAAATGCCTTTTTTTTTTGAAAATTCAGTTTATAAACTGAAATAAATTTTCTTTAAGAAAAGTAATTTTCAACAATTATTTTTTTTTTAAATTAGTTTTGAGATTTTTTAAATTAGTTTTACCATTTATTTTGAATGTGCACATTTATTTGAGAGAAAACACGATTTGTGTTTTCTCTCTCACACATTTTAGGAGTTTTTCATCCTTATATATTCTTTGATCCTGGGAGAAGGTTGACTGCTAAATGTAGTGCCAACATATAGTAAATGTAACACCCCGTATTTTTGAGGTAATTATAATTATAATTAAAATTTAATTGTTAATTTGGAGAAATTATTCTATTTGGAGATTTTTTTTTTTAATTTTGAAGATTCAATTTATTTGGGTAATTAAGATTTAAATTAATTCAGGTTATTTCTTTTAAAATACATGTGCCGTAAATTGAGGGTGAAATTGGTGATTTTAGTTAAGTAACTCGGATGATGATTCTGAGTGCACGGTTGATTCCGAATAGGTCAAGATAGTAAAACAAGAGTACCCGAGGGTCGTAATCGGGTCTCTGGGCATTTTTGGGCATAACCGGGCTCACACGGGGGTGTTTGGGCCATTTTAATTTATCTCATAAGCTTAAAAGCGGGATTACTGAAATAAAACCTAATTGAAGGAATTGGGGAAGTCATAACTGAAGAATAGAAACCCTAGAGTTGCAGAAGAAAACAGAGGAAGAAATTGGGGATCTTTTGGGAGACAAATCGAGGAAGGATTAGTGTGTTCTTCATCAAATCGCCATCTACTTCAAAGGATCAGACCCTACGAATTTATCAAGGCAAGTAGTTTAACTTTATTTCATTTAATTTTCAGTATTACAATTCATATCCTGGTGAGTGTAAATCAAAATCACAGAAATAAGATGTTTATGAATTGGTGAGATTAAGCAGATTAAAAGCAAAATTAGTGTTAATATACATTCCTAGGATGTAATAATCTTAACTCTATGACGAATACAGTAGTATGGAAGTTTAAATTTTGGATTATAGAGATGAAATTACAATCGGTTGAATAAAATTCGAAAAAAAACCCAAATCGATAAACATTAGAGTTATGTAAATTGATTGATGATTCAAGGTTATAAGGTGTTTAGAACTTATTATTTCATGAATTGGAAGTTGATTGAGATTGAGAAAAACATGAGAGAAGGAATGGAAAAGCGTACGGTTCATCATTGGTGGAAACATAATCGGGGAAGAAGATGAATACCTGCTCAATCGATCGATCGATCAAATTCATCAATCGATCGACCCCTTCAGTTATTATAAAACATGAGGTTGTAGATATTTATGTCACGATCGCGTGGGTGCTAACCTCGTACTTTTCTGATTTTTTTTAATTAGTTATCATTTTTCTACGATAGGGGGCGTGAGACCGACATATTTAGGAAGAAATAAATTTGGGTTATTCTGAGATATTCATGGATGGGTGAAGGACTGAGGAAAATGTTAACGAACATTATTTTATCCGTGGATTGAATAGGGTTGAATACGAGGTATGGATTTAGACGTGTTTAGGATGAATAACACTAAAAAAAATATGAACGGATTCATATGGAAATTTCGAATGAAATTAGGACACGGACAAGATTGAGAAGTGCTTAGTATCCTGAAATAAAAATATAAATGTAAGGTCATACTTATAGAAATAAGGGTTGGTGTCATGACTCAGATTTTTAGGCTAGTGCGACGGGAGTTAGGCACAGAGTAGCCAGTTTAATTGACTATAAATATATACAATAAATTCTTGAATACTGAATTTAATAAAGGGTGTTTTACCTAATAGTGGGACTTGGTGTGATAACTCTAAACGGTGAAGATACGGACCAAATGAGTGAGTTGGGGTATTTTAGTTGGGTGACACTACATTAATAAATTAATTAATTTGAAATTGATTATATTAATCGGTGTATGTTGAAATGTAATGAACTTGGGGGATGAGCGAACCTATGACTTAGATCCATAGGATATGAGTGAATTACCTACTGCAATATTTTAAAGGATAATTGGCACACTTCGAGTAGTGAGGGATACTCGAGAATATATGATAAGAAGTGTAATTGGAATCAAATAATACGTAGGATATTCGGGAGATATATATGCTATGTATGGAATATATGATATAGGTTATGTGTATACCTATAATGATTTGCATGATTTATTATGTGTATGACATACCTACCATACTTTCTATCACGAGAGGTTTTGAATGAGACAGTCTTATCTTGAGGAGCCTTCGAGGGGATACTTGACTTGTACCTCAGAGCATATGGCCTATGGAGGACATGTTGGTGAGTTGATAAGTTTGGGTGAAATGGGTGCATAGGTATGTGCGTAGCCCATAAAGTGTAACACCCCGCCTAATAAGATACCGGGCGATCACTCCAATATTAAATTAAAACAGGAGTTTCATATGGATCATTCTTAGCATCACTGTCGAAAATCCATTTAATTAATAATATCCTATTAGGTGAGCGTTAAAAACTTTTATCTAACTACTCTTTTTAGCGACCAAATAAAAACATCCACAATTAAATGCTAATTGAACTGAAATGAAAATGAAATAAATTAAAATAACTGAACACTCAGTCCAAATATACAACCATATCGAATGTTTTACTGAAAGAATAAATAAATGCAATTGAGCCATTGGCTCGAATGTTTATACAATATCTCCTATCTAGAGTACAAGGAGAGAAACGCCTACCGATAACCTGCAAGCATCCACAGCTGCTGCAGCAGACTTCTGACTCGAAAGAATTTCCATCCAGGCGTCCCTGTGTCTGGACACCTATATATATATAGTATAGAGAAAGAAAGGAGAGTAGACAAACGGGTCAGGGCCCGAATGTTTTGAAAATATTTTGCAAGTGCATAAATGCTTTATTTTAAGAAAAATAGTTTTATCTCATATTTAAATGGGTATCGCACTCTCATGAGATACCCCTCACCTCTCCTCTAACAGTGCACACCTAGTGCATCCCTATAAACATCCTAGTCAAGCTACCCTGCTAAACTAGTCTAATACCCAACCACTATCTAACCTAGATAGTCAAACAGATGTACTAAGGGCTAAACTTCACTCTAATCTCGACGCTATGCCATGTTCGTGCGTGGGGTGTCTCACGAAGCGAAATCCAAACAAGGAACCCCCCCGATACACTACTATGCAGCAAGGTCGATCTTTGAGATCCGCCAGTCCCTCAGTACAAAAAGATATATATAATATATATACCATAAACATTTAATAATATTAGAGCACTAAGGATTAAACTTCTCCCCAGTCTCAACACAATGCCATATTCGTGCGTGGGGTGTCTCGCGAACTGAAATCCAAACAAGGAACCCCCCCGATACACTACTATGCAGCACGGTCGATCATCGGGATCCATTAGACCCTCGACACTCGATTTATACATATACGTACATCTACAATATACGTCCGGATAATATCTCCCGGACTGAGGATTACTTGATACATATAGTATTTATAAATACTTATCCTTTTCATTTCAAAAACTTCCATTTCCCTTCTCATATCCAGGAAATGTATTTATAGAAACCAATTCATTATCATGAATTGCTTTAACAAATCATATACTTTTTGAAAGCCAATTTTATTAACATAAAAATGCTTTTCCTTTATCAATTATCCCATTTCCCTTTTTATACTCAGGAAATGTATTCAAAGACATTTTCATTATCATAAAAATTATTTGATCATAACATATGCTTCCACATCCCTTCTTCCATCCGGGAAGTGTTACCGAAGCCAAATAATATAACCCATTTCCCTTCCTATATCCAGAAAATGTAATTAAAGCAAATCCATTATTATGAACTTCTTTAATAAACGCGTTCTAAGACCGCCCGTCCGGATTTCTCCACCGTGCGCGCCCCTAAATGGCTATCATCTTCTAGGGCCTCCAAGACAACCTGGGATCCTATATCGAAAGACATTGGGAAGCGACCATGTGCTTGCGGGATAGTCAAGACCACACCCGGAATCTCCTAACCAGCGCAGAAAATATAACAACAAACGCTCACATGGCCTATAGGACTATATGCACCCTACATCATTAGCCAGGGGGCTTCACCATACGAACGCAACTTCCCTTATGATAGCGATTTAGAGAGGTGTGTATCCTCATTTTTATTATTCATGAAAATCATTTGTCTTTCCATTTTGAAAACATTTATATTTTATTTTCAAAATCATTTACATCATATCATATATACTTTAATCACATAGTATATACATATACCATATATTCATCCTTGAATATACATAAATGGCCATATTTTCCAACTATATATAACGATGACCATTAATCCCAAAGATTCCCTCGAGGAATCATAATCATGCTTTCATATAAGCATGATACTAAACCCAAAGTATTTCCTTACTTTGTTCAATACTAATTACCTCAATCATCTCTTAAAGGTTTATTTATCCTCAAAACCCTTATTTAGGAATCCCCATAAAAATCCCAAATGGTAATTCAACTCCCCATACTCTTAAAGGGAGAAAACTAGAAATTCTGGCCTAAGCGAATCGTTTCGCCCCTTTAGCGAATCGATTCGGATGGGCGAATCGATTCGGTTCCCAATCCGAATCGATTCGGAAAGTATTCTGCAAACAGGTCTGTAAATGGCGAATCGATTCGGTCTGTACCCGAATCGATTTGTCCCATTGCAGAAACCCAATTCCCCTTAGGCGAATCGATTCGGCATGTACCCGAATCGATTCGGCTTGTTCGAGGGTCACAGTTTGGGCGATTTTTCAATCTCCAAAATACCCAAAATTCAATCCAATATCCATTTAAATCCTAACTTGGTTTTATTACTACAAACCCAAAGTTTTTATATCTCCTCAAATTCTTTAGAGGTCCTAACAATTCTTTTGATAACCCCTAATATCTATCTCCAATAAGTTCTAACTAATGATTTCAGTCTCGGACAGCTTTCCGTAGAAAAATCACTATAAATCGAAAAAAAATCAGAAAAATACGTGGTCGGCGCCCACGCGACCGCGTCGAAAATATATACAATTTTTATTTTTTGACCAAGAGCCGAATCGATCCGCTTCTAGGCCGAATCGATTCGGTAAGCACGCTGCCTACACTATTCATCGTCTTCTCCGAGACGGTTTCGGCCATTAAAGCTTCTCCCAAGCTTTTGTCGCCTCACCCAACGTCCTACAACCTCAACCAACTACAAATACCCACATATTAAGGGTTCTAAACATCCTAGAACCCTAAACCACCAATTAATTTTACATAAAACCTAAGTTTCTCCAATTAACCAATTTTAGGGGTTTATTCGTTTTATCTCCCGAAAACCCGTTTTATCCACGAATACCCAACCCAAAATCATTAGGGTTTGTTATACCAACTATGATATGAGATATTTATGCTCAAAAATAAATAAAGCAAGTAAACACTTGCCTCGTGGATAAAATCCGACGACCTCGAGTCGAATCCGGCGGAGTTGGCCCGAGATCTCCCATTTCTTCTCCTCTTTCTCCTTCCTCTCTCTCTTCTCTCTCTTTTCTTTATTTCTTTCTCTTTTATTTCCCTCTCTTCCTCCTTTTATAAGGAGAAACGGGTTTTAAACCCTTAAAACCCAAAAACGACTCGTTTACCCAATTACGAGTTACTTTTACCTCTAAAATTACCCGAAACTCATTTTCGACAATCGGACACTCTTTTCCGACTATCTCGGACATTCCGAGACTTGTGGCACAGTCAAAATTTCCATCCGAGGTACTTGAACGCAAATCACTATTCTAACCCAAAATAATTAAATGCAGTAGTCTTACTCAAAATCTTACCTCTTTTGTCGCTATACTCCACGGCGACATATAATTAAATTACTTCGACCTATATAGTCCCAAAATAATTTATAACACCCTTCGAAAATATTTAAATCCTCGAAAATCCCAAAAATCACTATTTCGAGAAATTCTCCCAATTCCAAATTATACTTAATTATGGAATCTAATCATCTCCAAAAGGGAGGGTTATTACATACTCCCCCCCTTACAACAGAATTTCGTCCTCGAAATTCAGATGCAAGTTACACCCGCTAACTAGGATTACTACAAATCCTAAAGCTGAAGGGAAGGATACTAACCTAATGGTTCCTAACCATACACTATGCGGCTATCGCAATCATAAAGTGACTCTAATACGTCACTTAATACCCATCCTCTAAAATTCCTCTTGGCATGGATTTAAATCTTGCGTACTACTCCTATCTTAACTAGGCGGTATACCAAACCACCTTACCAAGGTGCCCATACACCTTCCTAACTTTTGCACATCTGCACATTCGTAGCGAACATCTGACACGTAACACTCTCTCCCAATAAGGGTCTCCTTTCCTCGGTGTAATACTCACCTATGGGTCCTTCCAACCTGTGAAATTCCAACTCCTAACCTCGGCGCTGCTAACTCTAGCGAACCTACATCCTAACAAGGCTATAATCTATGCGTCACCCTACCTACGCGAAACTAATATAATCCTAAGTATGTCCCTAGTGCCCAAGGCCTCTCTCAACTCCCGACATTTTCTTGGTTTCGTGCGTGGGACGTCTCGCAGAGCGAAATCCAAACAAGGAACCCTCCCGTTACACTACTCCATCGCGTTGTCGGTCATCGAGATATAACGGCCCAAGGCACACCAGCGGGACGTCCTAAATCCTACTTCGCTAACCTACGAACGCATTCCTATTATCTTATCCTTCCGCCCATACGAAAGGAATCCTAACTAATCAAAGTGCCTACTCTCTGTAGGAACACTACTAACATCACACCGATCAAAGATTTTCTCCAAATTTGCCTTCTTATTAAGGCTTGGCTAACATCCTAGAATCAATTTCTCTAAGTCCTACTCCACCCAACTATTTGTGGTGAGAGGACCACTTTAGTGCTTTTCCATAGCACAATATTTCCATAAGTGTATCATCATCACAGGGCTCATAGACTATAGTGGTTCATCCACACTAATAGACTAACCCACATCCTTGCATCCTATAACAGCTCTCCACTCCCGACGCCATTAAGAGTCATGTGTGGAGTGTCTCGCAAAGCAAAATCCAAACAAGGAACCCCTCCACACATTAACCCTTGACTTCGTTGGTTATGGAGTTCTGTCATTTAAACATGCAACCGGGATATCCCTATCCCCTAATCCAACAAAAAGGTGATCTGAACTCCTATCTCTAACTAAGAGTCATACCACCCTGCGCTCGCACTCATTTTTAAGTCCTTGCGCAAACAATAATGAGCTTTATGTTCAGCTTAACGAAAATCCTGCGGCCTTAAATCATATATATAAGGTCACCATAAACCCAGATCACGATAAGGAAACCTCTTCTCACTGAAGTTCCATTAACCCATAACAAATAAGGTGAACTCAACCTATATCTAGGTGAGACACCACAACAATAACCTGTTCCCTCCAGGAGCCATGGACACGATAGACTTGTCATTTTCAGCCTGCTATCGCTCCGCAATTACACCATAATGTATTAGGCTCCTCATACCACCATTCTCGTATAGACATATAAAACGAGCATCACTAACCAGATATGTATATATATACCATATATCAGCACCCGCCTCTATAGCGAATGAAGAAAAATAAAACTCCGCTACTGCGGACAACACATAGGCATACATGATATAATGTTATCGATACCGCCATAACTCAAATTACCCACACGATTCTAGGGCTAACTAATACCGCGACTTCATCTAGTCACGCCTAATATACCTCCTCAATTGAGGTAAAACTCATAACCACAATTTCATTATAACGATTTCCCCGAGTGGATGTCCAACCATGGGGTCCTCGAACATACCCATTCTTTAGTGAGCCCATCCTCCTTAGAAAGGACTCAATATTCATTGCACCTAACTCACTTAGGTACAAGGTTCACTTAACCATAATACTCTTTATTCACCGTCGGCCTCTGGCTGAACCTTAGGCAAATAATTCCCAAAACAGCATTCTTCTCATCCTGCTGATTCATGGGGACTCACGGTTAAAACCATCCGTAAGATCCCTTTCGAACCCTTATCTCCACGGGGTAATTCAATCTTAAGTATCACTTTCTACCATAGTAGTACTTGGTTGACCATAACTACCATACTTTAGTAGTCATTGCAACAATCCTTAATAGTTGCCTTAAGGAGAGTGGCCTCTACTAAGGTCCTCGTCCCCAACTTTTACCAGCTTCCCCAGCTAAGCTCCAACTCCTGCTGACCTCCGAGCTCCGCACACGATTCTCAACGAGCGCGTAAAAGATTTCTATAATCTCATAATATGGCAGGAGAACGAAATCTCACAATAGAAATCAACAATCCTAGTCCTGAGGCTCTATAACAAATGAGAGCAACGCTGAAAGCGTAGTACGTCCGCACAGATTCCTAAGGACACTAGAACCTGATGCTCTAATACCATCTGTAACACCCCGCCTAATAAGATACCGGGCGATCACTCAAATATTAAATTAAAATAGGAGTTTCATATGGATCATTCTTAGCATCACTGTCGAAAATCCATTTAATTACTAATATCCTATTAGGTGAGCGTTAAAAACTTTTATCTAACTACTCTTTTTAGCGACCAATTAAAAACATCCACAATTAAATGCGTAATTGAACTGAAATGAAAATGAAATAAATTAAAATAACCGAACACTCGTGACACACCCCAACCCAATTACTTATAATTAAGTCTGAAAGTCAAAGTGAGTCAAACCATAATTAATCTAACCAAACCATAAACACGAGTTTTGATTTCACAGTCATCATTGTAAATCCATATAACTGAAAACCTTTTTACAACATCAGAGTAGTCATGCCCATAAAAACTTTCATGAAGGATAAGTTAATTTAATTACATCATTTACATTTACACAAAATCATTGTTTCTCCCATTCCTAGCTAACCCAACCTGACCTCCTAGATTTGGCAGTGACATCGTATTACCTGAAAAATGTGAACATAGGAACCGTGAGCAAAATAGCCCAGTGAATGTATCACTACTATACTATTGCATGAATTTAAATGCAATAAATCATGTCCATATAATTATGTATTAACTTATCCGGCTCATTCATAATGAATGACCAACTTTTTCGAATCATGATTCACATATCCTGTCTAAATAGACAATTCTCCCCCATTCCTGGTCGAGGAGTAACCCCTTGTCATTAATAGACAAATCTCCCCCATTCCTGGTCGAGGATTAACCCCTCATTTCGGTAAACCGAAATGAACAATTTTATATTCATAACATTATGATCAGATTCCTAACAGTATACAAATACATCATTCCAGTGAGTACACTCACCTTGGGTTGTCAACTACGTATCCAGGTTTCCTTCTGGTGGAGCTGAACTGGTTTTATTAGACCTTACACCTGTAAATCCAACTAGATCAGTACTGAAACTCAATCATAAATATTATCCTAACATAATTATGTAAGTTTCCATGATGATACATCAACAATATAATTCCAATTAAGTCACATTCCATAAAACATAGGTAATGGCAAAACAATGATATACATGTTGATAAAGTTACGGACATTCAACCGTAGGAAATACCTTATGAGGAATTTATAACCAAAGTCAAGTAAACATGAAATTATACTCCTCAATGTATATACACATTTAACATGAACTCAAAGTACCCTTTGTAAGGACGAAATACAAACATTCATTCAAGGGGTATCCAGTATGGCCTGAAATTATTGTCTTACATACTTAACCATCCTATATTCCTAAATTGTACAAATACAGGGGTCCAACCTCATCAATATGAAAACATATATGAATATAATATCCAGTACAAGTGACAGTGTAATTTTTCAAGCTTCCTAGGGCAAGTTATGAACATTTCTCTACAACACAAGAAATCTGTCCTACAAGCTCCTCTATTGTTCCTTCAACTTCCAAGAATTTTCATAATTTTTCTCCAGCATAACTTTCCATGATTTTCAACCCATTTTCATTAGACATACTTAATCGTACAGAATTAAAATTTCATAATTGTTTGACTTCATTTGCTATCTCAAAAGCTTGACTAAACTCAGGGCATACCAAAATGAAGTATAAAAACAGAAACCATGTATCAACTTGAAATCATCATTACGGCCTAACCACAAGGATATAAATTCTAAATTTCAGATATGATATGAATATATGAGTCTACTTTCATATCCAATTGGAACATCTCAATTCCAGTAAGCACACAAAGAGATATGCAAGTTTGAATACAAGGGGTTTCAACACAAAGCAATTTTAAGGGTTTCTACACTCAACTTAACATAAGCTTGCATCTAACCATACATATATATAAAGGGCTGAAACTTTCGTAAAATTATGATGATTTATATCATATAAATCAGTAATATAAGATAAATGACAAGAATTTCTATTAGGATTACCTTCAGGGCTTTTTACGTAATTTCCACGGATTTTTCTACACTTTTTCTCCTCACTTTTCTTCCTGAACTTCTACCTTCTCTTTCCTTAAGCTCAAAACCCTTTCATGGATGATTTTGGCTGAAGGATAAGTATATTTCAAGGTTATAAGGTCGGCCAAGGCTGCCTCCGCGGCCAACCAATCAAATTAAACCATTTGGTTTAATAAAAGACAATTTACCACTTAAAGGGAATTGACCAAATTGCCCCTTGTTCGTAATTTCGGTATAACTCTTCACTCGGGCATCCATTTGATGATCCGTTTGTTTTGTTACAACCCTAACTCACATGTCTTCAACTATCTAGTTTTCACCTCAAGTCATTTATAATGTTATAAAGGTGAAAACTAGTCTCTAACAGGAACATTTCTACCGAAAACAACAAAAATTTGTGTCTGTAAATAGTTCGACCTTTCATGATTTATGAAAGTAGGATTATAATAAACATAATCAGTTAACATTAGATATACTAATATCACATTATTCATATCACATAAGATAAGCATGATTTAAATATAATTTATCATAATTATATTCGGGTTGTCACAACCTCCCCCCCTTAGAAAATTTCGTCCCCGAAATTTAATATAAAGGTCACTTACCAAACAAATGGGGATACTGTTTCTTCATGCTATCCTCCATTTCCCAAGTTGCTTCTTTAACTCCATGGCTCATCCACATAACTTTAACTAAGTGAATAACTTTATTCCACAACCCCTGCTCCTTACGATCAATAATTTCCAATGGTTCCTCGATGTACGACAAGTCTTCCTTCAGTTCAATTGGTTGAGTTGTCAACTGATGAGATGGATCCGCCAAATACTTACGAAGCATTGATACGTGAAACACATCATGCAAACGGGATAAATCTGGAGGTAATGCCAATCTATATGCGAGGTTCCCAATTCTTTTCAACACCTCATATGGTCCAATGTATCTTGGACTTAGTTTCCCCTTTTTCCCAAATCTCATAACGCCTTTCCATGGTGAAATACGTAGGAATACAAAATCTCCCTTCTGAAATTCCAATGGATGCTTCCTCTTATCTGCATAAAATTTCTGCCTGCTTTGCGCTATCTTTATCCGTTCCCGAATCATTTTGATCTTTTCAGTTGTCATATCTATCAATTCAGGACCCAAAATTTTCCTTTCACCCACTTCATCCCAACACAAAGGCGTTCTACATCTCCTCCCATATAAAGCTTCATAAGGAGCCATACAAATAGTCGATTGCTAACTATTATTATACGAGAATTCCATCAATGGCAAATGATCATCCCAACTACCTTTGAAGTCAAATACACAGGCTCGTAACATGTCTTCTAATATTTGAATCGTCCTTTCTGATTCCCATCAGTTTGTGGATGAAACGCAGTGCTGAACTTCAAACTTGTGCCCATGGCATTCTGGAGACGAGGCCAAAACTTAGAAGTGAATGTTGGATCTCTATCTGATACAATTGACACTGGTGCCCCATGTAAACGGATAATCTCATCAACGTACATTCGTGCATACTTGTCAACAGTGTAGGTGGTCTTAACTGGAAGAAAATGGGCTGACTTCGTCAATCGATCTACAATCACCCAAATAGAATCATGACCCTTTGGTGACCGGGGTAATCCTATAACAAAGTCCATCGTTATATGCTCCCACTTCCATTCCGGAATAGGCAACGACTGCAATAATCCTGTCGGCTTCTGATGCTCTGCTTTCACTTGCTGGCATACTAAACATTTACCTACGAACTCTGCAATCTCACGTTTCATATTGTTCCACCAGTAATACTCCTTCAAATCTCTGTACATTTCGGTACCTCCCGGATGCATAGAGTAAATAGAACTATGTGCCTCTTCTAATATATCCCTCTTTAAGGGTGGATCATTCGGTACACAAATCCTATTTTTATAACACAACGATTCATCATTCTTAATTTCAAAGTCACTCTCTTTACCATCCAGGACATCTTGTTTCTTCTTCTCAAGGAATGGATCACTGGTCTGCAAATTTCGTATGTGTTCGGCCAACAAAGGTCTCACTGTGACATGTGCTAATAATCCTCCGCTTTTTGAAAACTTCAATTCAATCCCCATTAATGCCAAGTCAAGAATATTTCCGACACGTGCACACCGTATGCAACCAAGAATCCCTGATGATTTTTGACTCAAAGCATCTGCTACCACATTGGCCTTCCCAGGATGATGATGAATGGTACAGTCATAGTCTTTAATCATCTCTATCCAACGCCTTTGTCTCAAATTTAGTTCTTTCTGTGTGAACAAGTATTTCAAACTTTGATGATCTGTAAATATCTCACAAGTTTCTCCATACAAGTAATGTCTCCACAACTTTAAAGCAAAAACAATGGCTGCTAGCTCCAGATCGTGTGTAGGGTAGTTTCGTTCATGCGTCTTTAATTGTCTGGAAGCATATGCTATTACCTTCCCATTTTGCATAAGAACACATCCTAACCCCTGAAATGAAGCATCTGTATAGATCACAAAAGACTCATTCCCACATGGAATAGCAAGTATAGGGGCTGAAACTAACCGCTTCTTTAATTCTTTAAAACTCCTCTCACATTCTTCATCCCATAAAAACTTCACTTCTTTACGAGTCAACTTTGTCAGTGGTAATGCTATTGCTGAAAATCCCTTAATGAATCTACGATAGTAACCTGCCAATCCTAGGAAACTCCTAATTTTTATCACATTCTTAGGACTTTCCCATTCAACAATTGCTTCCACTTTCTTTAGATCAACATAAATCCCATTTCCCGAGACCACGTGGCCCAAAAACACAATTTCCTTCAACTAAAAATCACACTTGCTGAATTTAGAAAACAATTTCTTCTCTCTCAAAATCTGCAATACAAGTCTCAAATGCTTCTCATGTTCCTCCATGCTACGCGAGTAAACCAACACATCGTCTATGAATACTATCACAAATGAATCAATGAAAGCGTGGAATACCCGGTTCATCAAATCCATAAAAACTGCTGGAGCATTATTCAATCCAAAAGGCATCGCCAAAAACTCATAGTGCCCATATCGAGTCCAAAAAGCTGTTTTAGAAATATCACAATCCTTCACTTTCAGTTGGTGGTAACCCGATCTCAAATCAATCTTCAAAAATATAGTGGCCCCCTGTAATTGGTCAAACAAGTCATCGATACGAGGTAGAGGGTACTTGTTTCTAATGGTCACCTTATTCAATTGCCGATAATCAATACATAATCACATTGTCCCATCTTTCTTTTTCACAAATAACACCGGGGATCCCCATGGTGAAACACTAGGCCGAATAAAACCTCTGCTTATCAGATCTTGTAATTGCACTTTTAATTCTTTCAACTCCGCTGGTGCCATTCTATATGGAGCAAGAGAAATTGGACCAGTACCTGGAACTAATTCAATAGAAAACTCTACTTCCCTATCGGGTGGCAATCCTGGCAATTCTTCTGGGAAGACATCAGAAAACTCTCTAACCACTGGTATATCTTCAACTTTAAGTGCTTCCTTACTAACATCAACCACATACGCTAAATAACCTGTACAACCCTTACTCAATAACTTTCTGCTCTTTATTGCTGAGATAAGACAATTAGGGACAACATTCCTTTCTCCTATAAATTGGAACTCGGGTTCACCAGGCAAATGAAATGTAACTTCTTTGCGAAAACAATCAATGGAAGCATGGTATGATGATAACCAATCCATCCCCAATATAATATCAAAATCTCGAATGGCTAACGGTATCAAATCAACATAGAAATCTCGTTCCCCCATTCGTAAGATACAGTCTTTATAAACATGCTCAGCCAGAATCACACTTTCCATTGCGGTAGAAATATATAAGGCACAATTGAGAAATGAACATGGTCTACCCAAATATGAAACAATATCTAATGCCACAATTGAATGCGTAGATCCAGGATCAATGAGTGCATATAAATCTTTGTTCGCAATAGAGAGTTTACCTGTAACCACTTCAGTTGTAGCATGGGCATCTTGCAGCGTCATTGCAAACACTCTTCCTCCTTCCTTTGATCCACTTGCTTGTCCTGTACCTCTTCGCCTTGTGGCACTTCCTGGAGAGGATCCTTTACGAGGCCCCACACTACTGACTGAAACTGGTCTTGATAGCATAGGGCAATTCTTTCTCAGATGGCCCTTCTGATGACAATTGAAACATTCTATACTCTGTAGCTTTGGGCAATTTCTTTTTATATGGCCCGATGTACCACAAAATTAACAAACGTTCGAATCTCCTTGCGCGGAAGTTCCTGAGCCTCTTCCACTACTAGCCTCACCCCTCTGCAAACCACCTCCCATGCCTCTACCATGCTAAAGTTTCTTCCCTCCAAGTCTTGAATATTCTGTATCACTACCTTTTTGATAACTTGGATTGAATCTGCTTCTTTTTACACCTCGTTCTCGATTCCTTCTTGCTTCATTCACGTCATTTTCTACCAGCAGGGCTTTATTCACCAAGGCTGAATAATTAACAGTCTCTAAAGCCGATAGCCTTGATTTAATAACTAACTCCAGTCCATCGAGAAATCGGCTACACATATCTTCCTCATTCCGTATAAACCTCGAAGCAAAACGAGATAAGGCTGTAAGTTTAGCTTCATATTCTCTAACTGTCAAACTCCCCTGATTCAACATGAAATATTCCTTCTCCTTTTGTTTTTGATACATCGGAGGAAAATACTTGTCATACAAGGCTTTAACAAAAGCATCCCATGAGATCACATTCCCGCCTCCTGGAGTAATCAACAAATGTTTCGTGGCATCCCACCAGTACTTAGCTTCTCCTTTCAACATATACGTCGCCAAGGTTACCTGTTGATTTTCAGGCATCTTCATTACCCCAAAGATAAGTTCAATTTCTTTAACCCAGACTTCTGCCTCTGCGGGATCAACTGCTCCTTCGAACGATGGTGGGTTCATCTTAATAAATTTTTCATGTGAAGTACACCTTTCTTCCCGGTGTATCACCTCCTCAGCCCTAGCCAAGGCTTGTGCCTCCAGTTGCCTGGTCTGTTGTTCTTCCACATGAGCCATAAATCTAGCTTGTTGCTCTGCCATTAGAGTCATAGCACGTGCCATTTTTTGCATATCCGTCAGTTGTTCTGGCTCGGGTTCCACATTTATCTGAACAGGTTGCTCAACCTCCGCTTCTGCTGGAATATTTGAAGCCTCATCATCTATTCCCACATTCACATTCCCTCGTTCCATTCTCTTATATCTGTAATGAATCAAAGATATAACAACATGCAGATATACATATCTTTCCTAACATAATCGTTAGTATCAAATAAAATATATTTCTAACATTCACTGCCAAATCTAGACTCTTCTCACTCCAGAACCTCTAAAACCTAGGCTCTGATACCAAAAGCTGACACACCCCAACCCAATTACTTATAATTAAGTCTTAAAGTCAAAGTGAGTCAAACCATAATTAATCTAACCAAACCATAAACACGAGTTTTGATTTCAGAGTCATCATTGTAAATCCATATAACTGAAAACCTTTTTACAACATCAAAGTAGTCATGCCCATAAAAACTTTCATGAAGGATAAGTTAATTTAATTACATCATTTACATTTACACAAAATCATTGTTTCTCCCATTCCTGGCTAACCCAACCTGACCTCCTAGATTTGGCAGTGACATCGTATTACCTGAAAAATGTGAACATAGGAACCGTGAGCAAAATAGCCCAGTGAATGTATCACTACTATACTATTGCATGAATTTAAATGCAATAAATCATGTCCATATAATTATGTATTAACTTATCCGGCTCATTCATAATGAATGACCAACTTTTTCGAATCATGATTCACATATCCTGTCTAAATAGACAATTCTCCCCCATTCCTGGTCGAGGAGTAACCCCTTGTCATTAATAGACAAATCTCCCCCATTCCTGGTCGAGGAGTAACCCCTCATTTCGGTAAACCAAAATGAACAATTTTATATTCATAACATTATGATCACATTCCTAACAGTATACAAATACATCATTCCAGTGAGTACACTCACCTTGGGTTGTCAACTACGTATCCAGGTTTCCTTCTGGTGGAGCTGAACTAGTTTTATTAGACCTTACACATGTCAATCCAACTAGATCAGTACTGAAACTCAATCATAAATATTATCCTAACATAATTATGTAACTTTACATGACGATACATCAACAATATAATTCCAATTAAGTCACATTCCATAAAACATAGGTAAAGGCAAAACAATGATATACATGTTGATAAAGTTACGGACATTCAACCGTAGGAAATGCCTTATGAGGAATTTATAACCAAAGTCAAGTAAACATGAAATTATACTCCTCAATGTATATACACATGAAAAATGAACTCAAAGTACCCTTTGTAAGGACGAAATACAAACATTCATTCAAGGGGTATCCAGTATGGCCTGAAATTATTGTCTTACATACTTAACCATCCTATATACCTAAATTGTACAAATACAGGGGTCCAACCTCATCAATATGAAAACATATATGAATATACTATCCAGTACAAGTGACGGTGTAATTTTTCAAGCTTCCTAGGGCAAGTTATTAACATTTCTCTACAACACAAGAAATCTGCCCTACAAGCTCCTCTATTGTTCCTTCAACTTCCAAGAATTTTAATAATTTTTCTCCAGCATAACTTTCCATGATTTTCAACCCATTTTAATTAGACATACTTAATCGTACATAATTAAAATTTCATAATTGTTTTACTTCATTTGCTATCTCAAAAGCTTGACTAAACTCAGGGCATATCAAAATAAAGTATAAAAATAGAAACATGTACCAACTTGAAATCATCATTACGGCCTAACCACAAGGATATAAATTCTAAATTTCAGATATAATATGAATATATGAGTCTACTTTCATATCCAATTGTAATTTCTCAATTCCAGTAAGCACAGAAAGAGATATGCAAGTTTGAATACAAGGGGTTTCAACACAAAGCAATTTTAAGGGTTTCTACACTCAACTTAACATAAGCTTGCATCTAACCATACATATAAATAAAGGGCTGAAACTTTCGTAAACTTATGATGATTTATATCATGTAAATCATTAATATAAGATAAATAACAAGAATTTCTATTAGGATTACCTTCAGGGCTTTTTACGTAATTTCCACGGATTTTTCTACACTTTTTCTCCTCACTTTTCTTCCTAAACTTCTACCTTCTCTTTCCTTAAGCTCAAAACCCTTTCATGGATGATTTTGGCTGAAGGATAAGTATATTTCAAGGTTATAAGGTCGGAGAAGGCTGCCTCCCAAGCCAACCAATCAAATTAAACCATTTGGTTTAATAAAAGACAATTTACCACTTAAAGGGAATTGACCAAATTGCCCCTTGTTCGTAATTTCGGTATAACTCTTCACTCGGGCATCCATTTGATGATCCGTTTGTTGTGTTACAACCCTAACTCACATGTATTCAACTATCTAGTTTTCACCTCAAGGCATTTATAATGTTATAAAGGTGAAAACTAGTCTCTAACAGGAACATTTCTACTGAAAACAACAAAAATTTGTGTGTGTAAATAGTTCGACCTTTCATGATTTATGAAAGTAGGATTATAATAAACATAATCACTTAACATTAGATATACTAATATCACATTATTCATATCACATAAGATAAGCGTGATTTAAATATAATTTATCATAATTATATTCGGGTTGTCACAACCTCCCCCCCTTAGAAAATTTCGTCCCCGAAATTTAATATAAAGGTCACTTACCAAACAAATGGGGATACTGTTTCTTCATGCTATCCTCCGTTTCCCAAGTTGCTTATTTAACTCCATGGCTCATCCACATAACTTTAACTAAGTGAATAACTTTATTCCTCAACACCTGCTCCTTACAATCAATAATTTCCAATGGTTCCTCGATGTACGACAAGTCTTCCTTCAGTTCAATTGGTTGAGTTTTCAACTGATGAGATGGATCCGCCAAATACTTATGAAGCATTGATACGTGAAATACATCATGCAAACGGGATAAATCTGGAGGTAATGCTAATCTATATGCGAGGTTCTCAATTCTTTCCAACACCTCATATGGTCCAATGTATCTTGGACTTAGTTTCCCCTTTTTCCCAAATCTCATAACGCCTTTCCATGGTGAAATACGTAGGAATACAAAATCTCCCTTCTGAAATTCCAATGGATGCTTCCTCTTATCTGCATAAAATTTATGCCTGCTTTGCACTATCTTTATCCGTTCCCGAATCATTTTGATCCTTTCAGTTGTCATATCTATCAATTCAGGACCCAAAATTTTCCTTTCACCCACTTCATCCCAACACAAAGGCGTTCTACATCTCCTCCCATATAAAGCTTCATAAGGAGCCATACCAATAGTCGATTGATAACTATTATTATATGAGAATTCCATCAATGGCAAATGATCATCCCAACTACCTTTGAAGTCAAATACACAGGCTCGTAACATGTCTTCTAATATTTGAATCGTCCTTTCTGATTGCCCATCAGTTTGTGGATGAAACGCAGTGCTGAACTTCAAACTTGTGCCCATGGCATTCTGGAGACGAGGCCAAAACTTAGAAGTGAATGTTGGATCTCTATCTGATACAATTGACACTGGTGCCCCATGTAAACGGATAATCTCATCAACATACATTCGTGCATACTTGTCAAAAGTGTAGGTGGTCTTAACTGGAAGAAAATGGGCTGACTTCGTCAATCGATCTACAATCACCCAAATAGAATCATGACCCTTTGGTGACCGGGGTAATCCTATAACAAAGTCCATCGTTATATGATCCCACTTCCATTCCGGAATAGGCAACGACTGCAATAATCCTGCCGGCTTCTGATGCTCTGCTTTCACTTGCTGGCATACTAAACATTTTGCTACGAGCTCTGCAATCTCACGTTTCATATTGTTCCACCAGTAATACTCCTTCAAATCTCTGTACATTTTGGTACCTCCCGGATGCATAGAGTAAATTGAACTATGTGCCTCTTCTAATATATCCTTCTTTAAGGGTGGATCATTCGGTACACAAATCCTATTTTTATAACACAACGATTCATCATTCTTAATTTTAAAGTCACTCTCTTTACCATCCAGGACATCTTGTTTCTTCTTCTCAAGGAATGGATCACTGGTTTGCAAATTTCGTATGTGTTCGGCCAACAAAAGTCTCACTGTGACATGTGCTAATAATCCTCCGCTTTTTGAAAACTTCAATTCAATCCCCATTAATGCCAAGTCAAGAATATTTCCAACACGTGCACACCGTATGCAACCAATAATCCCTGATGATTTTCAACTCAAAGCATCTGCTACCACATTGGACTTCCCAGGATGATGATGAATGGTACAGTCATAGTCTTTAATCAGCTCTATCCAACGCTTCTGTCTCAAATTTAGTTCTTTCTGTGTGAACAAGTATTTCAAACTTTGATGATCTGTAAATATCTCACAAGTTTCTCCATACAAGTAATGTCTCCACAACTTTAAAGCAAAAACAATGGCTGCTAGCTCCAGATCGTGTGTAGGGTAGTTTCGTTCATGCGTCTTTAATTGTCTGGAAGCATATGCTATTACCTTCCCATTTTGCATAAGAACACATCCTAACCCCTGAAATGAAGCATCTGTATAGATCACAAAAGACTCATTCCCACATGGAATAGCAAGTATAGGGGCTGAAACTAACCGCTTCTTTAATTCTTTAAAACTCCTCTCACATTCTTCATCCCATACAAACTTCACTTCTTTACGAGTCAACTTTGTCAGTGGTAATGCTATTGCTGAAAATCCCTTAATGAATCTACGATAGTAACCTGCCAATCCTTGGAAACTCCTAATTTTTATCACATTCTTAGGATTTTCCCATTCAACAATTGCTTCCACTTTCTTTGGATCAACATAAATCCCATTTCCCGAGACCACGTGGCCCAAAAACACAATTTCCTTCAACCAAAACTCACACTTGCTGAATTTAGCAAACAATTTCTTCTCTCTCAAAATCTGGAATACAAGTCTCAAATGCTTCTCATGTTCCTCCATGCTACGCGAGTAAACCAACACATCGTCTATGAATACTATCACAAATGAATCAATGAAAGGGTGGAATACCGGGTTCATCAAATCCATAAAAACTGCCGGAGCATTAGTCAATCCAAAAGGCATCACCAAAAACTCATAGTGCCCATATCGAGTCCGAAAAGCTATTTTGGAAATATCACAATCCTTCACTTTCAGTTGGTGGTAACCCGATCTCAAATCAATCTTCGAAAATATAGTGGCCCCCTATAATTGGTCAAACAAGTAATTGATACGAGGTAGAGGGTACTTGTTTCTAATGGTCACCTTATTCAATTGCCGATAATCAATACATAATCGCATTGTCCCATCATTCTTTTTCACAAATAACACCGGGGATCCCCATGGTGAAACACTAGGCCGAATAAAACCTCTGCTTATCAGATCTTGTAATTGCACTTTTAATTCTTTCAACTCCACTGGTGCCATTCTATATGGAGCAAGAGAAATTGGACCAGTACCTGGAACTAATTCAATAGAAAACTCTACTTCCCTATCGGGTGGCAATCCTGGAAATTCTTCTGGGAAGACATCAGAAAACTCTCTAACCACTGGTATATCTTCAACTTTAAGTGCTTCCTTACTAACATCAACCACATACGCTAAATACCCTGTACAACCCTTACTCAATAACTTTCTTCTCTTTATTGCTGAGATAAGACAATTAGGGACAACATTCCTTTATCCTATAAATTGGAACTCGGGTTCACCAGGCAAATGAAATGTAACTTCTTTGCGAAAACAATCAATGGAAGCATGGTATGATGATAACCAATCCATCCCCAATATAATATCAAAATCTCGAATGGCCAACGGTATCAAATCAACATAGAAATCTCGTTCCCCCATTCGTAAGATACAGTCTTTATAAACATGCTCAGCCAGAATCACACTTTCCATTACGGTAGAAATATATATGGCACAATTGAGAAATGAACATGATCTACCCAAATATGAAACAGTATCTAATGCCACAATTGAATGCGTAGATCCAGGATCAATGAGTGCATATAAATCTTTGTTCGCAATAGAGAGTTTACCTGTAACCACTTCAGGTGTAGCATGGGCATCTTACAGCGTCATTGCAAACACTCTTCCTCCTTCCTTTGATCCACTTGCTTGTCCTGTACCTCTTCCCCTTGTGGCACTTCCTGGAGAGGATCCTTTACGAGGCCCCACACTACTGACTGAAACTGGTCTTGATAGCATAGGGCAATTCTTTCTCAGATGGCCCTTCTGATGACAATTGAAACATTCTATACTCTGTAGCTTTGGGCAATATCTTTTTATATGGACCGATGTACCACAAAATTAACAAACGTTCGAATCTCCTTGCGCGGAAGCTCCTGAGCCTCTTCCACTACTAGCCTCACCCCTCTGTAAACCACCTCGCATGCCTCTACCATGCTGAATTTTCTGCCCTCCAAGTCTTGAATATTCTGTATCACTACCTTTTTGATAACTTGGATTGAATCTGCTTCTTTTTACACCTCGTTCTCGATTCCTTCTTGCTTCATTCACGTCATTTTCTACCAGCAGGGCTTTATTCACCAAGGCTGAATAATTAACAGTCTCTAAAGCCGATAGCCTTGATTTAATAACTAACTCCAGTCCATCGAGAAATCGGCTACACATATCTTCCTCATTCCGTATAAACCTCGAAGCAAAACGAGATAAGGCTGTAAGTTTAGCTTCATATTCTCTAACTGTCAAACTCCCCTGATTCAACATGAAATATTCCTTCTCCTTTTGTTTTTGATACATCGGAGGAAAATACTTGTCATACAAGGCTTTAACAAAAGCATCCCATGAGATCACATTCCCGCCTCCTGGAGTAATCAACAAATGTTTCGTGGCATCCCACCAGTACTTAGCTTCTCCTTTCAACATATACGTCGCCAAGGTTACCTGTTGATTTTCAGGCATCTTCATTACCCCAAAGATAAGTTCAATTTCTTTAACCCAGACTTCTGCCTCTGCGGGATCAACTGCTCCTTCGAACGATGGTGGGTTCATCTTAATAAATTTTTCATGTGAAGTACACCTTTCTTCCCGGTGTATCACCTCCTCAGCCCTAGCCAAGGCTTGTGCCTCCAGTTGCCTGGTCTGTTGTTCTTCCACATGAGCCATAAATCTAGCTTGTTGCTCTGCCATTAGAGTCATAGCACGTGCCATTTTTTGCATATCCGTCAGTTGTTCTGGCTCGGGTTCCACATTTATCTGAACAGGTTGCTCAACCTCCGCTTCTGCTGGAATATTTGAAGCCTCATCATCTATTCCCACATTCACATTCCCTCGTTCCATTCTCTTATATCTGTAATTAATCAAAGATATAACAACATGCAGATATACATATCTTTCCTAACATAATCGTTAGTATCAAATAAAATATATTTCTAACATTCACTGCCAAATCTAGACTCTTCTCACTCCAGAACCTCTAAAACCTAGGCTCTGATACCAAAAGCTGACACACCCCAACCCAATTACTTATAATTAAGTCTTAAAGTCAAAGTGAGTCAAACCATAATTAATCTAACCAAACCATAAACACGAGTTTTGATTTCAGAGTCATCATTGTAAATCCATATAACTGAAAACCTTTTTACAACATCAAAGTAGTCATGCCCATAAAAACTTTCATGAAGGATAAGTTAATTTAATTACATCATTTACATTTACACAAAATCATTGTTTCTCCCATTCCTGGCTAACCCAACCTGACCTCCTAGATTTGGCAGTGACATCGTATTACCTGAAAAATGTGAACATAGGAACTGTGAGCAAAATAGCCCAGTGAATGTATCACTACTATACTATTGCATGAATTTAAATGCAATAAATCATGTCCATATAATTATGTATTAACTTATCCGGCTCATTCATAATGAATGACCAACTTTTTCGAATCATGATTCACATATCCTGTCTAAATAGACAATTCTCCCCCATTCCTGGTCGAGGAGTAACCCCTTGTCATTAATAGACAAATCTCCCCCATTCCTGGTCGAGGAGTAACCACTCATTTCGGTAAACCAAAATGAACAATTTTATATTCAAAACATTATGATCACATTCCTAACAGTATACAAATACATCATTCCAGTGAGTACACTCACCTTGGGTTGTCAACTACGTATCCAGGTTTCCTTCTGGTGGAGCTGAACTGGTTTTCTTAGACCTTACACCTGTCAATCCAACTTGTTCAGTACTGAAACTCAATCATAAATATTATCCTTACATAATTATGTAACTTTCCATGATGATACATCAACAATATAATTCCAATTAAGTCACATTCCATAAAACATAGGTAAAGGCAAAACAATGATATACATGTTGATAAAGTTACGGACATTCAACCGTAGGAAATACCTTATGAGGAATTTATAACCAAAGTCAAGTAAACATGAAATTATACTCCTCAATGTATATACACATGAAACATGAACTCAAAGTACCCTTTGTAAAGACGAAATACAAACATTCATTCAAGGGGTATCCAGTATGGCCTGAAATTATTGTCTTACATACTTAACCATCCTATATTCCTAAATTGTACAAATACAGGGGTCCAACCTCATCAATATGAAAACATATATGAATATAATATCCAGTACAAGTGACAGTGTAATTTTTCAAGCTTCCTAGGGCAAGTTATGAACATTTCTCTACAACACAAGAAATCTGTCCTACAAGCTCCTCTATTGTTCCTTCAACTTCCAAGAATTTTCATAATTTTTCTCCATCATAACTTTCCATGATTTTCAGCCCATTTTCATTAGACATACTTAATCGTACAGAATTAAAATTTCATAATTGTTTGACTTCATTTGCTATCTCAAAAGCTTGACTAAACTCAGGGCATACCAAAATGAAGTATAAAAACAGAAACCATGTATCAACTTGAAATCATCATTACGGCCTAACCACAGGGATATAAATTCTAAATTTCAGATATGATATGAATATATGAGTCTGATTTCATATCCAATTGGAACATCTCAATTCCAGTAAGCACACAAAGAGATATGCAAGTTTGAATACAAGGGGTTTCAACACAAAGCAATTTTAAGGGTTTCTACACTCAACTTAACATAAGCTTGCATCTAACCATACATATATATAAAGGGCTGAAACTTTCGTAAAATTATGATGATTTATATCATATAAATCAGTAATATAAGATAAATAACAAGAATTTCTATTAGGATTACCTTCAGGGCTTTTTACGTAATTTCCACGGATTTTTCTACACTTTTTCTCCTCACTTTTCTTCCTGAACTTCTACCTTCTCTTTCCTTAAGCTCAAAACCCTTTCATGGATGATTTTGGCTGAAGGATAAGTATATTTCAAGGTTATAAGGTCGGCCAAGGCTGCCTCCGCGGCCAACCAATCAAATTAAACCATTTGGTTTAATAAAAGACAATTTACCACTTAAAGGGAATTGACCAAATTGCCCCTTGTTCGTAATTTCGGTATAACTCTTCACTCGGGCATCCATTTGATGATCCGTTTGTTTTGTTACAACCCTAACTCACATGTATTCAACTATCTAGTTTTCACCTCAAGTCATTTATAATGTTATAAAGGTGAAAACTAGTCTCTAACAGGAACATTTCTACCGAAAACAACAAAAATTTGTGTCTGTAAATAGTTCGACCTTTCATGATTTATGAAAGTAGGATTATAATAAACATAATCAGTTAACATTAGATATACTAATATCACATTATTCATATCACATAAGATAAGCATGATTTAAATATAATTTATCATAATTATATTCGGGTTGTCACAACCTCCCCCCCTTAGAAAATTTCGTCCCCGAAATTTAATATAAAGGTCACTTACCAAACAAATGGGGATACTGTTTCTTCATGCTATCCTCCATTTCCCAAGTTGCTTCTTTAACTCCATGGCTCATCCACATAACTTTAACTAAGTGAATAACTTTATTCCACAACACCTGCTCCTTACGATCAATAATTTCCAATGGTTCCTCGATGTACGACAAGTCTTCCTTCAGTTCAATTGGTTGAGTTGTCAACTGATGAGATGGATCCGCCAAATACTTACGAAGCATTGATACGTGAAACACATCATGCAAACGGGATAAATCTGGAGGTAATGCTAATCTATATGCGAGGTTCCCAATTCTTTCCAACACCTCATATGGTCCAATGTATCTTGGACTTAGTTTCCCCTTTTTCCCAAATCTCATAACGCCTTTCCATGGTGAAATACGTAGGAATACAAAATCTCCCTTCTGAAATTCCAATGGATGCTTCCTCTTATCTGCATAAAATTTCTGCCTACTTTGCGCTATCTTTATCCGTTCCCGAATCATTTTGATCTTTTCAGTTGTCATATCTATCAATTCAGGACCCAAAATTTTCCTTTCACCCACTTCATCCCAACAC
This sequence comes from Sambucus nigra, assembly GCA_949130495.1. Lineage (NCBI taxonomy): Eukaryota > Viridiplantae > Streptophyta > Magnoliopsida > Dipsacales > Adoxaceae > Sambucus > Sambucus nigra. The sequence goes on along the minus strand of OX422207.1, from coordinate 7,805,118 downwards.
AAAGGCGTTCTACATCTCCTCCCATATAAAGCTTCATAAGGATCCATACCAATAGTCGATTGCTAACTATTATTATACGAGAATTCCATCAATGGCAAATGATCATCCCAACTACCTTTGAAGTCAAATACACAGGCTCGTAACATGTCTTCTAATATTTGAATCGTCCTTTCTGATTCCCATCAGTTTGTGGATGAAACGCAGTGCTGAACTTCAAACTTGTGCCCATGGCATTCTGGAGACGAGGCCAAAACTTAGAAGTGAATGTTGGATCTCTATCTGATACAATTGACACTGGTGCCCCATGTAAACGGATAATCTCATCAACGTACATTCGTGCATACTTGTCAACAGTGTAGGTGGTCTTAACTGGAAGAAAATGGGCTGACTTCGTCAATCGATCTGCAATCACCCAAATAGAATCATGACCCTTTGGTGACCGGGGTAATCCTATAACAAAGTCCATCGTTATATGCTCCCACTTCCATTCCGGAATAGGCAACGACTGCAATAATCCTGTCGGCTTCTGATGCTCTGCTTTCACTTGCTGGCATACTAAACATTTACCTACGAACTCTGCAATCTCACGTTTCATATTGTTCCACCAGTAATACTCCTTCAAATCTCTGTACATTTCGGTACCTCCCGGATGCATAGAGTAAATAGAACTATGTGCCTCTTCTAATATATCCCTCTTTAAGGGTGGATCATTCGGTACACAAATCCTATTTTTATAACACAACGATTCATCATTCTTAATTTCAAAGTCACTCTCTTTACCATCCAGGACATCTTGTTTCTTCTTCTCAAGGAATGGATCACTGGTCTGCAAATTTCGTATGTGTTCGGCCAACAAAGGTCTCACTGTGACATGTGCTAATAATCCTCCGCTTTTTGAAAACTTCAATTCAATCCCCATTAATGCCAAGTCAAGAATATTTCCGACACGTGCACACCGTATGCAACCAAGAATCCCTGATGATTTTCGACTCAAAGCATCTGCTACCACATTGGACTTCCCAGGATGATGATGAATGGTACAGTCATAGTCTTTAATCAGCTCTATCCAACGCCTTTGTCTCAAATTTAGTTCTTTCTGTGTGAACAAGTATTTCAAACTTTGATGATCTGTAAATATCTCACAAGTTTCTCCATACAAGTAATGTTTCCACAACTTTAAAGCAAAAACAATGGCTGCTAGCTCCAGATCGTGTGTAGGGTAGTTTCGTTCATGCGTCTTTAATTGTCTGGAAGCATATGCTATTACCTTCCCATTTTGCATAAGAACACATCCTAACCCCTGAAATGAAGCATCTGTATAGATCACAAAAGACTCATTCCCACATGGAATAGCAAGTATAGGGGCTGAAACTAACCGCTTCTTTAATTCTTTAAAACTCCTCTCACATTCTTCATCCCATAAAAACTTCACTTCTTTACGAGTCAACTTTGTCAGTGGTAATGCTATTGCTGAAAATCCCTTAATGAATCTACGATAGTAACCTGCCAATCCTAGGAAACTCCTAATTTTTATCACATTCTTAGGACTTTCCCATTCAACAATTGCTTCCACTTTCTTTAGATCAACATAAATCCCATTTCCCGAGACCACGTGGCCCAAAAACACAATTTCCTTCAACCAAAAATCACACTTGCTGAATTTAGAAAACAATTTCTTCTCTCTCAAAATCTGCAATACAAGTCTCAAATGCTTCTCATGTTCCTCCATGCTACGCGAGTAAACCAACACATCGTCTATGAATACTATCACAAATGAATCAATGAAAGCGTGGAATACCCGGTTCATCAAATCCATAAAAACTGCTGGAGCATTAGTCAATCCAAAAGGCATCACCAAAAACTCATAGTGCCCATATCGAGTCCAAAAAGCTGTTTTAGAAATATCACAATCCTTCACTTTCAGTTGGTGGTAACCCGATCTCAAATCAATCTTCAAAAATATAGTGGCCCCCTGTAATTGGTCAAACAAGTCATCGATACGAGGTAGAGGGTACTTGTTTCTAATGGTCACCTTATTCAATTGCCGATAATCAATACATAATCACATTGTCCCATCTTTCTTTTTCACAAATAACACCGGGGCTCCCCATGGTGAAACACTAGGCCGAATAAAACCTCTGCTTATCAGATCTTGTAATTGCACTTTTAATTCTTTCAACTCCGCTGGTGCCATTCTATATGGAGCAAGAGAAATTGGACCAGTACCTGGAACTAATTCAATAGAAAACTCTACTTCCCTATCGGGTGGCAATCCTGGCAATTCTTCTGGGAAGACATCAGAAAACTCTCTAACCACTGGTATATCTCCAACTTTAAGTTCTTCCTTACTAACATCAACCACATACGCTAAATAACCTGTACAACCCTTACTCAATAACTTTCTGCTCTTTATTGCTGAGATAAGACAATTAGGGACAACATTCCTTTCTCCTATAAATTGGAACTCGGGTTCACCAGGCAAATCAAATGTAACTTCTTTGCGAAAACAATCAATGGAAGCATGGTATGATGATAACCAATCCATCCCCAATATAATATCAAAATCTCGAATGGCTAACGGTATCAAATCAACATAGAAATCTCGTTCCCCCATTCGTAAGATACAGTCTTTATAAACATGCTCAGCCAGAATCACACTTTCCATTGCGGTAGAAATATATAAGGCACAATTGAGAAATGAACATGGTCTACCCAAATATGAAACAATATCTAATGCCACAATTGAATGCGTAGATCCAGGATCAATGAGTGCATATAAATCTTTGTTCGCAATAGAGAGTTTACCTGTAACCACTTCAGGTGTAGCATGGGCATCTTGCAGCGTCATTGCAAACACTCTTCCTCCTTCCTTTGATCCACTTGCTTGTCCTGTACCTCTTCCCCTTGTGGCACTTCCTGGAGAGGATCCTTTACGAGGCCCCACACTACTGACTGAAACTGGTCTTGATAGCATAGGGCAATTCTTTCTCAGATGGCCCTTCTGATGACAATTGAAACATTCTATACTCTGTAGCTTTGGGCAATTTCTTTTTATATGGCCCGATGTACCACAAAATTAACAAACGTTCGAATCTCCTTGCGCGGAAGCTCCTGAGCCTCTTCCACTACTAGCCTCACCCCTCTGCAAACCACCTCCCATGCCTCTACCATGCTAAAGTTTCTTCCCTCCAAGTCTTTAATATTCTGTATCACTACCTTTTTGATAACTTGGATTGAATCTGCTTCTTTTTACACCTCGTTCTCGATTCCTTCTTGCTTCATTCACGTCATTTTCTACCAGCAGGGCTTTATTCACCAAGGCTGAATAATTAACAGTCTCTAAAGCCGATAGCCTTGATTTAATAACTAACTCCAGTCCATCGAGAAATCGGCTACACATATCTTCCTCATTCCGTATAAACCTCGAAGCAAAACGAGATAAGGCTGTAAGTTTAGCTTCATATTCTCTAACTGTCAAATTCCCCTGATTCAACATGAAATATTCCTTCTCCTTTTGTTTTTGATACATCGGAGGAAAATACTTGTCATACAAGGCTTTAACAAAAGCATCCCATGAGATCACATTCCCGCCTCCTGGAGTAATCAACAAATGTTTCGTGGCATCCCACCAGTACTTAGCTTCTCCTTTCAACATATACATCGCCAAGGTTACCTGTTGATTTTCAGGCATCTTCATTACCCCAAAGATAAGTTAAATTTCTTTAACCCAGACTTCTGCCTCTGCGGGATCAACTGCTCCTTTGAACGATGGTGGGTTCATCTTAATAAATTTTTCACGTGAAGTACACCTTTCTTCCCGGTGTATCACCTCCTCAGCCCTAGCCAAGTCTTGTGCCTCCAGTTTCCTGGTCTGTTGTTCTTCCACATGAGCCATAAATCTAGCTTGTTGCTCTGCCATTAGAGTCATAGCACGTGCCATTTTTTGCATATCCGTCAGTTGTTCTGGCTCGGGTTCCACATTTATCTGAACAGGTTGCTCAACCTCCGCTTCTGCTGGAATATTTGAAGCCTCATCATCTATTCCCACATTCACATTCCCTCATTCCATTCTCTTATATCTGTAATTAATGAAAGATATAACAACATGAAGATATACATATCTTTCCTAACATAATCGTTAGTATCAAATAAAATATATTTCTAACATTCACTGCCAAATCTAGACTCTTCTCACTCCAGAACCTCTAAAACCTAGGCTCTGATACCAAAAGCTGACACACCCCAACCCAATTACTTATAATTAAGTCTTAAAGTCAAAGTGAGTCAAACCATAATTAATCTAACCAAACCATAAACACGAGTTTTGATTTCAGAGTCATCATTGTAAAAATCCATATAACTGAAAACCTTTTTACAACATCAAAGTAGTCATGCCCATAAAAACTTTCATGAAGGATAAGTTAATTTAATTACATCATTTACATTTACACAAAATCATTGTTTCTCCCATTCCTGGCTAACCCAACCTGACCTCCTAGATTTGGCAGTGACATCGTATTACCTGAAAAATGTGAACATAGGAACTGTGAGCAAAATAGCCCAGTGAATGTATCACTACTATACTATTGCATGAATTTAAATGCAATAAATCATGTCCATATAATTATGTATTAACTTATCCGGCTCATTCATAATGAATGACCAACTTTTTCGAATCATGATAAACATATCCTGTCTAAATAGACAATTCTCCCCCATTCCTGGTCGAGGAGTAACCCCTTGTCATTAATAGACAAATCTCCCCCATTCCTGGTCGAGGAGTAACCACTCATTTCAGTAAACCAAAATGAACAATTTTATATTCAAAACATTATGATCACATTCCTAACAGTATACAAATACATCATTCCAGTGAGTACACTCACCTTGGGTTGTCAACTACGTATCCAGGTTTCCTTCTGGTGGAGCTGAACTGGTTTTCTTAGACCTTACACCTGTCAATCCAACTAGTTCAGTACTGAAACTCAATCATAAATATTATCCTAACGTAATTATGTAACTTTCCATGATGATACATCAACAATATAATTCCAATTAAGTCACATTCCATAAAACATAGGTAAAGGCAAAACAATGATATACATGTTGATAAAGTTACGGACATTCAACCGTAGGAAATACCTTATGAGGAATTTATAACCAAAGTCAAGTAAACATGAAATTATACTCCTCAATGTATATACACATGAAACATGAACTCAAAGTACCCTTTGTAAGGACGAAATACAAACATTAATTCAAGGGGTATCCAGTATGGCCTGAAATTATTGTCTTACATACTTAACCATCCTATATTCCTAAATTGTACAAATACAGGTGTCCAGCCTCATCAATATGAAAACATATATGAATATACTAACCAGTACAAGTGACGGTGTAATTTTTCAAGCTTCCTAGGGCAAGTTATGAACATTTCTCTACAACACAAGAAATCTGCCCTACAAGCTCCTCTATTGTTCCTTCAACTTCCAAGAATTTTCATAATTTTTCTCCAGCATAACATTCCATGATTTTCAACCCATTTTCATTAGACATACTTAATCGTACATAATTAAAATTTCATAATTGATTGACTTCATTTTCTATCTCAAAAGCTTGACTAAACTCAGGGCATACCAAAATGAAGTATAAAAATAGAAACCATGTACCAACTTGAAATCATCATTACGGCCTAACCACAAGGATATAAATTCTAAATTTCAGATATGATATGAATATATGAGTCTACTTTCATATCCAATTGGAATTTATCAATTCCAGTAAGCACACAAAGATATATGCAAGTTTGAATACAAGGGGTTTCAACACAAAGCAATTTTAAGGGTTTCTACACTCAACTTAACATAAGCTTGCATCTAACCATACATATATATATAAAGGGCTGAAACTTTCATAAACTTATGATGATTTATATCATATAAATCAGTAATATAAGATAAATAACAAGAATTTCTATTAGGATTACCTTCAGGGCTTTTTACGTAATTTCCACGGATTTTTCTACACTTTTTCTCCTCACTTTTCTTCCTAAACTTCTACCTTCTCTTTCCTTAAGCTCAAAACCCTTTCATGGATGATTTTGGCTGAAGGATAAGTATATTTAAAGTTTATAAGGTCGGCCAAGGCTGCCTCCCAAGCCAACCAATCAAATTAAACCATTTGGTTTAATAAAAGACAATTTACCACTAAAAGGGAATTGACCAAATTGCCCCTTGTTCGTAATTTCGGTATAACTCTTCACTCGAGAATCCATTTGATGATCCGTTTGTTGTGTTACAACCCTAACTCACATGTATTCAACTATCTAGTTTTCACCTCAAGTCATTTATAATGTTATAAAGGTGAAAACTAGTCTCTAACAGGAACATTTCTACCGAAAACAACAAAAATTTGTGTGTGTAAATAGTTCGACCTTTCATGATTTATGAAAGTAGGATTATAATAAACATAATCACTTAACATTAGATATACTAATATCACATTATTCATATCACATAATATATGCATGATTTAAATATAATTTATCATAATTATATTCGGGTTGTCACAACTCGGTCCAAATATACAACAATATCGAATGCTGTACTGAAAGAATAAATAAATGCAATTGAGCCATTGGCTCGAATGTTTATTCAATATCTCCTATCTTGAGTACAAGGAGAGAAACGTCTACCGATAAACTACAAGCATCCACAGCTGCTGCAGCAGACGTCTAACTCGAAAGAATTTCCATCCAGGCGTCCCTATGTCTGGACACCTATATATATATATAGTATAGAGAAATAAAGGAGAGTAGACAAACGGGTCAGGGCCCGAATGTTTTGAAAATATTTTGCAAGTGAATAAATGCTTTGTTTTTAGAAAAATAGTTTTATCTCATATTTAAATGGGTATCGCACTCTCATGAGATACCCCTCACATCTCCTCTAACAGTGCACACCTAGCGCATCCCTATAAACATCCTAGTCAAGCTACCCTGCTAAACTAGTCTAATACCCAACCACTATCTAACCTAGATAGTCAAACAGATGTACTAAGGGCTAAACTTCACTCTAATCTCGACGCTATGCCATGTTCGTGCGTGGGGTGTCTCGCGAAGCGAAATCCAAACAAGGAACCCTCCCGATACACTACTATGCAGCAAGGTCGATCTTTGAGATCCGCCAGTCCCTCAGTACAAAAAGATATATATAATATATATACCATAAACATTTAATAATATTAGAGCACTAAGGATTGAACTTCTCCCCAGTCTCAACACAATGCCATATTCGTGCGTGGGGTGTCTCGCGAAGCGAAATCCAAATAAGGAACCCCCCCGGTACACTACTATGCAGCACGGTCGATCGTCGGGATCAATTAGACCCTCGGCACTCGATTTATACATATACGTACATCTACAATATACGTCCAGATAATATCTCCCGGACTGAGGATTACTTGATACATATAGTATTTATAAATACTTATCCTTTTCATTTCAAAAACTTTTATTTCCCTTCTCATATCCAAGAAATGTATTTATAGAAGCCAATTCATTATCATGAATTTCTTTAACAAATCATATACTTTTTGAAAGCCAATTTTATTAACATAAAAATGCTTTTCCTTTATCAATTATCCCATTTCCCTTTTTATACTCAGGAAATGTATTCAAAGACATTTTCATTATCATAAAAATGCTTTGATCATAACATATGCTTCCACATCCGTTCTTCCATCCGGGAAGTGTTACCGAAGCCAAATAATATAACCCATTTCCCTTCCTATATCCAGGAAATGTAATTAAAGAAAATCCATTATTATGAACTGCTTTAATAAACGCGTTCTAAAACCGCCCGTCCGGATTTCTCCACTGTGCGCGCCCCTAAATGGCTATCATCTTCCAGGGCCTCTAAGACAACCTGGGATCCTATATCGAAAGACGTCGGGAAGCGACCATGTGCCTGCGGGATAGTCAAGACCACACCCGGAATCTCCTAACCAGTGCAGAAAATATAACAACAAACGCTCACATGGCCTATAGGACTATATCCACCCTGCATCATTAGCCAGGGGGCTTCACCATACGAACGCAACTTCCCTTATGATAGCGATTTAGAGAGGTGTGTATCCTCATTTTTATTATTCATGAAAATCATCTGTCTTTCAATTTTGAAAAAATTTATATTTTATTTTCAAAATCATTTACATCATATCATATATACTTTAATCACATAGTATATACATATACCATATATTCATCCTTGAATATACATAAATGGCCATATTTGCCAACTATATATAGCGATGACCATTAATCCCAAAGATTCCCTCGAGGAATCATAATCATGCTTTCATATAAGCATGATACTAAACCCAAAGTATTTCCTTACTTTGTTCAATACTAATTACCTCAATCATCTCTTAAAGGTTTATTTACCCTCAAAACCCTTATTTAGGAATCCCCATAAAAATACCAAATCGTAATTCAACTCCTCATACTCTTAAAGGGAGAAAACTAGAAATTCTGGCCTAAGCGAATCGTTTCGCCCCTTTAGCGAATCGATTCGGATGGGCGAATCGATTCGGTTCCCAATCCGAATCGATTCAGAAAGTATTCTGCAAACAGGTCTGTAAATGGCGAATCGATTCGGTCTGTACCCGAATCGATTTGGCCCATTGTAGAAACCCAATTCCCCTTAGGCGAATCGATTCGGCCTGGACCCGAATCGATTCGGCCTATTCGAGGGTCACAGTTTGGGCGATTTTTCAATCTCCAAAATACCCAAAATTCAATCCAATATCCATTTAAATCATAACATGGTTATATTACAACAAACCCAAAGTTTTTATATCTCCTCAAATTCTCTAGAGGTCCTAACAATTCTTTTGAGAACCCCTAATATCTATCTCCAATAAGTTCTAACTAATGATTTCAGTCTCGGACAGCTTTCCGTAGAAAAATAACTATAAATCCAAAAAACATCAGAAAAATACGCGGTCAGTGCCCACGCGACCGCGTCGAAAAGATATACAATTTTTATTTTTTGACCAAGAGCCGAATCGATTGGCCTCTAGGCCGAATCGATTCGGTAAGCACGCTGCCTACACTATTCATCGTCTTCTCCGAGACGGTTTCGGCCATTAAAGCTTCTCCCAAGCTTTTGTCGCCTCAACCAATGTCCTACAACCTCAACCAACTACAAATACCCATATATTAAGGGTTCTAAACATCCTAGAACCCTAAACCACCAATTAATTGTACATAAAACCTAAGTTTCTCCAATTAACCAATTTTAGGGGTTTATTCGTTTTATCTCCCGAAAACCCGTTTTATCCACGAATACCCAACCCAAAATCATTAGGGTTTGTTATACCAACTATGATATGAGTTATTTATGCTCAAAAATAAATAAATCAAGTAAACACTTGCCTCGTGGATAAAATCCGACGACCTCGAGTCGAATCCGGCGGAGTTGGCCCGAGATCTCCCATTTCTTCTCCTATTTCTCCTTCCTCTCTCTCTTCTCTCTCTTTTCTTTCTTTCTTTCTCTTTTCTTTCCCTCTCTTCCTCCTTTTATAAGGAGAAAAGGGTTTTAAACCCTTAAAACCCAAAAATGACTCGTTTACCCAATTACGAGTTACTTTTACCTCTAAAATTACCCGAAACTCATTTTCGACAATCGGACACTCTTTTTCGACTATCTCGGACATTCTGAGACTTGTGGCGCAGTCGAAATTTCCATCCGAGGTACTTGACCACAAATCACTATTCTAACCCAAAATAATTAAATGCGGTAGTCTTACTCAAAATCTTACCTCTTTTGTCGCTATACTCCACGGCGACATATAATTAAATTACTTCGACCTATATAGTCCCAAAATAATTTATAACACCCTTCGAAAATATTTAAATCCTCGAAAATCCCAAAAATCACTATTTCGAGAAATTCTCCAAATTCCAAATTATACTTAATTATGGAATCTAATCATCTCCAAAAGGGCGGGTTATTACATAAAGCCATGGTCTATGTTTGCCTCCAATATGTGTGATTTGTATTGATACGATTCCAAAGTTATTCGAAATTTGTAGTCCTTTATACAGTGGGTGATGTTACGGGACTTGATAACAAAGTATGAATGCTCCGCAGGTCTCAACCTAGGGGTGTTGTGTTTTATATATATAATTAGTGGGTAGATGATGTACCAGGACATGATTGCATAGTATACTCGCACCACAACTCAACTTAAGGGTGTCGTATTAGTATATATATAACAATGTGATATATGTATACTTGTGATTTGATTCTAGTGTGTGGGTTTAGTAGAAGAGAAATATAGTGACATTAAAAATAACTATATTTTGGGGAGAAATAAACATGTACTGAGAAATTTATAATGGGCTAAAAGACATGGAAATTCGGTAGCATGTTGTATGGGCAATATGGGTGGGCATAGCGAATTATTATGTAGATGGAGATTTGATATGCCTAGTTAGGCCGGGTAGCTTAACTAGGAAATGTAGAGGGAAATCGTCAGTGGCACACTAGATGAGGGGTGCGTTATGTCTCAAGAGAGTGCGACACTAGCTTAAATATGATTAGTGTGCATGCATATTTAATTGTTGCAATTTAACTGCTTCCTAAATATTTTCAATATGTTTTACTTGGGCTCTGACCGTGTCAAAATCGTTTCCAAAACATTTTAGGTTTCCAGCCACAGGGACACCCAGTTTGAGGATTCTATCCAGGGATGCGTAGCTGCACCTCATGTGAAAGTTGCAGGACTTTGCTATAGACTTTTGTCTCATTTATTCCTAGTGTAGGATTTTAATTCAGTACTCATTTTGGGCATGTCGCCCTCAGATTTAATATCCGGTTATTTATTGGACTTTGTGTATCCAGGTTATGGTTTCAATTACTATTGTATTTTATTGTTGAAATGATAGTTGATTCGATTATCTTTATTAGTGTTATTCATCTACGTTGGATTCAGTTATTAATTTTTGTGGATGGTTTAATTATTATTTGATTTTCACATGTTTTCAATTAAAGAAAGATAAAATTTAGCAACAGTCTAATTAAAATACTAAGTGGTTAGTAACTTTAAAAAGTTTTCAGCAATGATGCTAAGAATGAGCTATATGAGACTAACATTTTATTTTGATCACGGGCTGGACACCCGATATTTTAGTAGGCGGGGTGTCACAGATGGTATTAGAGTACCAGGTTCTAGAGTCATTAGGATCTGTGCAGCTTATTACGTTCCAACGTAGCGTTCTTTGATACAGAGCTTTATTATAGGATTGTTGTATTCAGTTACCTCACGTATGCGACTTACGTTCTCCTGATACGAGTTTAGTTGCGCTTCGTACACCAAAAAACATTGGGACTACCAATGAGGGCCATTAGAAGGACTAAAGGGGATAGGCTCAGCAGAAACCATTGAATATTTTGGGAACGGTGATCGAGATAGAAGTAACCATGGTTATTGTTTAGGCAAATAACGTTGGGATAATCACCAGGGCACAGTAGTTTCCTTAAGCACCATTGCATAAAGTGGTGGTGCGAATTTCAGACTCACCCAGCATAGTCGGTAAAGAGGGTGGAGTCGAAGGAACTCCTAGGAAGATCCATCTGTAAGGATTCGGGAAAGAGGGGGAGTGTAATTGGTTAATGAAAAGAGATAACCCAAAGGCAATTGAGTAGGGTGGAGTGTAGTAAATTTAAGGCAAATTTTTTCCCATAGGAGCGATATTGAAGGGTTGGGAGTAAGTCACCATAACTATGGAGAGATACCATGAATAATGAGGAATTTGGGGTGCGGTATTACCACAGATAATCTCATCAGTTGTTTAAATAGAAAGGAAAAGGAGATTTCAACACTTGTTCAAGAAGGGTCGTACAATGGTGGGTCATGCAAAAAGTTTACATGTTTAGAAAACTTCATACCCGATGAGGTGGATACAAAGAATTTAAGAAAAGGGTCTTTAAGTTAATAATGGACTCATAGGTCTAATATACCAACATGAATGGGGAAATCTAGGTAGGACGATGGGTACTATTTTCATCAATGTCGTGAGAAGGGAAGCTAGAGGGTTGGAAAAAATAACCAAAGGGAAAAAATGGATTTAACAATGCTAGTGAGGCACCACAAGATGGTATACCCAGTAGAGGACCCATTTTAATGATTAAGATCAATAAAATTTCTACCAGGTGACAGTGGATTCAGTTAGGACCATCAAGTCCAACAACGAGTCCCATAAGACCAACGGAGCTAAAGGGACAACGAGGGTAGCGATCATGGTTAAGCCTATCAGATCCATGATAAAGACAACCTCGACATGTCCAGTGGGTGAGGGAAATGGTGATAACACACATAGGTGTCTTATTTGTAAAGAGTAGGAATACATGTGTGGATCTTATCTAGAGAGAATTGGGGGACAAGAATGGGATGCCTGTTAAGGGCAACAATTATAAGAAGTTTTGGGTTTGGTTGGGCACATGCCCATTAAGAACCATTTGAACCCCAAGTGTTATTATCAATTGAAAGAATGAGTTTTATCCCGGGATGATTAGGATCTATTTTGTGTAACACGAGCGAGTCACATTAACTTATTAGAGCTAAACTCGCATGAGAAACGGGTTTAGTAAAGGTATCGTTAATACCACTATAGTGTGCGTTTATTCACCATTGAGTTAAAAGGATCTCTCGTTAGTTCCCTCTTTAAGGGAGAGGGTGGGGACACTGAGAGGAGATACATATTATGAGGTTATCTCATTTTGAGAGGTGATATTCGAGGTATGGTTTATTCTGGGTACGGACTGTTAAGCGATGGTGGGTTATTACAGTAAGATTATCGTATTCGTTATTCTGGGGCAGGATGTATATTTTTCGATGTCTCACTTGAAAGAGGGTCGAGTTCATGAAGATATTTTTATGAAATAGACTTCCGATAGTACAGTTGTCTAGTTACAGTGGATCCCATTGCATAAGAACTTTTACTAATGTGATTTATAGTATATTGGGTTTAGCGTTGAGCGAAAACATTTAACTTATTTTTATGTACGTGCTGAGAACTTAGTGATAGTGAGAGCATCGTATCGTGTGATGCCTTGCGAGACATGGGCATAGAAGGTTTGATTATTGGGTCGAGGGAGAGAATTGGTGATATCTTAGCTATGAGCTTGAAACCCACGGATTTTGATGGTCAACAATGCTAGGGAGTAGTGCATTGGGATGTTACACGCATGGACCTTAATAAACGTTAGGATTAATGAGACATTATTGGACTCTAGATCATTGGTTTTAAATGTTAAATTATTGAACGGGTAGAAGAAACGCGTAAGGCTGAGAGCTAATACTATATATAGCCAGGTAGTGTTGTGAAGGAAGCACTAAGAAAACTTTTGCACCACAAGTTAATGTGTGGGGCAGTATAGAAAAGAACTAAATTTCAAATTATGGGGTAATTGAGATAACTCCTATAATATAGCCACGCCGAGAGTGCGAAGATTAACTTGAGATAAGTATGTTACGTACAAGACGTTAATGAAAATTACTGGAATGTTTGGGCTATAGTATATAGTGTGGTGGGACTTTGTGTTCACTGTTTCTAGATATGATTTATGTGTGCTAGTTATCACTTGAAAAAGGGTCTAGTCTATATATATTCTTGTATATATGTTATCATGTGTTTAATAATAGACTTATGAGAAAGTGTTTATATTGTTATATTTAATCCCAGGGAGTAGGGATGTTTACTGATATGGTTTGATACATATATGTTTATTATCGAGCGGGTAGATATAGCTCGGGATTGATTCGCGCTAAGAAACTAGTGATAGTAAGGAAAACAGTAATGTATGATGTCTCTTATAACATGAGAGTGGACAAGTTTACTTTTATTCTAGGAAACGGGAATTTTGGGATACGTGATAGGGATTGAGGGCCTAACAGATCTCAATAACCAACAATGTTAGGTAGTAGTGTAATGGGGGGTTCGTTGTTTGTATTTCGCTTTGCGAGACATCCCACGCATGAAACTTCATGCATAGTTGGAAGTGGGGAGATGTGTGGTCTTCTATACATAAGTTTGGTACCTTAGTTAATATATACGTATGTGGTAATAACTGTGAGTTTAAAGTATATTACAATTTAAGGCTTGTAGAGCCGGGTGACTTTCATGCTGATGCGCATGGGTACAGGGTGTATGGGCGCCATAGGAAGTTAATTTTCTTCTAATATAACTCACGATTACAATGGGAAGATATATGGGTAGCGACCTTAAGGGCATGTTATTGGCAAGTATTCGAGGCTTGGACTACTTGACTCATCTAAATTTCAAGGATGAAATTCCATTGTAAGGGGGGGAGCTATGTAACACCCCGTATTTTTTAGGATAAATAATTTATTTAATTTGGTGAATTAGAATTTAAATTAAATTGTTAATTTGGAGAAATTATTCTATTTCGATATTTTTTTTTTAATTTGGAAGATTCAATTTATTTGGAGAATTAAGATTTAAATTAATTCTGGTTATTTCTTTTAAAATACATGTGTCGTAAATTGAGGGTGAAATTAAAGATTTTAGCTAAGTAACTCGGATGATGATTCTGAGTGCACGGTTGATTCCGAATAGATCAAAATAGTTCGAAAAAAATACCCAAAATAGTAATTAAGTCTCTGAGCATTTTTAAAAATAACCGAACTCACACAAGAGTGTTTAAAACATTTTAATTTGTCCCATATGTATCTCTATATTACTATAAAATATTATACAAGAGTTAAAATTCCCACTCAACTAAAGTGTCCACACAGCACATTCCAAAATTTTCTCAAACAGTTACTCTTAAGTTTTCATCTCCTCCTGCTGATTCGGATTCTCTAAACAAAAATATAAAAAAACTCAAATGACTCATTTCTTTATAAGACTCTAGAAAACCCCCTTTTATACCAGCGCCTACAATCGACCCATTCCTCTTGGGTTTCAGCAATTAGATTTTCTTAACATTTTGCCACTCGCAATACAAACTTTAAACACAATGGAGTATGGCTTTGCAGATCTGTTCCTGAGGTAAAATCACATACTCTAATACGCATTCAAATTATTTGGTCCTAAAAGCCTCTCTTTTGTCTAACCCTTTCATTTTCCCCTACCATTAATCCTATATCTGCTTCGTTATTTTCTAATTAGATCAAAGCCCCTCCTCTTATCCTATTCTTTATTTTGTGTGAAAGGCTCAGTTGTATCGATTTTTACACGGGTTAAAAACCATTGTAGGCCAGTTTGTCTAAATCCGAGATTATCTCTTTGTTGGATTCCTCCCCTCATTTTAATTTGGGGGTCTTCGACCAGGACATAGTAAATGATTCATCGGATTTCTAATCCATGTGCTGTATCGAACAGAAGTACTTTATATCATTTTTAACTTGTAGATTCATGCGTTTATATCAAATACAAGGTCTATCGACTTGGAATCGCAGTGGTTTTAAATTGTAGATTCATGCGTTTGTACACACTGACTTGATGTAGACATACCATCTCTTTAGTCTCACATGAGCTTGATTTAGACAAACCATATCTGCTGGTTAAGTCTTCACATGTCGTTCGTCAAAAGTAAATCAGAGTGTGAGATTTCTCAGTATTTGGTTTGATTTAGTTTTGAGCTTATATGTATATGTATGTATATATTAGTTATTAAACTTTGTAATCTACAAATCTATTTATTTACTCCAACAATGTATTTTCTTTTTGTGTTGCTTCGAACCGAGTATTTACTTTAACTCCATTTTGTGTAGCAGGGCTGCCAGATATTCCTTTGCAGTTGGATACTTGACGTTTGGTGAAGGGTCTAAGAAAAGAGGTCAATATTGATTTTCTTTAGCCAAAATTAATTTTTGTTATTCATTTTGAAATATTTATGCTTTTTTCACTGCTTATCTTCTAGGAGGTGTTAAAGATAGTAAAAAAAGTGTTAATGTAAAAAAATAAGTGCAGTGGAGAGAAATACACAAAAACATCAGGTTAGAATTTTTATTTTTGGAAATTGTTTTTCTTTTTTATTCTTTTTTCTGTTTTTTCTATATATTCCAAATGTTCTGTTTTTGGGGAATATATTTATTATGGAGTGATTTATTGGTATTCTCGCATTTTTTGCATTCACAATCTCAGATCAAGTGAGTTTCTCATATCTTCCTCTATATAGTGTACCGTTTGAAGCTTTCGTTGAGTTTCAGCTTTGTTAAATTGAACATAGTTTTCCATTCCTAACTGTATGTGTGTTGTAATGTTTGAAAACATGTAAGTCTTTTCCATTTAAAATATGGCCCAATAATTATTTATGTGACAAACAACACATTACGTGAAAGGACATGAGTTTTTATCTGTAGAAAAAATCGCCCACCAACTGTATGGCGAAATGTGTTACATAAAACATACACCCGGAATGATATTTTTAATTATATATTTTGCAAACCAAAAACATTTTTAGATCCATTTTTCATGTTTGTGTGGATATAAAATAATGGTCCATTTGAAATATACAATGAGATTGATTCTTCATCTATATGTTGTACTGTTTAAAGAAGTTTTAATGCAAATAGGTTATGATATTTTCTTTGTTAATCTTAATAGTATGCTCGGGATAGAACTAATTTTTATATAATTAAAAATAGGTTGTATTTGAGAACCCAAATCGATTGCTTATTGGTACTCTACCATAAAAGTTTTTTAGTCAATTTCCCCCGTCTATTGACTTATTTACCTATAATTTGATTTTTTCTACTTTGTTGGAAATCATATAAGATTATTTTCCCTTTATCTATCAATTTAAGCATATATTGGCAATTGATTTTAATTTTGTTTTACCATCATCATTACTTGTATATAGATAGTAAGTTTAAAGTACTCCATGCGCCTCATTTTTCTACTTCAATTACTTGAGTTAGATCTATTTTCATTACGAAATTTTCATTTTTAGTATCATATTTAAATTTTCTTCAAATTATTGAATTTGTGTTTCTTCATCGCTATTTTGACTAAATAAAGCAATGGACAAGGAGCTTTCATTTTAGAATCGATCCAACTCCCTCACCCAAAGGAGATCTCATTAGGTATTTATATTTTGTATAAAATTATGTTTTCATGAATACAATTGACAATATATATTTTCCCAATTAAATGTATGCTTTATTTTTGGGCAATTGTATCTAGGGGTGGCAATTCGTATTTTTGGGCCATGTTTCGGGCCGAGATGACACGACAAGAATTTTTCAGACACGAACATGATTCAAATAAACACGACACGACATGTCATGAATAACACGATTTCTTAAATTTCACACTAAATGGAACATAAGTAGACACGATAGCCCGAATAAAAACACGATTAACATGACAAGACGCGATAACACGACTCATAATTTTGACACGAACACGACACGACTTCGTGTCAAAAAACTTGACACGAACACGACATATCGTGTCAATTTTGAGTCAATTTCATGTCGTTATGTGTCGTGTTTTCGTGTCATTTCTAAAATTGTCACCCCTAATTGTATTTCAAGTACAAAATTCTCCTAGATGTTCGAGGTTAAATAGCCTTTATGTCAATTATTGTTTTTGTAGGAACAAGGGAGAAATGTGATAAAATGAGGTTTGGGGAAAAGATTTGTGAAAATAGAAAAGTGCAGGCTATCATTGGTAATGGGTTGGGGCTGAATTATACCGTATCTTTAGTTTCGCAATTAACAATTCTTAGTTGTGTATACCAAATCATTCCCACCCAAAGTAGAAAAAGTTCATTTTTAAAGTGCTTCCCATGGTTACATCTTTATCTATATTCATGCCAACGCAAAATTTAGGCTTTCAACTGGCCATTTAAACACTTGATCGCATATGCAAGAGAAGGTGTCCAGCCCCCTCAATTTTAGCCCTTTAAAACTCGCTCGCTCCTACATCAAGTATGCTCTTAAAGATTTTCCCACCTTTCAGGCTTCCGTTATGAATATGTGTGTTTCTTTATAAAATTGCTATTAAAAATTGTATAATTTTTATTAACATATAATTCTCCTTACTTAATTGCACGAACATGGATGAAATGAAAAACAAGATGATTTTGATTCAAAAGTCTTGCGTGTTTGCTTGATCATGAAATGACGCCTTCTGCTACTATAATAAATTTCTACATACTGTGACAATTTGCATTTTTATTTCTACTAAATGTTTAGTTATCACAAATACTATGAATTTTTTTATCTATTACCCAGTTTATTTTACCGTTTCTTCATACTGCAAAGGGCTTCGTTTATTTTCCATACGATACTGTATATAACCAGCGCATCGCGCGGGCTTCCAACTAATACTATTATAAAATGCTATACAAGGAATTAAATATTCTCAAAGCTGAGTGTCCACGTGGCATCTATTACCGAGAAAAAATTAACTCAATAATTCATCTCAAACGACGTCTTTATCTCACTATCAGAATCTGAACCGCTTCATTATCACATTATCTCTCCTCCACGGCCTCCCCTCTTTATACGCGACCTCATCGATTCCATTTGCATAATTTTTTTTTCAATCCCCAAATTCACATCCCAAACTCCTCCACTCCCCCTAATCTTTGTTTTGTCTCGAATCCATCAGCTACCACCACCATTGTTCCACCACGAAGGTAATCTCTGAAAACTATGTTGGTATATTGTCATTCTCTCTCAACATCTCTCTAATTAGGGTTTAGATTGTTGAGTTTGATTCTGATATTGAGTTATGTTCATATTAGGGTAATATTCATGTTTTTGGTTCATATTGGATTTGTATATATGGTTCATTTTTGGGTTTTCTATCCGATTGTTTGATTTTTGGGTTTTGTGCTTGATTTAACGATTTTTATGTTTTATTTTTCACACATACATAAATCACAACCATTTCCTTCTTTAATGAAGAACCCTCTGGTAATAAAAACCTTTAACTCCATATGATTTATCTCCTTTCTCTAATTCTCTGCCATTTGGTTCTTGGTAAGCAAGATCTCAACTTTATTTTTTATTTTTTTAGTTTGAAAGCAATTGGTACTGACAACACTATCAGGTGACCCTCCTATTTTCAACCCATTTCTTTTCTACATAAAAAGTAATTTAGGGCTCAATATACAAGATTTTAGAGTAATTTCCCATAGCGAAATCCCACGCCCAAAATATCTCAAAACCATACCTTTTAACGTAAACATGATTTATCCAGTTTTTTTTACTCAAACCTAATAGGTTTGAGTACCATCCGGAGTTATTATAGTTATTGGGTTTTATGGGGGAGTTGATAAATGGATTTTCTTAATGGTAACACAAACATGATTTATTCTAAAAGTTTTACTCAATAATAGGTTTGGGTACCGTCTTGGAGTTATTTTTCAGGCTGAGTCGAAGTTGGGGTTACTGCCGAGTTTGAGAAGGGAGACCAAAAACTCCCAAGCCAACTTGATACCCTCTCAGTACTCCACCCAAAAGTCTTAACATTATTAGTCATTCATTTTTTTTAATGAATCGCGGTTTCAAAACATGTGAGACCAGGTTGACGTTAATATTTGGGTATTGACAGCAATTTTATTTTATTTGTCTACCTCTGTAGTTGGTTGAAATTGAGAATGTGGATTTATGGATGATACATTAAGGAACACCTTTACATGTATGACATCTTAAAATCTTTAATTTATTTTTTAATTTTTGATTTGTATATTGTTGTATTGCATATATTAATTTTTTTTTTAAATATACAAGTTCTTTTACTATCATGATATTAGTTATCTCAAATGAATTTTATGATTTGAGATAATCGGATGTTTTAGGTATTGATCTAAAAACCATCTGCGTTTTTGTTCGTTGAACTGAGTTTTTTTTTCTTCGACCTGGTATATTGTTTCGGAGCCGTGTGTTTGTTTTGAATAAGAAATCAATCTGTGTTTATTTTTTTTAAATCTGAACTGCTATAGTTTGATCCGTGTTTTTTTTATCTGCTTGTTCTGATTTGGAAACTAGTTAAATCTGAGATTTTTAAAACAGAACTCATTTGTTCTGATTTGTTCATTTTTTTTCCAAACTGAAATTTTATTTTTTAAAACCCGATATGTGGTTTATATATCTGAAGTTTAAAAAAAATGGATTTGAATAAGATAGCTGCTAGAGTTAAGGAAAAGGCTTAGGAGATGTGTACGACTAAGTTGGCATGAAGGTCAATTCTTAGGTGTAACTTCCTGTTTGGCTATTTTGATTTGTGTTTTGTTCATATGAGGTTTTACAAATATTTAATTTTGGACCAGTTTTATAATTCTTTTTGACAAAAGAAAACTTCTTTTTGCTATTTTTGTGTTTAATTTCCCATATTAATAGTTGCTATTTGAAAATGACAGTTTTTAAGGTTATAATTGCATTGGGTTTACGGAGAGTCGATAACACGGGTGAGTAGTTTAGATTCAGAATATTGTGCGGTGATCACCGGTTCAAATCGGGGTGGAGATAACTTATTTAATAGCTATTTGTCACTTATTTTTGAGATAATTGTGATTACTATGATGTAAATATTTTTCAACCTGATGCCATTTTATCTTTCACCAAGGTGAAATATATTTTACCTCGAACAAACAAGATCTAATTATTTGTGATTCTAATCCTTTGCTGTGTAAGTTTTCAGGAGGCTTAGCAAAAGCATGTTGTCTGGAGAGATACTTGGAAATGTGTCTAACCTTACAGGTTTTGCCTTCTTGCATGTCTCCCATTGCATATCAATTGTGTTTTATCCTTAAATAGTGTAAATGGATGTTGATGTTTTTTAAATAATGCACAGGGATTTATTATTCAATAACCTCAGTGGTCTTACTTCGAAAATACTTGCCCAAGGCTACTGGTAATATTTTTGGAAAAACAGATTGATCAATTTAAAAGCAGTTCTTCTTGCTATAGTTTGATCTTTGATAGAGTGTGGGTTAAATTTCAAATAGAAGATGTGCCTATAAGAAAAGTTATATGCTAAAATAGCAAAGCAACCTCTATCTTTACACGATAATTTTGAAATCAGTTGTTTCCCTTATATTTTATACTCCCTTCGTCCCAAATTAAGATTTTACATTTGAAAGTCATTATTTCAGTAAAATATTTATAATATTAGAATTGATGGTGAATGGGATTGACGAAGTTGATATTAGAATTTAATTTTAATCATTACCTGGTAGTTTTCTCTGCATGCAGGAACTCATTTCTGGTAAAAGTAGAGAAAAACTCGACATCCTATTTAATGCCTTATGCGCTGTGAATATGTAGAAGTTAATTATTAAGACTATATGTGTTTGTGGTTTAGTTCTTGTAATTATAGTTTTTAAGGTTTTATTGTTAGATTATTTTATTTTGTGTGGTGTCGGTTGCGTATTGCCTTTCTTGGTGAAGCTATGTCGTGGTGGGACTCAATGTGTTTTAGTATAATATATTAACATTCATAGTTTTCAGGTCCTAAACTTGGTCTTATTTTATAGTTATTTATTTCATTATCTTGACCTGAAATGAAAGAATAGGTTCAACATCGTTTATATAATTCAAGGTGGATATCATGTACTTTTTTAAATGATATCTCTATCTTCACACCAAGATAGCATGTTCTTTTACAAGAAAAAGAAGGAGGATACAAACCTAAAACAGGACACTCATGAATGGTATATATAATAAAATATTTTTTTGGGTTGGCTGAATTATATGAAGTATATATTCTCTCGGTATATAAAAAATTACTTTATCTGTTAACATTTTATAGATAAGAGAGAGTTTTCATTATTTGTTTAATTCAAATACACTATATTAATAAGCTCTCCAATAGCATGTGTCAAGAGGAGTAGAATGAGTGTATTTGAATTAATATAGTGTATTTGAATTCTCCAATAGCATGTTCCATACCTTTAAGATTAATAAGCCCTCAAATAGCATGTGCCATACTTTTAAGATTAACAAGATATATTCCAAAATACATCAACATCCTTCAGGAGCAGCTAACGTCTTGAAACTGTGACAAAAAAACACCGATCTCCATTATTCCCAAACTAAAATGAAAAGCTTATCTACTCGCGGTTACAGAAAACTTTAAGTTATTTTCTTCTGATTTTTTACCCAAGTCTCCATTATCTCTTGCGAGTCTTCTAATTCCGATAACGCATTAAAGAGTTGCCACTTTGATCAGATATATCAGTTTGGGGACTCCTTATCGGATGTCGGCCATTTTATTTGCGAGCTCCCTGTTGGACCAACTACTCCCTTGACGGATCTCTTGATGATTTGTTTTGTTATGATTTTTTTGTTTATATTTCCAGGTGATTCCATGATAGATAGAATCGTTTGGATGAGTATTTTAATACTACATATTGGGTGTTTCAATTTTTTTGAATTTATTTTAATGCTACATATTGGATGAGTTGCTCTAATCTCGGTATTTTAATATCGGGTTTTTTAGGTCCATTGGGTTTTTCAATTTATTTGAGTTTGGCTTCCTCAAAATAATTTACTTTGTTTATCACTACACCATCACATGAATATTTTCTCTTTCTGTTTTGGATACTCAGGTTTTGATTTTTGTGTTTAGTGTGTGCTAACATGTTTTTATTATTTTCTATGACATGAATGCGACAAATATGGAACACGTCAAGACAAAAGTGACATGAGTAGAACATGGCTAAAACAACTTTTGATGCGAAGGAATGCCGTGGATGGAGCTTATGCAGGCCCTTGCTTTTCACACTCGGTGGATCAACAACCCTCCTTATCCGACATAACCGACGACTCTGACGACCTTGGTTTCTTGATTGATGAATTATGTTCAAGTTGTTTATAAAGGTGATGAATTTATATTCAAGCTTTTTAGATGCCATTTTTTCATAATAAAGCTATAGCAGTACACCAAAATGGTTATTTAAGCATTGTTTATTAAGCACTACACCAAAATTGAACATTGCTTAATGAACTTTAAGCATTAAGAACTGTTAAAAAATGTTCATTAATCCATGTTTAGTATTAATCAATGTTCAAAATGAAGCATTAGACACTGTTCAGTAGTAAGCAATGTTCATTAATCCATGTTCACCAGTAAGCAGTGTTCATTAATCCATGTTTATCCCCAATGTTAGTTTGTATATTTATCTCTTATGTCAATTTGTATTCACTGTCAGTTATTTTGTTTTGTTTCAAATGCTAAGATAATAGGTTCATGGTTTAGTGTTTGTCCTTTAGGTGCAGAGAATGAAAATCGTGGGATGTACATGTAGGTGAAGGTATGTGCACTGTTTAACTAAACTTTATTGTAAATATTTTATTAGTTATTTATTTTCTACATAATCTTTTTTATAATTATTAAGGTTCTAGCAATCTCCATTACAATTGTTTTAATAGGTAGCATTTTCAAATCATACTCATATTTCCTTTGCTTTTTGTCCTGGGTATGTCCATCTTTGTCAATTGAAGTGAAGTGAAATGAAGTGGAGTATGGGTATTTCAGCTGCTGGTTGGGAAGATATACCCCTGACCCTCTTTGACTTGGAAGAGACATCCACTGGGGCGGGGTAATATCAAGTGGACGGTGCTTCGATTTCTTATGCCGAATAGGGAAATCGATGAGAGATATGTACGGGGGTTGAAATACACACGCATGTGAGGCAGCCTCGGGAAAAGGCGATGGGACAGGGGTTTCAATATAACAGTGATAATCTTATAGCTGATTTATTTATTGATGTCTCTTTTATTCTGGCCACTACGTACGTATGTATTCTTTCAGCAGCACATGAGCGATTTTGGAACCTCCTCGATCGTAGAACCCAATGCCAGTGCATCTAAGAGTTCAATTTTATCAAAATGTGATGTTTTAGGTAAAATACACCAAGGGTTGCTGTATAATTTGGATTTTTGTGTTTACATGGATAAAATATCTTTATTTTGGTTGTGTTTACACCTTACTCAGTGATTTATATAACTTTTCTATTTTTAAATTAGGTCAAATTTTATTCGGCATTTTATAAGATCTAATTTCTTTGAAACTCCTATATATAGCAGTTTAGATATATAGGAGTTGGGCACATTCTGGAACTTGCTTAATTACTTGCGTCCATTTTAAGACCATGTTTCATGTTCGGACAGTTTAGAATAGCAGCATTCGAATTCTTGAACTTGCCTAATTGCTTTGGATATATAGGAGTTGCCTAATTGCTTTGAGACTCCTATATATAGTAGTTTAGATATACATGGTGTTTGTGAATATATCCAATTGTGAAGCATGCACACTGAATTATTATTTCAAATTTCATATATGGCCAAGAAATTTATATCAGTTTTCTGATTAATATTCAACTACTGTTGATCCAAATCCAATTATATATATTTTGTTCGTGCCATTGAACTGTGGTAATGCATTGGATGCCAATTAACGCCCGATCACCTAACAATGAACGTCGAAGCTTATTTGGCTTTCAGCAAAATGTTTGGTGATGATATGCTTGGTAAATGGCTTTCAGAAAACCATTTGGCAATTGTGATGCTAATGCTGGACGAACTCTTCAAAGTACCCTGTTCAGGGGAGAGTTCGAATAATCTAGCGACAACTTAGAAGGCCTTTGTGACAGTGACAAGCAAAGCAAGTCTGAGTTGTTCTCAGAGCAGTGCAAGACAGCCTTCTCACTTTCTGAAAACTCTTTTTTCGAACATTTCACCTACTTCCACCTCCTACAGTTACATGGCATAATAATATAGTTGGTGAACTATGGCAACTGATTACCAATCAGTACCTGTGGATGCTTTTGTGTTACATTATGGTTGTTAGGTTATTATTTGATATTCATTTTAGTACTTTGATGTATAAAGAAACCTTAAATTTTTTTGGTGTATTTGTGGTTTTCAGATTCAAGAGTGGCAGTCCCGTGGAAACAAAATGCACAATTCGAACTGCTCTCACTCATATTTTTGGAAGAATTTTCCATTAGGTATACTCGCCACTATGTTTGCATTGCTAATTTGTTTTTTAGTTTGTTTGGACTTTAAAACTCTATCTTGGTTCTCATTTTCATTTTTTATGTTGTTGTTGAGGTTTGATGTTTTTTATGTTGTTATATGTCAAAGGGTGATTTTTGGTCAGTTTATTCTGTAAAGTTGTATTTTTTATGTGTTTCCACTGGTTGGTTTAACTCTTCTAATACTGTTTCATATGGATTATAGGTACACACTATCTTCAGGTATGTTTGAAACACCATTTGTTTTATAAGTACTTAGTATTTGTTCGCTAAAATCCCTAACAATTCTTTTAGTATATATTCTTTATTATTTTAAGCAAATATTGTTTAACTTTTGGGGATGATTCTTGAAGAAAGTTTAACTCAAGATTATACTTTAAATATGAAAGGTTTTGATACTTTAAATATTACATCAAAAATAAGAATTCATGATTTTGAATTAAATTTACAATGTAAAGTAGATACAAGTTATAAAAATGTAATCCTAAATCAAGATAAAATAGATCCAAAGTATATTAAGAAAGCTGATACAGGTTATACATATGTGCAAATATAGCAATTTAAATACAGTTAAAAGCAGGGGAATACAGTTTTTGTAAACAATTTTATACACCACAACAGTTCTCAAAGCTCTTCTGCAACTCATGTCAAGAAATGAAAATTTCAAATGAAATCCTTTCAAGGATAAATTTATCTTTGAGAGAAGAATTTGAAAAACTTAAAATAAAAATATTGGAAAAAGATCAAAAGATCAAATATTTGCATAAAGATTTCCTTACCTCTACAAACGAAAGTTTTCAAAATAAAGAGAGAGTTCATATTTCCCAGGCGGGTACTTTGACCTAAGTGAACTCTCTCACTAAGAAATGCTCTCTCCTCTCTCCTCTCGAATGTAATATATTCTTGAAGAAATAAAACATAAGAGTCTTTCCGGTGGAGCTGTGAGTCCGTAAAAGCTTAAATCTCAGGTTAGATACCTGAAAGGGGATCTATTACACAGTTTGTCTTTTTTCTATTCTTAATTTAAGCATATATTATATCTTTATATTGAAGTGAATTTTGTCATTAACTTTGCTAAATAGGTACATATAATTATTCTCTTTGTTGTTGACGATGATTATCAGTGCTAAAATTGAACAAACTACAGAATTTTTACAAAACAAGTTACAGAAAACTACTTACTGCTCCATAAATTACCTGCTTATTATATGCTTCTTTTAACTCTTGATATTTACCTATCTTGCTATGTGATCTGATCATGTTCAATGTAGTAAGATCATGCTATTACTTTTTAGGCCCGTAATTTCAGTACATGTTAACTTGATTGTGAATTCTGTTCAAGAATTAAGGAATAGGGAATAAGAGATAGGGAAGATAGGATCTTTCGTATTTCGATTCACGAAAAAAAAAGGATATTATTCAGAAAAGAATCATTAAAAATAAGAAAAGAAACAAGACTCACATTCTCTCCTAGACCTTTAAACAGAACCTTGTTTTAAAAGTTTAAAAAAGCAATGCAATCTTTATTCTGATAAAATTTAGATAGAATTTATATGCTCTGGGATGGAAGGATTCAAACCTCCGAATAGCGGGACCAAAACCCGTTGCCTTACCACTTGGCCACGCCCCATTTCGATTTCTGTGAATTTCTTGCACAATTCCCATAAAAGCTAACATATAGTTGTTATACAGCTCCTATATAGCTGTTACACAACTTACAAGTTTTTGTAATTGCTATTTTTTGGTTTGATAGTGTATTCTGTGTTTATTTTTGAACACATTGTTTTGGAATCTGAATTATTGGGATGACGTGAGTATTATGGCAGTGGGTAAGGTTAATAAGCCACAAATGACATTTCCCGTGCCACTTTTTGTGTTGTTATTTTTACCTGCTTGGCTTATATTATCCCACTTTTGGCTGTTACCGAGGCATTAACGGTTGATCAAAATGAATGGGAATCTGGGTTTATAGCTAATGCTTCTGAGATGATTTCTGGCAAACGGCTAAAATATCAGATTGAATTTGGTGCAGTTTTGTCAGCTATTGGGTTGTTTGAGGCTCAGTTGATTAGTCTTGTATGTTTATTGGTACTACTACATGTTCCGATTAATGATTTGTGGGGAATTGGAAGTCTTTGGTGTTTATTGGTATTAAGAAAGGTCCGTGACACGATGCGCAATTTCATAAAGTATTTTGGCATTGCATAAGAACGCATTGTGTTAATATTGCTTCTTCTGTGTTAGTTTTGAGTTTATTACTTAGAAACCTTTGATAGTGAATTAGTATTGAGTTGTTGAAGTTACTGCAGTAGTTTCATTTTGCTTCCAGAGTCATCCCAACATGGAAAATGATATCCCATTAATGATATGATAGTGAGCTTTTAAGTCTCTTAAACCGAAAAAAAGAGTTTATTGTTTGGATTGTCTTCTTATATTATTGAATAGTGTAATCATAAGAGACGATAAGTATTTATATGCAACATGTATTTATATGTGACATCATGTACTTTTATGCTAAAAAAACATCTCTTTTGCAGATTTTCTCATTTTGTGCAGATGTGCATGTATATATTATCGCGAGCATGGGGCGTGCCTTGGGACCCGAACTGGAAATGTGCAGACAGATGCAGAATGATTTAGGCCTAAGTGAGCAGTGATGTCTATGATTTCCCAGCAGAGAATCATAGCAACGGGTTGTGTATGGCTTGCATTTATTGTTTTTTGCATTGTTTTGGTTATGGGCGCTGCCTTACTGAACGCGATTTAGAGTGGGAAGCGGGTCTAAATGGGTTTTGTTCAGATTTTTGGGAGAAGAATTTTGATTTCGATGTATGATCTGCCGACACTCATCTAGATGACATCAATCTTGCCTTATTTATGCTCAATGGTGCCCTGGATGTGTGATTCAAAGTGGAAGCCAAACATATATATAAACGATGTGTTTATTATATATGTAATAAAATGTCCAATATTGTGACTGTTATCTGAATTTTTATAGCCATTGTTTTCATATTTGAATGGTTTTTGGATTTAATTTTCTCCCTCTTAAAAGTGTGTATTACTACACTTAGAATGTAGCCCTATGTTTTCGTAATGAAGACAAAACCATGCAAAAACTACCTAGGCACGAGCTACTGTTTCCTAGTTGAATGTCTGTAATTGGGTTTGAGGTAGTGGAAAATAAGATGAGAAGTCAATTAGGATCCTTGCTCCTCTTCCCTTACTTTGTCGTTTTACAATTACGTACTTTGGAAATATTTGCAGTGCCTTCAGGCACGGGTATTCCGCTAATAAATAAATAAATTAGTAATTACATAAATAACAAGAATAATAACAAATGGAGTAATATAAATAAGAACTGAGTTCAAACCGAACAACTAAGATAATCGGATAAAACCTCCGTGACATAACTAGGTAAATATAATATTTTGTCAAAAATCTATTATTTATTTTAAAATACATAATATTCTGATAATAAAAAACATAATATTTAAAATATAAACAAATCTAATATTTTGGAAAATAATTTTTAAATATTCTTAAAATACATAATATTTTGGAAAAAACTTATTATTATTTTTTTTATAGAAATGGAAGTTAATAAAAAAACTCTGATATTATTTATTTAAAAAATGAACATTCTTTTTATAAAAAAAAATGTTTACGATAATTATATCAAACAAAAATACTGTACAACATTTTTAAAGAAAAAATGGTCGCAACTTTTATTATAAATTATATTTTTTCAAAACTTTATTTTTTACATTTTCTTATAAAACATAGCTTTTTTATAAACTGTATTTTTTTGTAAAAAATTAAGTTGTGACTTTTACACATTACTAATTTTGTATTTTATACTTTATTACACGACATGACACAAATAACGCGCTTTATAATTTTCACACTACATTAAATATAACATGACACGAATAACACGAGTAAACTTATGAATTTAATATTGTGTCACTGACACCAAATTATTCGTGTCATATTGTATTCAATTTGGTGTGAAAATTATAAATCACGTTATTCGTGTCGTGTCGTGCATTAAAGTATAAAATGCAAAAAATAGTAATTTATCAAAATCACAACTTAGTTTTTTACAAAAAAATACAGTTTTATGACAAAAGTTATGTTTTATAAAGCTTTGTAAAAAAAATTTAAGTTTATAATAAAATTTTCATCCAGTTTGTCTTTTTTAAAATGATGTCCAATTTTTTTATTTCATATAATTATCGTCAACATTTTTTTATAAAAAGAATGTCCATTTTTTTTTATATAAATAACAAAACATTTTTTTATTAACATTCGTTTCAATAAAAAAATAATAATACTTTTTTTTATAAATAGCCGAAGGTTTTTTAAATAAAAACTGACTTTTATGAAATTTGATATTTTCAGAATATAAAAAATTATTTCCTGAATATTAGGATTTTTATATTCAAAACATTATGTTTTTTATTTTCAAAATACTACGTATTTAAAAATAGATAATAGACTTTTAAAAAATATTATATTTCCTCAAACTAAAGTATACATGTATATAAGGGCACTTTAGTCAATTAGTGTTTTAACAAAAAAAATCCAGAATATTATTCATTTTCAGAATATTTAAAAATTATTTTCCAGGATATTAGATTTGTTTATATTTAATATATTATATTTTTATTTATTTTCATAATATTATGTATTTAAAAATAAATATTAGATTCTTGACAAAACATTATATTTGTTAAAACTAAGTTATATGTATAGAAGGACACTTAAGTCATTTTGGTGTTTAAAGGGTTGAAAGTGGAGTGAGGAAGGAATGTTTTGGAGTGGAAATAGTCTTTCCCTATTTTAAATGGTAGACTATTTGCTTCAGTTCTATTCATCTATTTCATAATGTGTTAAAAAAATTAAGGTATAGAACTAATAAATATACTACAACAAAAATTCCACAACAATAAATAATTTTGCTTATTTTGATAAATTTTCTCTTAATCTATTTATCTTAATAAAGCAAATCTTTCATAGTAGGAATTTATACTCTCTGATATTTGTTGTTTTAACTAGTACTATTTAGTTATGTATGTGAAGAATACATATAGTTAATGTTTTCAATATCACAGATTTACAATGTTTATAGAATTATTTCATACAGCCATCAACCACACCTAAGTTCGTTACTACGAGTTTATATCTATCAGTTTGTGTTTGTTTATAGGTTGAGTTCGTAGTATATTAGAATGATAACGACTAAAAGAAGACTGGAAAATAATAAAACTCTGCTCTAAACAAAATGTAAGTTGTTTGTGTTTGTTTATGAAATTACTACATAAAACCCTTACCCCTCATTCTAGCTACACCATGTTAAGAAATCCTCTCTCCATGTGAGCTAAAGAGATGTCCACATACCCAAAAAATAAAAATAAAAAAACCAAACTAAATTCTACTTTCCTTTTGGAATAACCAAAGCAACTACTAGAGAATCTCCGTTTAAACAACATTCACATGAGAAGGCTGAACAAACGAAATATTTTGGGTCACATTCACATAACGACATTGACCACGCAATAATTGATCTACAATTCTTCGACTATCAGCGTCATAACACCTTAAATGACCCCATATTTGGGTCACATTCATGTAACGACATTGACCACACAAATAATTGATCTTACAATTCTTCGACTATCAGCCTGATAATACCTTAAATGACCCCCCCCCCCCCAAAAAAAAATAAAAATAAAAAAATAAAATAACGAATTGCTTGGAATTTCTTACAAACAACAATAAATACAATATTTTTTACTGAGCAAAAATACTCTAACTTTTTAATCTATTTCATTATTTCATTTATCATTTTTTGGCATTAGCGATGGCTACATTTATTTTGAATACGCAAATGAATAACCCGCGCATCGCGCGATTTCCATCTAGTATACTTTAAAATTCTTAACAAGGAATTAATATTGAATTGCTATAAGCATATCCACGTGTCATTTTATAATTAAGTGTACCTTCTCTCTCTTTAGAGAGGTGTTTACAGAGTGTCATATTCCCTTCCCAGCTCTGAATCTCTTAATTAAGCCGCTCTTTCCAAATTCTCATCATCACTCTCTAATTCTCTTCCCCTCCATTTATATGATTAAAGGGTGAGGGATACGAACTATTCAGTTTTCATAATTCTCTTCTCTCTCTATATATATATTCACACTCCCACATATATCAATTCAGTAACGTTTATATGATTGAAGGGTGAGGGGGTTATTGCCGCCGTTGGTGTTCTGTTCTCTCGTCTTAAATGACCCCCCCCCCCCCCCCCAAAAAAAAAAACAAAATAAAGAATTGCTTGGAATTTCTCACAAACAACAATAAATACAATATTTTTTACTGAGCAAAAATACTCTAAATTTTTAATCTATTTCATTATTTCATTTATCATTTCTTGGTATTAGCAATGGCTATGTTTATTTTGAATACGCAAATGTATAACCCGCGCATCGCGTGGGTTTACACCTAATATCTAATAACATAATATAATTTTGGTTTTCTCTTTAGAGAGAATGGACACGTGTCAAGTAATAAAGACTAATGCATTAAATATCATTAAATCTCTATCAATAGCTTTAACTAAAATCTAAAGGTCTCTCTCTTGCCCGTTACCTCTTCCCCACCCCTCCATTTTCCAATGCCCGCTTCCACTTCCCAAAAAACTACCTAATTAAATTCCTTAAATCTCAAGAGACTTCAACTATTTATACACCCATACAATCAAATCATGTACCTGTGCAAAATGAACGCTACTACTAAAAAAATCAAGGTATTATCTCCTCTTTCCTATTGACAATATGCTTTTACACCTTACGTTTTGTGTTTCCTTTATTATCTCCAATAAAAATGATTTTTCTCATTTGGATTAGATTCCTGAATTATTACATTTTTCCTTTTTGTGAAGAAAGTATGTTTGTCATTAAGAATGTATAAGTATTTAGAGCATAAAAATATGGCAAATTTAAAAAAAAACAAAATTGATCTTGGATTTATATAATTTTATATAAAAACAGTTTTTTTAATCTGTTGTCTTTAGGATTAGACTAATTTTGGCGTTTTTAAAAAACATAAAAGTGGGCTTTTATCAAAAAGATATTTTTTTTTATAAAAATACTGTAAAATAGTTAAAAATGCACTATTTTTCTTATCTATTTTTTTAAAACAAAATAGTTCTTTGTATCAAAAGAATTTTTTTCAGGATTAGTATAATTTTGATGTCCTAAAAAAACTTAGAACAATTTTCTTAAAACAAGACATTTTTGGTTCTATAATTTTTTTTTATTATACAAAACTGCTTTTTTATAAAAATAATTTTTTTTGAAAAACATTGAAAACAATTTTTTTTAAACAAAACTGTTTTTTTATAAAAGAATTTTCGTTCAAACTGTCAAAACTTTTTTGCTTTCATAATAAAAACACTTTTTATTTTTATAAACTTTTTTTAAAATAAAAAAATATTTTTATTTTTAATAAAAAGTCATTGTAAAAAAATATAATAGGAAAAACCTTTGATTTCAATAATATAGAAAAATATTTTAACAAAAAGAAAAATAGTAAATTGAGGGGAAACTTTTTCACTGTGGGTTAGAGGTGAGCAAATCTTGCCACCAAAATCAAGGGTTCACATGTCATGACAAATTATGCCTATCAAATGCATACAAAAGTGAATAAATCGTTCATTTGTCACTTTTGCATTTGTCATGAAAAATCACGTCTATCAAATAGTCCCTTAGGAGTTTATTTGCATTGTTAAAGGGGTATTTGCAATCTTAGTGCACTCTCAACATTTTGAATATTAAGAAATTATAATCCATTTCGTTTGGAGTACTTTTTTTAGTTTAGGTAAAGGGTAATGGAGTGAAAATCGATGAGTTTTTCTATCATTCTTTTTTTTGGTTAATTTACTATCATTCTTAATCTCTTAAGTTTTGCTAGCGCCTAATTCACATTGATTTAACTTTTTTGTACTAGGTTTGTTTTGTTGTTTACATTCTTTAATATGTTTTTTTTATTCAAATATCTAAATGATTTTATGTGAATTTTTGACAATTATTCTTCATATTTAGGAGCTTTTCTAAAGTCGTAATACTTTTTTTTAATTCTATAGAAAATGATTTTAGGTCACTTTTTCAATGAGAATAGTATGTTATAACCAATTATTTAAATTCCTAAATCTTAACTATCCCCATTTTTTAAATTTTATAACGTTGCTATATTGATTTTCATGTAATTTTCAATAAATACATTATGTAATCTTATAATTTGTTGGAATTGAAAAATACTAATCGCAAGATTTTAATCGTTTATGACATGAAAGAGAAGTTATTCATTGAATAGACCCTCCAGCAACGAAAAATCAAGGTCAAATCAACCCAAATCCCTCAAAGGTTTTCACCACACTTTCTCTACTATCCTCCCTGTGTTTCTATGCTCATTTTAAAAATACATCACAAACAGGTTAGTTTAGAAAGCTTTTTTCTCAATTTAGGGGTTTTACCTTTGTTTAGCCTTAGTTAGAGTCGCTATTATATGTATAGATTTGTTTAATGAAATGGACACAAAAAGTTAGTTGTGTATTATATATGTTCTCCTCTAAGAGCTTTATACCACCTAAGTTTCAGTTTTTTTAGGTAATAATTTTTTTTTGTTAAAATCAACTTTATGTCCTTTTTTAAATAGTAATTTTTTTTTTGTTATAATCAAGAAATTTATGATAGAGAACTAAGACCAAATGTTTTTGTGATTAGAATCTAATAAATGAGAAGAGGAGTTGTATCTTCACAAGAGAATTTGTATATTGAATTTGGAAAATGATATGGTGACACGATTTTGGGACACGTGACATGTGTGTGTGCACGCATAAAGTTAGTATTTTATATATATTATAATATTTGATAATTTTTATAATTGTAATTATTTAACTGTTTTGTAACACGCTCGCGCATCGCGCGAGGCTTAAACCTAGTTATACTTTAAAATTCTTAACAAAGAATTAATATTGGATTGCTATAAGCATATCCACGTGTAATTTTATAGTAAAGTCTACCTTCTCTCTCTTTAAAGAGGGAGTCTTCATTTCACGTCTCTCTCCCTTCCCACTTCTCAATCTCTTAATTAAGCTGCTCTTTCCAACTTCTCTTCATTCCCTCTCTAATTCTCTTCCCCTCCCTTTATATGATTGAAGGGTGAGGGATACCAACTATTCAGTTTTCATAATTCTCTTCTCTCTCTATATATATATTCACACTCCCACAAATATGAATTCAGTAACGTTTATATGATTGAAGGGTGAGGGGGTTATTGCCGCCGTTGGTGTTCTGTTCTCTCGTCTTCAGGTAAGTTTTCATAATTCTCTTAGCCTATTATAAGGATTTTATTTTTTGAGTTATTTGTTTTATGCCAAGTTCTGCTCCCTTTATATGATTGAAGGGTGGGTTAGGATTCAATTCAGTAACGCTCAACGAGGGATTTTAGGAGATTTCGATTTCTTCAACGGGACAAAAGATTGAGTCTTCGTTCCAAACCCTCACGAATCGGTTGTAAAAAGGAAAACACACTAAATTTCAAATGAAACCCGGATTAATGATTTTTTATGATATAATAATATATGTATCTGTTAAAAAAAGGAAAAGGAAAATTGAAAGTTGTCGGAAACAATAATGGATATATAAGGGGGATTTCGGTTGGAACTTGTGATGGAAGAGAGACGAGAATGGAGTATAATAATGGAGAACAGTTACATAACGACAGTTACATAACGACTGATGAAGGACATGTATCATCGGCAATGAGGATGGTAGGGTTATGCGTGATGGTGGAATGTGTTACGAACACGTTGGTAGATCGGAATGGGCTAGGGTTTATGAACGAATGGAGAATGATTAATTTAGAAATGGACACGTGAGCGGGGATTATGGAATCTTTGATTGGTTTTGTTGAATTTTATAGTAGTATTTTACAATAGTTTTTACAGTAGTATCATCACAATCACAGTGAATTAAGAATTTAAAAACAAGGTAAAGTACACCCCAACTTTATTATGAAACTTTTGTTTCTTTTAAGTTGTTTTTAGCATAATAAATTTATATTTTCCTTTTTCAATATATTCATATGTTCCTTGGTTATTTTTCTAACTTTTGTTAAAATGATGGAAATTTATCATTGACAATCATTGTTGTGAGTGTGGAAGCTTAAGATGAATGTGCAATTGCAAATGAACATTCAACATATTCCGACCTCAAATCGTGGTACTGGCTAAGTTTTTTATGATTTATATGAAGTGGGGTTTGAAAAGTTGACGCACGACATGCCTAGATTTCATAGCTGGTGAAAGTAACGAGTAGAAGTTTTTTGGAAATACTTGTATGTTCTGGATGACAGTATCATTGTCAAGCGTTGTTGCAATATTTTATATTTTTATTTTAGGGATTTATGAATATTGTTGTTACTACAAAAAATAATGTATTGCCTATACAAAATTAAGCCAGGGTATATATTATATTTTATATTATTATTTATTACCTGACACACTCAAATCCTATTTTTTCAGATTATTAAATAGACGCACCATGTTGCACCCTCATTCCATACTCACTCATACACATTCATCTACAACCAAACGTGAGAATTTTGTATTAAATCAAATCATGCCACCAATCACCAGAAAATTGTTCGAACTTACGGTGATATTCGGGTGCTGTTAGGATTTGGCTTTTCATATGGTTTGGATGTCTATAATTAAATAGGCAACAATTTCTCATAGTTTGTGACATTTTAAATGATTACATTTAACTTAGTTTTTGTATTTTTCATTTCTCATTTTTAATTTTAATTTTAATTTTAATTCTTATTATTTTTATTATTATCTATATTATAACTTTGTAATTATGATGTAAAAATAGAACACCGGATATGCTTCTAATATTGTTTTACCTCGTTTATTCTCTCTCTCTCTCTTCTCCAAAGACGCCGACGACGCTGCTCTCTCTTGTCCACTGTTAGCCACAAACCCCCGCCATTACCCGACGGCGCTGATCTCTCTTCTCATTCATCGGCCGGTATGTTTCTTCTTATTTTTTTTGGCTTTTCTTCCTTCGTCGGTCGGACCAAAAAATATGGTTTCCGATCTGTTTTTCCAGTATGTGTTGAGACTGATTTTCAATTTGGTAATAAATGTGTAGAGAATGATTTGGGATTTGTTATATGATTTGGGATTTTTTTGTACTTTGGGATTTGTTATATGATTTGGGATTTGTTATATGGTTTTTGATCTGGTTTGTATTTGTTATATGATTTGGGATTTGTTTGTTGTATGATTTGGAATTTTCTCAAAAAACAATAGGTCAAAAAATAGTTGGCCAAAATGTGAAAGTTAACGAGAAAGTTATTGCAAAAAAGTGCAGAATTTTAACATGAAAAAAACAGTTGGAAAAAAATCAAAAATAATAATTTTTTTTCAATTTTTTTAATCAAACCATGTCCAACCGAATTGGACCGAACCCGAACATTATTTGGACCGAAACTGATTAATCATGTTCGGTTTCGGGTCTTAATAAACATGGACCGATTAATTCGGTCCGGTCCATAATAATGTCTAAACCCAGACCGGACCGGACTGTGAACACCCCTAAATAAGAGAGAGATAAAATGCGTAGTTTGGAGTTATTGTTGAGACATCATAAAAATGGGTGAGTAAGAGAGAGAAAATGGTGGGTTTTCTATTGTTGAAGTCTGATTATTTTTTGTTTGTATATGGTGTTGTTTAGATATTTACCTATTCTTCATAAGGTTTTGTACACAGTTTGATAAAATGTCAACGATAGGTTTATACATTGTTTTTTTGATTTGATGCTTTAGTCGTGGTGTTGTGAGTCTAATTGAGTTTGTAAAAAAAAAACTCAGAATTTTGAAGTTGTTGATGTTGTTGCATTTGAATAATGGTATTGGGATCAGTCATCTTTGGGTCAAGTGAACCGACCAAGATATTGTCAAGTTAGTTCTGATAGTAGATGGTTTGTTTCCTTTTTTTGGATTGTGTGCTCTATTTATATATCGATGTTTTACACCAAATATAACAAGTTCGTGTCATCTTTTACATCGCGTGCCGATTTTTTTGGGGGCATATACCAAATAGTCCTTCGAACATTTTTTAATATACGTTTATTCCAAACCTTTCTATTTTGTTCCAAAAAGTCCCTCACCACACAAAAACACTAAAAAAAAAGAGCTCCGGTGAGGGTTGTCGGAGCTCTATCAGTGGGGAGGTGGGGCGGGGGTGTCGCTAGCCTTTAAAAATAAGAGAATATCAATTAAATGGGTGTTTGCAGGACCTTTTGGAAATAAATAAAAAGGTTTGGACTAAATGTGTATTAAAAAATGTTTGAAGGAGTTTTTGGTAATTGATCTTTTTTTAATATTTGCAAGCAATCTTTCATGAAATGAGGCAAAACTATACCTGCTCAAGACTACTCATGACGACTAATTAATTCTTATATATTTATTGCTTGGTTAGTTATTGGAACCTTTTACAATCATTTACATTGTGGTGACGTTAAAATTGGTACATTGGCAATATCTATTTAGTAAAAAATGTCTCTAGTGCTTCAAATTAGAAATTTATTTATTATACAGACCTTATTTATTTATTTATTATTTTAATCAGCTATTGAGACCTATTACAATCATTTACATTGCCGTGATGCTAAAATTGGTAAATTGGCAATATCTATACATTCAAAAGTGTGCCTACATGTGTTTAAATTAACTAGTTCTTATTATTATCTGGTTAGTTATTGTGCCCTATTACAATCATTTACATTGTGGTGATGTTAGAATTGGTACATTGGCAAATTCTATTTAGCGAAAAGTGTGTCTATCTGTTCTTAAAATTAGAGATTGTGCAATGATTGATACCTATGCTGATGTAATGTGCGAATTTTATTTGTAGTAAGATTTCAGTAGCTGTATTTTATTTTAATCCTCTAATTTTTTATCGTTTCTGTGATTTTAGAAAATGAAGGAGCTTTGGTTCGCAAATAAAGATATTTCAATCGATGTGCTTTCCCGGTTGTTTACTAAACCTTTGCTTGAGCTCAAGTGTGTATCAAAGGAATGGTATCACCTTATATCAGACCGCTCTTTCATCCAGTTTCAGTTGAAGAGGACAGAACCGATATCTGGTTTCGTTTTCCAGGAAACGTTCCAGGAAACGTTCGAATGGTGTGACTATGAGGATGATTCTAATGGCTACATTCCCATCAACATGGAAGGCAATCAAGTGAAACGTAACATCCTCGATTTCCTCCCTGAGAATGTCGTGATACTGTCCTCAGTCAATGGCCTGATTTGCTGCCGAAGTTTCTTTACTTATGAACTCTCACTAATCTACGTATGCAACCCAACAAACAAAACATGTGTGAGCTTTCCCATTCCAGATCCTAACATAGGAAACAACCTTGCTTTGGATTTTGACCCTTTTCGAGATCCAATAGATGTTTCTACAAATTTCAAAGTGGTTGGAGTTCGTCAAACCAAGACGAACAGACACGATTCCCACGTTTCATTCTATATATTTTCATCGAAAGCTGGGGATTGGAGGAGATCAAGGGAGGTCTGTCCGTGAAATTTTAATTTGATAGAAAACAAGGGCATCTGTATAGGAGGGGTTTTGTATTGGTTGACCGACGGTGACAGGGTCCTCATGTTCGACCTTGAAAATGAGTTATCTTGGTTGATCAAGACACCGTTGACTACCTCCCAGTACAATTGGATTCCCGATATGTGTATTGGAGAAAGTGAAGGCCAGTTGCATCTTGTGTTGATGTCTGAAGATGGTGTTCAGGTATGGGTTCTGGAGGATCATTTTGCATCTCCGTGGACACTTAAATTTTTGATATCTCTGGAAAAATTGCAGGAAGAAAATCTCCAGTTACGCAATTCAACTAAGAAAGTGGCAGGATGGAATGTGAAAGGATGGGTGGAGCCTTTGGCCTTTAAGGATGAGTTGTTGTGTTTTAGGATTTTTACACGTACCTACTTATACAACATTAAGACGAGGAACATGGAAAAGCTTTGGAAAATTTCTGTCCTGGGGGACTTTTCCCCGTTATATCCTATGGTGATTCCATATACATTGAGCTTGGTTCCGTTGGGTTCTGCATAGGACACTGCAATCCCTATGCATATATCTCAGCCTCAGAAATGATTGCTGTCATCTTAGGTTTTATATTTGTATTATTCTTACAGTTGCTCTCTGAGAGGTCTTTTTGTTGGGCTTGCATTGGATTAATGATTAATGATACAGGTGATATATATATATATATATATATATATATATATATATATATATATATATATATAGGGAGAGGTTCACAAGTGGACCAAAAGAATGGACTTTTTAATGGACTTAACAAAAAAGACTAATAAGTCTAGGTTATTGGGTGCCGCTGGCGCGGACCCATTACACCAAGGAATTAAAATTTGTGGATTATTAGTCTTTTTTGTTAAGTCTTTTAAAAAGTCCATTCTTTTGGCCCACTTGTGATCCTTCTCCTATATATATATATATATATATATATATATATATATATATATATATATATATATATATATATATATATATAATTTGAATACTGTTACCAAGACCAGAGCTTCAGATTAAATAGATAGATATGTCAGTTTGTCATAAACTCGGTTGGGCCATTTCTATCTTTTTCATTTTTATTTCCTTGTGATTGTTGTTGATGTTTATAATGCATTCTTCTGTTTGATTTTTCTAAATAAGACTCCAGATGAGGATAATCCTCTCGTAGATCTATGAATTTATTAAAGAAAGAAGCTACACAACTGAGGATGAAACTGTCAATAATGAAATCCATGTGAAGGAAGAGAAGAGTAATAATAAAAGCATGCATTTTCCATTGAGGATTAATCAAAACATTTCAAAACCAACGAATTCTATTGGTAATAGGGTTCCTTTGGTTGACTGACTTTCTTTTGGTGTAGGATCATAGGGTTGAGTTTATTTTAATTAAACTTGGTCTTACTTTTTAGTTTTTTATTTCATTATCTTTTACCTGAAATGAAAGAACAAGTTCGATATCGTTTATATAATTCAAGGTGGATATCATGTACTTTTTTAAATGATATCTTTATCTTCACACCAAGATAGCATGCTCTTTTACAAACCTAAAACAAGACACTCATGAATGGTATATATAATAAAATATTTTTTTGGGTTGGTTGAACTATATGAAGTATATATTCTCTCGGTATATAAAATATTACTTATCTATTAACATTTTATAGATAAGAGAGAGTTTTCATTATTTGTTTAATTCAAATACACTATATTAATAAGCTCTCCAATAGCATGTGTCAAGAGGAGTAGAATGAGTGTAATTGAATTAATAGTGTATTTGAATTCTCTAATAGCATGTTCCATACCTTTAAGATTAATAAGCTCTCCAATAGCATGTGTCATACTTATGAGATTAACAAGATATATTCCAAAATACTGAATGACACACCGAGTGAACTATACATGTCTTGATTATTCGGTCACGCATCGCGTGGCCTACATGCTAGTATTATTATAAAATGCTATTCAAGGAGTTAAATATTCTCAATGCTGAGAGTGTACACGTGGCATCTATTACGGAGAAAAAATTAACTCAACAATTCATCTCAAACGACGTCTTTATCTCACTATCTGAATGTGAACCGCTTCATTATCGCATTATCTCTCCTCCATGGCCTCCCCTCTTTATACGCGACCTAATTGATTCCATTTGCATATTTCTTTTTCAATCCCCAATCTCACATCCCAAACTCCTCCCCTCCCCCTCATCTTTGTTTTGTCTCGGATCCATTAGCTACCAGGATGAAAATATGTCCACCACCATCAGAGCAGCAGTGAAAAGGATGAGGGGTATTTCTGCACCCTTCAACACATTTTTTAATAACTTCGTAAAAACTCTTCCCCGTCCAGACGCCTCCATGATTTCTTCATAAACCTACATATTATTAAGCTTAGACTGGATATTAGCACAACATATTATTACAAAAGCGTTGCAAGTGTTACCTCGATCTTTTGAATATTTGTTAGCCCTTCAAATGCCCACTCAAATTTAAGCTCATTTTGGTACCTGAAAACGTTGTGGGGGAAATAATTGAATAATAATCAAGGATTATATTATGTGAGTTCTCTTTGGAGAGTCATATTGACTAATCAATCATTAATTAATTAAGTCCTATTTTTTAATTTAAAAAATGTTCCTTACTAAAATACCCCTATTCCTATATTCCCTCCATATTTAAATTTGATGTTACTATTTTCCTCCTTCAAACTTTAAAGAACTATAACTTTCAATATACAAATCCAAAATTTTTTAAATTAATATTTTTGAAATCTACTAATCGAGCCCTCTAAAATAAGATCCATATTCAATAAAAAAAAATAGTAAAATAAAATAATGTATTTCCTTCGTAAATATTTACTGTTTGTGTAATACTAGCAAGTGAATGTTTATTATCTGTGAAAACATCTCAAATATAAAATAATTTATTTTTCTGGTGAAATACAGTAAATACATTGTCTGCGTAATTTTTTTCATTATAACTTTCTAGTGTTGATGGTTCTTGTTTGATAGATCTCGATGAGTACAATTCAAAAATAATAATTTTGTGAAAAATAAATTCATAAATAAAAAGTTATGGTCATTTAAATACTAAAAAGTAAGAAAAATTAAATTTAACCACCTTAATAACTCGCCCCTAATAGTTACAGATGACTAAATTAAAAAGGATAAATTTGACGAATAAAATTCCCAAAAAATAGGAATACGGCCTATATGATAGTTGAAAAATCAATGAGATTTTTTTATGATTTTTTTTCAAATGACTGATATGTAAGAACGGGAATGGAAATGATCACTAAACGAGAGCGTAAGACAAGAGCATACGTTATGACTAACTCCTCAAATGTTACGCCTCTCTCCGCAAG
Organism: Sambucus nigra; assembly: GCA_949130495.1. NCBI lineage: Eukaryota > Viridiplantae > Streptophyta > Magnoliopsida > Dipsacales > Adoxaceae > Sambucus > Sambucus nigra. Next base: position 7,763,049 of record OX422207.1, on the reverse strand, counting down.
GTCTCTTGAGAAATTGGCTGATGCGATACTTGTATAGGCCTTGACGTACCTCAACATCGCCTTGTTAAGTCCCACTACTTTCTTGGACAGAGTTTTTGCTTTAGTCAAATATTTGTCGTCCAACTCATGCACTTGATTGCTAAAGCTCGTGACATGAGCCTTAATTTCACCCAGATGGTTCGCTCGGACTAGGTAGTTGTTGAGGAACTGGAGTGAAAAGTTGGGAGCGTTCAAAATGTATGAATATGTGTCACGAGCGATAAGAGCTTTTGTTTTATCATTTTGAGATGAACGCACTAATCCCTCGATCGCATGCAGGATGTCCAATACATCTTGGTAACAGTCTAGACTAGACTTGGGGTATTTAGAGCGTTCGTATTCATCATCATTAAAGTCAATGTCGAGTATGGCTTTGGTTTCGAGGTTGTTAATCGCCAAAGCAAGATCTCGCAACTGCTTAGCATTGAGAGAAATGTGTTGAGGTTCAGCCATTACATCGGAACTTTTACTTCATAGGATTGGATGGGTGCATATTTAAGTAGTGCCAGGGATGCATATTTAAGTAGTGCCAAAGCCTTATCTGAGTGTGTTGACTGTGAATATGAACATGAACATAGTTGCATAAATTTCTTTTATTTTCCATCTCCATGTGTCCAACTATATGAAATTTTTGAGAAATATTAGTTGGTAGATGAATTGGTCATGATCTAGGTAATCTCTTTGCAAGGGGTGATTTTCTTGAAATTACAAATAATCCATATGGACTTTGAGCATAAAACAAAAATATATTATATTAAGACATTATAACAAATATAACGTGATTTAGGTTAATGTTGATTTCATTTTTTTTTAATTCTTATAAATTCTGATCGAATATTATTTATAACATCAAATTTGGAAACATCAATTAATTTTGAGGGTTGGCAATCATTTGATCTTAGAAAACAACCCCACTTCCCTACGTTTTATATCAAGATTCCTTTTATTTTGATAAATAAAAAACGTTGGGTGTTAACATATTACTCCTAAAGTTTACTTTGTTGTTTAGGATCAACATAATTACTTCACGTAAGAGGACAAACAAGTAGTTTTTGGATGTGTAAATGAAACTGCTAACCTTATTTTTATAATTTTTTGTGAAAGCAAAGTGTTGACAAAAGGTAAGTTTTATTATTTATTAATTGCTATTTGTTGATACCCGTTTTTGTAACTAATTAATGTCAATATTTTCACAATCATTAACGAAGATATACCATTTTCAAATATTACTAATGCATTAGCGATTCTCAAAATAAGAACCGATTTTTTTTTTACTTTAATACATCACTATTTTTTCTTTTAGATTTTAATACAAATTGATCAGTTAATTAGACTTTATCATATTTTTCATTGATAAATGTTAATTTTTCCACTAAAATTGATCTTTGGTAACATTTAGTGATGAAAAATATACAAAAGTCTAATAAACTAATAAAGTGATTAATTTTTATTAAAGACTTTAAAAAAAGGAACATATACCGAATAGTCTCTCAAACAATTTTTAATTAACGTTTAGTCCAAGCCTTTTTAATTTGTTCCAAAAAGTCCATCACCACATTAAAACACTCCAAATAAGAACACACACAAACTCATTTATCTACCTCCCTCCACCCCCACCCCCACTGTCGGAGCTCCGGTAGCCCTCGTCGGAGCTCCGGTGAGGGTCTCTGGAGCTCCGATAGTGAGACTGGGGAGGGGGTGCTGCTAGCCCGAACTTTTAAAAATAAAAGAATATTGGTTAAATGGATGTTTGATAGACTTTTTGGAACAAAATAAAAAAAATTGGACTAAACGTGTATTAAAAAATGTTAGAGGGATTTTTTGGTAATTCATCTAAAATATAGTATTGTATTTAGTGAAAAAAAAACAAAAAAAATCGAGTTGAATTTGTTGTTCAAGGTTGACAAATTCACAAGTTGATGTTGAAAAGCATTGACTCCTTCATATTGAATCGATGGAAAACAACATGCTCTCAGAAAATGACAAAAACTTAGTTGTTGTATCAATAAATTACTAGTAAGGTTCCAATACATGAAAGTATGTCACTACAAGTGAACTTGGTTATGAAGACATTTTTTTGGCGACGCCTATAAAAACGTTGGCATAAAGAGGATATACCGACGTTTTATTTAAGACATCGGTTATTTTACTACGTTTGGATTAAATGTCGGATATATATAATGTTTATTTAAAAACGTGGGATATATTTTGATCATTTTTTTAATAAAAACGTCGAATACTTGGCGCTTTCCCTCCAAAAAGTTTTTGGTAACCTCCACATGCTACACTTCCTTCCGAAAAATCAACAATCCCCCCCATATCTCCAATGCTCCACTTCCCCAGTATCCATTCTTGAAAATCAACAACCCCTCCATATCTTTGTTCCTCATTTGTTATGTGCTTGATTACGGCACACAACAATGTATAAATCAGCAATCCCTCCATATCTCCATTCCTCAATCGTTCTGCATTTATTCTCTGTTCCCCATTCGTTCTGAAATCAAAAGCTTCAGTAATCAAATATGTGGAGTTGCAGCAATCCTTGTTCAAATTCAATGGTAACTCTAAACTTTACTCATTCATTCACCCATTTTGTGTAAATCTAACTACTATATTATCATTCACTTATTGAACATACTTGTCAAAGTTTATGTGATTTCATTGAGGGAAAAGACATAGAATAAGAAATACGTTAGACCCATCTCCCTATTTTTCCATGTCAATCACTTTGTCAAATAATTCATAAAATATAGAATGGGTGATTAGAAGGGTCTTTAGTTGTTGATGTTAATACCCTATGTACTGCTGGAATTTCTACCTTGATTGCAAAAGTGAAATCATGGAATTTAATTTTGAGTATTGTTCTCACAATTAGCTGCTGTTACCTCAAATGTTTAATTTAATTAATTGATCTTTTAGTTTTTCCTTTTCAATTGACTTCTTTAGCTGATTATAGCTCGTGTATGATTATATTTTTGTCTTCCTTTGATATGCATAGGTGTATTAAACTGTGAAATTTTGTCAACAATCGTTTGGAAAGAATATACGAATAGCAAGAAATTTCCATTCCTAAGAATATCAATTTTTGACCCAAATGTCAGGACTTTCATCACAAATCGCCATTCTGGAATAGGCTAATATAAAGTTCAAATGAATTTTTTGAAGTAAAACCCTTAATTTGTGCTTTATACTATGTAAATATAAATATTTTGACTGTCATTCGTATAAATATGATTATGGTTAACATTTTTTTGTGATATAATCATGTAGGGCTCAAGAAACTTGAAGAAATCGTAGGCTCACTGAGGTGAAATCCTCTGTGCTTTCGATTTTTGCCTTGCTAGGTAAATAATTATGCCCTAATATTTATGATTCAAGTCCCTGCTCTCTATGACTCCCCGAATATGTTTACCCTATCTGTTGTGCTATTATTGATTTTTTGCCCTAACTCAAGCTCGATCGAATTACGCAAAATAGTGGTAATCTTGTATTTCTCCCTCTTTGCCTCGTCATTCTCTAATCAGGTTTTCTTGTTTCTCAATTTTTAGTAATTAGTCATATGAGATTTTGTTTACAAGCTTGATATAATAATTTACACATTGTCTAATCTCACCGTGGGATTGTGTATTAATTGTTAAGGTACTTAAAGACAATGTATTTCATATCCGTTGATGGGTGTGGTGGAATTATATTTTTTGAGCAGATATGATGCCTGACTATGTGAAACACGTCACATAATACCATCTTTCCATGATGAATAGATACAAATAATATAAATTTGATTATAGATATTGATGTTTTCCTTATATTTTATTTTTTATCTTTCTATTTTAGTTGTCAATGGCATTGTAATGATTTGAACTCCCCAAAATGTCTAACTGTTCAATGTCTCTCCTCGTTTGCCTAGAATGAATTTAATGTAAAGATATACAAGATATTACTAGAATGAATTTAATTTTATTGACAAATATCTTACGGTGTTACGAATTTTAGTATTGTATCCTATTAGTAAGTTTCTTCCTCACCCTTCTTGGTTATTCTATTACTAAGGTCATCTCGAAAAAATTATTGCAACGAGAGAATTTCGTAACATTCTTAGCGAACTGTTTGTGTCCATTAAAATGTTAGAAAAAAAATAGAAGCGTCAAACAATAGCACAACTACTACTAATTAAAAGTATAAAAAGTAAGATTAGATCAATGTTCATATTTTATGTTCTATTGTGACAGTTAGTGACTAAGATTAGGTTTATAGTTGAATATTTGCGTAAATTAAAGTTATCCATTCAAATGAGAAATTGAGATATACTATTGATATGTTTTGTTATGTTTATGTGGTTCATTAAAATTGAATTCATATTTCTTGTTTTGTAATCTCATTATTTCGCCTTGAAATAGAGACATAATCAACTGATTTACGCATGTATGCATTTATTTCTCGCTACAATGTGTGACCTAGATTTGCAAATGTATTCATTTGTAATGTGTGATGCTGGATTAGATTGTACAATGAGTTATGTTTCTTGTGGGGACTAAGTGAAGTTTCGATATAGAATATTACTGTCGTAAGTCGTGTCCAATTTTATAAATTTCATCTAAATAGTGGATTTTATATATTTATGTTTCATTTGACAAGATGATTAATCTTCTCTTTTTTCATCCTATTATGTTGTTTAAAAAATGAAAAGAATATCAATCCGACCATCTTATTTTTTGCTCTCTATTTTTTATATATGGAATTCTTAGACCATGATGTTTTTTAAGAGATAAAAGTCATGTTGCATGGTACTTTTTTGTTATCTTTGTGTTGAACTTACTAAATGATAAAATTTGCTTATGTTGTTCATTTCATCAGGTTAATAATACTGATGGAAAAGAGTTGGTTAATATAACACATAAAGGTCATCCTTCGTATGATAAAGGAGCCAAAAAATTCGTTAAGTTTGGCTCTAATAATAGACCTGATATTGAAAGAATATTGTGTCCATGTAAGAAATGCCATAATACGTGAAGAAAGATGATGTTGTAGAACATATATTGCTAAATCAATATTTAGACAGCTACACATGTTGGACTTATCACAGGGAATCTGCCTCATCTTAAGCTCCTTTTTTCTGACTCGATTATTGGTGATGAAATGCGATAGATGATATATGATGCTTTTGGACTTCCTCTAGCAAGTCCACTTAACTTTATGGGTGGTGGTGATGCACATGAACATATGGATGGCCCCGATGAAGAAATCAAGAAATTCTTTAATTTGATAAAATAATCTAAAAGGGAGTTGTACCTAGATTATAAGAAGTATACAACTCTCTCATTTACTGTACGATTATTGCATTTAAAGTGCCTTGGTGGGTGGAGTGGCAAGACATTCACAATGTTGCTTGAATTATTCAAAGATGCATTTCCTGATGGTGAAACATTACCAAGGTCCTTTTACAAAGTGAGGAAGTTGATTTCAAACGTAGGACTAGAGTATAAGAAGATACATGCATGTCCAAACAATTGCATGCTCTATTGGAATGAGACAGAGTGAGAGAATGAATACAGGAAGTGTCATACCCCAAGGTACAAATAAGTAAATGGTCAATCATATGTTGATGCCATTATAAATCGAAAAATTCTTGCAAAGGTGGTACTATAATTCCCTTTGATACTAAGACTTCAAAGGTTATTTATGTCATCAAAGACAACATCACAGATGAGATGGCATGCCAGTGAGTATGTTGATGATGAAAATGTAAGGCATCCAGTTGATTCTCTTTCTTGGAAAACATTTAATGATATTTATCCATATTTAGCACTATAATCGCGAAATGTTAGGCTTGGATTATCCAGTAATTTGTTCAACCCATTCAGGAGCATGAGTATTGTTCATAGCACATGGCCCGTAATTGTAATAATATATAACTTCCCTCCATTATTATGTATGAAATAACCTCGCAACCCTAGAAATGACATAGATGTTTATTTGTGCCTTTTAATTGATGAATTAAAGGAATTATAGGTTGGGGTAAACACTTATGATGAAACCATAAAATGCGTGCATCGTTGTTATGGAAAAATAGTGATTTTCCAATTTATGCAAATTTGTCGGGGTGGAGCACAAAAGGTAGATTGATGTATCCCTATTGTCATAAGTACACTTGATCCCGTTGGTTGTTTAATGGAGGTAAGCATTACTACTTCAATCATCATCGATGGTTTCCTGAAGGGCAGAAATTTAAAAAAAATAAAAAATCCTTTGATGGTACAATTGAGTTAGATAAAAAGCCCACCCGATTATCTAGCTGAAGCATATGATGGGGTAAAAAATTTGAATAATAATTTTGGGAAGGATCCAGAGGTAGGAGATAAGAGGAAAAGGGTTGATGAGAGAGATGAGACCTTAACACATAGTTAGAAAAAAAGTATATTTTTTTAGTTAGATTATTAGAAGGATAATTTATTACGCCACAATCTCGATATAATGCATATTGAGAAGAATGTGTGTGATAATGTGCTTTGTACATTATTAAAAGTTGATGGAAGGGGGAAGTATAAATGAAAATCCGATCATGACTTGAAAGATATGTGTATTCGTAAACCGTTACATCCTTCGAAATAGGTGGACAACAAATATTATTTGTTACCTGCATGTTTCACCTTGGACACTTAGGGTAAAGATAGTTTGTAAAATGTTAAAGGAGGTGAAAGTCCCAGATGGTTATGCTTCGAACATATCGCGTCATGTTTACCTTAAATAATATAATATATCGAGACTCAAGAGTCATGACAGCCATATCTTAATGCAAGAACTTATTCCCATTTTCTTAAGAAATGTGTTGCCTAAGAATGTGCTTGGACCATTAGTTGAGCTAAGTAACTTCTTTAGGAATATGTACTCGAAAGTGATGAATGTAACCAATTTAGATCTTATTCAATATGGCATTGACTGCACGTTATGCCTACTTGAGAGGATCTTTCCTCCTTCATTTTTTTATGTCATTGAGCATTTTGTTATTCATTTAGAAGAAGAGGCAAAGATAGGAGGATCACCGTAATATCGATCAATGTATCCTATTTAGAGGTGTGGTATTGGTTGAAATATTTTTATTTTTCTTTAAAATTATTTTTCACGATAGTTTTTCTTACTAACTGAAATTTACCTCACCATAAATACTTGTTCACATTAAAGAATTATGTGAAGACCCGTAGTCATCCAGAGGGTTTAATTGCAAAAGGATATTGGGTAGAAGAATGCTTGATCTTTTTCTCAAGGTACCTACATAATGATGTTAAGACGAAGTCTAATCGCCAAACAAGGAATGATGATGGTAGTTCTTTTGATCACTTTTGTGGTTGTGAATTAGGAAAAGCGGAGGGATTTATGCTTGCTGACATTACATATATACAAGCACATCGTTATGTTCTTGTCAACAGAGATACAATTGCTCCAATTCGAGAGTATCTTCTTGAAAAAAATTCCTTCATTTTTTAGCAATGTAAAGAATAATGTAATGACTCCTTTTAATGTAAAACTCATCATGTGTTAGTTAGGAGTGATTCTCATCTCAAATCACATGATGTGGACCGCATGCATAACGAAACATTTTATTTGTGGTTTAAGGATCACGTAAGTAAAATGCACATTGACAACAATGTTTTACAATTAAATGTACTATTACATAACTTTGTCTTGTGATTCCTTTTTTTATAATAAAATAGGAGAGGAAGTTAGTCCATGCAAAAAACACCAATGTATCACAAGAAATTTAGAATTTAGAAATGGATCCCCTAAAAAAGGAAAAAAGAGTCACTGGATATATTATCAATGGCCTTAGGTATCACACTAAGTCTCGTGAGAGGAGAAGATCCAAGAAAAACAACGGAGTCATGTTAAATGCAACGACTGAAAGTTAGGCAAAGGCAAGAGACATAAATCCCGTATCTGGAGATGTTAATTTTTATAGAGTTTTGACGGATATCATTGAGCTGCATTATTCAAAAGACTTTAAGTTCGTGTTGTTCAAGTGTGACTTGGTTGACAGTAGTAGACATATCATTGAGCAAGATTACTTTGGATTCATGCTTGTAAACTTAAATAATTTCTTGTATCCTAGGCATCAAAAAGTCAATGAACCTTTCATACTAGCATCTCAGGCAAAGCATGTATTTTAGGCACAAGAACTAATGGAGAAACACTGGTATATTATTGTTAAAACAAAGCCTCGAGACTTTTTTTGATGTGTTTGGATTACAGTTAACAACCGAGAGCACTATGAATGATGAAACAGAGGCATGGAGTGACAAATATTTGGAAGATACAACATTGAAACTTTATGATGATGTTAGTTGGGCTAGATAAGGTGTGACTGGAGCATTAGTTGACAAGGAAACCAGGGACCATATGCATGAGGATGATTAGATTTGTGTTCATTAGTCAATTTCCTTATTTTGAACTTTTTTCCATAGGTTGAATACAATGGTAACTTGGTTTTGTGATTTGTTATTTTTAATATTTATTTAAGCTTTGCATCACCATATGCTTGAAGTGTGTAATATTCTTGTTGCGTGAAGAGCTTATGCCTTTTCATTTCTATTGTTAATTTTGGATTTATGTAAACTAATCTTTTTGACTGAAGGTGACTAATGTGGGAATGTCTGGATGTACACAAGTGGAATAAATTCACTTTTGAACGTGACTAATATAGTTTATATTGACCCTATATTATGTAAAGATAAAAACAACATTACTGAGATTAACCATATTGCGAACCCCAGTGATGACCACAATAGCAGTGGTGGTTTAGTTAGAAATGTAGCTCACATTTTTAAAAATTTATGTGACTCAGCTATGGTATTCCCCATGTCATATATAAATAGGAACTTTGTATGAACTTGGAAACTATGCCATTTTGTGACAACCCGCGATCCGAGATAAGGGGTGGCTAGCTCGATACTCAAACGTAACAGGAATCATGGATGGATATCATTCTCAGCATCACAAATATAAACTGAGTATATGGGAAAACCACCCAATAAATCAGAAAACGGGTTGCCAAAAAGTTTAGAAATTTAAAACCAGTTAAGAAAATTAAATTTAAACAACCCAATCTGATAAGCAAGTGGAATTCCACAAGAAGATATGTAATACAACTAAAACGAATGTATACAAAAGGACCGAATAGGCTGTCGGTCCACAGCTACATACAACGAAGTACAACAATTTAAATATCTTACATAATACATTCATTAAACAAGTACAAAAGTTTGCGCCACACGCCCGAAGAAAAGACCAGATCATATCTAGAATACCAAAATGGAGGCGTCTAATTCAATGACCTGTAATAACCCGTAGAATCTTACAGCTCGTCAAAAGCAAAAGGATGGGAATATCAAAACGGGCATCCTTGCGGTGGAGCACCTGAGCGGATACAATCATATATATACAACAAGGAAAGTAAACCGGTCAGGGCCGGGTTTTATATGATCATCAGAAGAATAAAAAGCATGATAGAAATGAACAGTTATGCATGAATAATAAGGATGATAAACTTACATTACAATTTAACTAAATGATGAAATGAAATGGCCTCTACATAAAAGAAAGAAAAGTAAATAACTTAAGTTTAAAAACTTTCCTCATAAATCCAATTACCATATCCTTCTTACATTCCTTAATAGGAATAAAACCATTTATTTGATTTAAATCAAGAAGATATAATTTCCTTTCACTTATTAATCTTTTATAGTTAATTATCTTTCCATTCCTTAATAGGAAAATCATTAATATCAAGTGCTCTTTATGGCACATATATCAATCACATGCCCTTTTATGGCACGCATCCATGCTCTTTATGGCATTTATCATACGCTCTTTGTGGTGTTTATCAACCATCAAGTCCCACTAGATGAAAAATAGTTATATTCATATGCATATAATGATTCTAAGACCGCCCGTCCGGGTTTCCCCACTGTGCGCGCCCCTAAATGACCATCATCTTCCAGGGCCTAACGTAAGACAACCTGGGCACCTATCGCAATACGTCGAGAAGCGGCCATATGCCTGCGGGATAGTCAAGACCACACCCAGAATCTCCTACCCATCACAGAAAATACATATATATATATATATATATATATATATATAAAACAACGCTCATATGGCCTAGGACTATATCCACCCTGCGTTAATTTGCCAGGGGGCTTCACCTCACGCGCAAACTTCCCTTATGATGTCATTTAGAGAGGTGTGTATCAGTAAATTATCATTTACATTATTAAATCTCATTTTCATATTCAATCTTTTTCATTACCAAATTCTATTTCCATTATCCATGTGATTTGTTCTTTTTATTCGAACCTTACATCATTAAACAACGGGGTTCATTTTATGCGAACCTAATTCCCATCAAATATTGTCATTAATATTTCTCAAATCAAAATTCCCGACTATGTCTCCAAATGATCATTATGATCCTAAAAATCCCCAAAGTTCATATAATTTTGATAAGCCCATAAGTCTCCAAGTTAGGGCATTTAACTTCCTGACTTCTAAAAATTTTAATAAAAGAAGTAATTCCTTAACATTACTTTAAACCTCCCCGGAATAAACCCCAGATGAACCCATTTCTAGTATAGGGTAACGACCAAACTCAACTAATACTCTAGGACTCTAAGTTTACTTCTTTCAAGAAGGTTCCTAGATCCTAAGCCTGAGGAAAAAGATCAAAATTTAAAAAGGAAAATGGCTCAAAACTTCAGGAACCGAATCGATTCGCCCCAAGGGCCGAATCGATTCGCCCTTAAAGCGAATCGGTTCGGAAGACAAAACCAACATTATGCATAAAGCCGAATTGATTTGGCCTTAACCCGAATCGATTCGGGTACACACACCTGGGATATTGCATCTATGCGAATCGATTCGCCCTAGGGGCCGAATCGATTCGCCCCTGCGTAATTGCCAAGAATGGCTATGGAGTTCTAAACTCCAAATTTTCCTTAAACCCAAAACCAACCCATACCAATATCATCTATCACCACCAATACATAATAAATGCCTCTAACTACCATTATAAACAAAAATTATCATCCAAATTCATCTCCAAGGGTTAATACCTAATTAATCAAACAAAACCCTAAAATGACTAAACACAACAAATTCACAACTATCAACACTAATTATTCTACTTAAATCAGATAATAGCAAGTAGATAACTTGCCTTGATGTAGGAAAATCAGATTTGAGGAAGATGCAAGAAAGATCCAAGCTCCAATCTCTCTTTTCTCCAAAGTTCTCTTCCTCTCTCTCTTTCTCCCTAAGTCTAAAAGTGTGTAATGGAAGAATAGGAACAGGGTAGGGGAAATAAAACGTGGCTTAAGTCTAAAAAGCCCACTTAAATGACTAATACACGATAAAATAATACGCAACTACACATTTAAGCCATAACCAGTCAAAAGTGCCCAAAATGACAAAATACAATATGACACTTATTTTGACTGTCTCACACCTACCGGGACTAACTACACCTTCCAAATTATCATTTGGAAATTTTATAACTCATTTTACTTCCGGTTTCATATTAAACCAAATTGTCATTTTATATGTTATGACACTATAAATCACCTCATGGATATTTTTACCTACTCATCAGGTAATCATACAACATTTTATTAAATATTAACCTTTTCCACATTAAATTAATATTGACTCAACATCAATCATTTTATAATTAATTATAAGACATAGTAAATAAATATAAAACAGGCTATGAAAAAAGAGGGTTATTACATACTCCCCCCCTTAGGAGGGAATTTTGCCCCCAAAATTCAAGCGTACCTCCCAAGAAGAGATGCGGATTCTATTCCTGCATACCATGCTCGCTCCCCCATGTCGATTCCTCGACACTGTAATGACTACATTGAACCCAACCCCAAGGTACTACCAGCGATCTCAAACGCCTCTCTCCATGCTCTAAAATAGCAACTGATTACTCCTCATAAGAATTGTCAAGTTGCAGCTCCATATCTTTAAAAGGAATGTGCCTAAAGTCACCATCGCATCTCTTGTACTCCCTTGCATGAGAGATATGGAACAAGTTATGAACTTGCTGCAAGTGTTTCGGTAAAGAAAGTTAATAGACTACCGGACCCACCTTAACAATATTACGAAAAGGTCCAACGTAACACGGTGCAAGTTTCCCTTTTCTTCCCAAAATGCTTAATGCCTTTCATAGGCAACACTGGCACCAACACTTGGTCCCCGACCTCCATTTACACATGCCTTCCCCCCGTATCATCATAGCTCTTTTATCGCTCTTGGTTTATCCGAATACGACTTCGAATAAGCTCGATCTTCAAGGAAGTATCCCGAATCATCTTAGGTCCGAGAAACTTATCATCTCCCACTTCCATCCAACAAGTGTGAGAACCACAAGGCCTAGCATACGAGGCTTTATAAAGCACCATCCCAATAGTGAATCGATACAAATCATTATAAGCGAATTCAACTAGTGGGAGACAATGTTCCAGACTACCCTTGAAGTCAAGCACGCACATAAGGAGCATAACCTCCAACATTTGGTTTACCCTCTCAGTCTGGCCATCTGTTTGAGGATAATAAGGAGTGATTAACCTTAATTCGATTCCCATGGCACCTTGGAAATTTTGCCAAAAGTGGGAAACGAAATTCTTATCTCGGTCGGAAACTATAGTCAAAAGGCACCTCACGCAGTCCAACAATCTTTTTATGCCCGGCCACCAAAACTGGCGACGCACATCTCGACACATTTATCATTTTCCGGATGCACCGAAAAGGTAGGACCGCGAGATTTTGCCACTATTGCCCTTCTGATCCAGGACAATAAGCCCCCCATGGAAACGCACCCCACTCTCAGAGTCAATAGAGTAGGATTTTGTTCCCTCGGTCAGCAACTTGTATATGTGGTCTTAACAACCCTTGTCTTTCCTACAACATCTTGGAAAGAATTATTGCTCGCGAGAAAAATGAAATTCTTCCCAGGAAGTAGTACCCCCTTTCCCTACGGTGATCACCCCCATGATGAATTTTAATTCAAACATGGGATAATACCTCTCACAAGTTTAAACTTATTAGGCGCATCAACAATAAGTCGATACTTCGTTATTATTACTCCCCATCATGGCAGAGACTTGATCATTAACTACACCCTCGAGCTTGCAACATGGGCTCAGGAGTGCGGGTCAAATCTCCCTTCCATCCTGAAAGCTGAGTTGCTAAGGTAACACTCTAATTACGATAGGCCTTATCTCCCTCAGCCTAACCAACCAAACTTCTCAATATCTCCCACTTATTATCACTAGGGAATCAATCCCTCTTAGAGTTAACACACAATCTGTTCGTGGTCAACTCCCGAGAACCTTCCTAAACTAAAATCACATAACTAAAGGCCTTATGTCCAAACAATCCTAAAGTCTACCTACCTATACTATACCCTATCTAAGTCATATGCATCTAATACTAAGTATATTCCTAGTGCCCAAGACCTTTCTCAACTCTCGACATTTGCTCGGTTTCGTGCATGGGACGTCTCGCCGAAGCGAAATCCAAACAAGGAACCCTCCCGTTACACTACTACCTTGCGTTGTCAGTCATCAAGGTATACAGGTCTAAGACACATGTTCGGGACCGAAAAGATTCTACTTATATACATTACCATATAAATAACTGAAAACTTAACAAATCAAACAAATCCAAACTAAATCCCTATAATTATATATCCCACAATATAGGTACCTTTTTAAATAGCCTTCTTATCAAGGCATAACCCGAAGTCTTAACTCGACTTCGCATCTTAGTCTTTCTCGCATCGATCAAAGAAGAGAACTATATGTAGTGCTTCCATTTCGCACTTTAATAGCCCTTAATCACTCTTCTACGCGATTCTCGGCTAACCTTTCCACCGATCTCTAAACCAATAAAATAAAATAAAATAACGTGGAATTAACTAAAAGAAGAAAGAACAACATCTCTCCACTTCCAACATCATCGAGGTTCACGCGTGGAGCGTCCCGCAAAAGCGGAATCCAAATAAGGGACCCCTCCTATACGCTACTAATCAACTATTTTGGTCATGGAGATAAGGCATACAAATCACATCATACCCTACCATGTCAAGGACGAGTAAATCGGCCTCAAAGCACAAAGTACCACAATAAATTCCTATGCATACAAACAAGGAATCGAGCGAACCATCACTCGTAGAAAACTCAACGCTAGAAAAAAAAAATACTCTCAGCAGATCTTATCAAAACTGTAATCTGAGAAGAGCTCATAAAACAAATGAGTGCGTAATCGAATAACGCATAACTCACGTATATCTGAGAAAAAACTTACCCTCAATAACGGGCGGTGCCGGTAGATCTGGAGGAAGCATAGCCTCCTGAATATGACAAACACGTCCATACTGTAGTTGTCCCTGCTGCGGAGGAACAACCATAATAGGTACCAGAGGTGGAAACTGAACATATGGCTGCTGCGGAGCCCTTGGAAACTGACCCCCAATCATCTGAGGACACTCCTTTTAATGACCTGCCTCCCCACATTGGAAGCACCGTCCCTTCATATCCTCCTAACCTCGACCTATGTTATTCCTAAACTGGGTAATGCCTTGGCCCGGATGACCTCTACCTCCAGGGCCATCCCGACCTGCCTATTATAAAGCACCCTGTCCGTGCCTATTATTATTATTTCCACTCACAATAAACCCTCCAAGCTTTCCTACTTGTCTCATTTCAGTAGCTTTCTTGCTACCCTGCATATATAGTCGATGCTCCTGGCAATGGAGTAAGGCTGCATTCATAACCTCACCAAAAGTTTGTAAAGCTGGATTACCCAATAAGTGTTGCCAAATTCTCTAGTTTAGACCTCCCATAAACATCGAGATCTTCCTCTCTTCCGGAGTCACCTCATCCGGTACAAAACTTGCCAACTGGGTGAACTCCTCTTCATACTCCGCTACAGATCTCTCCCCTTGCACTACATCTTGCAACTTCCTCTTCATCTCCCTCTAAACTGCGGGAGGAAATACTTAAGATCAAACAAATCCCAGAACTTAGTGATCATCATTGTGTCTTTCTGCTCTGGTGTGGTCATCGTCTCCCACCAGTGTAACGCAAATCCGACAAGCTTAAAGGTGGTAAGGACTTGTTTCTTATCCTCACTACATTCTGTCATTTGAAGGTGGCGTTGCATGTTTTTCTTCCATTGATTGGCTTTAACCGCATCCGTGCCTCCATCGAATTCCGGGGGATTGCCCTTTAGAAAGGACTCCCTAACACTTTCCCACGGAGTAAGTCCCATAGGAGCTTGAACACCTGGAGCCCGTGGCAATTGTTGGACCACTGCAGTCATGGCGGCATTAACCGCTTGAGCCACTATGTTTGCCACATCCGCAACGTTAATGGTCCTCTGTGGCGGCAGTGGAGGACCTACCTCCTCTTCTACAACCCTATTACGTCTCGCTGGGCGACCTCTCTTAGGCGGCATCTGAGATGGAAGAACAACAGTATTAGAATACTAGTTAAAACAATCTATCTTGCAGAAGATTGCAAACATAAGCAACAAAGAAGTCATAACATTAGGCCCTACATCAAAGAACGCTACGGTAGAACGAGACAAGTCCACACAGATCCTAGTACTCTAGAACCCGATGCTCTGATACCATCTTTGACAACCCGCGATCCGAGATAAGGGGTGGCCAGCCCGATAATCAAACGTAACAGGAATCATGGATGGATATCATTCTCAACATCACAAATATAAACTGAGTATATGGGAAAACCACCACATAAACCAGAAAACGGGTTGCCAAAAAATTTAGAAATTTAAAACCAGTTAAGAAAATTAAATTTAAACAACCCAATCTGATAAGCAAGTGGAATTCCACAAGAAGATATGTAATACAACTAAAACGAATGTATACAAAAGGACCGAATAGGCTGTCAGTCCACAGCTACATACAATGAAGTACAACAATTTAAATATCTTACATAATACATTCATTAAACAAGTACAAAAGTTTGGGCCACAAGCCCGAAGAAAAGACCAGATCATATCTAGAATACCAAAATGGAGGTGTCTAATTCCATGACCTGTAATAACCCGCAGAATCTTACAGCTCGTCAAAAGCAAAGGAATGGGAATATCAAAAAGGGCGTCCTTGCGGTGGAGCACCTGAGCGGATACAATCATATATATACAACAAGGAAAGCAAACCGGTCAGGGCCGGGTTTTATATGATCATCAGAAGAATAAAAAGCATGATAGAAATGAACAGTTATGCATGAATAATAAGGATGATAAACTTACATTACAATTTAACTAAATGATGAAATGAAATGGCCTCTACATAAAAGAAAGAAAAGTAAATAACTTAAGTTTAAAAACTTTCCTCATAAATCCAATTACCATATCCTTCATACATTCCTTAATAGGAATAAAACCATTTATTTGATTTAAATCAAGAAGATATAATTTCCTTTCACTTATTAATCTTTTATAGTTAATTATCTTTCCATTCCTTAATAGGAATATCATTAATATCAAGTGCTCTTTATGGAACATATATCAATCACATGCCCTTTTATGGCACGCATCCATGCTCTTTATGGCATTTATCATACGCTCTTTGTGGCGTTTATCAACCATCAAGTCCCACTTGATGAAAAATAGTTATATTCATATGCATATAACGATTCTAAGACCGCCCGTTCGGGTTTCCCCATTGTGCGCGCCCCTAAATGACCATCATCTTCCAGGGCCTAACATAAGACAACCTGGGCACCTATCGCAATACGTCGGGAAACGGCCATATGCCTGCGGGATAGTCAAGACCACACCCAGAATCTCCTACCCATCACAAAAAATACATATATATATATATATAACAACGCTCAAATGGCCTAGGACTATATCCACCATGCGTTAATTTGCCATGGGGCTTCACCTCACGCGCGAACTTCCCTTATGATGTCATTTAGAGAGGTGTGTATCAGTAAATTATCATTTACATTATTAAATCTCATTTTCATATTCAATCTTTTTCATTACCAAATTCTATTTCCATTATCCATGTGATTTGTTCTTTTTTTTCGAACCATACATCATTAAACAACGGGGTTCATTTTATGCAAACCTAATTCCCATCAAATATTGTCATTAATATTCCTCAAATCACAAATCCCGACTAAGTCTCCAAATGATCATTATGATCCTACAAATCCCCAAAGTTCATATAACTTTGATAAGCCCATAAGTCTCCAAGGTAGGGCATTTAACTTCCTAACTTCTAAATATTTTAATAATAGAAGTAATGCCTTAACATTACTTTAAACATCCCCGGAATAAACCCCAGATGAACCCATTTCTAGTCTAGGGTAATGATCAAACTCAACTAATACTCTAGGGCTCTAAGTTTACTTCTTTCAAGAAGGTTTCTAGATCCTAAGCCTGAGGAAAAAGATCAAAATTTAAAATGGAAAATGACTCAAAACTGCAGGAACCGAATCGATTCGCCCCAAGGGCCGAATCGATTTGCCTTGCCGAATCGATTCGCCCTTAAAGAGAATCGGTTCGAAAGACAAAACCAACATTCTGCATACAGCCGAATCGATTCGGCCTTAACCCGAATCGATTCGGGTACACAGACCTGGGAGACTGCATCTATGCGAATCGATTCGTCCCTACGTAATTGCCAAGAATGGCTATGGAGTTCTAAACTCCAAATTTTCCTTAAACCCAAAACCAACCCATACCAAGATCATCTATCACCACCAATACATAATAAAGGCCTCTAACTACCATTATAAACAAAAATTATCATCCAAATTCATCTCCAAGGGTTAATACCCAATTAATCAAACAAAACCCTAAAATGATTAAACATAACAAATTCACAACTATCAACACTAATTATTCTACTTAAATCAGATAATAGCAAGTAGATAACTTGCCTTGATGTAGGAAAATCATATTTGAGGAAGATGCAAGAAAGATCCAAGCTCCAATCTCTCTTTTCTCCAGAGTTCTCTTCCTCTCTCTCTTTCTCCCTAAGTCTAAAAGTGTGTAATGGAAGAATGGGAATAGGGTAGGGGAAATAAAACGTGGCTTAAGTCTAAAAAGCCCACTTAAATGACTAATACGTGATAAAATAATACGCAACTACACATTTAACCCATAACTAGTCAAAAGTGCCCAAAATGCCAAATTACAATATGGCACTTATTTTGACTATCTCACACCTACCGGGACTAACTACACCCTCCAAATGATCATTTGGAGATTTTATAACTCATTTTACTTCCGGTTTCATATTAAACCAAATTGTCATTTTATATCTTATGACACTATAAATCACCTCATGGATATTTTTACCTACTCATCAGGTAGTCATACAACATTTTAGTAAATATTAACCTTTTCCAGATTAAATTAATATTGACTCAACATCTATCATTTTATAATTAATTACTACACATAGTAAATAAATATAAAATAGGCTATCAGAAAGGAGGGTTATTACACATTTCTTCCTATATTGTACATGGCGAGAAAATAGGAGTGAACAATGAGGGAGAGATTGTGTAAAACACTAATGGTAACAAAGTTTAGTGTTATGTACTCTTCATTATATTGATCTTACTGGTGTATACTCTGCCTCATTGTGGAGGTAGGCCTAGTTAAAAATTAGAGATATTATGAAATGACTATTCTTTTGTCTTTTTAATTTTTTGTTCTATTTTTCTATGAATTGATCTGCTCGGTGATAAAGTTGGGACTAGGAGTGTTCATTTGGAGCTTGAATTTATGAACTATAAATTTATCTTATTTAGAAATATAGTCAGTGAATCATAACAGTTAAGGAATAAATGGATTAAAACACTTGGCTTGTAATATTCTCTTCACACGTGAAAGAGCCTCCAAAATTACCATTATTTATCGATCTCCATCTCTCCCAAAAAATCAGGAGATGGATGATGTTGAAAATAAATATGAGATATTTCTTCCAAGCACTTTTTAACCACGAAGCTATGAACATGGCTTCACTGGAAGTAAAATTTATTTGACCTTCCATTAAATCCCCCCAAAACTTCCATATATTGATAGTTATAGTACTTAGTTAAAAAGTATGTTCGATACCTACACCCTGAGGCAATGTTAATGCCAATTCTCTGAATCTACTTGTCAAGAGGAATGGATATATGAAGTATTTTCCAAAAAAGAATGGATATTTTAAAAGGGTGGTTCTTATGCCAAATAAATTTGAAATACTAGATATATGTCAGTAGTTTTGCTGAGATATCAAAATTGCCATCAACATATGGCTTCCATACCGAAGAATCATTGATTAAAGTTATATTTTACTTAACAATATTATGGACGTCTCCCATTCTTTTAATGGCGTGAGACCCATACTTTCCATTAAAGATTTTGGATTTGTACGTCCAATGCATGAATGAAGACCAAAGACCTTTATTTGATTTTGGATTTTACTAGAGTCTTAAAATCCCAGCTTCCATAACATCAGTAAGCCTTATGTTCAAACAAGTTTGTCAGTTGGGTAGCACACAGTTTCCTAGTTTAACCACAATAGAAAGAAAATGGAAACATGCATACTTATGTGGTAGACATTTATCGAATATATGAATTCTAGACTTCATGGTTCCTTTTGATAATCTAATTTTTTTCTCATATTGTTTCATTCAGTAGTACCATGACGGTCAATAGATCTCAAACCCAACACATTAGAGGAGCTATGTCAATCCCTGAGCAGCAACAAGAGCATGTAGGATTCAACCCTGCTAGGTCCGAACCTCCATTGAATTGGCCACCTATTACACCATTGATCCTTTCGTTATCGGGCAGCAACGAACAACAAGAAGAGCAAGTTACATGTATGGTATTTAGTTGACTTATTTATATTTGTAATTGATGAAAAGTATTATCCTTGACATTTAAGTAATTCATTGATAAATTTTTTTATCAATCCTACTTAACACAAATTCGAGCTCCGACCAAGAGGAGGATCTAGAGTTTGAGGCCTCACTTTAATGCATAGCAGGTGGGGTAAAAATAATGGCATTTTAGAAATTGAGGTGAATGAGCTTGGCCAACCCATTGAAGAACCCGCGTCAAGACTTGCTTCAAATTTAGGGGTTCTAGCACGCAATGTCCGATTAGAACCATTGATCTACTTTGATTGGAGACAAGTACCCGAAGAGGAGAAGAACATAATTTGGATTCATATCAAGGTACAATGTTAATAAAATGAAAATAGGGTTCCTAATTTGAATACGTGAATATCTATTTTCCAATTTATCTCTCTAACAGGTTAATGTAATGTAGAAGAATACGAATGCCATGGAAGAGATGAGAAAATATATGATGCAATCAGTTGGAAGAAAGTGGAAGGAGTAAAAGGCCACGACAAAGCTCCATGGTTATACTAAGTATATAACTAATGAGTAACGTTTGGCAAATTGTCCCTAACGAGTCAACGAAAATTAGGGGAAAATGCTCGTTTATAACTGGGACTCGCCCAAGAACATGTATATACTAGTTGTTGAGTCTAGTCATGAATTACGTGTACACACAATTCCTATCTCGCCTATAAAGAACATCATAAAAAGAATTAATTTATTAAAAAGATTACTATTGGGATTTAATCAAAATTTTCTATATGATTAACTTTATTTCCATTGTATCAGGCCAAAAGTGCGAAGAACAAAGCCATCCGTGAACTTTTGCAATTGACGCACACATCTGGTAGAAAAACTCATGCTCAAGTTAGACACACGGTAACAAATTTGTACTTACTAATTCATTGTTATTATTATATTGCCATGTTATGCTTTGACACTTAATATATTGTGCTTGTAGATGACTAAAGCGATGGGATTCAAACCAACTCGTAGGATGTTGTACAAGGAGACACATGTAACCAAAGGGAATGGGCCTATTAATGAAGCAGCTGCCCGAGCGACTGTATGTATCTTTTTTGCTTTGATTTTTTTTAAATAACTATACATAACCCCATCGTTAATAGTTTTTATATAACTAAATCCATGTTAAATTTAGGAAGGCATATTAGCCCTCAGATAAGGAATTCCATAATTATAGGTGCCTTCAACTCTCTATGCGATTAGGTGGTTGTGCCACAACCGACATATTTTTCTATTAAGGGTGATCAGGCCCTGATACTAAAATATGTTAATTTTTATAATTAGACTATCATTGTTAGCATGTGATAGAAGTACGAGATATTTAAAACATTCTCCATGACATATGAAATGAAATAATCCAACAACAACTAAACCATCCAACAAAGTAATAGGATCAGTTTCAGAGAGATGAATTCTAGAGAGAGAAATAGTCTAACTTCTCTCTAAACTTCATTTCTTTATGTTGCGAAATTGTTTCCAAAATTACCACTCATTATAAATTCATCCGAATAACTTCAATCGAATGCTAATAAACTCCCTGATTTTCATAATAATGACCAATTGAAGAATAGTAGTTCAATTTCTGCTTTGACTTCAAAAACTAGCTCTGAAACTGATAAGTCAATTATGTCTACTAATAATGGAAGGAACCTTAAACTGCATAGAAATAATGAAAAATCCTATGCGAAAATCTTGAACCCATCACCCAAAAAATTGATTAAACCCCCAAGAATTCATGTTGAGAAAACTTAAGTTCTGACCAATGGAAAATTTGTATCAAGAACACTTGCAAGAATGTAAAGAAAAAATGATCGAAAAATTAACTTTGGGGAGGAATTAAACCTTTCCAAATCATGATGTACTTAATTCTAATCTTCAAACAAATTAGAAACCAAATCCTTATTTGAGGTTTGTACCAATTGGAAAAGGATATTTCGATATATCTTTTACAGAAAAATATGATAAAAAAGGAATTTGGTTTATTGGGGAGTGTTCTCTTCCTTATGGCATTATGAGACTTACACAATGGATTACAAATTACATACCAGGTGTGGTTACTCATTCTTTTCATACTCTAGTCCAGATTATACTTTATGGCATTGGACAAGAATTTTAGTATCCCTAGATTCTCATGGAAATTGCTCGTGGGTTAAGGATTCATATGCGATTGAATAGGGACACCAGACATAAAGAATGTGGTATATATGCCAGAATTATTGTTGATATAGATCCCAAATGGTTTCTACGCCAGAATTCTTTTTTTTCAGATAGATCCCAAATAGACCCTACCAAAGTTTATGGATGTTAATAATGATGGCACCAAAGTTCTTATTATATATGAGGCATTCCGTATTTATCCTCCAAACGTTGATGAATTGTTCACCAATTCCATGATTGTAGAATTAATGAGAACGGGAAACAAAAAGGGGTTTCTCATTTCATTAATTGTTGTAATCTTCTCTATGAAACTGTTGTTATGTAATTTTAGAGGTTTAGGGAATTCTAATCCCAATGAAAAGTTTTCTAACCTCTCCAAGGCTCACAATCAAAGCTTAATTGGGATTGCTGAACCTGTGATTGATTTTTATTATATGTATGCTTCTTTTTTGTGTTCTTTTAATTTGAATATTATTTCCACTAAGAGTAGAGATAATTCTCTTTCATATATTTGGCTTATAGGTGATACTAATATAGGCCTTATTTCTATTATCTTTAAGTCTTAATAACACATCACTGTCTCTAGTTAGTTTGTCGAATCTCTTCTCATTATATTTTTTACATGCTAAAAAACTATTGTTGCTAGAAGATCCTCGTGGAATGATATTATTAATGATATATCTGATTTTAATGGTCCTATTATGATTGTCGATGACTTCAATTGCATTCTTGGGGCTCATGATAAGAAATGTTGAAATCTCCCTTCTAGAATATCTTATGCTGAGTTTTAATCCTTCATTGATACCTGTCAGTTGATCTATTCCAATATTCAAGGTTCTCTTTTTACACGACCATTTTACACAATATTAAAGTTGTCATGCTTACACAAACTTTCTTGAAGGAAAAGTTAACTTAATTACATCATTTACAATATAACCAAATCAATGTCTACCCATTCTTTGCAAACCCAACCCAACCTCCTAGATTTGGCAGTGACATCACGTTACCTGGAAAACAAAAACGTAGGAACCGTGAGCAAAATAGTTCAGTGAATGCATAAATACTACACCATTGCATAAAATTAAATGCAATAAATCATGTCCATATAATAATGTATAAACTTATCTGGCCAGGTTATAATGAATGACCCAAATTTTTGAATCATGATTTACACGTATCCTATTTGCAATAGAAAATTCTCCCCCATTCCTGGTCGAGGAGTAACCCCTTGTCTGTAATAGACAATCCTCCCCCATTTCGGACTGGGGAGTAACCTCCCATTTCAGTAAACTGAAATGAACAATTTCATATTCCTAATGTTCTGATCATGTCCATATCAATATAGAATTTTTCTATGGTTTTGTCTGTCACTTATTCAATGGGTTCTTCTTCCCTTCCTATCATTCTTACAATGTTAGTATCATCATAAGAATACCAATAGTCCAAATAATAAATTAAACGTAACCCAATTCATAAGCATCATGTGATCCCATTCAAATCATTTATCATAAATGAAGCTCCATCCATATTCATAACAAGATATTTAACGTATCCGAACAAATGCATAAATCATAATCAACCATATCAATTCAATCATGTAATTTACTAACTCATAGTTAATCAATTTCTTCAATATATATATATATATATATATATATATGGAAATGTGGTTGAAAGCATAACCATTTCATCTTTAGCATACTTATTATTATTTTATACTTTTATACGCTAAGTTTCCCTTTAATGGTCCAAACATACTATATTTTCTTATTAGGAATTCAATCATTAACATATTAGGTTTTCAATCCAAAAGCCGGCGCATCATTTCAAGTTTTCTAAAGTAAAATATGCTCATTTCTTTACTACATAGCAAATCTCCCCTATAGACCCCTCTATTGTCCGGTTAACTTCTGAAAATTTTCATAATTTTTCTATCCCATAAATTTCTATGATATTTCACCCAATTTCAATACACATATTGAATAATACAAAATTAAAGTTTCATAATTTTCAAAGTTCCTAATCTATGTCAAAAGTTTTGTCAAACTCAGAGCATATCCAATCGGATTATGCAAATAGCAACTATGTGTCGACTTACAACCATCACTAAGGTCTAACCACAAGGAGTTTAATTATATTTTTTAGATATGCTATGAATATGTGAGCTTAGTTTTATTACCAACTGAAATTTCCGAATTCTAGTAAGCATACAAAAACTTATGAAAGTTGGAACACACAAGGGTTCTAAACAAGGTAACATAAAGGATTTACACCTCCAACTTTCTTCAAACTTGTATCTATCCATACATATACATCAAGTCATGAAAGTTTAGTAAACAATTGATGATTTCTATCATTTCAATCCGTAATACAAAAAAAATAACAAGATTTATAGATAGAATTACTTTAAGGACTCTTATGTGATTTTCTATAGATTTTTCTCTAATTTCTCCTCGCACATTTCTTCCTAAGCTTCATGATTCTCTCTCTTCAAGACAAAATTCGCTCATGGTTGAATTTTCTAAAGAATGAGGTAATTCTAAGGTGTTTAAGTCGGCTAAACCAACCTCCTTTTCCATCCAATCAAATTGAGGCATTTGTTGTACTAAAAGATGAAATACCACTTAAACAAATGGACAAATTTTCTCTTGATTCGTAATTTCAGTATAACTTTTTCTCGGACCTCCGTTTGATACGTCATTTATTGTGTTACAAACCTAAGTCATATATATACAACTATCTAGTTTTTACCTTAAGTCAATTGTTATATTATAAGGGTCAAAACAAGTATCCAAAATGAGCATTCCTATCAAAAACTTTAAAATTTTATGTTTGTAACAAATTCGATATTTCAAGATTTTGAAGGTAGGATTAGACTAAATATAACACCTAACATTATATATATTAATAACACATTATCCACATCACATAAGGTAAGCATGATTCAAATATAGTTTATCATAGTTATATCCGGGTTATCACAACACAATTACTCAGCATTGAGAGAAATGTGTTCGGGTTCAAGAATCAGACTGAAACTTTTGCTTCATAGGATAGAATGGGTGCATATTTAAGTAGTTCCAAGGGTGAATATTTAAGTAGTGCCAAAACCTTATCTCAGTGTGTTGACTACGAATATGAACATGAACATGGTTGTCTAAATTTCTTTCATATTTGTCCACCCACATTTTTTTATTTCCCATCTCCATCTGGCCAACTATATGAAATTTTTGTATAATATTAGTTGGTAGATGAATAGGTCATGATCTGGGTAATCTCTTTGCAAGGGGCAATTTTCTTCAAATTACAAATAATCCATATGGACTTTGAGCATAAAACAAAAATATATTATATTTTTTTATAAGTAAAACTAAAATATATTATATTAGACACTATAACAAATATAAAGTGATTTAGGTTAATGCTGATTTCATTTTTTTTAATTCATATAACTTGTGATCGTATATTATTAATAACATCAAATTTGGAAACATGAATTAAATTTTGAGGGTTGGCAATCATTTCATCTTAGACAATATCCCCACTTTCCTTCGTTTTATATCAAGATTCCTTTTATTTTGATAAATAAAAAATGTTGGGGATTAAGACTAACATATTACTCCTAAAGTTTACTTTGTTGTTTAGGATCAACATAATTACTTCACATAAGAGGACGAACAGGTAGTAGTTGGATGTGTAAATGAAACTGCTGACGTAATTAGGAAAGCAAAGAGTTGACAAAAGGTCAGTTGTATTATTTATTAATTGTTATTTGTTAGTGCAAGTTTTTGTCACTAATTAATGTCAATAATTTCAAATATTACTAATGCGGTAGAGATTCCCAAAATAAGAATTTTTTTTGTTTGAATTTCATACGTTACTAATTTTTTATTTTAGACTTTAATTCAAATTGACTAGTTTATTAGACTTTATCATATTTTTCATCACTAGATGTAAATTTTGTCACTAAAATTGATCTTTGGTGACATTTAGTGAGGAAAAATGTACAAAAGTCTAATAAACTATCAAAGTGATTAATTTGTATTAAAGTCTTAAAAAAATGGGCACCCTTGAACATTTTTTAATACGCAATTAGTCAAAGCCTTTTTATTTTGTTATAAAAATTCCCTAATAACATAAAAATACTCAAAACAAGGACACACACAAACCCATTTTCCCACCTCCTTCCACCACCGCCCATGCTGTCGGAGCTCCGACAGCCCTCGTTGGAGCTTCGTCGACCCTACCACAGCTCCTGTGAGGGTCTTCGGAACTACAACAGTGAGGGCGGGGAGGGGGTGCCTCTAACGCGGACTTTTAAAAATAAAATAATAATGGTTAAATGGGTGTTTGAAGGTGTTTTTGGAATAAAATAATAAGATTTGGACTAAACGTGTATTAAAAAATGTTCAAAGGATTTTTTGACAATTGATCTAAAAAAAATTAGTAATGTATTTAAGTAAAAAAAACCGAGAAAAATCGAGTTGAATTTGTTGTTCAAGGTGGACATATTCAACAAATTCACAAGTTTGATGTTGAAAAGCATTGACTTCTTCGTATTGAATTGATGGAAAAAAACATGCTCTCACAAAATCACAAAAACTAAGTCTTTGTATCAATAAATTACTAGTAAGGTTCCAATGCATGGAATCATCATGTTCAATTAGTTCATATATAGTAATTGTAGTGAAAATGATGATCGGAGTATTCAAATGTCAAAGAGAATAGAATACTATTGGATGTGTTATGTGTGAAACTTAAGCCAAACCGATCACTGGCCATTGTTTATATAAGTAGGGGGAGCTGAAGATGATTTAGAAATAAGTAATTGAATAACCAAACGCGCATAAGTTCATAGAAAGGTGGTAAAGTCTTGTGTTTGTTGTCCCATTTGTCATTCTTCCAATATTTGGTATCTTAGCAAGCTAATCGTTTGATATTGATAAATGACTATGTATATCATCATTTTGTAGGTGGATGTGACGAGACGAGATGGCGGGGGGGGGGGGGGTACGGTACCCCTGTCACCGAGCTAAATTTAAAGGGAATGCTAGAATATAGGGGCAAGGACATAACTCAAGAAGACTTGGCAAAAGTTGCTCGCGATAAGATAGTGTCGGGAACAAAGAAAGAGAATGCTACTGATTATGTGGAGAATCTTAAGAAGCAATTTGGGGATGGGATCTCTATGCTTGCTATGTTCTACAACGCTACCAGAGCCGACCTAACACATAGGTACGATTTTGATTGGCATGGACACATTGTTCCTAAACCTTACCCACAGATCGTTAAAAATGGGCAATGGGGTGGGTTTCTACACGTGAAACATGGTTTCACAACTAGTGGATCAGCTGTCGTGGTTTTGTACCGAGGTACAACCCCGTGTAATGAGGATTGTGCATGGTTGGTGTCGTGGTCAATCCCATATGTTGGAAATAACGCGGTAACTTAACTACTCTATGGATCATCACTGTTCTTAACAGAATTTTTTTTTGATGTCTTGTAGATGTGATTGGTTAATATCGCTGGCGCAGACCCATTTCCATAAGTAATATGAATTCGCACCAGCGACATTGACCAATCACATCTCAGAGATATAAAACTTATTTCCTTCTTGACATTATAGTTACCAACTTTTTTTTACTTTAATACGTTACTAATTTTCGATTTTAGACTTAAATACAAATTAATTTTGTATGCATACAGGTTTATACTGAGGTTCTCAAGCTTTCTAAGTACGATGTTGCTAGCTGGGGGGACGCTATCTGGGACAAAATGGTCAAGGATGGAAGTCTCACTAGCACCGACCATGATTGGCATGAATGTATGTCAACTGTGCGCATTGGTGATTCCACATCCCCAACACTAGTGGCAACATTCAGGGCCGGCCTGGGCCATGTGCCAGGTGGGCTGTGGCACAGGGCCCATTTTACAATAAGCACCAGTATATGCGTATTTTAGGGGTCCAAAAATATTTTATATATATTAAAAAATATATTTTTTTTAAATGAGTTCAGTTTTTTAGGGGTCCATTTTTTCAACTATTCAGAAAAAGAATAATACAACTTCCCCAAAAAACTCACCCAACTCATTTAAGATTACCAGTTTTTTAAGAGTCATTTTTTCAACTACCCACAACATCTTTTTGGTTTCCTCTCTCTCACTCTCTCTTTCTTTTGCCATCCCACACTCTCCCTCTCTCCTCTCTCCCTACGCCTCTCTCTCTCTCTCTCTCTCTCTCTCTCTCTCTCTTGCAAGCTTTATTTTTTAATTTTTGTAAAATGTGGAAGTTGTCCATCCATTTTACTACCGTACGCAAGTTGGAGGATGATATCTTCTTTTTGCAAGTTGTTAGTCTTCTTTTGCATTTGCAGCAAAAGGTAAGTTGTCTTCTTTTGCAAGTTGTTCTCTTCTTTTTTCATTATTTTTTTATACATATGTTAATCTTTTTTATTACTATTTTTTTAATAATCTATTTTTTTTTAAATTCATCAATGTTTTACTAATATGTTTTTTATGCAATTAATTTTTTTAATCAGGTTGTTTCTTTCTACATTAATCAAGTCGATGAAATTGGAGAGGGAATAAAACGCTCAAAACAGGTGACATTTTTTCATATTTTTTATATTCAATCAATTGAGATATTTCTAGACTAAAATTATCTATTAGATTCGTTGTTAATTGCGTATTTTATTTTTATTTATAAATTTATAAATTTTAGAAATGTTACCAAAAAAACAAGCATCCGGATATCAAAAAAGAAAAAAACAAAAAAGAATAGAAGAGGTGACACAATCTTTTAAGGGAGGGCTTGATAAATTTATTATTAAAGAGCAGCAAAATATAAATTATGTTAATGAATATACAAGTCAATCATAAGAATTAGAAAATAATGCAAAAAACAAAAATGAAACAGTGAGTAATGTAAGTCCTACGAAAAATGATGAAAATGAATTGTTGGAGGATGAACAACCTCGTAACACGATTGATAATTTTGATCCAAGAAATTGGGATAATCTTGATATAAAATCTAGAGACATATTGGTAGGAAAGGGTCCAATAAGAGATCTATCTTTGTAAAAAGGTCCTAAAGATAAATTATCTAGACATTTTTCTTCACTACATTACACCCGTTTTTTACCAAATGGGGATAAGGAGGATAGGACATGGCTCGTGTATTCAAAGGATGCGGATAGAGTTTTTTTGCTTTTGTTGTAAATTGTTTAAAAAAGGCCATAAAAGAGGTGGTCAATTAGTGAACGAAGGATATAATGATTGGGGGCATCTCAGTTTTAGACTTAAAGAACATGAAACAACTAATGAACATCTCAGTAACATGATTACTTGGTTTGATTTGCGTACTAGATTGGAGAAAAATGAAACAGTTGATAAACATATAAAAGACCGTATTAACAAAGAAAGAGAACATTGGAAAGGAATCTTAGAAATAATAATTTCTCTTGTGCAATATTTAGCTAAAAATAATTTGGCATTTCATGGAACAAATGAGAGGCTTTATGAAAATAGTAATGGAAACTTTTGAGGCCTATTCGAAACAATTGCAAAGTGGGATCCATCAATGAAAGAACATGTTAAACGTATTGAAAACGGGGAAATTAATCATCATTATCTTGGTAATAAAATTCAAAATGAGTTGATACTTATGTTAGCATCCGAAGTAAAAGACACAATCATTAAGAAAATTAAACAAGCGAAATATTTTTCTGTAATACTTGATTGTACTCCCGATTCAAGTCACGATGAACAAATGTCTTTGATATTACGATGTGTAGATGTTTCGAATAGTCCAATAACAATAGAAGAATACTTTATAGAATTTTTAAAAGTGGATGAAACAACGGGACAAGGTCTTTTTAATGAAATAGAAAAAGCAATAAAAATGAATAAATTAGATATTAATGATGTTAGAGGACAAGGATATGATAACGGGTCAAACATGAAAGGTAAGAATCAAGGTGTCCAAAAAAAATTATTAGATAAAAATCCTAGAGCATTTTACACTGCATGTGGTTGTCACAGTCTTAATTTAACAATTTGTGATATGGAAAATTCTTGTGGTAAAGCAAAGGATTTCTTTGGGATTGTACAATCCATTTATAAACTATTTGCTAATTCTACAAAACGTTGGAAGATTTTAAAAGATAATGTTAAAATTAGTGTAAAATCATTATCAGCTACACGTTGGGAACGTTGCATTAGATTTCAAGCTCCGGATTGAAGAGAAGCTTTATTACAAGTTGGAGATAGTGATAATGAATTAGACGTACACATTCAAGCCAAATCATTAGCAGAAAATTACCTTGGAAAATATGATTTTTTATTATCCATGATTATTTGGTATGAAATATTGCATGCAGTTAATTTGGTTAGCAAAAACTTACAATCTAAAGACATGCTTATTGATATTGCAATTGAACAAGTAGGAGGGTTGATTACTTTAAAAAAAAAAAATAGATAAACTGGGTTCATAGATGCGATAAATACCGCTAAAAAATTTGTATTGAAATGGAAATTGATCCTATTTATAGTGTAACGCGTCAAATTCATAGGAAGAGACATTTTGATGAGACTGCAAATGAGGAGAATACACAATCACCCGAAGACTCTTTTAGAATTAATTATTTTCTACGTATAGTAGATAAAGCTATTGGGTCATTAGAAAGGAGGTTTGATCAATTCAAAGAATATGAAAAAAAATGGATTTTTATTTTGTTCTGAGAAGTTAAATTCCATAGATGATACCAAATTGAAAAAAATACTGTGATAATCTCGAAACAATTTTAAAACATGAAACTTATTATGATCTTGGTGGGAAAGATTTATTTGATGAACTTAAAGTTTTGCGAGATATATTACCAAAAGAAACAAAAATGGCAATTGAGATACTAAATTTCTTAAAAAAACTTAATTGTTTTCCAAATTCAATTATTGCTTATAAAATTCTATTGACCATACCTGTTACAGTCGCATCTGCGGAAAGAAGTTTTTAAAAATTAAAATTATTAAAAAATTACTTACGATAAACTATGTCACAAGAAAGGTTAAACGGCTTAGCCTTGTTATCTATTGAACATGAATTGCTAGATAAACTTGATTGTAAAACTTTAATTAGTGATTTTGCAAGTCGAAATGCTAGAAGAACAATTTTTCAATGAGTTTTTAGGTATTTAATATTTTTGTACAATATTTTTTTGGAAGGGCCCTAAATTGAGTATTGCACAGGGTACTACAAATCTCAGGACCGGCACTGGCAACATTCTCCCTAAAACACTGATGATGAAATATGAGTATCGCACTGGAACAGTTGGCTTTGCTATGCTATCCTATCCTATCCTATGTTTAATAAATAAGACTAGTACTTATTTATATTCTGGTTTTGGGGGTGTTAACAGCATTCGTTCTGTTAGATATCATGATTTCAGTTGGCTTGTACTTCTCTTTGATTTCCATATATAAATAAATAAAACTCTAGCAAGGGAGTTTTCTATCTAGATAATCATGCGATCAGTGACGGAGCTAGGAATCTAATCTAGGTAAAGCACAATTTATTGACAGGAGTTCGGGTGCTACCACCCGTGAAAAACAATTTAAGCTTATTTTTGCATTTTTACAATTATAATTCAATAAAAATAACATTGAATACAATATATTTTTTTGAGTAGGTTCCTTTTGGACATCGATTTTTTTCGTTGGACGCACTACATTTTCGCAAGTTCTTTTATAATAGTTTTCTATAACTGAAATTACAAGTTTAAATATTAAATTATTTTAGATCACCAAACATTAAAGTATTAAAAAAAATAAATTGCAAGTTTAACTAAAAATTAAATCCCTAAAAACAAACAAATGATAACAAATAAAAATTAAATCATAACAAATCATGAACTCAAATCTAAACAACAAATCTAAACAGCAAACAAAGAGAGATGGGGGTAATTTATTTGAGACAAATATAAACAACATTGTTACAACAATGGATGAAGGAAGGAGGGAGGAGGTCCTTAACAATGGATCCGCAGAGGAGGAGGAGGGCAGGGACATCGACGGCGGAGGGAAAGAACACATATATTAGAGCGGTCACGGAGAGGGAGAGGGCAGGCGTTTTCTGTCAAAGAGGCTTAAAGGAAACCTTTTTTTTCAACGTAAGAGTCTTTTACTGTCAAAGAGGGTTTTAGGTTATAACTAAAGGATATATTTATATTTTGCCCCTATTTTTTTTTTTTATAATTATAGTGTCCCAAAATAATTAATTTAAAAAAAATCAAAATTTCTGGGTGGGGCACTTATGCCCCCCCCCCCCCCCCCCACACACACACAAACAAAGTGGCTCCGCCACTACATGAAATAATGTATAATTGTCACCTTTTTGCACGTATAACAATATTATGGATTGATGGCTAGTATTTGAGGTTTAATAAGAATTCTATGAATATGACTTAGCCATGAGACAAGTGACGTGTGGCGTTGAGGAGTTGTGACCGTGCGACGTAGAGAGTTGTGTTCGCTTATGGGTGGGGCACTGCTATGTACAAATCATCAACTAGTTCTGGGAGTTTGGAGGTGGGAGCTTCCGAGCCAAAAAAATTTAGGGTTATTTTCAGATGTTTTACAAATATTCAATTTATATTTTGCACTACAAAACAATCACAACTCAAATAAAACAAACTCGGATACAATAGCACAAATGCATATAGTATGTTAATCAAACCCTTAAACTAGAGAAATATTATCATGTTGGAGGGAACCAATTGTCCGCACTAAACACAAATAAGAACCCGACACGTATGTACATTTAAATTTTTCTCTGTATAGTGGAAAATATGTGGGACACGTATCACATACATGTCGTATCATTATTTGTGTTCACCATGAACGCGTGAGGACCTCTACACATGATACTATTTCTCTTGAATTTAAACTAATTGCAAATCCCTAAAAAATAAGCAAATCATAGTAAATAAACCCTAGACAATGCAATAGCAACATCGAAGTAAATCAAATATTAAACAACAAAAAAACTAACCATAAACAAAAAACAACACTAAAAAGATAAACTAACTACATGACATCCTTTAAATCTTTTTTAAGTATTGCAGATTTGAGCAGGCGCTTGTGCACACTAAGTTTGCACATGTGCTAGCGCACACCAATTTTTTAAAATATTAAAAGAATATTTCTGAGTTGATTTTTTATGTGAAATTTAAATATTTCAACGGACCCATATGAAAAAATTCAACTAAAAAAAATTTCTTTGTTATTTTTAAAAAATCGGTCAAATTCTCGCAACTTTTAAAGTGATTGAAAATAGCGAAAGTTTGACGGATTTTTAAAAAATAGCTAAAAAAGTTTTTGGAACTGATTTTTTTTATATGGGTCCCTTGAAATGTTTAAATATCACACCAAAAAAATGAGCTCAATTTTTTTTTTACTATTTTAAAAAAATGTTTTACAAACTTAATGTGCACAAGAGTTTGTCTGTTGTAGATTTATCCTAAAATTTTATATAAAAAATTTACAAATTTTCAGGCGGGGCACTTGTCCCATCTCCGTGCACCACATCTCCCCCACTGCTTTTAGGTTGATGCTACTAATCTTGGCCATTGAGTAGACATGGGTGAGTTCTAATCCTGTTACTAGTTTGAGTACAGGGAATATATAGGTTATTTCATTATTTTATTCAAATGTTTTGTCAAGGAAATTGACAAAAACATCCTCTCTCTCTCTCACTCTCTCATGTGAACTACATAATAATCATAGTATGGTGAACAATCATTTTTAAGCACAATATTGTGTAAAGGATAAAAAAAATGAGAGATCATTTTAAAGCACATTGTTGTGTATTTTTTTTTCCTGTTAAAAAAAGCTCAGTATTGTGTAAAGAAGAAAAAATGTGAGAGCATTTACTTTTAAGCATTGTAGTGTAAAGAAGAAAAAAATGTGACACCAAACCCAATGATGCTCTTTCTTATTTTATGAAGTCTTTATATCAAATAATTGTTCTTGCATATAATTCGATTATATTTATATTTAAATTTTTGCACAAATATCATGAAACTACTGGAGTAAAAACTACCAAGTGTATAATTTGTATGTAGAACACTATACGTATCAGTTACATAATTTTTACATTAGGACTGAAGATGCTCTAAATCACGTTATGAAATTATGAAATCATTTGGTGAGTTGTTCATTGACAACAAATCTATTTGATGAGTTGTTCATTAGCAAACATCGAAAGTGTAAATCGTCTCAGTAGCACGAAAATATTATAGTTGGGTCGAATGGAAAGGGGAATTATGAACAAACTCTGTTGAGTTTTCTGGTTAAACTTTTGGACCATTTGGCCTTTCCTAACTCAAATTTTTCCTTGTTTGGATTTTGTCCCTCAGCCAGTGGTGGAGCTAGGATTTGAGTCTGGGTGGGGCAAAAATCATTGACGTGGTTCGGGGGCGGTAGCTCGCTAAAAAAAATTTAGAGTTATTTTTTCGTTTTTACTAAAATTTCATTGATAATTTGTATAGTTTTCGTATCACATCATCAGAATCTTTTTCACGAGTCCTTTTAAAATATTTTTTCATAAATTAAAAATAACATCAATTTAAAAATAATAGCATAAAAATACAAAACAACATATAATCCACTTGGGCAACAACATATTAAAAACAGCAACAACATATAATGGAAAAGAGGCATTAAATTTGGGTCATTTTTATTACAACAACAACAACATATACAAAACATATACAATAACAACATGTTTTTGTTAAAAGATGTCCACTTATTTGGGTCATCTTTAATTTCTTGAAATTGATGCAAAAGTTGAGTCTTGAATATTGATGATTACCTTGGAGGAGCAGACACGGTCACAACACTGTTGTCAAGAATGGAAAAGAGGGACGACGACACCACTGACCTTTCTTTGGAGCTTTCGGTTAGATGCAGACAGAGAACATAAATGGGGGGACAGTGGGGAGAAATGAACCCATTTGGGAGTTTTGTTTAGGTTTTAACTTGCACACGTTTGAATTTTTTACTTTATACCCTAAATTTTTACTTTTTACCCTAATTTTTTTTAGTTTTACAAATTTACCCAAATTTTTTATTTTTTTCTGACCGGGGGCAGTTGCCCCACCCTGCCAAAGGCCGGCTCCATCCCTGCCCTCAGCCATATAAATTTATTAGCCTTGGGTCCATTTTCACTTTTTACAAGACTTGTTAACATTTATGGAAACAATTTTTGCACAAAAAGTGAAAACAAACTCCAAAGTATGAAAATCGAAAATACAGTGGACTGTTGTCTAAATGGGCGAAAACTTTATTCCCAAATAAGAGACAGCTTATCAACCACTTTGGACAAAACCAAAAATATAGCTGAATCTATCCTTTCTAAAGTATAGAAAGAGGGTACCCAACCAACAATTTTTTAACATATTCACAAACATAAAATTAATTCAACGGATCACGCTGGCTCTATGTTACCTAGTATCCCTTAATGGTTGGGAAATGTGATTTAATTTCCGGCCATGTTCCTCATTGTAGTGTTGCGTCCGACATGCATACCCGTACCAATAATCTTCCCTTTCAGATGCATCTTGTGGGAGACGCTACAAAAATATCCATAACAGTAACCAATCTTTTTCAATAAATAATAGACAAGAAAATAATGAGATAAAGCACACTCTATACTATAATCATCGTTGTTTAATAATACATTGACCATAATGTTATAGGATGTATCATAAGGAAAAAACAGATTGGGAGTAAAAATTGTATAAGTCGTGATAGTATGTCACAACGCTTGTTTGTTTCTATGGGCGCATTTGACTTCGAAGTTAGAAAACCATTGAAAAACGTTCACTTTCATTTTCATTTTGGAGAGAAAAATAGCGATTTAACGGCGGGCCCTCTTGCTTCTTTAAATGAAAAACCGAAAAAGTAAGGACCTCTCGACTCGTCTACATTATTTTTCAATATTTCTAAGAAATGAGCTGTTTTTCAATCTGTTTCAAATTTTGTAATCAAACGCCACTAAAGTGATTAAATTTTACATTTTATAACACTATATAAACAACAAGATCGCATACCGTGGTGTTATATTCATTAAATTAAAGACAATATTTTTATATTAATGTATAGGAAAATAAAAGAATTAGTGTAAAAGTACTCATGGTCAAACAAGAACGACATAGAAAATTGGCACAAATTAGAAGTGGACTTATCTTTTATGCAATTTTATTAAGAATATATTTTCATGAATTAAGGTTCTACATAATTATCACTCTGGTATGTAAGTAGAGGGATGGCCACGGGTTTGGTTTTGCAAAACCCAAACCTGCCATGTTAAGAAAAATGCTATCCCGAACCCGAAACTGGTTTTCTTTCGCAAAAACCCTACCTGAAATGTCAACTATGAAACACGCATGGCATCCAAAAAATTTGTTTTTTAAAACATGTGTACCTAAAAAGAACTTTCTCAAATCCCGCCCGCCCCATTAGGGGTGGGGAAAAACCCCATCGGACAAAAATAAAAAAAAAAACTCATATTTTTCTATTCATTTTCCAACTTCTCATCCAAATGAACTATTTTCCTCCCATTTTCAATGTTTACAATCAACCACACCCACAATGATATCATTTATTTTTTCCATCTAGATAATAATGGTTACTTGTTCATATGATTTAACGCCCCATCCTCCTTATAGGGTTTCAATTTTCTATTTAAATATTAAGAAATTAGGAAATAAATGGGCGTTAAAAACACATACTCGGTATAATAATAAGGATCCTGGGATATATAATAGGGACTCACGATGGGTATATGAGTACTCATTGTATGTAAAGAAGATATCAGTTATGCAGAATAAAAATAAATGATGAAGAGAATACTGTTAGTTTTTGCTTTTCGTAAACCAAAACACGTATAGCAGGTGTCTATTATATACTAGAAGACTACATAGGTTTTCCACAAAAAGTGGAATAAACCAACACGGGACTGCTATGTTAATGTGCAGCCCGATAATGACCAGAACAGATTTACCAATACACGCTGGTTATCCCATGATACTAGGAGTATCTTCTCAAAGAAATCCACAGGAACTTTTGTAATTATCCAGTGCAACTGTCATCTAAGCGAGATATCTTAATATTCCCCCGCAAGTGCAGGTGGGGAGCGAAGCACACACCAAGCTTATGATGAAGAAACTGGAACTGAGGCATGGCAAGCGTCTTGGTAAAGATGTCAGCAAGCTGAGATGAGGAAGGCACAAATTGAGTAACGAGCAGTCCTTGAGCAACTTTTTCACGAACAAAGTGATAATCAAGTTCAACATGCTTAGTATGTGCATGGAGGACAAAATTTATAGTCATATAAAGAGAAATTAAATTGTCACAATATAAGGTTGGATCAGCAATGTCGGAAAGGTCGATATCACGTAAGAGATAAGTGAGCCACATAAGTTCAGCAGTGGCAATCGCAAGAGCCTGATATTCATTATCACAAGAGGAGCGGGCAACATTAGGTTGCTTTTTAGAGGCCCAAGAAATGCAATTAACTCCAAGAAATATACAAAACCACAAAGTGGAACGACGCGTGAAAGGGCAGCCAGCCCAATCGGCACCAGAGAAACCATATAATGTGAGTGAGGACTGAGACAGTAGACGAAGACCCATAGTGGGAGTGCCATGAATATACCGAATAAGACGTTTAACATGTTGAAAATTAGCATCGGTTGGAGCATGCATGGACTGGCAAATGGTGTTAACAAAGTGAGTGATGTCTGGACGTGTGAGCGTCAAATACTGAAGGGTACCGACAATAGAGCGAAAGAAGGTGGGATCATGAAAGGGAGACGAAGGGAGATGGACAGATTTGGTAGACTGAGGCATTTGAATGGAGTTATAATGAAGCATGTTGGACTTTGTAAGAAGGGAGGTGATGTATTGATGTTGAGACAAAAATAAACCACCATTAAAAAGAAGAACTTGAATACCCAAAAAATAATGAAGATCGCCAAGGTATTTTAAGGCAAATTCAGAGGCAAGTTTTTGTGTGAGAGAGTTAAGAAGAGATGAATGGATGCTAGTGAGAATACTATCATCAACATAAAGAAGAAGAAGAACAGTGCCATTAGCATGATGAAGAGTAAAAAGTGAAGTGTCGGCCTTACTACACTGAAATCCTAAGTGAAGAAGATAAAGACTAAAGCGATCAAACCAAGCACGAGGCACCTATTTTAATCCATAGATGGCCTTATTGAACTTGCATACATGGGAAGGGAAAGTGGGATCTTCAAACCCGGGTGGTTGACGCATATAAACAACTTCATTGAGAAACCTATGGAGAAACACATTTTTTATAGCAAGTTGCTTAATAGGCCAATGCTTCATGAGAGCAAGAGATAACATAACACGGATAGTATTCGGTTTAATAACTGGACTGAAAGTTTCACCAAAATCAACCCCTACCATTTGATTATATCGTTTAGCCACCAACCGAGCCTTATATTTATCAAGAGTTCCATCATCCTTCAATTTTGTATGATAGACCCACTTGGAACCAATAACATGCATATCGGGGGGTCAGGGATAGTAAGTCCCATGTGCGATTGATGGCAAGAGCATGGAGCTATTATTGCATAGCTTGCACCCATTGTGGTTGAGAAAGAGCCATTTTGAGAGAAGAAGGTTCCGAAAGAGGAGCAGAAGCAAGGAATGAAGTGGGGATTTGGGACTGAGATTTGGAGCATGTGAGCATGGGGTGATTTTGATTAGGAACCATGGTAAATGGTGGGGAAAAGAGAGGAAGGCCCACTATAAGGTTGAGGGGTGGGAGATGAGCATGTGAGGCAGGAGGTGTAATAGGACTGGATAAGGATGAAGTGGGTGAAATGGAGAGGCTGTCTTCAGAGCTGGCAAGGTTGTCAAAGGATGGACAGGTAGTCATAGGGTCATCGGAGTGGACATGTTTACAAGTGACAGGCGTGGTGGGTGTGGTGCAATTAGGTCGAGAGATAGGTTCGGGACTAGGCTGTGGGTGTAGGATGTGATGTTGGTCAGTGTTGTCAGCAAAGTGACCAGGCTATAGCCTGAAAGGAGTGGGAGTAGCAGGTGAGGATGAATGTCTAATCGAGGGGTCTGAGGTGGACGGGTGTTGAAGTGGCTGAATAGGTGGAAATGTGTAGGAAGAGGGGCAAGAATTCTGAGAAAGGACGGCGGTTGTTTTATCAGTAGGTAAATGAAGAAACGACGGTACAAGTCTAGATGCAACAGCAGGGTTAATAGGTAGGGTGTAAGGTAAATGTATAGTGGTAGGTTTCACATGATAAAGGACGGTGGTTGTTTTATCAGTAGGAAAATGAAGAAATGGCGGTACAGGTCTGGATGCAGCAGCAGGGTTAATAGGTGGGGTGGAAGGTAAATGTATAGTGGTAGGTTTCACAAGATTGAAAAATTCTTGATATGTCACAAAGTCTGTTGGTTGTGGTTCAGGAGAATTTTGATTTGCCTGGTTATAGGGTAAAATATTTTCATCGAAAATAACATGGCGTGAAATGAACACACGTTTTGTATTTGGTTGATAACAACGATACCCTTTATGAATAGAACTATACCCGATAAATACACAAGGGTAAGATTTTTGTGTAAATTTATTTGAGTTTTAGTTCTTAAATAAGGGAAACATCGACAACCAAAAATACGAAATGTGGAATAGTTTGGATGAGCGCCATGTAGTTTGAAAAAGGGAGTGGTACGATTTAATAGGGCAAAAGGTAATCGATTAATTAGGTAAAGTGCATTTAAAAACGTTTCAACCCAAAGGGACAGGGGACTGTTGGCATGAAACAATAATGTTAAAGCAGTTTCGACAATGTGTTTATGTCTTCTCTCGACTACACCATTTTCTTCTGGAGTACCTGGGCAAGATATATGTCTAACTATGCCATATTTCTCAAGATAGGTGATAAAGTCATCACTTGAAAATTCACTGCCACCATCACATTGGAAATTTTTTATCTTCATTTCAAATTGAGTTTCAATCATTTTGTGAAAAGTTAAGAATGTTTGATGAAAACGCGTACAATCATCAACAAAGATAGCATAAAATTTAAAACCTTGAGAAGATGTCATGGGAGCGGGTCCCCACAAATCACAATGAATCTTTTCGAATGGAATGCTAGAAATTTCATCATTTATTCCAAATGGCAACTTACAACTTTTTCCTAAGGAATGCTAGAAATTTTATAATTTATTCCAAATGTCAACTTACAACTTTTTCCTAATTAGCAACTTACACAGAGTAGGAGATTTAGTCCAATTGTCAACATGTAAGACATTAGATTAATTTAAAAAATTTAAAGACTTGACTTGATGATGTCCTAATCTTTGATGCCAAACTTAGCTTTCTTGTCATAAATAGCATTGAGAGCTTCTTGATGATTTTCTTCAAAGGTGTAAATAGACCCTCCTCTTCTAGTTACTTTCGCAAGCTCTTTCTGGGTCTTCTTGTCCTTGACAATAAATCCATCATTAGTAAATTCTAATAAGCATTCATTGTCTTGGAAGTAATTGCCTAACAGAAATGCGGTTCTTTGTAATTTGATGAACAACTAAAACATCTTTCAAGATTAAATTTTTATATAATTGTTTTTCTCCAATATGAGTGATGTAAAGTTTAATGATATCTTCATCGCTTCCTTTATATGACATAAGTTTAGAAAAATTACCTGTGCCATTTGTCATGTGGGATGTAGCTCCTGAGTCGATATAAAGACCATTGTCTAGCTGTGATTCAACATTTGTTGCAGTCATGGCAACCGAAGTGTGTCCTTGTCCTTTAAAGCAGTAGTCCCACCAGTAGAAGCAAGAGAGGGCAGTGTGATTGGTTCTTCCACAAATTTGGTAAGCTATAACACTTGGACTATTTTTATCGCCATGTGTAGATTGTTGGAACAAAGATGGCCTTGTCGTATTTGCTGAAGTAGCTTGATTTTGCACATAAGAAATTTGCTGATTTTGAGAGGGTTGGTTCTGGTTTGTAGAGGGATTCACATAATGAGGCATTGTTGGTCTGAACCCATGACCTCTAGATGAGAACTGGTTGCTGGAATTATATCCATGAAAACCTCTACCCCTGTTGAACCTAGATCTTCCACGGTTGTGATATTGAGCAGAGCCTCTATTGGCATTAAATGCCATAGAGTGATCAAATTGTTGCATTTGGGGTTCACTAGGTGTTTCCTCTCGAATTTCAAACCCTTGAAGTGAGGTTATCAACTACGAGAGTGAGGGATACGGAGGTTTGCCTAACATGACAGTGCAAAAAACCTAATATTTTGGCCCCAACCTTTAGCAAAATTTATAACTTTGCTATCCTCATCCAAAGGTTTATGAATGGCAGCAAGAGCATCACAGAGGTTTTTGAACTCTTTAATTTAATCATTAAGAGTTTTTCCTTTCAAAGTGATATCATGAATTTTCTCTTTTAATTGAAATTCTTTTTCTTTTGTTGATTGCAAAAAAATTTCTTCTAAACATTCCCACATTTCCTTTATAGTGTTGCATCCTACAATAAGGAACTGAAATTATTTTTCAATTCTACCTTGTAGCCAAGTTTTGAGTAGAACATCTTTTTCTTCCCATTCTTGAAATTCCCTTTTAGCCTCTCCCTTATCATTGTACTGTTGAGGAGGCTCTTGTGTGATGATTTCAGTCACATTCATGGCTTTCATATATTGGAGCATTTGTGTTCTCCATATCAAAAATGTATCGGGTTCCAGCTTAACATTGCATATTGCAATAAGGTGATGCAACGAGCTGATGTTAAGGGAAAAGGATTTTGATTGTGAACTGGATGCCATTGAACCAAAGAGCTCTGATACCATAAAGAAGATATCAGTTATGCATAATAAAAATAAATAATGAAGAGAATATTGTTTGTATTTTCTTTTCATAAACCAAAACACGTACAACATGTGTCTATTATATACTAGAAGACTACATAGGTTTTCCACAAAAGTGGAATAAACCAACACGGGACTGCTATGTTAATGTGCAGCTAGATAATTACCAGAACAAATCTACCAATACAAGATGGTTATCCCATGATATTAGGAGTATCTTCTCAAAGAAATCCACATAATCTTTTGTAATTATCCGGTGCAACTGTCATCTGAGTGAGGTATCTTAATAGTATGGGAGCATCCTGGTCTAATTGATAGAGAAGAAGGTTTGATTTATTCATCGTAAGACTTAGTTGTTGTAATTTTATAAATTTAGTTTATCTGCTTTAGTTGTATAATAATTTTATATTTCTTTTCGTGCCTACATATAATAGACTAGATTTGATGCATTGAGTAACTTGCATGAATTGAACATTAATACTGCTGAAAATAATCTTTATATATATAGGGAAAGGATCAAGTGTGGTTCCAGTTTGAGGTCCCTGAATGAGGTCCATTTTTTTAAAATAGTAAAAAAAATATTTTGGGGCTAATTTTTTTTTTTGTGGTTTTTAAACATTTCAGTAGGACCATAAAAAAATAATGAACTCAAAGTTTGACCAATTTTTTTAAAATAGTAAAAAAATTCATTTTGAGCTGATTTTTTTTATATGGACCTACTGAAATGTTTAAAAACCGTAAAAAAAAATCAACCCAAAAATATTTTTTGGACCTCATTCAGGGACCTCAAACTGTGAGACCTCATGAGATCCTCTCTCTCTCTCTCTCTGAGAGAGAGAGAGAGAGAGAGAGAGAGAGAGAGAGAGATGTCATACACAATAGATCATAAAAGATATTAGTGCCTTCTTTTTTATTTGGAAAAATCCGTGCTAATTAAAAACATGTAAAATCACAACAAAAAAGGAAGACATAGAATAGTAAAAAAAATCGACAAGATCAGTGAGAAGTAGTCTATAAAGAATACTGCTTAAAGTTGAAAATACTCACATATCTTGGCAATGAAATACGGAACCAGTACAAGAGTAAAGAGACTAATATGTCATAGCATTCACTGCGATCGAGGAGAGAAATAAAAGCATCTCAAACTGAAATAATGGTAAAATAAACGTACCAATATAAAAATAAAGATTATAGGGAGTTAATAGACATCATCACTAACCATGCAAGTGTGCGTTGTTGTGCCTTAGAAATGAACATCGTTTGGGGGAAAATTTTTAGGGACAAAACGAAGTTGAGCAGATAGGTCCTGCTTGTGTCAGGTTTTTTCTGACGTGCAAGTGTCAAAATTGTGAGTAATATCATTGGTGTATTATTCGTATTTCATGTATTATCATGTTTAATTTGGCGTACAAATGATTAATGATGTTCATTCAAGGTTAAAAAACACGATTTCATGTCGGGCCATATATTAAATATTCTAATATTACGTAATTGCAAAGTGAGGGTTCATTAATTATACCACGCGAAGAGTAATCCTGGCCTAAACACAGCCTTCAAGAAAATGTGATGTACAAGTGAATACTAAAGGCACATTTAGTTATTGCTAAAATTTAAAATTTGGTCTATTCATGAATTGTCTAATTATATTGTTTGGTACAATTATGAAAAGATTCATAAAATTCAAGTTAATTCATAAATGATAAAATTATTCAATTTCACCAAAAAAAATGAATGTTAACAATTTAAATTGGAACATTAGTTTGCAATCAACTACTTCGACAGAGGTCCCTCTAGACATATAACTTTTCTAAGCACTACAAAAATTGAATTTGAATCCAT
Organism: Sambucus nigra; assembly: GCA_949130495.1. Classification (NCBI taxonomy): domain Eukaryota; kingdom Viridiplantae; phylum Streptophyta; class Magnoliopsida; order Dipsacales; family Adoxaceae; genus Sambucus; species Sambucus nigra. The sequence goes on along the minus strand of OX422207.1, from coordinate 7,719,131 downwards.
TTCAAATAATTACATTGACAATTCATTAATTTCAAATTGAACAATTTACATAACCAAACAGACCCTAATTGAATAACTGAGCAACCTATAAGTTCACATGGAAGGATTTAATATTTATTAATCTGATCTCTAGAACAGGAAAAATACAACTTACTTGCAAACATGCGTTCCAACAGTGATCATCTCAGCATGATTCAGTGGCAATCTTGATCGGTCTGCAGGGGTACAAGACAAGTTTAAAAAAAAAATCATATAACATCTTTAGCAAAAGGGACCACTCTAAATTTAATTAAACAAGGATACAACATAATGAAAATAAGCCTCACTATACCATTAGGTATAAATAAAAGTAAAAAAGAACTGAAATTGAATTAAGCGAAACAAAACAGTTGTCCTTGTTTCCTTTATCCGAAACAAAACAGTTGGATGATGGTTTATAAAGTGTGAGATGGGATTGAGGCATTTTGTACTGGTTAGGTGAGGCATGAGCCTCGAGGGGGATCGAAGCGTAAGCCTCAATTTGTACGGGGGAAAAACTCACTAAATACTATAAAAAAATACGGATAAAATCAAATAATAATGTACCACTGCTAACATCACAGAAAAAATATTCATAATCAATGCTACCAACATAATATATATGTAGCATCATTATATTATTACAAAAAATCCATAATCCATGTCACCAACATAATAAATACTAATACTGTAGCATCATCAAAAAATTAATCAATAATATAAAAATCACCAACACTAAACAGTGCATCATCATCAAATCATCCCCAAAAAAGGTGTATCATTGGCAATTAATATAGTGATGAATCACCAAATATTAATATACCAAATTATACATATAAACTGGACATAATAATAGGATATATATATATATATATATAAGCTTAAATGCTTGTGAAAATATCAGTAATTATCATTAAATATATGAGAAGCTTTCTTCGGGAAGGAAGCGGGGAAGGAAAGAAATATCATCTGGTGAAATGGGAAATTGTTTGTAGGACAAAGAATTAAGGCGGATAGGATTTGGATAATCTAATAAAAGATGTCTCTTTTCGAAAAATCGTTGGGGAGATTCCCATTGGAAGAATCGCCCTGGCGAAGGTAGCATGTAAACCCCCTTATGTAGTTTTCCATTCAGAAAATCATTCCCCGCATCTCACTGGAACGAAGGCTATTTCGCACCATGGCAATTGAATCAGAGCCCGTACAAAAGCAACCTTTGCTAGTGGGGAAAAAGTTTTCTCAGATTGATACCCAGAGGGGTCTTTCCATCATAAATATTCTCCTTGGGCTTCGATCATTAGGAGCAAATATGGGTTTCATGGCAATCGGTGGGATGCGAGAATGGCGAATATGGTCTCTTTTCGTAACCAGTGGCAGTTTAACTCGCTAGATTTACACTCTTAAAAAGAATAGATTTTAGGAGAATATTTTGAGAGACCGTAACTTTAGTTATTTATTCCCAAGACTCATTCATGTTTCATCTAAATCATAAATGGCCATTGATTTATTTCCACCCTTCCACTTTTTGGTCCATATATAGATTTTGGAAAGGAGATCAACCTTCAAAAATCAGATTTTTTCAAGTTCAAGGATTGTAGCCAGCGGTAAGGTGGAATATATATGATTGGATTCAATTAATGAGACCAAAGTCATTCTTATTCTCGTCTAGGAGCATTCTTCGCAAGAAAGACAGTGAAAACATCGATCACATTCTTCTTCATTGTGAGTTGGCTAGCTTTTGTTGGGTAAATATACGCAGGGAGCTTAATGTGGTAAGGTTATCCCTTCATCTTGGCATCAATGATCCAACATAGAAAAATTGTGTTTGAAAGGGTTGCAATTTGGAGATGTATTGTGGTATCCTTGACTTGGAACATTTGGAAGAATAGAAAAAAGAGAATTTTTTTAACGAAAGTAAGTGGCTATAGAAGAATTTTGGAAATCATCAAATTATATCCATCGCTATGGGTTTCGACCTGGAATCCCTCTTTCCTCAATTATCAATAAATTGGTTGTATGAATGCTATTGTTAGGATGTTTTTGGCTGATGTTGGGTGAGATAGCCAAATCTTAGCAAATTTTGATGCTTAATTGGTTTCAGAATAAGGGCAACAGTGGTTTGTAATGGTTCAAGAGTTGTCGTTACATCTGTGGTGTTTTTGTACAGATTTGTTTTTGTAGAGATTATTTCAGTGGTTCTATCTCGCTTTATTCTAGTTTTTGTTTCTCTGATCTCTCTGTTCAGATTTGTTTAGGTTGCTCTATTCGACTTTATATTAGTTTTTGTGACTGCAGGTTATTTTTCCATCTTTAATAAAGGGGCTGTGATAAAGGTACCCCACATTTTTATCTCCTCCAGTACATGGTGCATTAAAATACAATGTATAATGTGTTTCAAAAGTGGTATTGTAGTGGAGGAGATAAAAATGTGGATGCCTTTGTGACAAACCTTAATACATGTTCCTTGTTTTCGGGGAAAAAAAATGAAAAATGTTCCAATAATGTAGGAATTAAAAACAAAGCATATATGACAAGATAATTCAAATATAAATAAAATTATAACAACAAAATAATACAACAGATTATATGTATATATACCTTAACGTATTAGAGTTCGTGGAGAATCTTCACCGAGGTCTGTAGGTGTGGTTACTGATGGTTCGGAGCCTCTGTTTGGAATTTTGGTGTTTTTTAGTTGTTTTGTATACACCCTGTATACGGGTTCCGCTCCCTTAGCGGGTTTTTTTCAATACATTTAATTATAATTATATGTATATATAATAAGTTAGCGTGGTCTTTGAATTGTCCAAGCACAATAACGGCTCAGATTTGGACACATCACTCTCCAAAAATGAAGGGTTGAGATCAACTCCCTTCTTTTTCAAATTTTAAATTTTAAATATTTGATATCTTTTGCACCCCCCCCCCCCCCCCAAAAAAAAGAACTATTTTTCGAATTTTAATTACCTTTTGCATTCCCCCCCACACAAACTATTAGTCTGATAAGCATGCTTTTCCCTCATTCCAACCCATTTATTTATCTCTCCTCACATCTAAGAAATCACCTCTCGGATATCTCTGTCTTCACTGGTTCTTTCTCTCATTTATTTCATAGTCTCGGATATCTTTCTCTTCAATGGTTTCTTTCATTTATTTGGTTCTCCTCACGCCTCCTTTACAAAATATCTCTTCCCTCTATTAGTCTCTCACGTGTTCTAACCATGGTGCCATTTTTTTGTAATATTTGGGGGTTTATGCTTATATTATCTTTTATATTAAATTAATAGTTTTTTTATGATTCCCTTGCAGGTTCGACTCTTCAACAGGTTTTTTTTTGGTTTTTTTTTTTTTCAGTTTATTTGTTTTTAGAGGGTTGGTATGGTTTTAGATTTGTCCATAAAATCCCTAATGGTGGGGGTTTAAACTCTCTATCTCTCTCTCTCTATCTCTCCATATATATATATATTTACGTCTTTTCCCTTTAGATTCAGATTTTTAGGTATTTTGGATTTTACCCATTAGATTATAACAGGGATTTGAGAGCTTTTACTCTCGAATTTTGGGGTTTTAGGTTTTTTGTTTCAATTTTTTTGTTGTTCGCTGTTTTGGGGGGTGTTCTAGAATTTCTTACTTCGAGCCTATGTTTAATAGGGTGAGTAATGGTGTTTTTATCATTTGACTGCATGAGACGTCGACAACACAAAGAAAAATCGATAACACCGGTTAAAATCTCGACAGTAGAAGAATTTCTTCAGGCACCCAAGTCAGACCGGAAAGGATAAAAAAGTAACTCTCTTTTTCTTCTTTTTTTTTTTATATAATATGATTGAGGAAGATGTCTATCATGAAAAAATATGTTTATGGTCCATCTAAAAAAACTTTGACTCATAATCTATGTTTGATGGGTTTGCGCCATTTATGCAAGTTTCTTACTCAGTTCTTAATTTTCTGTTCATAACTTTTCAGATTTCTTACTCAGTTACTTACTCAGTTCTTATTAGGTTGAAATTTACTATCGGTGATAAAAGTGTAAAACTCAGTGAAATTAATGATTTTCATTATCTAATTGTTAAAGTATTTTTAGTTCTTTAAAGAATATTTGGTATTAATTTAATATTAAAGTTTATCTATGGGTTTTTGGCTTTTGGGTTAGAAGCTACTTATTCTCTGTTTATTTGTTGCCCAGGTATCTAACAAGACTACCATTCCATTGTTATTCAAGTTGACAAGGTAAGTCCATCGCCATAAAAAAATTATCTTGAGAAGCGGGTCGGACCTAGGCATGGTGGGTCGGACCTGGGCAAGGTTTTTTGTTATGTTTTAGACTTTGTTTATTTTCACTAACAACCCTTAGTGTTTGATGAGTTATTAGTTATTTTGGGTTAGTGGTGTGGAATTATCTTTCATAATATCTCATTTCATTTCTCTCTCTCTTGGTTTATGGCGGTGACTCAAACTTTCCACGGGCATGGCACGTAGTTGATAATTACATTGTTTTTTTTGGGGATTTATTAATTTTATATTGTCTCTTTTGGTTTGGATTGATAATTTCACTCTCTCTCATGAACACATGTTCGTTTTTATCATCTTCAGTTTTTCTTTGAGTATAAAAAAGCTACTTTTGTTCTTTGGCTCGGTTAAAAATCTTTAGTTTGTTGTTGATCTTGATTTTTGACTTAATCGGAGAGGGTCAATTGTAATTATGCACACTCGTGATTTTTGGTCGTACGAACACAATGTTTTATTTGTACACATTCTTGATATGAACCTGCTTTGGTCGGCAATTAATTCTAACTACATTACACAAATCAATGTGGATATTATACATTAAATTTGTATTTGTATACTTTTTGTTTACATTAAAGTTCTCTATCAAGAAAAAGTGTCACAGAGATAATATTTTTTTAAATAAAAAATGAACATGATGTAAATAAATACGGTGCAATAAGAAATGAAACAACCTGAAGTAATATTTTTTACCAATCACGAACACTACTCATGTAAAAGCGACACAACACAAAATGTTCTTTTTAACAAAAAATGACCAAAATAAATACGGCACAACATGAAATATTATGTTTTACCTATCTTGAGCATGACCCAAGTAGAAGTGACAAAATACAAAATATTTATTTAACTGAAACAAATCCGACTAAAAGAACATGATACCATACGATACAACATGAATTAATATTTTTCTTTACCAGCCACGAACACTCCCTAATTAAAATTGGCGCAACATGGCGTGACGTGAAATATTTTTTTTATCTATCATGAACATGATCCAAGTAAAAGTGGCACAAAACATAATCTTTTTTTAACCAAAAATGGACTCGACCAAAAAAACACGACATGATATGAAATATTTTTTTTACCAATTACGAAAATTATCCAAGTAAAAGTGTCTCAACACAAAATAATTTTTTTAAATCGATAAAGAATCTTATCAAAATAAAAATGACACGAGTTCGGACAGAGGACAACACACTGACACTGTTGAAGGCATTGGCACATTGCCCAATGATGTATCGTTTATTTACATAACTATTGTGTGAACAAAAAGTTTGAATTGTTGGTTATGAAGCCAATATTTCGGTAAATGAGAGCTATATTTTGTTATATGCATTTTTTATGCGATAAAAATGGCATGCCGTAACAATCGTTCCGCCACGACTATTGTCGCCACCACCACATGTAGCAACTATGTTGATTATTTTTTAAAATTTCAATCGTGCCTTCAGGCACGGGCATCTGCTAGTATATATATAAAGGAAAATTATTATAATATAATTACATTATCACTGATTCTATTTATAAAATTAATATAGTATATTACATCCACCCCACCCCCCCAGTACCACCCGCAGTGGCGGGAGCCTCGTGCATTGGGTTTGCCCTTTATTAGAGCATAGAATAAGGCTTAAGCCTCCACCGCCTCTAAGCAAAATGCCTCTAGGGACGGTCTCGCTCAAATGAGGCATAAGCCATCGAGTCGGCGCACCTCATGTTGATTTTAAAAATGTGGTAGTTGAATTACAAGAATAATAAATTGAAAACAAAAGGAGACACAATAATGATGACTCATTATTATTCATTTATCAATAGCGCATATATATACTACTCAAGTACGGTTCACATCATAGAGAAATATTACATAAACTCTTATGAGTAAAATAACATAAAAAGCCTCATTATAATATTCTCTCAGTTCAGTCAATAATAACAATAAGCATAATATTCTCTAACAAAAATTTCATCAAAGATTAGAAATGGTATAGTAAAAGAAAGGGGACAAGATATTTATCTATAAAGAACATACCTCTATACAAACCTGTATCACCCCATGATTTTGGAGACTGAGAAATTAAATTTTGGGAAAATAACATTTAATTTAATTGAAGAATTTTAAAATTTGGGAATTGAGGCCCAAAAATAGAGAATATTTTAAAGTATTCCGGATGATGATTTTGAGGGAACCATTGATCCCAGAAGGGTCGAGATAGTCAAAATGACTGTCATTGAGTTTTATTTCGGCTCCGAAATATTTTTAAGTCAGTTGACTCGAATTGGAGTAAACGAGTCATTTAAATTGTGTATTAACACTTAAATTAGGTTTATTGTTTTAAAGGATTAGAGGCTTACAGATTAAGACATTTCTCATTTGAGAGAAAAGAGAGAAAGAGAAAGAAAAGAGAAAGAAGAAGAAAGAAGAGAGAGAGAGGAAGAAAATCTTGGGGATTTCCGACCCAACCGCGACATCGAGGACGATCCAACCTCTACAAATCTGAGGCAAGTGTTTAATCTTGCTAAATATCTATTTGTGTATTTCATTTCATAATTTGTGGGTTAAGGAAATGGATTTTTGGGTATTAATATCAAAACCTAGATTTTTAGGTTTAATCTTGAAATCAATGCTTAAATATGGATTTAATGGAATAGAAATGATTGAGATCAACTTTGGGTTGATTAATGGGCTTAAAATCATGATTTGATGAAGGTTTGGGGGTTAGAATGGAAAATTTAGGGTTTAGAATTCGTGGGTTTTGATGAAGAAGAAGAACCCTTCTAAATTTGCAGGTCCGAATCGATTCGCCCCTTATGCGAATCGATTCGGTTTAGGGAAATTGGCAGGTCTGCATTGACCGAATCGATTATGACCCAAGCCGAATCGATTCGTCCTGTGGTAAAAGCCCAGGTCTTTGGACCCAAATCGATTCGGCTTGGAGGCCGAATCGATTCGCTGGGCCGAATCGATTCGGAATAGGGCCGAATCGATTCGGAAAACAGGGCATTTTGAGGTATTTTCTCCATAGTGATTCCAAACCCTTTTTGGTTGGGTTTATTGATTTGGGGGCCTTATCTTATGATGTAAGAGATATGTTTTTGGAGACACATAAGGAGTTTCTCACATATTAGGATTTTGGGGACTCCTTAGGGTAATTTGGGAGAAATGTATCCATGTATGCATTGGGGTTGCATATGGAGATTGTGGGGAAACCTCATTGAGGTTGGGAATACCAATTATAGATAAAAGTTATAAATATGGTGTGAGGTTGAGAACTCTTAGAGAGTGAGGGGTCTCATATCCTTAGAAATGTTTAGACTAAGGAACAATCGATAACTCAATAGGACTAAGGGTTCATAAGATTTACTGAACCATAGGTGAAATTGGGAACGATTTGGATCGTACTATCGACTAGAATAAGTGGTGGCATAAATTCTAGTTAGGATAGTTTACACGTAATTATGGGGAAATAACCATTGAGATTCCAATACTTGAAGCGAGGTTGGAATAATTTGAGGTTTTAGACTATTAAGTCAGGTATGTGCCTATGGTTAAATAGTACTAAAGGAAAATATGTACTTTTGAATATGGATGAAATGTGTAGTGATGGATTCCTACACAAACTCTTGGGTGATAACCCTAATGTTAAATATATATGTATAGATATATACATATGGTTTTGGGAGACTATTCATCATAGGAAAAATGATTGAATATGTTTCAAGTGAGGGATTGTATTCACATATCGAGGTAAATTTAAAGGAAATTGTGGTGACGGCTTGTATATTGAGGATTATGTATACTTATAGCCGGGTTTATATATCTTATACATATGAACGAGAATTAGTTTTTATATATAATGTTGTAGCGATGTGTGAATATATGTACATATATCTATATATAAATATGAATATATGGACATATTTATGTTGTGGACATACATGGTATGGATATTTAAACCGTATATGATGGTTCACTATTTGATCATATGATGGGATCATATGGATGTATGTATATTGCGGATGTGAGCAATATATATACTTATGTGGTTAAGCATACCCCGCTCATGCTATCATTGGGAAGTTTCCATGCAGGGGGTGAGCATCCTGGCATATAGAGCAGGGTGTGGATATTCCCCACGCCATAGTCGTCCCGTGTGTTATTATACGATATATATATTTTTGGGATGAGACGTGGTGGGTATGTTTCGTCTCATTGACATTTGGAGCTATGACCGCTTCCCGGGACGTCGTGTGTGTGAGTTATCACGAGGTGGTTGTCGTTGATCCCCACCAGGTGGTCCCCAGTTGCTACGTGAGCCGGGCACTGGGAAGATGATAGCATTGATGCAGTTTTATCGACGATATATATAGCGGGGTGGATTATGTGCATGTCCATTGTACATCAGATATGATACGTACACTTGGTCATGGGTATGGATGATTGGTATATGTATATATATGGTGAGCATAAAATACCTATATATATATATTTATATATCCTATAGATGAAAGGATATAGAATCTTTGTAGAGTACATCTTTGATGATTATGGTGTACTAGATTGATGGGGGTTGATGTATCGCATTTAAGGAATATTTCGGTTACATCATCCCAAGGATATTATTGGAGATGTTAGTTGTAGTAGTAGTATAATATTGTATACATGGCATTATGGATCTCTAGGATCGACATTGTCAAGGAGTAGTGTAACGGGCTGGTTCCTTGTTTGGATTTCGCTTTGCGAGACACCCCACGCATGAAACGCAGTGCAGTGTTGAGATTGGAGAAAAGTTCTGCCAATTATGGTATGTACGGCATTATGGATCTCTATGATCGACATTGTCAAGGAGTAGTGTAACGGGGTGGTTCCTTGTTTGGATTTCGCTTTGCGAGACACCCCACGCACGAAACGTAGTACATTGTTGAGATTAGAGAGAAGTTCTGTCGATATTTATGTGTGGCATAATGGATCTCCAGGATCGACATTGACAAGGAGTGGTGTAACGGGGTGGTTCCTTGTTTATATTTCACTTTGCGAGACACCCCACGCACGAAACGCAGCGCAACGTTGAAATTGGAGGGAAGTTGTGTCAATAATAATTTTACATGCTTATTAATCATAAATTAAACCATATGTTTCAACCCAAATGCATCTTGGGTAACTTATTAAATTTATAAATGATTAAATTATAAACCGGAATCCACTAAGCCTAATAAGGCACATATGATTGAAAATAAATACTTAACTGTGTTTAGAAAAGGGGTGGATTCTTGGGTTAAGTTAGGAAGGTAGATCTCGTGGGTATAGGCTCGGCCTATGTTAAGTTAGGTTGTCCTAATAAAATGGGGGTAATTTAACTAAAAGTTGAAGACGCGAATAGGTGCGCGCCTTTAGATGAGAGGTGAGTTGGGGTTCCACGAGAGTGCGATTCCACTTTAATTATGAAATAAGTGCACCGATATTTATTATGCACGGTTAACACACTTGCTAAATATTTTTCACAACTCGGGCTCTGGCCCGTTTACTTTTCTCTCCTGCTTGTATATATATATATATTACTACAGGTGTCCTACCGCATGGATGCCGGATGACCTTCTATCCAGAGTCTTGGGAGCCGTGACAGGTGCGGACTGTTGCGGGAATTTGATGGTAGTCGCTTCCTGCTTTTAAAAAAATCTAGGTAGGATTCATTGTATATCGGGTTTGTACCCAAGGGTTATTTATAGATGCTTATATTTATTCCATTCCAGTTATTGTATTGGTTGTGACCCGACAACTTATTCGGGTCTACTTTCTGTAGTACATTCCGTTGTAGTTATTTATTTCATTTTTTATTCTAGCATTTTTTATTTCATTTATCTTAGTTCTTTCATGCATCTTCCTTTCTTTTATCAGTAGTGTTAGTTGGTTATCTGTTGCACATTTTATTTAATTTTAACATCTCGCCTATATGATATCGGGTAGTTAGTCCTATATTATATAGTACCGACAGTTGATGTTGAGACTGGACCATCTGAAACTCCTAATTTAATATAGTATAGGGCTGGCCACCCGTTATTATTTTAGGCGGGGTGTTACAGATGGTATCAGAGCATCAGGTTCTAGAGTCCTTAGGATCTGTGCGAGTTTTCTGCATTCTTCCATTAACATTCTTGACATAAAGCCCTACAAATAGGACTGTTGTGTTCACTGCGTTGTTTTCTTTTGTGCAGTATATTCACTTGATTGGCGTTCTGAAAACAGTTGCTCTTGTTTTATTTCAGACATCGCCTAGATTTTGTCGTCTAGGAAAGGATAGGATTAGAAGTACAATACCCATAGCATATTTTGGGTACTCTTTAATCGGGGGTATTTGTTTTCCCCAATTTCGGAGGAGAATTAAGGAGATTTCTCGTAGTGGTGTGAGGTGATTTATCGGCAGTTGAGTAAGAAAGGAAAATTTACTCGAATGGCGAACCTTGGACTTAGTAAAGTAAGTCTGAGGAGATATTTGTGTAGTCCTTGGGAGGTTTAGAGCTTAATGGATTATTTTGAGCGGAGAATTTAGCTCATAATTGTGCTAGTTGTGAGAACTAGGTAGTGGTTAGAAGTGTTGTATTTGTTGAGGCCTTGTGTTTTAAACATAAGGTGCTTGTTTGGCGTGTCGAAAGACGCAGAATATATGTTTATATCGTATTGTTGTATAGGCCCTCGGGCAGTACCTAAAATATGAAAAATATTTTTATAAAACTTTAGCCCTGGTTCAACTAATCTCAATTCCCGACGTAGCTACACAGTAGTGTATTGGGAGGGTTCCTTATTTGGATTTCGCTTGCGAGACCTCCCCCGCACGAAGGTAGCTAGTGTCAAGAATTGAGGAGAGTTCAACCATTGGGAATTTTCGAACTTATATATATTTAGTATGTTGTTATAGATTATAATGCCGAGGGTTATATTATGATTTGAGGCTAATGGAGCCTGATTATACTTCTACGAGTGGAAACTCGGGTACGGGGTGTATGGGCGCCCCGGGGTAGTGGTATGGTTTCAAATTTATATGGTTCGACATGAGAACCAGGAAGGATCGGTATAGTGATCCTAAGAGTTGATGTTAGGACTAGATGATATTGAGGTCCTAGGCATATCTTAAATTTCGCGGACAAAATTTTGTAAGGGGGGAAGATTTAACACCCCATGATTTTGGAGACTGAGAAATTAAATTTTGGGAAAATAAAATTTAATTGAATTGAAGAATTTTAAAATTTGGGAATTGAGGTCCAAAAATAGAGAATATTTTAAAGTATTCCGGATGATGATTTTGAGGGTACCATTGATCCCAGAAGGGTCGAGATAGTCAAAATGACTGTCATTGAGTTTTATTTCGGCTCCGGAATATTTTTAAGTCAGTTGACTCGAATTAGAGTAAAAGAGTCATTTAAATTGTGTAATAACACTTAAATTGGGTTTATTGTTTTAAAGTATTAGAGGCTTACGGATTAAGCCATTTCTCATTCGAGAGAAAAGAGAGAAAGAGAAAGAAAAGAGAAAGAAGAAGAAAGAAGAGAGAGAGAGGAAGAAAAGCTTGGGGATTTTCGACCCAACCGCGACATCGAGGACGATCCAACCTCTACAAATCTGAGGCAAGTGTTTAATCTTGCTAAATATCTATTTGTGTATTTCATTTCATAATTTGTGGGTTAAGGAAATGGATTTTTGGGTATTAATATCAAAACCTAGATTTTTAGGTTTAATCTTGAAATCAATGCTTAAATATGGATTTAATGGAATAGAAATGGTTGGGATCAACTTTGGGTTGATTAATGGGCTTAAAATCATGATTTGATGAAGGTTTGGGGGTTAGAATGGAAAAAGTAGGGTTTAGAATTCGTGGGTTTTGATGAAGAAGAAGAACCATTCGTGGTTTTCACTTTAAAGTTTTTTTAACTTATGATATACATAGCACATGGAGGAAATAAAGAATGGTGTGCCCCACCACGGACACATGGCATGCGACGCGTCAACATTAGGAGTGCGGACAAAACCCAAATGGTCGATGGTCAAGTATTGAGAAAGTACCTATGTTCCTCGACCTCACACGTCTCCAAGCGCAGTAAATAAACTGGCACGAGAGCAACAACCCAAGGATCCCATAGAACTCGGCTCCTAGAGGCCGTTGGACTCTTGGAGGATATTTAGATTGGAGGTTGGAGCTTAGAGATCGTCGGGTTAGTATCGGACCGACCACTCTAAGATAGAGAGAGAAACACCACAAACAAAGCTTGCAACTCATCAAACCTCAAACATATCACCATTTACTTCATACACCCGCACTGAATTACACCATTGACTCTAGGGGCTGTATCATCCCTTGGTTGATCCCACGTACACCAAATCACCCTTTTACAAGAAAGACCATTACGAGCACCTCTTGGTTGGTCAACGCACCCCTAGAAGGTGAAGCCACAAGGCTAGGAGTCAAACTATCCCCATCACCTTGCACTAGCAGGAGATATACAGTGGGTGACACCAGGTTAGGTGATGCACAACGTTCAGCCAACATATCTGGAAGAAGCATGTCTTTGTCCCCTCTGTATATAATAAACCTCATGCATGAAGAAAACAAAGTAGCAAACCTAGCCTAGCACCTTTTGTCCTCCCCCCAAAAGAAACCCTAGCATCCATGTGGTGGTTCATTCCACAGAAGCGCTCTGTCTCGGCATCTATGTTCCATCCTCCTCCCACATATCCTTTGGGCCCATATCGTTTGGACTTTATCATATAATTGGTCTTTATTCCTATAAGGCGGCAATTCCTCCATGTGTATTCTCATCCCGGCTCACTCCACCGACCTATAATTTTCTTTAGGACTTAAAGTTGCATTAACTCTATGTTAAGAGCTTATAAATAAAGGCCTACACCCCCGTATATTTTCAATCGTTGATTAATATATATTCTCTTGTTTTTTTCATTATTGTAGGTTAGTTATTCCGATATCACATTTACATTACATAAAGACCAAACCCCCCCAAAAAAGCTTTTTCAATTCAATGGACAAACTTGCTCAATTAGATGCTAAAAAATTATTTTTTCCCCAAATACTGCCTTTTGCACCTTCTAGACTTCAAATAATTCTAGCATTCGTCCCATTCCATATAATTCAAAATTAAGCCAAGAAAATGCATCTCCATAAATGTCTTTATTTCTTCTTTACGCCGTGACTCACAATCTCCATGAAAAATAGTTATCTAGTTTCACTTAGAAATATGCCCACTACTCCAAATTCCCTCGTCACCTTTCTTCACATGAAGGATGCCATTTTGTAATACATTAGCAGAAGTCTTCACTTATAGCATAACATACACCAGTTTGGAGATAAATATTTATTTGGACTTCTTCTTTTGGATCAATGCATTAGTATTCACCTTCCCATGTGCCACTAGCCAAGAATGCATTCGATGAATACCGCTATTCCATATAAAATTATATGGTGCAGATGGACAACAAGGGGACAATGAGTGAAGATGATTGAAATGAGATTTACTTGCATCCCTGAACCCCTTCCAGGGAGGATCTTTTGTTAAGGTGGCCGAAGAACGTAAAACACATTAATAACTTTTTTTAATTAATAATTGTCTTTAGGATTTAGTAAATACTAGAGAAAATTTTGAAGTGATCTTCAATTTTCATTATAAAAGCATTATAAGAGGGAAAACGCTCGTGTACATACATACAAATAGAAACAAATATAAAGGTAAAATTCTCATATTTTAAACAAATGTATCCAGAATAGACCTCTTGTCACCTAACCAAGGTGCTTATACTTTCAATTGTACTTTTACCTAATATCTACTAATTAATTTTTTTCTCCAAAATTTGAGGTGTTTTGCCCACCTTAGACAAGCTGTGGATTTGCCACTGAAACCCTCAAGATCCTTAACCCTTCTAATCCATTGAGAAAACAAACAATTTGTTCAATTTCATTGTCCTTGTGATTCTCATGAAAAGAAAGCTCTCCCACCATAGAATCATAGTTAAAGAGGCATCAACAAATATACGGTTTTTATTTTGGGAGACCCTATACAATTATATCCCCTCTCCACACATCTTACCAAAGTCTAATGGAATCCCCATCCCTCCCATCAAACGTCCCACAAGTTATGAAGGAACTAGGGCCTTGGGAAGGGTAATCTTGGCAACAAGTTGTGACGCGTAGGTTATGTTTCGTGTCTTATCCATTTCATGTCAAAACTGACATCACCCATACCCAACCCATACACGTTTGTGTTTAGTCGGTTCTGTGTCATGTGGGGCTCGTGTCGTGTATTCATCACTTAATGGGTTCATGCCGTGTATAGTGGGTTTGTGTCACCCATTTATATAATAATGTAAAAAGAGTCTACCAGTTGACTACCTGACCCGCTATGACTAAACCCAAACCCGCTACCTCCATGTTGTGTTAACATGGGGTTACAAAAGGATAATGATTCACTCCCACCAAAAGACCAAGATAGGTTAGCAACCAATGCCCCACTACACAACTTACCAAATGGCTATTTCACAAAGCCACTCGTCATCCACATTAATCACCACCATAGGCACACTCTTTCTCAAATTAATAATTAACCCTTACACCAAACTAGAAAGCTTTATGATATCCCACAATGAAAATTGTGCCATTTGCAAACTGATATAAGAAACATCCATTCTCTCCACACCCTCCATAAATCCTTCCACTACTTCTCCAAAAATGTTCCTCTATACAATTCTACTCAAAACATCGACTACCAAAGTGAATAGAAAGGCAAAAGTGGATCTCACTGGAGAATGACCCTCGAGGGCCCGAGTTTTCCTCTGGGCCTCCCATTAACAAAGACTGAAAAGTTCAGTGAGCTTACACACCTTCTTATCCACTTCCTCAATCTCACTTAAAATCATTTACTATTAAGGAAGAAACCAAAGAATTCTTAATTGAGAACAGGCTTATTCCATAATCAAAATGAGCTTAGAGAGAGAGGGTATTCACAAGCGCATCAGAACAATAAATAAAGCAATATAGATTGACAACAAACGGTATATGCGTCGGTGTTAGTATTTTAAAACCCGACTTTTTACAAATGTAAAATATGTCGATGAAGCTTGTTTGCAACAGTTCTTTTAGTACTTACGGTGAATTTTTTATTGTTGATATTCTATACAGCAGCAGTAAATAAAATCATCGCCGTTAGTCTTTCTAACAACTTTTTTACAAGTGGTAAAAGAAAAGTACGCTGAAGCTTTTTTGATAATTCTCTTAAAATTTGCAGAACCATTTGTTGCGAATTTTTTGTTAATGCATGTGATTGCTCGTAGAATAAACCATCCCTAACTAACCAATTACGGGCCAGAGGAGTACAAAATCAGATTTTGAGAGTAGTATCTAACAACAGATACCATAACAAAGATCACAGACTAAAATATTAACTGAACACTCCAACAGAAATTTAGCAGCAATTAACCAATGTCGTTACTATATTTGGCATGTTTATAACATCATGTCAATGTCAAAAAACTTTGGTACTAAAAAGCACCAATTTTGAAATTCAAACTGATGTTAATGAGCCCAAAAATTACCTATTTGTCGGTTGTTCAATTTTATAACCCAATCTGAGATAACATCCTGCAATGGTTTCCCTATCTGCAGAATAGACTCTACTGTTATCTGAAAAAGCACTAATATGTGAGTAATATACAACTTTAAGTGGTAATTATAAATCTATGGTTCAAAATATCTCCAGAGGCCAAGGCCTCCAATTCTAACTGCCAACAGAGAGGAGTTTCCTAGTGGTACACTCGCAGAAACTTTGAACCTTGTACTACATTTACATGAAAGTAACAAAAGAAAGTCCTTACATCTTGTTCATGGCGATTCTTTTCATGTGTCAAAAATGGAATTCTAGTGATAGTACGAGATGAAATCTGCAAGACATACATAACATCAAGCTTAGTTATACAACAACGATTTTATAGATCTAAACTAATGCGCTACATATTATAATTCTTTTATAAATTCTGTCAAACCATAATCAGTATTAATAATTTATTCCCTTTCAGAAAAAATAATCACAACTTCAAGGCCATTAATTCATGTCAAAAATCAGTAATAACACACTTAACTGACCCACGTCCCTTATTAACCTCTTTGTTCCATGCTAATTTGTATTTTCATTATAACAACTATCTACATGAGTTTTGTTGTGCCTTGCTAAAAATTTTCGTAGTTTTATTCTTTAATTTCTTATAGCTTTCTAGGTCTTCTTGATTTCTATTATTTTGTCATTCTTTGTAATTGCTTCGTTCTTTTTGTATTATCTGTTAGACTTCCTTATTTCAACACCAAATCTCCTTCTTACAAAAATTTCCCTTTACTCTCCCCTAAGATTTTCTTACTTTTGTAAGCTAACTGGCCTTTCAAGCATATATAAAGAAGTAAATCAAATCTTCACTAGATCAAGCTAAGGCAACGAAGGTGACTTATGAATCTTTCAACAAAAAACATCACTTATAAACAAAGGAAAAATCATGATATTGTTCATAAATCAACAAAATTTTAAAAGAAATATAAGCTACTCTCCTACAAACTGAAAAGTTGGGAGTGAAAAGGAATAATTATAAGGAATGAAAATCCACCTCATTTTATCTCTCATCTGTAACCAAAGCTTGAGTTATAGTCTCCCCGCTAGTATTAGTTCATTCTCGTGATCATCTTTAGTAACATAGAAGGGTACGAAGAAGTGCAGATCTTGGACAAACCTATAGATTACATCGTTGATCTCAAACATCTAGATCTTAGATAACATCTTCAACGCGGGATCTCCATCATTGAAGTAGATATCTTGGACACCGATTTTCTTATCTAATTTTGCTGTATCATTTGTTTTTCATTACCATATGTTATTTACATCATCTTCCCAATTCCACTCCGAGTATTGCCATAATTTTTGTTAAATTCGATTTTTTTGCTACCTTTTATTTCCTTCCATTTTATGTTTTGATAGCCTATCTTTTTTTCTCAGAGTTTAAATCCTTGAATAACTGAATCCATTACTATGGGCGATGTTCATTTGTTAAGTTTTCTGTTGGAATAACTTAAAAATCTTTGGACGTGTTTCACTCTCTTCTAAATAAGCTATTATCGAATTGAGTTCTATTCACGACACTCTGGAAGTTATTAAATAGTCTTCTTTTTCTCTTAAAAAATCTATCTGTTATTGTAAGATCGTAGGCACTAGCAAAGTCTAAACATGTTTACCATTCCTCATTCCTTCCGACAAAACCATATCCAACATGGATATGTTGAGATCTATTTGATTCCATTCATACATGCTCATTCAAATCACTTCAAAGAATATACTTTTTATGTATAATAATTTTTACTTTCATCTAAGGCTCTTATGTTTTAAATCATTATTACAAGTTCTTTTCACATATAAAAATACCATAAAATATAAATTGACAAATACGCATAGCCAACAATGCAACATGAAAATTTTGGTATACATCTTGGGTGCTTATCAAAAACTACTTCCGGATTCATAATGTTGGACATTTACACGCTTTTACATTCTCTAAAAGCACACACAACGATGTCCCCATCATATCGTGAATACTTCATCACAACCATTCAGAGTAAACCTTTCTCCCAAAGTGTGAATTCTAGGTAAACGTAGTTCCATATGTAAATATAAAAACATGATATATATATATATATATATATATATATATATATATATAAAGAGAGAGATAGAGAGAGAGAGAGAGAGAGAGGGAAGATCTTACAGCTTTGAAAGACTACTGACAGCAAATAGGATGAGCGAGACTCCAATTAATCCCCTGTGCCTCCCAATATGCACCACAAAATGCTCGATCACATCCTAAACCTGCAGTAGACGGAATACCCATAAGGAAAAATTACCGAGATCAATTCATTTAAGTTTCTTTATTTTCAATGATAATAACATGTAAACTATTATTATAGGATCAAAATAATCTATAGTTAACTCTTAAACGTACTCATCTTTAAAATGTCCATTTAAGTTATTTATATATGCTGACGTATTAAAATATACAAAACGAGCAAATACAATTGCCTTGCATTCAAACACTCCATTAATCATTACCCCATATTTATAACCCCCAAATTTAATGCCTAATTGACTCACCCCTTTATTTTCATAATTCTTTGACTTCCCCCAACACAAGGGGTTAATTCTAATTTGGCATTATAAATAAGGGACAATGTCAAATTAATTCTTAGACTTAACCCCCTATTTCATGCAATATTTTGACATAACCCCCCTTGGGAAGAGGGTTATGTCAAAGAGATTAACAAAGTGGGGATTAAGAAAAATATCACATTAAAAGGTAGGGGTCAAGTCAAAAAATCCCTTATCATTATTGCAATGAATAACTGGAATATGCTGAGAAGAACATACAGTGTTGTGGTGTAGTTATATCATCTCTAGAAGGCATCATTCCTCCACATGCTTGACATTGCAGATGGATCATGTCCAAGTTTCACTGAAACCCAACATGCTCGGAGTCTAAGAGATATATATGAGTCAGTTAAATACTGAAAAATAATTCTAAAACTATAATGAAAAAGTATAACATAAATTCTTGCAGCTCAAGACCAATTATTCATACTAGGAAGAAATATGTCAACTGAACATCACTAAAACAGCTCATGTCATATTAAATGAGAAAATTACTACGGGTCTGTTGGGGTGAGTGAGTAAATTTCACTGCGGAAATGGTGAAATATATATTTACCTATTTGGAGTTATGTTTTGTTCAAAGTTGCATAATTATTGCGTATGCACTTATTCAAAATTTTGATGAACAAAATTTGATTCCAAATATTTAAAAGCAAAAAAAAAATCACCATTTTACTTTTCTCCACGGTATCAAATGGGCTGCAGAAAGTTGTGCTAAAGTAGAATCTCTTATCGCACTGTCTGGATTTTACTACCTTACCTGTGCATTCCTATAGCACAGCTTGCTGGCAAACCGTTGAAGGTGGATGAATCTTCAGCAGCTTTGCAATAGACCGATTTGGACGAGAATATGTGTTTATTTTAAAGAAAGACGAGTTAGTTATTGGTTTTTATTTTTATGTTTTTGATAAATAACAAGTAAATTTATGAAGTAATCCGCAGTTGAAACAAATACAGTTTCCCAACGTCCAAAAGCACCACAAAATGCTGGCCATGTTAGGGAGAGGAACAATTATTTCATAAATTAGTTTTTGGCTATATTTTAATTATCTATGTTTTCAATTGTAATTAGGATTGTATTTAAAAATGTCTTGGTGGCTAAGAGTTAAACCTTTATTAGTTGAATGAAATGAGGGTTTCTCCTGATAATTAACTAATAGTAACACTAATACTTCTATTTAAACTTTCAAATTTATCAAACTTATATTGAAATTAATGATTTTAAAGAAGAAAAAAGGTGAAATACATACATGATTGACGTATCCATGGACATCTTTGGGACTATAATATTTTGTTTCTCCGAAGCCACAAACTCTAAAAAAATCAACATCCTTTGGGATCTATGGCATCTAACAATTCAACCACATTAAAAAATAACGTGAAAATGTCCACTAAAAAAATAGAACAAATTAGGGCTATTAATGCGTATGTCCTAAGTTTGTCACATTTAAAACGATAAGTCCTGTCAGAAGATATTTGAAATGATAGGCCATACAGACAACTTATATGCATAAATCACAAATACATAAGATACATTTGAGTATACAAATAATTATTTGTCGAAATAGTTATCACCCAAAAAGAATTATATTCCCCCCAAATCAACTACTCTAATGGATTCAGATTATCTATCCAAAAACCCTTCTTCACACCTTATTTACAAAAGATTAAAATTTCTTAAACTACATAGATAACCCCAAAACATACAACTTCATCAACCATTCAAAAAAACTTATTATTCAAAATTTTTAAAAATAAAAAGGTATAGGACCTATCACCCAAATAAATATAAAAACATGACTTGCTGGAGAACACGAAGCAAGTTTAGGACCCGTCCATAATTTTTCCAACAAAGTAATTGTATGTCGTCCACGTGCACAAAATCAATGATCCATACAATCATAAAGAATAAGTGATCACAAGTAATGTTACTCACAAGAGGTGACTTTATTAATGAATAAGAATCTAAAAGTGCCAGCTCTTCCTTGAAATGTCTTAGTGAAGAATCAGTTACTAGTATATCCTGCATAAAAGTACGATAAATAAGAAAGTTTCAAACCATGAAAAATTAAATGGCATAAGAGCAAAATGCAAAAAAATGTGTAATATTATTGATTATATAGTCTCAAAATGTGTATGTACCAGCACAAACAACTATGAGGGCGTATTTTTCCTGAAATCTGATTAAATCGTTTTCCAATTTTGTAATGATATTTTCAACTGTCGAATTCTGATTTTTCTGGGGGGGGGGGGGGGGGGGGGGGATCGGACCAGAATTGGAAGTAATTCTGATTTTCAAATTTTCTCAATCTGATTTTCTAAATTATTTTGATCGATATTTTCCGATACTATTCCGGTTTGTCAGAATTTTCCATTTTTTAATATTATTCTGAATTTTTTTTCCGATTTATGTTTCTGCCGACTTTTCAGAATTTCCCAATTTCAGGAAGAAAAAAAATCCATTTCCCCAAAAATAAGAATCAACAAAAAATCATTTGTCTGAAAAATTCAGATTTTTTCCCGAAATCCCATTTTCCAATTAGGCTAAAAACCCGAAACACAGCCTCAGACTCATCTACATCTACATCATAACAAATTCAATAAGATTGACTTGTGACTATAAATAAGCCTGTTAAAACATATTAATACTCATTATAAGCTGGTGAAAATATATGGACTACGCAACACTAGATAGTACCTCCTCAATGTTATGCAAAAAGTGGTTTCTTCCAACAAACTGTACAACCGATCTACATTGGGGACAAAGAACACTTGCATGTTTCTCCTACGACCTTCTTAACCACTCTGAGAAACACCCATTACTGGAAATACTAGTATTAAAGAAGTGTGAATATAAACCAACAACTTTAATCGAAAAAATCGTTACGATTAAAAAGCGGTTGAAGTCACATACCAGAAGTTATGCAGACAGGGGGCAACCGTGACAACATCATGCCATATATTCAAACAAATACTGCATTTTGCATGTTCAACATCTACATAAATCTAGATATGCAAATATGGGTTAATATTGTATAGATATCAATCACACGATATCAATGATAAATTTGAAGGTGACAGGCATGGTTGATATTTCACCTTTAACGCTTTCTTGCAACACTCCTGGGTAGGCATTACTTTGAAAATGTAACTCAAGTATCCTAAAATATCAATATAAAAACATATTAGAAAATTCATTCTACACTCATGACATTAGAGATAATCTGAATCAGAGTGCAAATAATTTTCACGCATTAGAAATTTAGAATATATAAAAAAACTTTAATTAACAAACATTGAATTCATTTCAAAAGAATTATCAACAAATAATTATTTTATTGTGAGGATTAAAGGGTCATCCCCAATGCACAAAGGTGCGCACGCAAACATCAGCATATAAAAATTCGAAGACAAAATAACCTTCAAACTAACAAACCAAAAATTGTATTAACAACCTAAGTATGGGAAAATGTTATCTCAAATACTTGGGGAAATGACATTGGTTGAAAGATTTGAACACTTTCAAGAAGTAATTGTGTCCATGTCATACATATATCAAACAATTTCACTTCTTGTATAATCCCGGTGTTAAAAATCTCCTTAAAGCATGTTCCTTATGCTCCTTAAAACAAGCCAGAATTTCTATCTTCTACATGGTATCAGATGCTCACCTTCTTCTTCCCTTTTATTTTTCTGATGAATTTTTCCTCTTTCCGGCATCCCACTGTGGGTGGCAAAACACCTCCTCTCACCTCACAACTCCCTCTCTCTTCTACTATACCTTTTCCTACAACGAATATTGTTCATCGTTGGCATCACTGTTCATATCGGCAACACAGTCGGAATCACTCTTCATCATCAGAATCATTATTCACCATCGGAGTTACTATTCAAAAAAAGAAAATGCTCTTCACCTTTATCATTTCGACCTTTAATATCCTTGATCGAAAATCACTTTTTCGACAAACCCCTGCAGGCAATCTTCCTCTCCCACCCTCGCAACGACCCTAACCCCACCCCCATCCTATCTGCAACTTTTTCGTCACTAACCACAACCCAACATCTAGCATAATAACCCAATGCCTTGTCTTTGGGCGATGTGCTCGTAACTGCTCTCAATTTCCCATATTTACTCGATTTTTGTGTCAACATTCGGCATCTATTGGGCTTCAAATTTCTCCTTCTCCACAAGCATATCACTCTGGACTCTTGTCGGTCCATCCAGCATTGCTATCTTCAGACTTTAACTGTTATCTTGACATTGATTCCTCTATCCACATATTTGGCAATCATGCACTTCTCCATCAACGCACACCGTACACTGGCACTGACACAGTTCAACACAGTTCAACTTGGCAATGGTGATCAACTTTCGATTACCTATATGGGCAACATAGCACTTCCACGTGGTACATTTTCTTTTCGTCTGGATAATACAAATGTTGTTCCTTCAATACGTAAAAACTTACTCTCTAATTATGTCATAATAATAAAGTTCTTTGTACCTTTGACTTTTATATCTTTGATCCCACTAGTGGGTCCTTACTCTATCAAGGTGTTTGCAAAGACGGTCTTTATAAAATTCTAACCCCTCCATCTCGCGTCCGGGTTCTCACTGCCTCCCACAGTTCCTCGTCCCTCTGGCATCAACGACTTAGTCATCCCTCTGCCAAGGTTCTCTATCACTTAAGCTCAAATAAACACTTATCCTTTACTTTCAAAAATAATTCTTCCTTTTACCAAGGGCGTGCCTTGCGCAAATCCACCCAACTCGCTTTTCACTCATTTAATGAAGTAAAAAAGTAACTCTCCCTTTGGCTTAGTTCATTATTATGTTTGGCAATAACCTGCTCTCTTCGATTCGAGTTACAAATATTATGTGTTATTCACTAATGATTACACTCGTTATTCATGGCTCTTCTTCATGAAAGGAAAATCTGAGGTCCTCATCCATTTTTAGAACAGTCACCTACATCCGCACTCAATTCTCCATCACTCTAAAATAATTCCAAAGCGACGGTGGTCGGGAATATAAAAGCGATCCTATCAAGGTTCTATATTCTTCCCTTGGTATTCACCACCGCCTCTCTTGCCCTCATACTCCAGAACAAAATGTTCTCGCGGAATGCAAACATTGTCACATTACTGACATAGCCCGTACTCTTCTCTTCACCAATTATGTTTGTCTCTGTCATTGGCTCGAAGTTATTTCTACCGTTGTCCATCTCATCAATCGCCTCCTATCCCCCTCTCCTCCAATAGTCTTATCCTTTCTCTCATCTCTATGGTCATTCTCCCTCATACTCTACCCTATATATTTTTGGATGTGCCTGATATCTCCACTTAGGTGCTTATGTCACTAACAAAATTTGTCCCACAACTACAAAATGTGTGTTTTTAGTTTACAGTTTACCGCATAAAAGGCATCGGTGCATGGATCGTAAAACTAGTCGTGTCTACATATCTCGACATGTTCGGTTTGACTAACAAACTTTCCCCTTTTCCAAAACACACCAATCTTCAACACCTTCCTCCTGGATATTTGTTCCTATCATCCCTCTATTTCCAGCATTACCACCAAAATTAATTCCTCCACCCAATATCCCCAAACCTCCTATTCCTGAAGCCACACTAGCCCTTAACCACATGGCACCTCTCCCTTATCATTATCAGTGTCAATGATCTCATTACCCGATCCCTACTTCCCTTACAGATACTAACCCACCACCTTATCCCCCATCTATATCTCCCTTTTCATCTCCCTCTCCAATATTACCACCACTCTGGACTCCTTCACCAAACATCCCTAACCCTCCTAGTCCTGAAGCCAGACTAGCCCATAAACATATGGCACCTGTTATTATCGACATCGGCCATCCCATCACCCAATTCTTACTTTCCTTATGGATATTAACCTACCACCTTCTCCCCCATCTATATCTCTCTTTCCTTCTCCCTCTCCCTCTCCCTCTCTAATAGACCCCCAACACCTCTTCTCAATACCACATAATCACTAGACATCAGGATGTCTCTCGTAAACTTATTCACCAGACAGATGGCACTATTAGATATCCTCTTCCCAAAACCCTTTTGTCTCATCTCCTCTTCCTGACAACAAAACCTACTTGCTACTCACAAACCTCACGCATTCCTGAATGGCGCTAGGCGATGATCAATGAGTTCAATGCACTGTTGAAGAACACCACCTGAGTTCTTATTCCTCCTGCTCCTCAATAACATGTGATTAGCTGCAAATGAATTTTTTAAGACTACATGATGAGAAAAAGGGTTCATTGACTATCACAAGGCCCGACTTGTTGTAAAAGGCTTTCATCAACAAGTCGGGGTTGACTTTGATGAAACTTTCAGTCCCGTCATTAAACCAACCACAGTACAAACTGTACTTAACATTTTCGTCTCCATGGGTTGATCTAATCGTCAACTTGATGTAAAAAAATGCATTTCTTCATGGTGTATTAGATGAGACTGTTTAAATCATCCAACTTACAGGTTTTGCAGACCCCAATCACCCTCATCATGTTTGCCTCCTCAGGAAAGCCATCATTGACCTTAAATAGGCTCTTCGAGCAAAATTTCAACGTCTAAACAGCTTTCTCCTACATTATGGTTTCAATCAAAGCCAGGAAGATCACTCCTTATTCATCTACTGATCAAACTCCGAAGTTATGCTTCTCCTTCTCTATGTTGATGACATAATTCTGACAGGTAACACTCCTTCCCTAGTCACCTCCTTCATCACCACTCTTGGTAAAAAGTTTGAGCTCGGTGATCTTGATCCCTTATCATTTTTTCTGGGTCTAGAAGCCAACTTTTCCCACACCATCTTCATCTTCTCCAAACCAAATACACCATTGACCTTCTACAGCGGTTCAGTATGACAGACTGTAAGTCATGCTCCTCTCCAATCTGTGCCAAACCCAACTATCATCTCACACCAATGAGTTCATATATGATGCCACTTAGTATCTATAGCTAATTGGTTCCCTCCAGTACCTTACCTTCACCCTCCCTCACATAGTCTATAGTGTCCATCATGTTTCTCAATTCATGAGCGCACCTAGATCACCTCACCTCATTGCACTTCATTGCTGCCAAACGAACCCTTCGCTATCTCAAAGGATCTCTTGACTTAGGACTTATCTTCCGTCGCTCACCCACCCCCGTTACTATGACAACTTACTCTGATATTGATTGGGGTGGCTGCTTCGACTCTCGCCGCTCTAATACAGGTCTTTATATCTTCTTGAGGTGCAATCTCATCTCTTGGACCGACAAGAAGGAACCTACTGTATCTTGCTCTAGTGCTGAAGCCGAGTACCGTTCTCTTGCCCATGTCTATGCCGAGACCACCTGGATCTCCCATCTTCCTACTGAACTCAAGTTCCCTCTACCCAAATCCTTTACCCTATTCTGTGGCAACCTCAACACTACCTACATGGCCTCAAACCCCATTTTTCATGATCGAATTAAGCATATTGAACTTAACTATCATATCATTCGAGAACGCCTTCTCTCCGACACTTATTGGGTTCGGTTTGTCCCTTCTCCATATCAGCTCGCAGATATTCTCACCAAAGGACTCTAGAAACATCGTTTCAGTCTGCTATGGTCCAACCTCGTCTCTCCAGGACAACCGAGTTTGCGAGGGAATGTTCTCATTAAAACATGGCTCCTTAAAACATGTTCCTTAAAGCATGCCATGTTTTATGGGAATCATTAGTGTAAATATTTCCCTATCTTAGACTTAATCTTATGCATAAATCATGCTTGTGTGTTCCCTTTATTCATATTGTAAGAGCTATATATAAAGGCCCCAAATGGAGAAAAATATACAGAATTTCTATCTTCTACACCTGGATACATATCCAGACATATAGAGGGCATATACTTATTTCATTAAGGAAAAATTATTATTTCAATCACTGCTAAAATAAGGGACAAAATCATTTGATCCCATCAAAATTGCCGATTCGATTTCCCATGAGACTGACATGTGTTGTAAGGAGAATCAAAATTGCATCAATTAAGTAAATATTTTTCTTCATGTCTACAAAAGGTGGCATATACGTGATATTTGATGTGTGTGCAATGTTTTAAATTATTTTTATTATAGCTCTGTTAACATTATCCTATGGCTTATTTTAAGATTTTGTATCTTGGTATATATGAATAAAAGGTTTTAAATGTTGTGACAGAGTTATGAGTAATCAAAGGTACCAATAAATCAAAATGATATGAAATATGTAATCGTGTGTATAACTGGAAAAAAAAATATTTTGATGACATAAAAATAAGCAAATATGGACTTCTATTATTAAGAAAATAGGAAGTTTTATTGCTTATGGCAAAGTTTGATTCTGATAAAAGAATATTGAAAATAATAGTAATTACCCACGAGAAGTTTCAACTACTACCCGTAATAGACTTGGGATGTAGTTACATAATATATCTAGAAATATTGAATAAACCCTTCAAAAATAACATTTATCATCACACACTCATCCTTCAAAAATGTTGAACCAATTATCATGATAAGTGAACATATTTTTTAACAACTTGTACGTCAAATAAACCCATAATGTAAATCTTCAAGGAAATTGTACACAAGTATGTGAAAAAGGAGTTTCAATATCATATACAAAAACACATGTATGTTATGAAGCATGGACATTACGTCAAAAGTGATGTACCTGTTTCGAACACGACACCTGTACGACACTCCTCCAACACATCACGTGGCGTGTCGAATTGATTTCGCATTTAAAAATAGTATGACACTTTTGGGAGACTCCACAAACACTTCTTGGACACTTATAAGGGTGATGATGAAGTTTTGGTCTAGCCAAATATGATGATAAATGAGAAGCATTAAAGCACTCATTTAGCCCATTAAAATTATTAATATTTTTATTTATAATGGATTCTTTTTATATATTGATTGTTACCATAGTTGTCAGAATCTTACGATTCGTGATTCGATTCGTACGATTTGATCCAATTCACATACTAATCAATACGAATCGGGAATAGAATCTGATGGGTTCCAAAAATCGGGCTGAATCGGCCGATTTGAAAGTTGAATCATGAATCGCACCGATTCATGATTCAGGTGCAATTCATGTTTCTCGGAGGATATTGGGTATTTTCAACTAACTTAAAGCTCGTACTCGTTCTTTTTCCTTTTAAAATAACCCTAAAAAATGTCTTGTTATTAAAATAGTAAGAAGTTTGTACAAACATAAGTTACCCTTTGCGAAAGAGAGATCGACTCAAACACATACTATACTAGAATGAAAAGATTACTTTTCTTTTTCTCTTCTAACCTGTTCGAAGCTGGGATTTCCTCAATTTCGTGTTACGATCACTTTTTTCTTCTCTTTTAACCTCTTTGAAGTTGATCGAGAAAGGAAGGTAGCTTTGCATTCGATTGAAGCCAACAAATCTTGTGCAAGAATTTTATAAGTTATATCATATGGTATTGTTATTATAACATATTTTTTGTAGTGTTATGTTTAATCTTTATTTGTGTTTTATAGGATATAATATACTGTTGTGTTTAAATTTTAACATTGTAGGTGGTGGTATTGTTAAAATTTGGCCATAATTTGTACATGGAAGTTCATTTTGCTAGTTAAATTTTAATGAAATCATGTTTTATAATGGGTTTTAAGGTCATAATATGTTTTATTACATATTCTTAATGTGTTCTCTTTGAATTTATATGTTATTAATTTATTTCCTGCATATTTTATAATTATATTAATATTTACGATTTGATTCACGATTCACGATTCATAGGGTTTCTGATACATGATTCGATTCACGATTTGACAACTATGATTGTTAATTGATGCTTAAGAGTTAGGTGTGATACAAGACTTTATGTGAATGTATAACTATTAATATTTTTATAACATATGTGACCATGTTATTTTAAATAATAGAGAATTAAGGTAAAGATCATGTTCCTTCCTTATTTGGATTTTTAGGACAATGCTTTTCAAGTTTATAAATCTAGTCCCCGTGCTATAATAGCATTTATTTGGGTGGTCCCTTTAGATCTAGGAGTTCATTTTTTTGGTCCGGGCCAACATCACCATTTTCATGCTATTTTTAGTATAGGGACTAAATTTATAAAATTATGTGGAGGGTCCTATTTTTATACACTTTGGGAATTATGAGGACCTTTCCCCAAAACCCCCTATAAATAATTAGATAATTAGTTTGACTACTACTTTTTTTAGTGCAAATAGATCGAAGTATACATGAAATATTATTACAAAATATTTATGTGTATCCGTGTGCCCAGCGTGTTGTGTCCAATTTTTTTTAAATTTGTCATGTTGGCATGCCAGTGTGGTGTCAGACACGACACCCGTGCTCGTGTCCGTTTCTGTGCTTCATAGCATGTTTGTCATTTCTATTATGTGTTAACTGTACAAAGGAAGGCACCAGGAGAGGATGCACCAATTATCAGACATGTATGATACAGTAGTAACTTGTTGTTGTAAACACTTGATGGGAAAACAAAGAAATCAATGTGTATTAAAGTAGACCTTCTCCAACTGGACCCGAAAACGGAATAATTTCACTTCCACACTTTATCACAGCAGTATCTCCACTCAGAATAACAGTCTCATCAACAAGTATCTCATTCGAACTGTATAAGCAAAAAAAAATAGATTAATTACCTCTAAAAAAAATTATGATGACAGATGGTGCCTTAATTAAACAAACAATTACATATAACTAAATTTAATAGTTTTTGGGTACACTGGAAGGAAAACTGCATCCATACTCCGTATTGTTTCACGTTTTGCGAACCTAAGGTGGCATTCTTTATCAAAAAAGCAATAGAAAACAAAAACATTGAACATGTTTCTAATATGATACAAATTCTTAAATAGGTGTCAATTTTTATGGAGAAAAAATAAAATAAAATAGGACTGATGTGAATTAGAGAATACCAAGAGATTATTAGTTTTTTTTTCCTCGTGCACTTTATTTTTTCCTACTTTTACTTTAGGTTGGGTTTAACCACTTGGATATAACTAATTAAGTGAGGGTTTTTTTTGTCTTTTTAGCTTTTAATAGATTAAATTGCCCCTTATTTTATGATGGAATATTATTGAGGCTTTCAGAGTTGTGGTGTAGGACAAACCATAATGTACAAAAATGGCGCTAAAGAAGAACTATCAATCCGGATGGTAAAACAAGAAGACAGAGATTTAGAAGACGTTAGGATCAACCCTCGGCAAGAGTAGGGCCGATCTTTAATACCTAACCATCGCCATTACCCGCTCTACACCAATCCTGGGCCATTTACATCATGGTAATAGTAGCGGCCATTGGGGTCCTTAACGACCACAAGCATCGACCCCGTTGTAGGAATGTGCCTCAAGCCGACAGTCCCATCAACTTCCAGTTCTGCCCCCTACAAGACAAAAACAACCCTTCCTCCTTCTTCCTTCACCAAACACCCCATTAACCATGGGTAAAAATCCCCCCAACTTCTGCCATCATCCTCATCGAAGGTCGAGCGCTTGTGAAGCACCCACATATCCCCTTCAATGTTTGCTCAGTATGTCATCTCCATTTAATATGAGGGATGTTTTGAGATACTGTGGTCGACAGATTCGTGCTTGGGTTTAGCTACCCAGCTATGACCCGACCATTATATTAGGGAATTTTGGGGGTAAAGAATAGTGTGAGGTCGAAGCATTATTTGATCCTAATGCACCAGTTGGTACCTTTTTGGCAAAGAACATCTTCCTCCTGAGAACATCTGACCTATATCTATTTCAAAAATTAAACCCGAACGTGACCTCATCCCGTTAGTGTGGCCATTGCATTCCCTATTGGGGTCGGATACATGAGATGTACAATTGTCCAACGTGGATCCCTGATAAGATAAATGCCGCGAAAAGACTCCAGTTTAGCTCGAGAAGCTACCTCA
The DNA here is from genome assembly GCA_949130495.1 of Sambucus nigra. Taxonomy (NCBI): domain Eukaryota; kingdom Viridiplantae; phylum Streptophyta; class Magnoliopsida; order Dipsacales; family Adoxaceae; genus Sambucus; species Sambucus nigra. The sequence goes on along the minus strand of OX422207.1, from coordinate 7,688,617 downwards.
GCTTCCTCCCCAACCTCAACGGCCATCTTCATTGGGCCACAAGAAAGCCCTAGTTTACAAGGATTATGATGAGACGACTTGGGATATTGGGTGGGAAGACAACTTGAGTCAGATTTTGCGTCTATTGAAGAAGAGTCTCCAAGACAACATCTTTATTGGTATCGACGATTGTATTCATCTTGACGCATAATTTTATTGGCTATTTCAAGGGTGAATCATGTTCGATTGGTGACCCATAAACTACAAGCTTTGCCAAGACTAAAGCGGGATTATAAAACACTATCAGTTAACGAACCTGCAACGTACTCACAAAGATGAAAGAGGAGAAGAGGGTAGCTTTGATCACTCAAGCACGAGCGCAAATTATTTGTGAGAGTTCAACATTTCCTTCGAGATTAGTTAAATATATGGATAATTTAGTTGTTTTGTACGAGGGCTGAACTTGCGGTGAGCGGGGAGCAATATCAGTCGCTACATCCATAACCTACAACAACGTGTTTTTTAGGATTGAATTTGAGTTACATTCCCACACTTGTGAACGATGTCGAGTCGTACCATCTAAGGCTAGAGGCACCTTCAAGAAACACTTTCAAGTGTTTTCACTACAAACAGTTTGTCTAGCGTCAGTTAATCCAAGAAGAATATTTAGATCAGTGCGTATGCAAAATAACATTGACCCATGTTCGATGGCTGAGGAAACGCATTGTGATACTCTTGTGGACCACGTTATCCAGTCTGCCCCAAACTCAAATGGCAATCCTCTTTGAGTTATAGGTCGAAACCTTTCCAAGGGAGTATTGATGTGAATTAGAGAGTCCATAGGGTTAATAGAACATTGGCCTAAAGTAGTGGGTTTTCTTAGTATCAAGTACAGACGTGCTTAGTTAACACAAGAATTGAATATCCCATTCTGTAAAAACACAAGTGTAGAAATCCAAATTATTTACTCCAACCCTCCCAAACCACAGCTTTTAATCTTCGTTCCAAAATTACCTCCACAATCAAAAGCTCTTTCTTCGGTACTTGGTAAAATTCAAGCGCCTACCCATCATCACTTCCCCATCCTTTTAACAACTCTCCCCGAATAAGAGAGCAATGGCATGGCGTGGAAAAGAGCATAAGTATCTCTTGTATTTTAAGTCATTGGCGGGAGGTGGTGGTATAACTCTTTGATATTGCCCTTGGATGTTGTTCCCCACCCCCACAGCCCACACCCCAATTTTTAATTTGTTATTTATACTCCATGTCCACCTCCTCCTTTGTATCTTTAATTTTCCTCAAATAGAAGTTATTTCTTATTCGTTAAAAAAAATAAGGGCAATAGGGAAGAGAATGGGTAAAATATTTAACCGTTAAATAAAATTGCAAGTGGGAGAAAGGGAAACAAGTTGGAAATAGATGTTTGATCCTATAAACTAAGAAGGATATAGTTAAGTGAGTTGTGAGCTTTTTCAGAAATAATATACACTATGAAGGAAGGGTGAAGGCAAGGTTCTTAGTTATGCCAATTATTCGAAAAGGGAAGAATGGCTAGAAAACACGTTTTGATGGAGAGAAGATATGGCCAATTTTTACGGAGAGTACCAGATCCGGATGGTCTTGTTATGGCAGCAAATAAATAATGTCGAATTGTAACCGAAAAAACAACATTAAGGGTGTATTTGACTTACTAAGTTCGAAAATTATTGAAAAGTAGTTCATTCTTATAAGAAGTTTGGAAAATGAGTAGAAAAAATTGGAGTGGTTTGGTCTTAGTTTTGAAGTTTTCCATGGACATTAGTTGCATTTTTCAAAAGAAAGTATCTGAAAGCCCCTATGGTTTGCTGCTTCCAAACTTGGTTGTCATTCTTTGGGTGTTGGATGAGAAATGTGTTCCATGGAAAATGATAAAAACTATGAAGCACTATTCTTAATTGCAACAATTGTTTTCATAAAATGAATTTAAAATCAAACACCACAAAGTTCAAAAATGAACTAAAATAAGTATTTTCCATGGAAGACAAATCAACACCAATCAAACGGACCCTAAGAGTGTTTGGGCATTTCTTTGGAAATGGAGTGATGAATGCTCATATGATTATAGTAATATGTGTTAGATCCCTACAGGTATTTGGAAATGGGGTGATGAATGCTCACATGAATATAGTAATATGTGTTAGATCCATAAAGGTATATCATCATTGAAGTTGGAAAACTATAAAATGATCAGCCTTGTAACATGCTTTCTAAAAAATGTTAGCCGAAGTTTCTCTCTGAGATGTAAGAGAGGTTTTGAGAGGTATCAATAATATAGCACCATCAGCTTTTGTGAAGTAAGAAAAGCCTTAGACTTGGTCTCAATAGCAAATGAGTTTGTAGAGGGATTTCGATGCACAGGTGGGATTGGAGATGGGTGGAGGTCAATGATTAGAGCGTTTTGAGACTTCAAGTATAGATTAATTACACTTAAAGTCTCCTTTGGACTCAAAACTCTATTAGTATGCTGCTTTGAGAATGAATGACATTGGGTGGCTGAGCGAAAATTTCTTGCTTACAGAGAGGAGAGAAGTTGGGTGATTGAAATTTTTTAGAGCACATAGTTATAATCTAACAACATAATTCTTAAAGAACAATTGGAAGACGAAATGGATTTGAAGAGGATCAAGTTCATTGAATCAACTTTGGGCCTCATCATCCAATCATTATAAAAATACTCTGTCGTCCTAAATTACACTCAGCTGGATAGTTTGGTTGTGGGCTATGTTTTTTGTTTATCTCTCTAATTTCCTTGGGGATTCTGCCCTGTACATCTTCTTTTGTCTCCCCTGTATTTTTGTTTCTATTTACACTGTGGACTGCTGGTCCACTGATCCATGTTTTAATAAAATATATTATGTTTCAAGTAAATAAATAATTATAACATTTGCTGACAAAATACAGAACATATCCCCAATAACAGTAAACAGAAAATTTGATTAAACAAATGAAATAATACTTATTAAATAACTTAAAATGAAATGCAGCATACCTCATGTTTTTCATTATTACAGAACATAGATAAGAATTCCTTGTTATTTTACACCGCGCATGCTTTTCGGGAGAACATATTTTGAACACCGAGCATATTACCATGTCATCCGACCTCAGTTCAATGTGTGAAAATCGTGATTCCGATGGTACTACAAGAATAATATATATGTTAAGCAAGGGATCAATAATCCAGATCCATAATAACTAACGTTAAGTGGATTCATACTTAAACAATGGGTCAAACGAGGGTAGCAACATAGGTTTCCTAATTCGAAAACTCAGACAACATGCATCTACTCTAAATCCAAACAATCAGTACATTTATACCTTTCATGACATAAATCATATTTGAGAAACAATATCTAATCCGAACTCAACAATGTCAACAGAACAAACTGACTTGCATGGCCATTAGAATTAGTAAAACACAGAGACTTCAAACGTTATTAGACCATATTCATCATAAAGGACACCCAAATGAATTTACCAAGAAAGTCTTATAAAGAATGTGAACCATGGACAAATTATTTAAGTTTTATCCAAGTTGCCCTGTAACAAGAGAATGCCAAATGACTTGTTCTGAACATTATACTATTCTACAACAATAAGAAATTATAGACTAGGCTCCTTTTTATCGGAAACAAGAACTTTTATTTATATAGAAACTATTCTTTAAGGGTGTGATTGATCTACAAAGTTGGAAAATAATTGAAAACTAATTCATTTTTATAAGAAGCTGAGTGGAAAAAGATAGGAATGTTTTGGGTTTATTTTGGAGTTTTCCATGGAAATCAATTTTTCGGGCATGGGTTAGATATGTTTTTCATGAAAATGATAAAACTATAAAGAACTTTTTCATATCTATAACTATAACTACTGTTTTCATAGAATGTATTTGAAATCAAACACAACAAAAGTAATTAATGAACTAAAATAAGTATTTTCCGCAGAAAATAAATCAATGCCTATCAAACAGACCCTAAATGTTTCTTTATCTTCAAAGATTCCCCCATTTCACTCACTCCACACTATATGTCAATACTTGCAAGACGACAAACTTTTCCACTTCATATTATCCCCACAAAGAAAGAAACCCAAGGAAAATAACTCCTAGCCTTTTCTTCTTTGAAAACAAGTTAAATGTTAATATTAATTAAGAAGCACGTATCCTGAAAGGTGGAACACTAATGATAATAACACAAAATTATGGGTTTTACTTTTGTATTATGATTATGGGTTATGATGAAATATGATTGTTTAAGTTCATTTGTCCAAAGGGTTTGTCTAAATTTTGAATTTCTAGGGGGTATGCCTATATGTGCTACTATCCTGGAGGTAAGTTGGAAAAAAAACCCACAATTTAATAGGGGCAAAAACCAAATGACCCCAAAATAAATTACTAGGACGAGTATAACAATTCCACTCGAATTTACTTACATACACCAATCAGGACCCATTATTATTTTCTCCCAAAATATGAGAATTTGGTTAGATTTCTTATACAAATGTGAGAAATTAAAACTATTGACTTGGAAGACATAATTACACCTACTTTTGCCCAAAATTTCATCGGTGGGCAACAAATCATCTTAAAAGTTTTATACAAAATATCCCTCGGGTCCATTTGGTTTGAGGTTAAATATCTTTCACCGTAGTGAAAAGTAAGATGGTGAAATATGTTTTCACCATCTTAAAAAACTCACTATTTTTGTTTAAAGTCTCACACTTATAGGGTTTGCTTATTCATAAATTTTTTTATAGGTAAATGAAATATATAAACTAAAAATGCCGCCAGAGGGGGAGGAACCCGTATACAGAATGTATAGGACATATATACAAAGACAAGGAAGAAAGAAACAGAACACTAGAAGGGTCGCCCTGAACTACAATCAACTATGAATCTCTATCAAAAAGTTTAAAAAGATAAAAGTAGAAGTGTTATGGCAATCCTCGTACCAAATTATCAGTGTACTCAAAAACATGTAATGTAATCTCAAAGGAACAACTTCCTTGCATTCAGTTCCCGCCAAATCGTTCAACAAGTACAGTGAGGTACTAGTATCCATATTTTACTAGCCCCCTGCCAACCCTTAGGAGGGTACGGTGCCAAGACTCTAACATAACGATCAAGACCTTACCCAATGGATCCGACTTGGGGATAAAAAGACATACCACAACCCCCATGACTTATTCAAAATGTCACGCCAAGTAAAAATTAATTTTATATGTGAAAAACATTTCACCATTTTACTTTTAATCGTGGTAAGTATTTCACTCCGAACCAAACGGACCCTAAAAGTCATTTTGGGTCAAACAGCACCCACCCACCCAACCTAACCCAACCCCCCCAAAAAATTGGGGGGAATCAAACAATTGAGGGGGGGGGGGGGGGGGGTACCCACCTTCTTGATAATAGAAAATTTAGACATACCCCTAGAATTCAAAATTTAAACTCAACCCCCATGGGTAGAAATTTGATAGGGGCAATAAAGAAATGACCGAAAAATCAAGTATTAGCATCAACAAAACAATTCAACACAAATTACTTACCTACGCCAAACAATACCCAAATATTTGTCTCTCACAAAAAATGAGAATTCGGTTATTTTATTAAAGGGCTGAACGTTGAAGCAGAAAAAATGAAAAAATAAAAAAAACAACACCTAGGAACCCATCAACAAGTTATTATAGAGTTTGCGTTAAATTTCTTATACAAGTGTGACAAACTAAAATTTCACCAAAAGTCAGAACACTTGTAAACTTATCATACAAATTTTCACTAAAAAGACCAACAGTGTCCACATATTTTATCTCAACAAAAATTCAAGAATTTGGTCATTTCGGTCAAGGCTGAACATTAAAGAGAAGGAGTGGAAAAAAACAATATAACAATATATTTATATCAATAAAATCAATATATCAAAACTAACAAAGACCAAAAGGTACCTAAATATTTTTTGTCATGAAGGTTGAACATTAAAGAGAAAAAATGAACCAACCTTTGACATTGTAAAAGGTTATTACCACAAACTAAAAAAATTGAGTTAAGGGAAAGTATGAACATATAGAAATACCAAGTTTTGCCCAAATTTGATCGGAGGATTTAGAACCAGAACCAAAACCATTTCTTTGATTGAAGTAAGTAAATATATAGAGAGAAAACTATCTTTATTTGTATAGGCATTTGTGATTGTGACACGAAATGTAAGAGAGCTTCTTTTTTGAAGGAGGGGAATGTTTGGTGTATATGTTTAAGGAAAATAAAACGAATTTGAAAAAAGAGGGTCGGTTATTATCAATGAAGGGACACTCAAACTCTTTGGGCACACCACGTGGCGTATTGGACTTAAAAGTCATTTAAAATAGTTGTCCACGACATGGACACGGCTGAGATACGTAAGGGATACGGCTGAGACACATAAGGGACACGGCTGACTAAAAAATGGAATAACTTTTAAAAAAAGGGGCAAGAAACATAATAAGTACTAAAATATAATGGGGTAAGTTTTTAATTTTAAAAACTTAAACTTTTAAAATTTTCAAAACCCACGACTATCTCAAAGCCCACCACTCTCTCAAACTCAAAAACAAAGTAAGGTTCTCTTTCTCTCCACACCACACCCCCCCCCCCCTCTCCGACAGCTTCCCCCTCTTCTCCAACATCTTATTCACTCAAAAACTAACCATGTCTCAAGTCTTCTTCACTCAGATCTCTATCGGTAAGTTTTTTATTTTTTATTTTGGCACTACTGCTTTTGCTTTTTCTACTACCAAACATATGAAGTGAACCTTTCTCTTTTTTTTTTCTTTTTATCATCTGTTTAATACATTATGTTTCTCTTTGTTTAATCCCCAAACATATTCTCTGTTTATATGAATTTTATTTAATCTTTGTTTGTTTATATAAATTCTGTTTACAAACTTAGAACTGTTTATATAATTTCTTTTTCTATTGATGTTTAGGATGGGGTTTATATGCATTTTGGTTGTTACTAGTATGGATTGAAGTTTGATGTTTTGTATGGATTTAAGACAAATGTTATGTATGGTTTATATATGTTTCTTTGCATTTTGATTGTTATTAGTTTGGGATTTAGTATTATTGTGATGTTTAGTGTTTAGAATGGATTTAGTACTCTTAATGCTTATATGTTTAGTGTTGTTCTTAGTATGAGATTAGTATAAAATGTGATATTTCATATTTTTTATATATAAAAATAATTATAAAAAATATTTATTTGATGTCATGTCCCTGCCGTGTCGTGTCCTAATTTTTTAGAATTTTTCGTGTCTACGTGTCCGTGTCGTGTCGGATGGGACACCCGTGTCCCTGTCCGTGCTACATAGGTTATTATAATTATAAAATAATAATGAATAATAATAATAGTTAGATTAAAAAAAGGTTTTTTTAAGCTTAAACTTTAAACTTTACATCTGAGACATAAAACAAACCAGACTCACAATGCAGATCTCCTCCACACATCCTTAGATGTGAAGAGAAGGAATGATTTGGGATGACGCATGGTCAATGTTTCGTTCTCTTTTAAAAATTGTTGAGTCCGAGTCTATTTTATACAAAATAAACAAAATAAGGCGTGAGTGCAAATAATCACAATTAATGATTCTAAGTAGTAGGGAAACAATCAAAGAATAAAATAATATCACAAGACAAAGGATTTACGTGATTCAACAATTGTCTACATCCACGGGGTGTTTTTTTGTGTATATTAATTCTTTTGGAGTTTCCTAATAAAGAATTATATGCCCCTTTGTCCCGGATTAAGGATTCTATTTATAATAATAAGTGCGGTTGAGCCTTGTTCAAACTCTCATAGTTGCTGGTGGGCTCATTTGCTAATCCATATTGATCTTCTCCGCGACTATAGATAACAAGATTAAGCCTTCCATGTTTATCCCACGTGACATTATTCCTGACTTACCAACACGCTTTTGTACCTCTTGATTAGGCTTGTTTGGGCTGTCGAAATTTGGGTCATCGCAATTTTCCACCCAAAATTTCCCCTCAAATTCTTCGCCAACACTGGGCTGGAGGATTTTGTATGATTTCTTGGCCCAAAAGATTAATTTTATGATAATTCCATGTTTGAGCTTGTGCGAGGGCATGTCTTTAGTCCAAAAATGAACTGTCGGTTACATTAATGACTTTAGGCTTTGTCCCATACGATTAGATTTATGGGATTTCATTTTTGATTATTCAAAAATTAACCGTCATTTGTGTGCCTTTCTTCATTCAAAAGATCATTTGGAGCGTTCATCTTCACCATCTTATTGTAAGTTCTCCTTGCTCTTGCTTATTTTTCTTGTGATTGTTCTGAGTACCTCCATTTCCTCTTCTCTATTCTCGTTGATTCGTCCTATATTCCACCAAAAATGGTGTATACTATTAATAAAATGATGGTTGGTGAGTTCAGGAAAGTATATCCGATCCCCTCCCGGGTAACGATTGAGTGTGCCCTCGTTCCCAAAAATTGTGTTGATGTTGAGAGTGATCTTTAAATTCACACCCTCTTAGTGGTTGAAGGGGGGATTACATTTCCCTCTAACCACTTATTTTTGGAATTCAGCGAGTTCTTTGGGTGGTCTCGCCCAATGTGACCCAAATACATGTCGTATTGTCAATGGAGTTCACAGAATTAATGAGTTATATGGGACAAAGATTGGAATTCTAAAAATCAGATTCCGCTACTCCTGAATCCAAACCATGGATGGAGTTTTATATCTGAAGGCGATGAAGGTTGATAGAGTATTAGTCTCCAACCTTCCTTATTCCAATAAAGGCTAATGGGATCAAGATTTTATTGCTAGATGTTAGCAAAACCTACCTCTTCCGGAAGGCGAACAATATAGTGGGTTCTTATGTCCGGAGTGGGGGAGTGATATAGGTTGACCTTTATTTCCCTTGTCCTAATCTTCTTTTAATTAAGAGGTTACTAATGAATTATTGGGGTTTGGCCCCAATCTTTAATACATATTTTGACCCCTAAAGTCCTCATTTCTTGGGGTTTGACCCCAAAAATGACCACAAAAGTTTACGCAAAATGTCGCCAAAAGTCATTTTGGGGTCAAACCCCGACACAAGAAAATTATGGGGGCCACAATTAGTATCAGTGTTATTAATAAAGACAAAACACCAAATTACCCAAAATCAACTATTAGCACGAAGAAAACAATTCAACCATCCAAATCAATATACCAATAAAAAAATACACCAAACACTACCCAAATATAATTTATCATAAGGGCAACAACAAAAAAAAAAATCAAGTTCTCGTAATTGTGACACCCCCCCAATTAAATACCGGGTGATCAGTCCTTTATTACATTATAATCAAGGTGAACGGTTGGTTCATTCTTAGGATCACTGTCGCAAAATAAACTTTCCAATTTAAACACCCTAAATAATTAAGCTAAGTGTCAAAACCATTTAAAACATTATTTCCATTTATTAAATCCAATCAAATTCTTTAATAAGTAACAATTTAAGATTCACACAATTATTCAGACTAGAAATAAACACCCATGAATTTCATCATTCAGATAATCCAATACCAACTTTAAAACTACAAAAGATAAACCATCCTGACAGTAATTAAATCCCAAAGAGTAAAAATGTTAAAGATACAAGAACATAATCTCTGACAAATCTAACTGAATAAGGAAATGGGCGGTACATGGCCTAACTAATCAGAACTAGAATGAGAGTAGATTCAACATCGAGGTCGTCTAAGCAATGTCCGGCAACTCCCACATAAGTTGCAGCGCGTCCGGTCCAAAGAATCTACACAAGATGCCCCTGTGGCTAGACACCTGAAATATATACATATATATATATATATACAAGAGAGAAAAAAGACAGGAAACGGGTCAGAGCCCGAGTGTAAAACAGTTTAAAATTAGTTTAGCAAGTATTCAAAATTCTTACCTGCTAATGCAACTGTTGATGGAAAAAGCTGGACCGAATCCCTTTTTTATGATCACAGACAAATAGATAAAAACAATCCAATCAAGCACATGAGAGACAAAGATTTTTAAAGTGGTTCGGCTATGAATAAAGCCTACGTCCACTGTTATTTTATTCTCAGGGGTTTACAATAGCACCATAGGGTGTAGAGAGAGAAAGGATGTGTATCTTGTGTATGGTGTTTCTTGGTTCTCCTCTTCGTTGTCCGATCTACCCTTTTGGCTAAGGGAATACATGTATTTATAGTGATGGGAGATAAAGAGATTCATTTCATGTAGACATTTATGTCTACATTCAACGAATCTAATTGTTGAATTGCTTGGTATGCTATGTGTTGTCGTCTATTAATACAGTATAAATGTACATTAAGGCTCATTAAATGCGCTACCATATTCATTAATGCACATTAAATGCATAGTTATCCTTCCTGGTTGGTATGCCGACCAACTCTCCTCGGGTGCCGACTAACACTCCTCGGGTGCCGACCAACTCTCCTCGGGTGCCGACTAATTCTCCTTGGGTACTGACCAACTCTCCTCGGGTGCCGACTAACACTCCTCGGGTGCCGACCAACTCTCCTCGGGTGCCGACTAACACTCCTCGGGCGCCGACCAACTCTCCTCGGGTGCTGACTAATTCTCCTCGGGTACTGACCAACTCTCCTCGAGTGTCAAATATTGCCACATAGGATGACATGTGTCCTTTTCTGATTGGTCCTCGTAGATGGATAACTTTTGCGTCAACAGAAGCCCCCAATGCTCCATGCTTGATGGTTCACTGAAAGGATAGAGTATTTATTCTTCAGTGTTGCTCGGTGCTCGTGAAATTCTTGATCTACCTTCTTGATTTGTTCAACATAAAGTGCGTTATCTCCTGAACGACATATGATGCAGACTGATCGATGGTTTCTAATCTTTCTTTAGAGGAGCTCCGTGTTCTATGTATCACCCCTGGGAATTTGGATGCAGCCATGCCATAGTATGCAGCTTATAGCTTGTCATAATCTTCAAGTATGTTGATTGGTTTGCTAGCCGACCAACTGCCTCCTGTGCCGAGCAACTGAGTGCTAATTTCACGTGCTTGATTCTTCTGATTTATGATCCTCTGAATACTTTGTCGAGTAACATACTAGCTTTTGAACCAAACTCTTCAATCTGATTTGTACCAAGCTAGTGGTGGACTTCGAAACATTTTCATACAACTTCTTCTTCAATGTTGGTCGGGATAGTAGTAGTAAAGATCTCAGTGTTGTAGATGTTGAATTTGACTTCTGAACTTCAATAGTATGTGCATAATAACTCCTGAATATGCCTCCTGAACTTTTTAATGCGCCTCCTAAACTTCTGAATACGCCTCCTGAATTTTAATATACCTCCTGCACTTCAATATTCCTCCTGAACTTCAATATACCTCCTGAACTTCAATAGCCTCATCAACTTCAATATCAAAAATAATTCCTGAGCAAGAAAAACAACTCATGAATGATGATTGGTCGGGGCCCCGACCGTGTGAGTTTGTGGAGTTGAATTTGATGCTCGACTGCATGATGTTATAAGAATGTGCCACCAAATGAACAAATATATCTGTAAGAGAGGCCCCCAAGTGTGGAATGGGAACTTTGAATGCTTTTTCCTTGATCGCTTTCACATACTCATACTTTGTTTAAATAAAATGTTTCCGACCAACTGTAGTTGACAGCTTCTTATTTCCGACCAACCTGAGTTGGTGGATTTTTTCTTCCCAACCAACCTTAGTTGGAATTTTTGGGAAATATTTTTTCTTCCCAACCAACCTTAGTTGGAATTTTTGGAAAATATTTTTTCTTCCCAACCAACCTTAGTTGGCATTTTTGGGAAATATTTTTTCTTCCCAACCAACCTTAGTTGGCATTTTTGGGAAATATTTGGTTGGCATTTTTGGGAAATATTTTTTCTTCCCAACCAACCTTAGTTGGCACTTTTGGGAAATATTTTTCTTCCCAACCAACCTTAGTTGGAATTTTTGGGAAATATTTTTCTTCCCAACCAACCTTAGTTGGCATTTTTGGGAAATATTTTTTCTTCCCAACCAACCTTAGTTGGCATTTTTGGGAAATATTTTTCTTCCCAACCAACCTTAGTTGGCACTTTTGGGAAATATTTTTGACAATAAATGATGGAGACTTCCTCGGAGCTGACCAAAAGATTGTTGGGAATAAGATATAATAAATGCTGGAGCCCTCCTCGGAGCTGACCAACAGATTGTTGGGAATAAGATAATATAAATATACATAGACATAAAGAATGATTTAGAATAATAATAAACTGTCTTGCTGATCTGTCGAGGCAACATTGCATAATGCCGAATAAGAATGATATATTCCAGAATATAAGAAAATGGCCGAGTACTTTGTCAGGCCTGAATATAGATAAGAATTACTCCGACCAATCATCTGTTGGGGGTGAAATATAATAAATGTTATAGTTCTTCCTCGGAGCTGAATATGATATAATAAATGATGGAGACCTCCTCAACAGATTGTTGGGAATAAGATATAATAAATGTAGGAGAACTCCTCGGCACTGACCAACAGATTGTTGGGAATAAGATATAATAAATGTCGGAGACCTCCTCGGCGCTGACGAACACATTGTTAGGAATAAGATAATACATGTTGAAGACTTCCTTGAAGCTGAATATATGTAGAGAGAAGAAATTTTTCGAGCTCCATGCTGAGATAAATATAAAATATGAATCCGAACGGATATATAGAATAATTCTTGCTTGAGCATAAATCAGAGCAATAATAAAATATATAGTTCCTTGCTGAGGTGAAATTTCATAATGCTGAGCAATGATAATAGTTTCCAGAAGTTTAAGATTGTTTTCGAGCATTCGTCGGCGTTGAGTCTTGTACCTCTAAAAATTAATATCTTGCTCTACCATATGTGTAGGCTGAATTGATTAGTCATGAGAATAATTTAATCATCCAATAGATATATGATAGGTATATGTTTGACAAATAGAAATATTAATTTCAAAAAAATGAAATAATATATGTTGGCTGATATGTCGAGGGAAAATTGCGTGATGTCGAGCAATACTACTTTTCTAGTGGTTTACGGGAGATTTCATTGGGATTGAATCTCCTCCCTATTAAATTTTAATAAGCTACCCGAGCACCTATCGAGACTAGAGAAAATAATTATTATCATGAGAATAATTATTCAGCTAAACAATATGTGATGTGTATCAGCATAAAATAATAAAAATTTCAAAATATGAAATAATATTTTTGTGCCACATGTGTATTTCATGAGCAAATTTTAATAAAAATGCTAGGCATTTTAATTTTAAGTAAAAGACCATATATAAATTGGTTTTTTAGAAATTATTTATCACTTTAGGAATTATTTGAAATTCAATAAATGCTCAAATATAATTTTTTGCTCTTGGAATATTTTTCACATAAAGTTTTTGTGGATTAGAAAATAACCACATATGCATTTTAATTTTTCTCCATGCAAATTTTCAATTAGGAATTTCATGTTTTGAATTAATAAAGGATAAGGATAAGAATAAGGGGATAGTCTTGTCCTTTGGCAGCGAAGTAGTGATTTTGTCAAAATCAAAAAGAGAGAACCAAAGGAATTGTCAATTTTCAATTCTGGTATTAGCTTTCTACTGCCTCCGACCAAGGTTGATATGTTGTTGACCAACAATTGATTTTCTCGACCAACTATATACACGCCGACCAACAATAGGTACATCTGAGTAGAAATAGATGTAGCCGATCAACGAATGTGAGCTCGGGAACTCCTCAAATTGCATAATATCCATCACCGATCATAATGAAATGCCTCCGACCAACATTTGATTTTTCCGACTAGCTATATATAGTGGACCAACACAATTGGTGCTGGTGATGTTTATTGTTGTAGTACTGGTTGTCGACCTTCTCTCCAATAATCATTCAGCCATACTTACAATTATGAGGTGCCCCGACCTTTTACAGCCGATCTATGCCAGAAGTTTTTCAACCGTTCTTTGTTGATGACTGGAATTGGTAAACTGAAATTCGGTGGAGGATTGTTGCCGAATTGATGCCGACCAAGTGTATGAGAACTGCCGAGTAAATATAGATGCCATCGACCAACAAATAGTAAGTCGTGGAGCTCCTCTTGATGTATAATACATGATAAAAGGATAACTGTTGGGGGTGAATCTTGTACATGAGGCATTTAATAAGTTGCTCGAACACCTGTTGAGATTGATTCTCATAGAAATTATCATTAGCAAAAATTTTCAGCTAAATATCATATAATATGTATCAGCTCAGACATAAGGTAATAAAAATTTCAAAATATGAAAAAAAATATTTTGTGCCAAATGTGTGTCAATGTGAGAAATTTTTTATCAACTAGATGTCATAAGGTTTGATTTGGGCTTTTCATAAAATAATTGTATTTTTAAATAAATGCTCAAATATGTGATCCAAAAATTTATTCTAAGATAAAGTTCAGGGATATATTTTATTTAATTTTAAAACATTTATTTTGTTAGAGAAGTGTGAGAAAAATAAACAGGTAGCAATGGTAATAATTTTGACTTTGTCAAAATTAATAATTTGGGCAAATAAATTTGTCATCCCTCCATTCCAGCATTCCTCGTCAATAGGTGATAACCATCTCTGGCCAGTGGTATCGCCGACCAGCATCGTGTGACGTCAGTGTTGGGATGCCTTCGTTTTGATCTGCCGACCATGTACATACGATCAAGAAGCCTTTGTTTTGGCTAAAACTTGTTTTCGACCAACTTTGGCCTTTTAAGTTGTTGACCAACTATTTCTTTGTTATCAAAAGTAGATGTCGACCAAATGTTCTTGTTTTGAAACAACCACCGAGGTGTTGCCGATCTACTCCAATGTTGCTGATGGATCTTCACAGCCTACCACCGACCAACAAAAATGGTCTGGTGAAATTCTCGATCAACAAATAGGTTCACCAACCAATTGCATACCACCATTAGATGTCTCCGAACAATAAAATTTCACCTAGTTTAGTTGGTCGGGAGGCATTTCAACCTGGGTGAAGCCCTCCACCGACCAATATATAACTGCTACCAACTAGAATCAGGTGCCTCCGACCAGAAGATTTTGTTGACCGTGATTGGAAAATTTGGTGAAGTTGTTCGTGTTTTCTTCACAAATGACCACCGACCAGCAAGGATGGTCCAGTAAACAAATTTTGTTCGGGTAACGACCAGATGTCTCCGACCAACAGTAGATGGTTCCGACCAATAAAAATGCAGAAATACTCATCCTGCGACCTTCTTCTGGATTTTACATCCTCACACAATTGATGCTAAACAGTAGTTGCAAATTCATGGGACCTTTGAGCCTAAGGCAGGAAGACTTTGAATCAGAGAGTAATATAATCCTGGGATTGAAATTTTTTGTTGATCTGAAACCGAACCAAGTTGTGAGGTGGATGATCGTCCTTGAATTGTAGGTTATTTTTTTTATGCCGTCCAGTTTCATTATTTTTGTTGCTATAGACGGTTGAAGTCAAAACGATTGATATGAATTTAATAAATCCAAAATTTCTTCATCTTCCTGGGAAAATTTCTCCATTGCCCTTTCTTGAGCGACTGTTCATTTTTCATCTTCTTTACGAAAGTGGGTAAAAGTTTTTCAGGAGAGAGAAGGTTATTTTGGGTTTCCTTTCGATTTTCCATTTGTGGAGATAAAAAATATGGTGGATGATAAACATCATTACGAAAATTATACCAAAAATCAATCATTGAACCATTAAATCAATCTTTATCAGAATTAATAAATCGTAACAAATCAAAATTCTTAGATCTAAGAGATAACCAATAGAAATCATCAAATCTAAGAGAAAATATGATCAATATCCAAGAGGAAAAATAACGGTTTCGAATTTTACTCCCTTGTAAAAGATGTGAAATATGTGAATCAACATATGTCAAATCTTTTTCCTTGATGTAAATCATTACATAAACGTGTTTTCCCAGAACATTTTCAAGAAGAGTCATAGATGCTTAACGTTCATGATGAAAATTGTCTAACACTGAATATAAACATATATATATATATATATTATTTTTATTATGAATCAAATTGATGAGAACTTTTGAAGTAGATCTGGGTCAGAATTGTGATTATCGAGAGAGAGAAATTGTTCTTGATTTTAACTTTTCCCATTCTCTGATTGAAAATATGATGGGAATTTGAATAGACATCAAAGATTTTACAAAATTTATAATGAAAATTATCAAATCTTACCACCGTCATATATATTGGTATATGTAATCATTTAAAATATTTATTCCATGATATAAAATTGAAACTTGAGAATCAAGAAAAAATTTATGATTTATGAAATCCATTATTTTTCAGATTTCTAAATAAGAATTAATCTAACAGTTATGATTTTAAAATCATGATATGCAATATTTTGCAGATAAAAATTGGACAATTAATTTATGTATATAAAAATCATGATTGAATCAAAAGATGTATGTATAATTGATTATTAGTGGAGAAAATAAAAACTTAGCTTTTGATGGAGAACAATGCTTGTAACACGTTCCCACAGATGGAGCCAATCTGTTGATGCAAAAAAATGGACCGAATCCCTTTTTTATGATCACAGATAAATAGATAAAAACAATCCAATCAAGCACATGAGAGACAAAGATTTTTAAAGTGTTTCGGCTATGAATAAAGCCTACGTCCACTGTTATTTTATTCCCAGGGGTTTACAATAGCACCATAGGGTGTAGAGAGAGAAAGGATGTGTATCTTGTGTACGGTGTTTCTTGGTTCTCCTCTTCGTTGTCCGATCTCCCCTTTTGGCTAAGGGAATACATGTATTTATAGTGATGGGAGATAAAGAGATTCATTGTATGTAGACATATATGTCTACATTCAACGAATCTAATTGTTTAATTGCTTGGTATGCTATGTGTTGTCATCTATTAATACAGTATAAATGTACATTAAGGCTCATTAAATGCGCTGTCATCTTCATTAATGCACATTGAATGCATAGTTATCCATTGATCTTCCTGGTTGGTATGCCGACCAACTCTCCTCGGGTGCCGACTAACACTCCTCGAGTGCCGACTAATTCTCCTCGGGTACTGAACAACTCTCCTCGGGTGCCGACTAACACTCCTAGGGTGCCGACCAACTCTCCTCGGGTGCCGACTAATTTTCCTCGGGTACTGACCAACTCTCCTCGGGTGTCGAATATTGCCACATAGGAGGACATGTGTCCTTTTCTGATTGGTCCTCGTAGATGAAGAATTTTTGCGTTAACAACAACAACCATGTTAGTATGCGACACTCTCTTGAGAATTCTCACCTCTCATCTAGTGTGCACGCCTACCGCACTAATAAATCTCATCAATTTCTCTCTCTTATTCTCCATAAGGTTTTATCATGTGAAAAGTGAGGTTACGATATTTACTTTAGGAAATCATTCTCTTCAGGATTTCTTACGTTATTTAAAACAACTCATTACCGTTATAAAGTTCCCGAACACTTAGAATAAAGTTGAAGCATTTATTCAATACTTATCTACTTATACACGTAGCAGAAAGTTCCCGTATAAATATACGTTATATATTATTCACACATATAATATATATATACTAACGGCACCCCACATAAGATCTATGGTGCTGGCATACTCTGCTATCAAGTCCCCGTATCACACAAACTAAGGGAAATACTACTTCGGAATCACTCTCGAACTGTATTAACACAAAACACATACAAATGGAGGTGAAGCATAGTTCCAAGTCACTAAGAGGTCAGCACATACCCTCACGTCTCTTAAGACCGTCTGACTATCAATCAGATAGCCTGTACCAAAGAGTCCTATGTTCTAGGGTACAAGTCAATATCCCCCATAAAGGTCCCATCGAGATAAGACTGTCCCGGTGCGATAACCTCTATGATAGCAAGTAGCGCGGACATGATTTTTACACAGATACATAATATATGCATAGTCATATATGTAATTATTCACGTTTTCCAAATTAGGTTCACCCACGAACCATAATTATAATTATCCGTTCTTTGCACATATTACTCAATTATCTCGCATAACGGATTCGTCTCTTTTATTCTCATTTACAATTTATTTCATACTTACTTCTCATCTCTTGAAGTATTCTATCTCACTAAGTATAATTTCAGTAGATATACTCTCACTTACCTTATGGTATAAATCCTAATTATGATTATCTCACTCTTGTGATCTTCAGGGTAAACTCATCGTCCCAAATATTTAAATCATTACACCTAAACAACTCCTAATAATTTTGTACTATTTTGGGTTCCTCGGATACTGGTTTTCCTCACTCAAATTAACCGTTCACTAAAATAGGGGCAAAATAGGAAATTCCTTAAAAATTAGAAGTGACGCTCGAACCAGAATGGATCTCGCTCGAACGACTTCCACGTGTCGCTCGAACGACTTCGCGGACATGGCATCTCGCTCGAACGACATCGCGCGAGATTGACTGTTTCGTCTTCAACCTTTCGTAGTCTCATTTTCACCATTTTTAAGCCTAAAAACCTCTAGAGTTTAATCCCCAATGTCTTATCTTCAATCCCAATCAATAATAACATGGTTATATATCATTCATAACCTCCTAGAATCATTAATTCGTGAAAAATCATTAAGGTTGCATGAAATCCCCTAATTAATTCTAAAGAACCCTAGTTTCCAAATTTTCAATTAAAGGACTCAACCAACCTCAATTCGTTCATCAATATTATTTCCAATTTCGTGATAACACCTCTACATATGATCAAAATTCAGGCTACATAGATTCTCCCTACAACACATGTGATTTTTCTTTTTAAAACATATAATTCTTCAAATAAAATATATGATCCTCATTCCTAGACTAACATGGAAGGAACATTAACTGAAAATCAGCAAGATAGATACTTGCCTGGAAATTTTGTTTCTGATTTGTGGAGGAAAGTGGTGTGGTTGTGTTCCTCATCGCGCGATCTACAATTTGGCGGTGACAGCGGTGCAAACGACGGAGTTTTTGGCCAAGAACTCCTTGGAAAGCTTCTCCACTTCTTCTCCAATGGCCGTTCTTTGGTTTTGCTTTTGTTAACCCAGATGACAACCCCTAACATCTGATATATCCTTGGTAAATTCGTGGGTTTAATTACCCAAAAATATGAAATGTCCAAAATGCCCTCCCGGGATGCCATCTAGGCCTAAAAATGCCCCGAGACCCCAACTAAACCCCCAGGTACATTATTTTGACTATCTCGACCCTTTCGGACACATTGGCCCACTCAAAATGACCATATGAGTGACTTATAATTTATACACTTTTAATAATCATAATTTAGTCCAGACACGACACAGGCGCGTTCCGACTTAAATTTCCATAATTGTCATTTTATTCACTCGTGATAATTTTTATAAAATCAATCTTATACATTAATTTACTCATGTTGTAATATTCGAAAAATTTCCAATAATTACTAACTCTCGTCACGATAGTAAATAATAAACAATTTTCTGAATTAATATTAAATCAATTTATCTCAATTAAATTTAATACATCCCTAAATTTGAAAGCCACAAAAATACGGGGTATTACATACTCCCCCCTAATAACGAAATTTCGTCCCGAAATTCGGAAAATAAGGCCCACCTGGTAAAACAAATCTGGATACCTTAACAGCGCACATACTATCTACATATAGGCCTTTATTACTATAGCCCCCTCCTCGCAGCAAGCTTGTTTAACATTCTGATTAAAGACATTTCACATTGTGCTCCTATCTGACATCATTCGCATAAGACATGCCTATATGTTATTAATTCTCATCATTTCCATATCATTAGGAGGGCGCACCTCACTACATGACAACTACTCGGATTTCTAAATACAAAACTCCCATTCTGAGAGGAACCATACGAACATCTGACCACTGTTGTTCGCCTAAAATAGTGGTGGAATCCTACCATTAGGTAATATCCTCCCCAATTACCATACTATACGCCACTTGCTATTTATAACCGTTGCGGAAGTGAAACGACTATAATGAATCCAAAATTAAATTCATGCAGCTCCACTAATCGTTAATCACCGTGCGCCTATTCCTCGGCTATGGGTGATACATCCTGCCCAAAATGAATTGTTACTCCCGCTGTGTGACACCCGGCCTAATTAATCCCGGGTGATCAGTCCTAAATCAATTTAGAACAGGTTTCTCAGTTGGTCCATTCTTAGCATCACTGCCGTCTTTTTAATTACTAACCACCTAAGTGAGAAACGTAGACTGGTGCCAATTTTTATTCATCAATTAATTAAGTCAAACTCGTTCGGAACATAAAATAATGCACAATCACAGTTAACTGAAGTAACCATTCACAAATAAAAATACCTAACCGAATAAACCATCGGTCCAATTAACTAATACAATTAAAGACAAGAGGACAATCTCAACAAGTCTAATACAAAAATTATGAACTGTGAGCGACATGCTCAAATAACTACTAAAGAGTCTCTATAAGAATGAAAGAACACCGCAACATCCACAAGTGCTGCAGCAACGGATACCTGGAATAGAGTCAAGCCTGGCGTCCCTGTGGCTGGACACCTAAAAGGTTTTAAAAAAAATTATATAGCAAGGGTTAGTACCCAAAAACATTTGAAAAAATTTAACAAATGATTAACTTTCAGTAATAAATAAATATGCATGCTCTTCATATTTTAGTTAGTGCTGCACTCTCTTGAGGACTTCCTTACACCTCCTCTAATGTGCACTGCTAACGCTTTCATTTAATTTACCTAGATCCTTCACTCCTGACCCAATACTTATGTTACCCCTTGCAATTAACCTACTCTAACCGAGTATGCCTTAAATCATGATTTTTATGTTATTATAAACATCAACTTAATTAAATCATTACCCCTTTCAATTTCATGTAACACTCACACTTGTTATGCACATAATACATTTCACACTATGTATTAATTATCCGATATATAATTATTTACCTAATTATATATTAAATCCTATTTCAGTACTCACGAAGATACTTGAAGCAATAAATGATACTAAAATCCAACCGAGTAAAAATACTCGCAAAATACAAATTCTCTAAAGTGCTATCCCACTAGGTGTATTCACATAACCTAGTTACCCAAGTCAGATTCACTCACTAACTTAGTTCGACATACGATTGGTGGCGGTCATATTCCTTCCCTAATTAATTTGTATTCACCATTAATTAGATTTTAAACCCATGTATTAATTTCTCACCAATTTAAGTAATGGAAAAAAATTAAATTAAATTTTCTCCATATAAAAGAAAACTGGGCGAACTGTCAGAATCTGCCGACCATCGATCGATCGACCCCAGACCTTCGATCGATCGATCGAGCAGGTCTTCGTCTTCTTCGCGAAGATAGATTCTGCAATGGATGAGTTTCATAAAACCCTAACTCCTTATACCAGCAATCTCAAGACTTTTTAACAATAATACAAGTTAGGAACCTTATTAGGGACCTCCAGAATGTCCACCAACGTTATTAATTCGTCCATTAACTACAATTTCTGAATTTGGGGAAATATTCATCTGTAATTCCTTACTCATTTACACCGCAAATCCCTTCACCAAATTTATTTCTAATTATCCAGATATCATCCTACCAGATATGTATCAATTTATAA
Organism: Sambucus nigra; assembly: GCA_949130495.1. Taxonomy (NCBI): domain Eukaryota; kingdom Viridiplantae; phylum Streptophyta; class Magnoliopsida; order Dipsacales; family Adoxaceae; genus Sambucus; species Sambucus nigra. The sequence continues at coordinate 7,666,898 of OX422207.1, read as the reverse complement.
TCTCAAATTTTTACAAGAATCCTCATTCAAATTCGTAAATCAGATTATTATTTTCAAAACCTCATGTTTATGCCATGAATACCCAAAACGAATTTTAATCAATCACATCACATGAATATGAATTGAAAAACAGATTCAATACTATTGCAAGTTATCCACTTGCCTTAGGTTTTGTAGTGTCTGATTTGGAGATGAATTCCAAGGTTGAAGATGACCCTTCTTGGCCCTCTAGTGATCCCAAAACTGCCTTTAGCTGCTATTAGGGTTCCTTAGCACACTTAGCCTTTTTCTCAACTCACATCAGCCGTTTTCTTATTTCTTCTAATTTAACAATTTACCTAAATCCCGTTTTTTGCCTAATGGGCCAAGCCTAAGTGACCCAAATGCCCCCGTGTCGGCACAACTATGTCTAAAAATGCCCCGTGACCCGTTTACTACCCCCGGGTACACTTTTTTCACTAGCTGGGCCCATTCGGACTCAACCATACACTCATAATTGGCTTCCAAATTAATTTATAAAAATACTTATTTCCCACCCCTTTAGTCTATACCGGCTCCCGGTTGAGATAAGTGCACACCCTGTCATTTATACTCGAAATGACTTAAATAAATAATTACTATTCACTTAGTAAATAAATTCCCTTAAATATTAACCATTTACTCCCCGATTAAAATTTAAATATATTTTTCCATAATTAATTCATTTAAAATTATGACACACTAGTAATTGAGAATTCTCGAATTAATTAAATATTTAATGCACCAAAAATACGGGGTGTTACATACTCCCCCCTTACAAAGGAATTTCGTCCCCGAAATTAGGTCATACCTGTGATGAAAAGCTCTGGATATTGTTCCCGCATATCTTCCTCCCCTTCCAAGGTAGACTCGTCAACGTTGTGATGAACCCACTATACTCTAACTAGTGGAACAACCTTGGATCGTAACTTTCGCTTGCTACGGTCCAGAATAGTCACCGGTCTCTCCTCATATGAGATGTCTGGCTGTAAATCAATTTCCTCGAGTGGAATGTGCCAGAAGGCCCACTCGCTCCTGCGATATTTCTTCAGTGATGCCACATGGAACATGTCGTGCATCTGCTGAAGATGCTCCGATAATCCCAGCCTATAGGCTACAGGCCCCACCCTCTCGATAATAGGGAAAGGTACCACGTACCTCAGTGCTAACTTACCCTTCTCGCCGAACCTCATCACCCCTTTCATAGGGGACACCCGGACCAATACCCGATCCTCAACCTCTAACTCCACATGTCTCCGTGAAGCATTAGCGTAACTTTTTTATCTATCCTGAGCTATCCGAATCCTCCCTCGGATCAGCTCTATCTTGGCAGATGTTTCCTGAACAATCTCCGTCCCCAATAGTTTGTTATCCCCCACCTCTAACCAACAAGAGGGTGAACGACAAGGTCTCCCGTATAGTGCCTCAAATGGTGCCATACCGATCGTGAATTGGTAAGAGTTGTAATACGAAACTCTACCAGAGGAAGGTATTTCTCCCAACCTCCCCCAAAGTCTAATATGCACATTCTTAGCATATCTTCCAGCATCTGATTGACTCTCTCAGTTTGTCTGTCAGTCTGTGGGTCGTAGGCTGTACTCAAACTTAAGTCCGTGCCCATGGCCTCCTGAAAACTCTGCCAAAAGTGGGCCACAAAGATCTTGTCCCTATCCAACATAATATTTATTGGTACCCCGTACAGCTTAACAATCTCTGCTATGAATAGCTGCGCATAACACATCGTCTCAAAGTCTGTGCGAACCGACAGGAAGTGGGCCATTTTGGTCAACCGATCCACAATGACCCATATGGAATCGTGACCCTTCTGCGATGCCGGTAAACCTGTAATGAAGTCCATGGAGATGCTCTCCCACTTCCACAAGGGAATTTTAAGTGGCTGTAGCATTCCTGATGGTCTCTGATGGTCAACTTTCACGAGCTGACACGTTGCGTATTTCAAAACAAACTCTGCTATGTCTCGTTTCATTCATGCCCACCAATACTGTCTCCTCATATCCAGATACATCTTATCCCCACAGGTATGTACCGCGAATCTCGACCCATGAGACTATGTCATAACAGCGTGCCTCAACTCCTCACCCTCTGGCACAATCAACCTTCCATTAAGGCGTAAGCCTCCCTCCAAGGTGATCGAGTAACCCTCTTCTCCCTCAGCTAGCAACTGGCTCACCCTATCCCAACAGGTCTGATCCTCTACCTGAGCCCTCACAACCCACATAATAATCTTAGGTGTGATGGACAATGCTGACATACATGCCCTGGCTACATCATCCTCATATCGAAGTTCTCTCCACTTTGCTTTCCAGACTTCTGATATTTTCCCAGTCGGTCTCCGACTTAATGCGTCTGCTACCACATTAGCCTTACCAGGATGATACTAAATATCAAACTGGTAGTCCTTCATGAATTCTATCCATCGCCCCTGCCTCATATTAAGATCCTTCTGAGTGAAGAGATACATAAGTGATTTGTGATCCGTGAATAACGTGAACTGCTCCCCCAGAAGATAATGTCTCCATATCCTCAAAGCAAAAACGACCGCTGCTAACTCCAGGTCATGAGTGGGGTAATTCCTCTCATGGGGCTTTAGCTTCCTGGACGCATAAGCTATAGCCCTTTCCTCCTGCTGAAGCACACCCCCAAGTCCTTGTAAGGATGCATCAGTGTAAACCCGATATTCTAATCCTCCTTTTGGTAATGCAAGCACGGGTGCAGATGTCAACTTGTACTTTAACTCATCGAAAGATAATTGACAATGATCATTCCAAGGGAAAGGTACCCCTTTCCGGGTCAGATTCGTCAAAGGGCCCGTAATTTTTTAGAATCCTTTGATGAACCGCCAGTAATAACCGGCTAATCCCATAAAACTGCGCACTTCAGTCGGTGTCGTGGGTTGTCCCCACTCCCTTACCGTCGATACTTTACTCGGATCCACCGTAATACCCCGGTCTGACACCACGTGACCAAGAAACTAAACCTCCTGTAGCCAAAATCCACACTTACCGAATTTACCAAGAAACTAAACCTCCCGTGCTTTTACACAACCCATGCTTTTCAAGAGAAGAGATTTTGAACACCGAGCATATTATCATGTCATCTGACCTCAGTTCAACATCTGAAAGTCATGAGTCCGATAGTACAACAAGAAGAATATGTATGTTAAGCAAGAGCTCAATAATTCCAAATCCATAATAATTAACAATAAGTGGATTCATAAATAATAGGCTCATACTAAAAAAATGGGGCAAACGAGGGTAGCAACATACGGTTCCTGGTTCGAAAAATCAAGCAATAGGCATCTACTCTAAATCAAACAATCAATTGATACCTTTCATGCCTTTCATGACAAAAACCATATTTAAGAGACAAATATCCAATTCAAACTCTATAATGTCAAGAGAACAAATTGGCCTGCTCTCTCATTAGATTTGGTATGTGTCAAAGACTTTCAAAAGGAAACCCGAATGAATTGACCAATTTCTATAATGCCTGTCAATCATGGAAAAATTATCCAAGTTTTAACCACATTTCCCTACTACAAGAGAAGACCAAGTTGACATATTCTGAACATTATTTTCTACAGCAATAAGAAACTATAGGACACAACTCTTTTTTCATCAGAAACAATAACTTCTACTGATATTACAAATATTTTATAAGAGGAATAGCCAGCTACGTTGCACAGATATGGACTTGCAACATGTGCTACACGATATGGCGGAAAAATAATACCTACAATATTATATGTATGTATATTTCTTTTAAAAAATATTTACAAATCTGGCATAAGCATACAAAATTCGTTGACATCAACACATATGTGACACGATGGTTAAGTAAGAAGTCACATGTCAATAACATTTCTTGGACCATGCATTAGGAAACTAATTAATGGATTGAATCTTATACATGTTTTCATGCGATATATTGCGTATACATGTTTTATATAACAAGGGAACTTTTGAACTTTCCATAATTACAATCAGGCCCTATTTTTTTAACTTTTTTTTTTTGCTCAGATTTTTATTTTTGACAAAAATACAAAACCTTACCCCACTGAGTCCTGGTAATTCCAAAACGTATTCAGCCATATCTAAAATCCAAAATAGCCAATTTGGTCAACGGATATGTATTAGAAGTATCGAATATGTACCGAATCATATTGGTGCCGTATCCAAGCCGTATCCATATACAATACTCTATTTCTATTATTTATTAAGCAACCGTGCTACATAGTGAACCAAATGTCCGTAAAAATAGTAAAACAGGGAAATCAATACGGGAAAATAAAAATAAAAAAGGACTACAACATCCCGTTAATACCCTCAGTCCAGTAGATCCTGCAGGCTCCAAATGCATCCTGCATACTAGTCTGTACACTGCAGACTTCATACAGATGGCTGACTACACTTTCTCAGGTATGAAGAATACAAAAGATAGGGTGTCTCAAGAAAACAACTCAGCCCACTTATTAATGATAGATGAAAGACCCACTTCCTTAAAATGACTTGATGTTGAAGCCCAAAGGAAAGATAAGAACTTAATTCTCACCCACAAATTTTCTTAAAATGTTTCTTTATCATCAAACACTCTCACATTTGTTCATTCCAGACCTAGCAAGCATGGACACTTTTGAGAAGGCAGCATGTCCGTGTATGTGTCTCTGTCCAACACGTGTCAGACACCAGCCCACTCCCGACACTCTCGGACACGTGTTTGACACCCCTTTGACGTGTCCATAATTTAAATATAAAATAATGTGCCCCGACACTTATTTGCATGTGATTATACTTAATGTATAAGTATATGACACTCGACCGACTTTCCTTCTCTAATTTACTGTACTTGAACAACTGGAACAATTCTCCACGGATCTTTTTATCCTTAAAAAAATCTTCATTCCCATTCTTTGATTTAAGATATGAATTAATCTTATAGATAAATTTCCAAACATGTTTTTTCATGCGCTCATATTTTTTTCTATATATTTACATAAATAATTTTATCTTTTATAGCGTCCCCATCGTGTCGTATCCTAATTTGTTTGGTTTTTTCGTGTCAACATGCCCATGTCATGTGAGATGCGACACCCGTGTTCATGCTTCTTAGTTCCATACCATTCTCCAAGAATTGCAAGACCGCATACTTTTCCTCTTCTTGTTATCCTTACAAAGCAAGAAACCCAAGGATAAAAACTCATACCGATTTTTTTATTAGAAATAATTGAAAATTTGTTAATAATCAAAACTACGTAAAAAGGTGGACCATTAGTCCATAAAGAAAAATAAAAATAGAAACAATTACAAAAGGGATCTATACAGTTACAGTTTTTAACAATATATATATACACACCTAAACAGAAGATAACCATTTTTTAGTTTTTGTAATGTTACTAAGAGAATTATTTAGTATTAAATTTCCCTTGAACTTTTTTCGTGACTTGGTGGATTTTACAGAAATCATTTTTTTATTAAAAATAATAATAAGATAATAATCCATGCCCGGGTCAAAGCCAGTATCCACGAACAACCTGATTCTTTTTTACTTCTGGAGGAGAAAACGCCACTAGATCCTAATGAGTCTGTTTCTATCCCAAAAATATCAGAATCAGATGAATAGATTCAATGATATAAGAAGAGAAGACAGAAAATTATTCTCTACCACACCCACCCCTTACTTTCTTCTCATCTTAAAAGATCCTGCTATTACGCTCAATCCTGTAAGTTTTGTTTTCAACTAATCCAAATTTTGGCAAAATTTTATCAACAAGATAAAAGGAGGAGGAGGGGAGGGGGGGGGGGGATGTCGTGGAAGAGACTATCTCTAAGAGTCAAGGGCCTTTTGTCAAGAATACGAAAATACCAGACTTCATCTTGATAGATAATGAGTCGGTGGAGAGTTTTGAATAAAGAAGAAAGAGGGAGTGGCGTTAAAATAGATTTTAAGACAGTTGATGACCATGTGGTTTAGAAATTCCTTCACTTTATTCTCGAGGGGAAAGGTTCCCCGAGAAATATCGTAAGTCCTAAAAATCTCAATTATGGAGAGTAAGTTTTCAACGATATCATCACCCTATTTAACAAAGTGTAATACCCCGTATTTTTATAGCTTTTAAATTATGGGATTTATTAAATTTAATTGAGATAAATTAATTTAATTTTAATCCGGAATGTTGCTTTAAATATTTACTAGCGTGACGAGAGTTAGTAATTATTGGAAATTTGTTATCTGTTGAATATTACTGGATGAGTATTGTAATATATGAGATTTATTGTTATAATATTGTCACGTGTGAATAAAATGACAATTATGGAAATTTAAGTCGGGACGCGCCTGTGTCGTGTCGGGACTAAATGTTGATTAATAAGTGAATATTTTATAACTTGTTCGTATGGTCGTTTTGAGTGCGCCAACGGTCAGAAAAGTGTACCCAGGGGTTTAGTTTGGGTCTCGGGGCGTTTTTAGGCCCAATTAGTACCCCGGGAGGGCGTTTTGGACATTTCGCAATTATGAGTAATTAAACCTATGAAAATTAAAAGGGTTATATAAGATATCTAGGTTGTCTTCTAGGGTTAGAACAAACAAAGACAAATGACGGACATTGGAGAGGAAGAGGAGAAGCTCTCCAAGGAGTTCTAGGCCAAGAACACCTCCGATTGCACCGCCGTCACCACCAACGCGTCGATCGCGAGACGGGGAACGAAACCACACCAATTTCGGCACCAAACCAGATTTCTAAAAATTCCAGGCAAGTGTTTATCTTGCTTATTTCGTTGATGCATCTTTCATATTGGTTTAGGAATGATTAGGATGAATTGTATGGAAGAAAAACCCAATTTGAGATAGGAAATTGCATGTAGTGATGACTTAAATGATATTTTGGAAACCCTTTGTCATGTAAAGGATTAAGAGTTTGATTAAGAAAAGAGTTCTAATTAGATACAAACACTAAAAATTTTATTCCGGATGATCGGACCATTGGAAACGCTTGAAATTTTAGTATGTTGTAGCGAACGGCGAGACAGGACTGCTGACAAAAATTCAGCTTGATCGAACGGTCGGATTTCTAAAATATTATTTTTACTAGAGAGTTTTATATTTTGAGGACTCTTAGAGAGTTTTATAATTTGAGGACTCTTCTAAATAATAAAAAAAAAAATCAATTAAAACTCCATTTTAATTCCGATTTCGAAACCATTTGAAATTCTCATCTTTGAAAATAAAATTCAAAATCCTGTAATGTAAGGGGAAATCTATATTTTTGGGATATCTTACATGAGGGACAATGTAAGTATATGTTAAAGAGAGAGAGAGACACGTAAGAGAGTTACTTTGGGACAAATGTGTATACCTACTGAATTTTATACTTGGGAGGATAGAATCCGTGAGCGTGATGTAGTAAGTGAAAAAGTTCCTCAAATTAAAATAAGATGTGAATGGTTATACGTGATAACTAAATAATGTGAAATAAATACAAATGTCGTAATTATGGGAATTGAGAATTTACCCATTATTGAAATGGTAATGTTAGTATAGTTATATGATTGTGTATGCATATACTATCTATGTGTGAAAATCATGCCCACGCTACATGCTATCCCCGAGGTTTCCGCGCTGGGACAGTCTTATCTCGATGGGACCTTTATGGGGGATATTGACTTGTACCCTAGAAGATAGATATCCTTGGTACAGGCTATCGGAATGATAGTTCAGACGGTCCTAAGAGATGCGGGTATGTGCTTTCCTCTTAAGAGACTTGGAATCTATGCTTCGCCTCATTTTGTTTGTGTATAGGTATCCTTGGTACAGGCTATCGCAGTGATAGTTCAGACGGTCCTGAGAGACTTGGAATCTATACTTTGTCTCAATATTGTTTGAGCATGTGTTGATACAGTTCGAGAGTGATTCTGAATCTGTATTCCCTTAGTACGAGTGATACGGGGATTGGATAGTAGAGTATGCCCGCACCATAGTTGTTATTTGGGGTGCTGTTGTGATATATATATATTTTATGAGTAGTTAATATATATATGAAATTTTGAAATCTGGAACTTCCTACTGTGATGAGACATGTAGGACACGGTTGATGACTCAAATTGTAAATACTTGTTTTGAGAAAGTATAATATGACACTGTAAAACTTTATTGATTTATAAAGTTAAAAATGAGAACTTTGGTTGCTAATTGAAATATCCTTTTCGAACAATTGAATCGTTAAATTTTGAATCTTACGAGTAAGCTAAGATAAGTTAAATCATTGGGAAGCTTAGTGCGATAAATGATAAGACAAACCGTTGGGAAGGTTTGTGCAATAGGTGTGCACATTAGAAGAGAGGTGAGAATTCCTCAAGAGAGTGACGCACTAATATGTTGTTGCATTGGCCTGTATCAATTTAAATACTTGCTAAACAAATTTTAAATCATATACACTATCGGGCTCTGACCCGTTTTTATCTCTCTCTCTCTCTCTCTCTCTCTCTTGTATATATATGTATGTATTACAGGTGCCCAGCCACAGGGGCGTCTTGCTTAGGATCTCTTGGAAGGAACGTGCTGCAGCTTAGGTGGAAGTTGCAGGACTCTTGATTAGATGACTTCGTTCATTCGGATCCACTCTTAGTACTTTCATCTAGTTGGGCATGTGTAGCTCTTTCCATTATTTCGTTGTTATTGGACATTTGTATTTCAGTTATTTCCATTATTGTTACTATGGGATTTATTCAGTTTGGATGTGTGACTTTAGATTTCGTATGTTGACATTCGATTGACGAATGTATTAAATTAATTGGATTATGTTGCAGAATTTAATGTGGTGTGATTCTTACATATTGAATGTTGTTAATAAAATAAATGATTTTTCTTTAAATAAAATTTGGAAAGTATGTATGAACATGGTTTTGACACTTAGCTGAATTAATTAGGGTGTTAAATTGGAAAAATTTATTTTTCGACAGTGATGCTAAGAATGGACCAACTGTTCACCTTGATTTAATTTAATAAAGGAGTGATCGTCCGGTATTTAATTAGGCGGGGTGTCACAGGTGGTATCAGAGCATCAGGTTCTAGTGTCCTTAGGATCTGTACGACTTATTATGCTTTCAGCGTTGCTTTGTTTGTTATAGAGCCCTATGTTTAGGATTGTTGATTCCCTTGACGAGATTTCGTTCTCCTGCTATAATGTGTATACACTAGTGAATTCTAATTTCGTTCGGATGTGTGCGTGTGCTGAGCGATGACGGATGTCAGAAGAGGTCCGTTAAGCGTACATCAGGAGGCAGGGCTCAGTTGATATTATGAAATATATTCGAGGATGGTGACCGTAGTCGAGGTCACCTCCATTATGGCACGAGAAGCCACGACTAGAAAGGCGACTAAGGTGCAGTAATGATTTTTCAAATGCTGTTATAGTCAAATGACGTGTGAGGGTAAACTTACCCAACGTATTACAAAACTGTGTAGAGACTGTCAATGGGAAATTTTAGAAATGCGGAAATTATATGTGTCTTTACCAAAGGAGGTAATGTACCCAAAGTCTTAGATAAAAGACGAAGTGTGGCAAACTGAAAGTGAAAATTTAGAGAAAATTTTCTTGGCTTTCGGGATGAAATTATAATGGTTGGAGTCAACCACCAATTTTAGAAGTGGAATGCTATGCCTATAGGAGAACCTTAGGTACAGTGTTGACCGTATGTTCCTTCCTCAACTGTTCAGGGTGAGAACCAAACGTGGTTCTAAACTCATGGCGGGAGTGCATGACAGAATTCCGATTGTGGATATGAACCCTAATCATTAGCAAATTTTGTATCGAAAGATGTAGATACGAGTGGAGGAAACGACTCCAAGTGGGAGACCAACTCGTAATAATAATTGATAATACTCGAGGAGGAAATTCTGATGGACGGTTGATTCAGAGGTTGACAATGTTGTATTTTGTCAATAAACATGATAATACTCCTTGTGTGGGAAGCTTAAAGAAATCGAAGAATTTAGTCGAGAATAAGACTGAATACAATGGTGGTGATATAGCACCAAAAAGAGATGTGGATATACATCAGGGGACCCATTTAAATGATTCGGATAATGGAATTCTTACCAAGTGATGGTAAATTCAGTAAGTGCTATTATAGATAGTAACATGATCTTTATGGCCTAAAAAGTTAAAGGAACAATCAGAATGGTTAACAGGAATCGAGTTTACTAAAGTCCGAGAGGAGGACAAATCCTAACCTGGTTAGTAGGACAGGTGGTAAGTGGATTATGTACTGAGTTATTTTGTGCGGAGTGAGATCACTCACGATAATATGTTCCAAAGTGAGTATAAGGACAAGAATACGGTGCCTAGTAAAAGGAAACGATTAAAATAATTTTGTTATGGTTTGGGAAGACGTGTTACGTACGAAAACCATTTGCGCAGTCAAGACGATTGACAAGGTAGAAGTGTAAGTTGTATCCTCAGAGGATGAGGCGTGTTTATGTGACACGATAGAGTCACTATATTTTGTTCATTGCTAGATTAGCATGTGAGACGAGCTTAATGCATATAATTATAAATGTTACCATTATGTGAATATTTTTCCCTAGTGTAGTGGGATTTTTCTTTAGTGCTATCCACGGAGGATGAATGAGTATATCAACAGTGTTTTATACTTTATTGAGGTTACTCGTTGTAGTGATGCGATACACGAGTATGATATTATCTTGTTTAAAACATTACAGAAATGGTTAGTACGATAGTGGGCATTTATTGCAAGGCTATCGGAGTGGTTGCATTAGTGCAACGTGTTTTATGTTTGTTTTGGCGAGGCTTTACCTGTGAGAAGGTTGGACTCGCACTTATATTATCTATCCTAGAGACTTCGGAGGAGATAGTGGGCTCGAGATATTCAATGCCAAAGTATGTATAAACTTTGCCAATATGATTCCGTATGTATCGGGATTTACCGTTGAGCGAAAAGATTTGACGCAGTATTATGTTTGGCACTCCGGACTTAGTGATAGGAAGAGTGCAGTGTTATATTTATCCTTAAGAGACGTGGGAGTTAAGAGTTATACCCCTAATGTTAGAAAAAGGAATTTTGAGAATTCCGATTGTATGTATTCGAGGTTTATGGAATGCTATTACCACCAACCTATGCTGAACGATAGTAAAATTTGGTGAAACGTTCTTTGTTAAGCATAATTACGGGAGAAATTGTAACTTTTCTGTCAAGGGACGGAATAAAGGGGTATATACTATGGACGGAGGACCTAATGGATTTTGATAACCGACAATGCTAGGTAGTAGTGTATCGGGGGGTTCCTTGTTTGGATTTCTCTTTGTGAGACATCCCACGTATGAAACTTAGCGTAAGGTTGGAAATAGGGAGACGTTTGGTCACTATTCCATGAGTTCGGTACCCTGGTCGAAATGGGATCAAGTAATTATGTATGTAAGTTGGAAGTTGAATTTTGTTTTAAGGTCAATGGAGCCGGATTTTTGTTGTAGGAAAGCATTAAAAGTTATCCCCACGAGTTGATGGGTGGAACGATGATAAGGAGAATTTAAGAATTTTGATTTCTAAGGTGATTGAGAGTACCCAAATGTCATAACCGGGTACAGAGCACAAGGTGAATAAGGAGTTCGAATGGTTTTTAGCATGGATTATCTCGAAAGAACTTTATATTATACAAAAGAGATGACCTGCAATTATTTTGATGAATAGAGCGTTAGTGATTTATTTTGGTTGTTGTACCTATTTGGGAAAATTGTTGTACTTATCTGAGGAAGGTTGAGAATTATTATTCCTCTTTTATTGTCATGGAATTTGAATGCCCTATCCCTTCTATTCCTTTGAATTTAGTTAGTCCTACAGATGAGTAGCACACCGTTCGCTCTCCCAGGGCGGTCGGAGTGTTGCAAGAATATGGGCATCTTGGTTAACTATAGTTAAAATAGTCCGATTCGAAGGGACGTGGTAATAGACGTGTGAAATATATGTTTGTGGGACTAGTATAACGAAGTGAAAGTGATAGAGTGGATTAAACGTCACATGAGGGGCGATAATCCATACATAAGTGTGCAATTAGAATATCACGCCCTAACTTGATTGGAAGGCTGTGGGAAGCCATTCAAGAATTGGTATTCCTTGAATATAGTAGAATTTAATTATTATGAAGCACACCCGGAGCAGAGTTGTTATTAGTCAAGTGTGAGAGCGACTCACACATATAAAGAGTAATGATGTTAGTATAGTATAAGAGATCCAGAAGTGCGCTTCGTGGAGAGAAGAGCACGGGTGGAACTTTCGGCATACTACAAGGAATGAAGGGGAGTATTATGTGTCACTTAATGTGAGACATTTCAAGGGAAGAATCGATGTTTAGCGAGACGTAGTGAGTAGTCTCTACATGCACTGCCCATAGGTAAGGTTTGGTTGAAAGAGGAGAATCAACCAAGTAATTTTGTGTTTATCGAAACTTCCTGAAATTGGAAGAGGTTGGTAAAGTCGGTAAAGTTCTTGGATGGGTTGCCATCCTCAAAACAAGATCAAGGGTTTATCCCGAACATGTGAATTAAGTCACCGAGAAGGAAGTGATTGATATTCCTTTGGGCTGGCTTACAATATTAACTAGTATGCCCCAGACTTCCTTTGAAAGGAAGGATCGCGCCAGTGCATGGTCCGACGCAGTATAAATTTCTGAATCAGGATGAGATTGGTGAATCCCACCTTTGATATGGGATTTCAGGAACCAGCGGAGATAAGATTTCATTTCAAGTAGGATGTATCACCCTTACCCAGGGAATAAGCGCATGGTGATTAAATATTAGTGGAGCCACGTGAAGGAGATTTTGGAATCTTGGTACGATGATTTCAAGAATGCTCTGTAGAAGCACTCGTACCTGTTTGTCGTGTATGAGGTACTTATTAAGGTATTGTTATGGAAGAACCTCGACTATTCTCCTTCCGTATGTCTAGAGGAGAGTAGATAATCAGAATTTTTGGATCGGTCGAGAAAATATCTAGATAACTATGGTAGAATTCCACGACTGTTTTTGACGAGCAAGAGTGATCAAATGTTCGTAATATTTTCTCAGAATGGGAGTTTTGTATATGAATAAATCCGAGTATTTGTCATGTAGTGAGGTGCGGCCTCCTAATGACAGTGAGATAATGAAATGTATAACGTACAGGCGTGACCTATGCGAATGTTGTCGGTTGGGAGCACAATGTGAAGTGTCTCCAAAGAGAATGCAAAACAATGTTACTGTGAAGAAAGGTCTATAGTGATTGAGGGCCGTAATGTGTAGTTAGTTTGTGTACGGAAAAGGATATCCAGAATTGTGCTACCTGATAGGCCTTATTTTCCGAATTTCGGGACGAAATTCAGTTATTTGGGGGAAGTATGTAATACCCCGTATTTTTATAGTTTTTAAATTATGGGATTTATTAAATTTAATTGAGATAAATTAATTTAATTTTAATCCGGAATGTTGCTTTAAATATTTACTAGCGTGACGAGAGTTAGTAATTATTGGAAATTTGTTATCTGTTGAATATTACTGGATGAGTATTGTAATATATGAGATTTATTGTTATAATATTGTCACGTGTGAATAAAATGACAATTATGGAAATTTAAGTCGGGACGCGCCTGTGTCGTGTCGGGACTAAATGTTGATTAATAAGTGAATATTTTATAAGTTGTTCGTATGGTCGTTTTGAGTGCGCCAACGTGTCCGGAAGGGTCGAGATAGTCAGAAAAGTGTACCCAGGGGTTTAGTTTGGGTCTCGGGGCGTTTTTAGGCCCAATTAGTACACCGGGAGGGCGTTTTGGACATTTCGCAATTATGGGTAATTAAACCTACGAAAATTAAAAGGGTTATATAAGATATCTAGGTTGTCTTCTAGGGTTAGAACAAACAAAGACAAATGACGGCCATTGGAGAGGAAGAGGGGAAGCTCTCCAAGGAGTTCTAGGCCAAGAACACCTCCGATTGCACCGTCGTCACCACCAATGCGTAGATCGCGAGACGGGGAACGAAACCACACCAATTTTAGCACCAAACCAGATTTCTAAAAATTCCAGGCAAGTGTTTATCTTGCTTATTTCGTTGATGCATCTTTCATATTGGTTTAGGAATGATTAGGATGAATTGTATGGAAGAAAAACCCAATTTGAGATAGGAAATTGCATGTAGTGATGAGTTAAATGATATTTTGGAAACCCTTTGTCATGTAAAGGATTAAGAGTTTGATTAAGAAAAGAGTTCTAATTAGATACAAACACTAAAAATTTTATTCCGGATGTTAGGACCATTGGAATCGCTTGAAATTTTAGTATGTTGTAGCGAACGGCGAGACAGGACCGCTGACAAAAATTCAGCTTGATCGAACGGTCGGATTTCTAAAATATTATTTTTACTAGAGAGTTTTATATTTTGAGGACTCTTAGAGAGTTTTATATTTTGAGGACTCTTCTAAATAATAAAAAAAAAAATTCAATTAAAACTCCATTTTAATTCCGATTTCGAAACCATTTGAAATTCTCATCTTTGAAAATAAAATTCAAAATCCTTTAATGTAAGGGGAAATCTATATTTTTGGGATATCTTACATGAGGGACAATGTAAGTATATGTTAAAGAGAGAGAGACACATAAGAGAGTTACTTTGGGACAAATGTGTATACCTACTGAATTTTATACTTGGGAGGATAGAATCCGTGAGCGTGATGTAGTAAGTGAAAAAGTTCCTCAAATTAAAATAAGATGTGAAAGGTTATACGTGATAACTAAATAATGAGAAATAAATACAAATGTAGTAATTATGGGAATTGAGAATTTACCCATTATTGAAATGGTAATGTTAGTATAGTTATATGATTGTGTATGCATATACTATCTATGTGTGAAAATCATGCCCACGCTACTTGCTATCCCCGAGGTTTCCGCGCTGGGACAGTCTTATCTCGATGGGACCTTTATGGGGGATATTGACTTGTACCCTAGAAGATAGATATCCTTGGTACAGGCTATCGGAATGATAATTCAGACGGTCCTAAGAGATGCGGGTATGTGCTTTCCTCTTAGAGACTTGGAATCTATGCTTCGCCTCATTTTGTTTGTGTATAGGTATCCTTGGAACAGGCTATCGTAGTGATAGTTCAGACGGTCCTGAGAGACTTGGAATCTATACTTTGTCTCAATATTGTTTGAGCATGTGTTGATACAGTTCGAGAGTGATTCTGAATCTGTATTCCCTTAGTACGAGTGATACGGGGATTGGATAGTAGAGTATGCCCGCACCATAGTTGTTATTTGGGGTGCTGTTGTGATATATATATATTTTATGAGTAGTTAATATATATATGAAATTTTGAAATCTGGAACTTCCTACTGTGATGAGACATGTAGGACACGGTTGATGACTCAAATTGTAAATACTTGTTTTGAGAAAGTATAATATGACACTGTAAAACTTTATTGATTTATAAAGTTAAAAATGAGAACTTTGGTTGCTAATTGAAATATCCTTTTCGAACAATTGAATCGTTAAATTTTGAATCTTACGAGTAAGCTAAGATAAGTTAAATCATTGGGAAGATTAGTGCGATAAATGATAAGACAAACCGTTGGGAAGGTTAGTGCGATAGATGTGCACATTAGAAGAGAGGTGAGAATTCCTCAAGAGAGTGACGCACAAATATGTTGTTGCATTGGCCTGTATCAATTTAAATACTTGCTAAACAAATTTTAAATCATATACACTATTGGGCTCTGACCCGTTTTTCTCTCTCTCTCTCTCTCTTGTATATATATGTATGTATTACAGGTGCCCAGCCACAGGGGCGTCTTGCTTAGGATCTCTTGGAAGGAACGCGCTGCAGCTTAGGTGGAAGTTGCAGGACTCTTGATTAGATGACTTCGTTCATTCGGATCCACTCTTAGTACTTTCATCTAGTTGGGCATGTGTAGCTCTTTCCATTATTCCGTTGTTATTGGACATTTGTATTTCAGTTATTTCCAGTATTGTTACTATGGGATTTATTCAGCTTGGATGTGTGACTTTAGATTTCGTATGTTGACATTCGATTGACGAATGTATTAAATTAATTGGATTATGTTGCAGAATTTAATGTGGTGTGATTCTTACTTATTGAATGTTGTTAATAAAATAAATGATTTTTCCTTAAATAAAATTTGGAAAGTATGTATGAACATGGTTTTGACACTTAGCTTAATTAATTAGGGTGTTAAATTGGAAAATTTTATTTTTCGACAGTGATGCTAAGAATGGACCAACTGTTCACCTTGATTTAATTTAATAAAGGAGTGATCGTCCGGTATTTAATTTGGCGGGGTGTCACACAAAGAAGATAAGATCGTAGGTTGTATATACACCATATTTAAGTCTACTTTAGAACCCTCAATGATTTCCCTATCCAAAGCTTTTGTTATCAAATTACTAAGAGCATCTACTACTAGGGTGAAAGAGAAGGAGATAGGGTCCTCTTGTCTCATAACCCTTAATGCCACAACCCTACCGCTCAGCCTACCGTTCACTAAAAATGAGAAATTCACCAACCCCACACACCATTTAATCCATCCTCTCCATCTACCCCAAAACCCTATCCTTTCTAAAGCGAAATCCAATTTTTTCTAATCAACATGGACATATGCCTTATCAAAATCAATCTTGAAAACCACTACCTCTTTCTTCTTGGCTCTATATTCCTCAACCACTTCATTGACCACAAGCAACAAATCAAAAAGTTGATGACTCTTTACGAAAGCTCCTTGATTTAGAGTACCAAAGAGGACCTCTCTCAATCTTTGTGAGAGAAACCTGGCTTGAAAAATATTCCCTAACCATACACCAAATCAATATAGCAATACTTACATGCATCAAAAATAATATTTCTCCCAAGGGGAGCAATAAGAAAAATTGAGAATTTTGTTGATACTCATTTCTTTTATATTTTATTTAGTTTGGTTACTGATAACTGATCCAGCATAATGCAATGTAGCGGGCCAAGCATTAACAATTCAACCTTGGTTAGGGGAATCTTGATTAAACAAATGTAATGCTCTAAAAGATACTAGGTGGACAACAAAAAACCAATGCTGATTTGGGGTTTGGCCCCATTAATTCTTTAATACATATTTTGGACCCTAAAGTTCTCATTTCTTGGGATATCAATGAATTAGTAAAGACAAAACACCAAATGACCCAAAATCAACTATTAGCACGAAGAAGACAATTGAACATGACATTATAACCATCCAAATCAATAAACAAATTAAAAGATACACCAAACACTACCCAAATATTATTTCTCATAAGGGAAACAACAAAAAATATAATCAAGTTCTCGTAATCTATTGTCGCGGCTGAGCGTTAAAGAAAATATAATACTATAGAAAATCAAGTGTGATTTGTCATGTGGTCCAATTAACGAAAATATAATACTACTAAAAATCAAGTGTGATTTGGGGTCTGGTCCCATTAAATATTTTGTACTGATTTAGCCCCAAAAACTTTCATCCCTTGTGGTTTGACCCCTGAACTGACTTTTACCATTCAAAAAGGTTTATAAAATAAGTTGCAAAAAGTTGTACAAAATGTCCAAAGTAATTTTTTGTGTTTTTCAGTGGTCAAATTCAGTATCAATGAATTAACATTTTTTTTACTTTTCACCCCCTAGACAATGTTATATTTAGAGATACCCCTTAGATGTTAAAAAATTAGACTTATACATAAGGTACAAGCGAGTTGATGCATAAGGTACAAGCGATTTGAAGCATAAGGTATAAACGGGATCATTCACACTTGGCGTTTGAGTCTAATTTTTTGAAAAGAGGAGAGTTATCTCTAATTCCGATATTATCTCGGGCAAAGTAATAAAAAAAATAAAAAATTAATAGTGGCCAAACACAAAATGGCCAAAAAATCAACTACTAGCAGGAACATAGCTATGCAACACAAAGTTAATTCCATACACCTACAGTACCCAAATATTTATGGGCCATTTTGACTTAAACCCCCAAATTTTAATGCATCATTTGACTTGCCCCTCATTTTAATAATCCTTTGACTTGCCCCCAAAGTAGGGGGTTAAGTCGAATTTGACATTATATACAGGGGCAAAGTCAAATAAAATCTTAAACTTAACTCCCTATTTTTATTCAATATTTTGAGATAACACCCTCATGCAGGAGGTAAATCAAAGAGATTAACAAAATTAGGTTAAGTCAAATATCACATTAAAAAGTGAGGATTAAGTCAAATATCACATTAAAAAGAGGGGGTCATCATTAATTCTTGGTAATTGAGTATAACCCATGTAATTTTCATTTAGTGGGGTTTGACCGCTAAAATGACTTTTACCAACACAAAAGTTGCAAAACATTTTTTTACGTCGCTAAAAGTTACTTCAGGGTCAAACACCAAGAAATGCAAAAGCTAGTGACAAAATCAATATCAAATTGTTAATGGAGCCAAATAACCCTATTTTCTTTCCCCAAAATATTGAAATTTTAATTCTTCTGGTTTAGGGATGAACATTAACTTAAAAAATATAAAAAGCCATGAACAAGTTATGGTAGACATTGTGTTAAATTTCTCATAAAAGTTTATTATTAACTAAATATATCAACACATACAAACACCAGCTAGGGTCAGTAACAAAAATTTAAGAGTAAGTTACACCTAATTCCCCGAACTATAGCGGTTTTGCAGATAACCACCATAATCTAAAAAACTCAGCAAAGAGCCCCCTAAACTATTGAATTTTTACACCTCCCATATTTTCATTGAAAATGAGTTGATAAAAATATGATTTTATGCATAAAAATGTGTAAATTGTTATGCATATTTTCTGGCTGAAAAATTTAATAGTTTAGGGGGAACTTTGTCGAGTTTTTAGAGTTTTTTAGATTAGGGTGGCTTCCTTCAAGACTGCTGTAGTTTAGGGAGTTTTTGGTGGAATTTATACTTAATTTAATTTGGTCATTTTAGTAAAGGGCTTAGTTAATTTAATTTGGTAATTGTAGTTAATGGTTAAACATTAACAAAAACATTCGTTAAATTAATATATCAATATTTACAAACACCAAACAGTACCCATATATTTTTTCTCAACAACAATTCAAGAATTTGTCGTTTTGGTGAAACATTATAAAAGGGTATCAAAACACAAACTAAAATCATTGAGTTAAGGGAAAATATGAACATATAGACATACCAAGTATGCCAAAATTTGATCGGAGGGTTTAGAACCAATGTTAGTACCAACCCCTCTCCTCAGTGGCGGATCTAGGATTTTGTGTCAACTGGGGTGAAGCTTTGAGTGTTGCCGGGGGGTCGGGGTTGGGAGCCCCCGAGGTGATTTTTTGGGGGGTTATTTTGAGTTTTATTAACATTTTTTGGGTCATAATATTCATTTTCAACACTAAAAACCATTATCAAAATATCATATAATAATTAATACAACATAAATCAATAATTTCAGTTTAAATTTAATTTCACATTTATACTCATAGAACTTATATTTATTATAATGAGTATACTATGCCATAGTAGACTACCATATATGTAAATTTGTGATAGTAGACTATCAGAAATGCTTCATTTTATTATCTGTCATAAATGCTTCATTTACACATAAACAAACATATAAATTTACACAAAATATATAAACAAACACATATAAACAAATATAGAGAAAATAAATAAATGATGAAATGTACCTGGTCTGGTGGAGGAGATAGCAGGGGGATGGTGGAGCGGAGTCTCGGAGGAGAGAGCAGCAGCGGGGGGAGAGAAGAGAGAGCAGGACAACGTGTGGAGAGCAGCGGAAGCTCGCAGCTACGCAGGGCAGGGCTGACGACACGGGCGCTGGAGAATAGGGTGGTGAGCGGCAGTGGAGTTGGGAGAACAGGGTGAGAGAGAGAGAGCGGAAGACTCTTTTAGAAAATAGGGTTTTTTTTCTTTGTTATAAGTGAAGAGAGTAACGGAACTTAAGTTTTGTTCCATGTTCCATGTTCAACTTTGTAATATGTCATATAATGAGTAATAGATAGAGACACAAAATAAGTTTATATGGGCATATATTTCTGATTCTCATTGTGACAATCACCCAAAAAGTAAGAAACGTTCTTTTGGAAGAAGGGGAATTCTTTGTGCGGTACGGTCTACACATTTTTCATGCACTATCATAACGAGTTCATGTCAAAACCACTTCGACTTATACACACGTTCGAACCATTATTGTTAACATATCATCCGACCCGAAAGACATGTAACTAAAATTATTCATCAAAACATAATAAAGTTTTTAATGTTTAGGGGCATATACCAAATAGTAATATTTGAGGAACTTTTTGGTTATGTTTGAGAAACTAAATGTATATTAAAAAATGTTTGAGAGAGTAAATGTGTATTAAAAAATGTTTGAGGGATTTTTTCGCATTTACCCGTGTATTTAATTCATGAATTTTAAATTTTTATTATTAATAGTAATAAGATCTCGAAAACAAAATGGTCCTTACACAAATTTTTATGTATAATAAATATTACAAAATGTATCAAAGATAAGTTATTAATAAAGAGTTAGATAATATTAACGGATTTTAATGGGGACAACTGGGTCTAATCGTGAGTATTAAAATTTTCAGATTCAATCGCCTTGACCCGATATTAATGCAAGATGGATAAGTAGTATTGGAAAAACTATGGGTTGGGCCTCATTTGGGGTCACCAAATATGCATTGGGCTAAATTTGGGTTAGGCTAAATATAGGCGGGCCAAATATAGGTTCGTAGAGGTGTTCGCGGTCCGGTCTGGTTCGATTATAAGATTTTTTTTACCGGACCGACTTGATCGGTCCTCTACAAAAATGGACCAAGATCGGACCCATAATGTTGGTTAACCAACCCTAGTTGGTTCAGTTTTTTATTTGGTCCATCTAGTCTAACCTTTCGGTCCTCACATTAATGAATTACATCATTTATAATAATAAAAATACACCCGAGTCTATTTTTTCCAAGCATTAAAATTACAAATATCAAAATTTGCAATTAAAACAAACCTATTATTGGATGAAAACATAATTTAAACTAATCAAATATTAAAATATGTATTTTTAGTATTTATTTATCTTATATATATACATATATATGTAAAAATATTTTTTTTATAGAGTCGGTCCGGGTCGGTCCTAATAGGGGTTTTGAAACTATAAACCGTGGACCAGACCGATTAGGTCGATCCGCCAAAATAATAAACCGAGACTGAACAGATTGAGAAAAAAGATCGAAAAAAATAGTCGGTTCGGCTCGGTCCGTCGGTCCAGTCGATTTTTTGAGCAGCCCTAAAGGCTAGGTCAACCCATTTTTTCCTACTAAAGTAAGTATTAAAATTCCAGATATATTTTAAAAAAAAAACTCATATTTTACTAATAACTTTTAAAAATGAGATTTATATTTGACTAATAGCTTTTAAAATTGAGTTCCATATTTGATTATAGCTTTCAAATATGGACCTCACATTTGACTCATAGCTTTTAAATATGAATTCAATATTTATATGACTAGTTTAATATGGATTTTTTTATTATTTGAGTCACATTTGGCTAGTACTACCGATAAGTCTAAACTCATTAGCTTATAATTCCATGGCATGGCGTGTTATCGTATCGTGTGTCATTTTGAGATGTCTAATTAAGAATAACGTTTTAATTAGATTAAAAATGCATTTTAATGTTAATGCCTATAATAATGTTGTATTTTTATTTAACCAGAATCCAACGGTATTAATTCTTCGTTAAAAAATAGGGCAAACAGTTCGTTGCCCTTTCGGAAGAGATTTAAAAATAGAAAAACTTGTTTTTTTTTTCGAATCAATTTTATCCCATTTCTTCCCAAAACCCTGAATTCAAATAATCACCCCTAATCTGAATCATTGGTGACAATCTTTGTCATGAATCTCTGGTGTGGAAATCTGGACCCATGGCGGCTCTCCTCCGCACATTTGTGGGCGTGTTTATAAGGAATCCTTTGCGATGACACATAGTTATCACTTTGTTCTCTTTTAGAAAATATGGAGTTATTGGTCTATTGTACACAAAATATATAAACGAAGGGTAGGTCCCCTTAGAAAACTATTTATTTTCATGTTTAACTAGAAAATTCGAGGACTATATTGCGGAGAACGAAGGTATTAGGCACCCAATCAGCCCTTTTCGATTTCAAATGTATATGCGAATATTTATACTAGCTTGTTGTGGTGGAAAAGAAATAATGAAAAAAATAAGTATGTGAATAAATTATACACTACAGTGTGGGATGTGTATGTACTTGCCCAGGGAGATTCAAATTCAGGTTGTTTGAAAAATGTCTTGAGGGATTTTACATCTTATTAACTCGATGGTCGAGCACTCAACTCCCTCTCGTTGATGTCTCAAAAAATGAGAATGGTTCAAATATGAAAATTTATGAAAATGTTTTATGCTCAATAAAAATGACATAATGTAAATGGGTTTAAAAGATGAAACTATTTGATGAAAAGAGGGAATTAAAACCTCTCACATTATCAATCCATTCGGTAAAATTTATGAATTAAGTGAGCCTATAACATATATTGTTGACATTTAATGATTTTTGAAGACTTTTATTAGCATTTTTTATATTTATAAACTACAAGCATGAGACGCATACATATGGAAGAATTTACAGAGATACATATTTTGATTTAAGCTTTAGGGGTGGATTCTTATTAAGCCTTCGTACCCACCATATGTAGAATTAAAGTTGACATAGTTTTGAATGATCTCGTATATGGTGGAGGAGGAGGAGGAGGAGGAGAAAACAAGAAGAAGAAGAAGAAGAAGAAGAAAGGCGGTGAGCGACGGTTCATCAAAACACGACCCTTTATTTAAGCTTTTATAAAGCATAAAAAGGTCAAAGGAACAATTACTTGTGATTTAAGCTTTTATAAAGTATAAAAATTTAAAGGAACCATAATCATGACATCGCACGAATATTTTTTCACTTTAGTAGGACTTCAGCTTGAAATCGTCTTCTATAAGTATATCTATTTTTTTATCAAGGGGTATTTTTGTAACGAAAAGTGGTTTAAGACTTCAAAAGTATGGATGGTTTTTAACAATCGGTGGGTTTAGATTTTCTTTGGGGTATCTGAGAGAAGTGGTGAAAGAAAATGAGGTATTAGTGAAAGGGACTTAGATCAACACTTTTGAGGTGCAAATAAACAACTTCTACGAATATGGGGTGATGGTTCCGAAAGACTAAAATTTTTAACACTTCTTTAAAATTTTGAAATTTTCTCTTCTTAAAATAAAATTCAATTTAAGTTCAAATTTATACAATCCAAACTAAACATGAATTTTGCCAAATTAAGTTCTTAAACTTACACAACCTAAAATAATTAAGCTCTAATTACACCATTTTCGAGATTAAATTAATTTTATATTGTTAAACCAAAGCATGCATCTTGGTGAGAATTTTCAAGGTAAATACACAACCACAACATCGCGATGTACGAGGAAAATCCACAAAAGAAAAAATCTCGGACGATCGAGCTACAAGTCGACTAAGTACGAATTAAATACAATGACACCAAAAAAGACTTACTCAACAACTCCAAGTCCTCGCAATTTTTGACGCTCTTCGTTCCATCAACCTATTCCTAGTGACAATGCAGGAGTCCACTTACATCTCTGAATCTACCGATGAGGAATTGTTATCGTCATGTATACAAAGTCCACCGTATATATCCCAATAAACACGGAATCCTCCACAAGAAACAATCCTCAATTATGTAGAGAATGATAACCTCGGTGCCAAAAATTGATATCAAACACATATCATGTTGAAGCTTGGATCATAAGAAAATTGGGTGTAAAACTTGTGTTTTTAGTAAAGGATTAAACCATGAATTAAGAACAAAACTTTATTGGACTTTTCAAAAGGTTTCTCACACTTTGAAGATATAAAAGTCCTAAGAAAATTGAACTCTTGAACTACATAAATGGTTGGGAAAAAGTAGTGGGAGGTTATGGAGAAAACTTGTTGAAAAAATTGTCCAATTTCAAAAATTGCTCCGATCGTTCGAACGAAAACCAAAGCCATCTCGTTCGAACGAGATAAGAATGAGACTTCTAACGAGAAATCAAAACAAATAAAACATGACCTCATTAGATGGTCGTTCGAACGAATAGGGAATCTCATTTGAACGACCGAAGAAAGTCGTTCTTACGACTTGGGAAAAAACTAGATTATTTTTGTAGAAAAAATATAAGGTCATTTTACAATATATTTTGAAAAATTCTGACACCCAATAATAAATTTTCAAGGCCCAACATAATATAATCATTCATACCCGATAGATCCGTGGACTATTGACGACGAAAATGAGGCACGAAACACGACGTAGGATGTGATCGCTTCAACTTGACCACTACGTCTTCAATAAAAATGTCATAAGCTTGAAAGGTAACAAATACAACTTATTGTAACACTCCGCCTAAAATAATAATGGGTGGCCAGCCCTATACTATATTAAATCAGGAGTTTCAGATGGTCCAGTCTCAACATCAACTGTCGGTACTATATAATATAGGACTAATTACCCGATGTCATCTAGGCGAGATGTTAAAATAAATTGAAACATGCAACAAACCACAACTAACACTACAATACCACTAGTAAGGAGAGAAAGATGCATGACATAACTATGACAAATGAAATGCTAGAAATAAAATGAAATAAATAAATACAACCGAATGTACTACAAAAAGTAGACCCGAATAAGTTGTCGGGTCACAGCCAATACAATAGCTGAAATAGAATAAACATAACCATGTATATAAATATCCCTTGGGTACAAACCCGATATACAACATGAATCCTACCTAGAATTTAAAAAAAAAATAGGAAGCGGCTACATGAAACACCCCGCAACAGTCCGCACCTGTCACGGCTCCGAAGACTCTGGATAGAAGGTCATCCGGCATCCATGCGGTAGGATACCTGTGGTAATATATATATATATATATACAAGAAGGAGAGAAAAGTAAACGGGTCAGAACCCGAGTTATGAAAAATATTTAGCAAGTGTGTTAACCGTGCATAATAAATACCGGTGCACTTATTTCATAATTAAAGTGAGACAGCACTCTCGTGAAACCCCAACTCACCTCTCATCTAAAGGTGCGCACCTAATCGCGTCCTCAAGTTTTAGTTAAATTACCCTCATATTAGGACAACCTAACTTATCATAGGCCTAGCCTATACCCACGAGAATTGCCTACCCATCTCAATCCAAGGATCCACCCTTTTAACTAATCTTACTAGATTATGATTACCAACAGTTATGCAATAATAGGCTTAATGGATTTCGATTTATAATTTAATGTATTATAGTTCTTAATACATTACCCCAGTATATATATATATATATATATATATAGGCTAAAATATAAGAATTAATTTCTAAATAACATGCACATGAATTATTGGCAAAACTTCTCTCTAATCTCAAAATTGTACTACGTTTCGTGCGTGGGGAGTCTCGCAAAGCGAAATCCAAACAAGGAACCACCCCGTTACACTACTCCTGACAATGTCACGACTAGAGATCCATTATGCCATATATGTAATTACTTCTCTCGAATATCAACATTGCACTGCGTTTTGTGCGTGAGGTGTCTCGCAAAGCGAAATCCAAACAAGGAACCACCTCGTTACACTACTCCTGGGCAATGTCGATCCTAGAGATCCATAATACTTAACATACAATTAATACTACCATTACTACTAAAATTTTAAACAACAATATGAAAACAACTAAAAATCTCCCATAATATCCTTGGGATGATGTAACCGAAGTATTCCTTAAATGCGATACATCAACCCCCAAATAATCTGGTACCCCATAATCATCCAAGATGTACCCCATAGAAATACCATATCCTCTCATCTATAGGATATATATATATAGGTATTTTATTCTAACCATATATATACATACATACCATCAACCAATCCCATGACCATGTATACATACCATATATGATGTACCAAGGCCATGCACAAATAAATATCCGGCTATATATAGCGCCGATAAAACTGCATCAATGCTATCATCTTCCCAGTGCCCGGCTCACGTAGCAATACTGGGGCCACCATGGTTGGACTAAACGACACCCATCTCGTGGTAAACTCACGCACACGACGTCCCGGGAAGCGGTCATAGCTCCAAACCAGCAATGAGACGAAACATACCCACCACGTCTCATCCCAAAAATAAAAATGTAAATCACATAATAACACACTGGACGACTATGACTTGGGGAATATCCACACCCTGCTTTTCTAGCCAGGATGCTCACCCTCTACGCGCGCAACTTCCCAATGATAGCATGAGCGGGGTATGCTTAGCCGAATAAGTATATATATCATTCACATGCACAATATATATACATCCATATGATCCAATCATAAAATCAAATATTAAACCATCATAAGGTTTAGATATCCATACCATGTATATCCATAACATAAATATATCCATATATTCATATCTATATATATATATATATATATTCACATATCCTTGTATACAACTAATTCTCGTTCATAAGTATGAAATATATGAACTCGGCTATAAGTATATATAATCCTCAATATACAAGCCGTCACCACAATTCATTTAATTTACCACGATATATGAATAAAATCCCTCACTTAAAACATATTAAATCATTTTTCCCATGATGAAATGTCTCCCAAAATATTTATATTCAACATTTAGGTTACCACCCAGAGTTTAGTGTAGGAAACCATCACTACACATATCATATATCTCAAAAAGGGCATTCATGACTCCAATACTAGTTTCGACTATTGATATGCATATATATACATAACAATAGTCTATAAACCTCAACTTAGCCCAAATATTATTTCAAGTATGGGAATCCCAATGTTCATTTCCACACAATCATAAATAAAATATCCTAACTAGAATTCCGCTACCTCGTATTCTAGTTGATAGTAAATCCAATCATTCCCAAATCTTGCCTAAGGTTCAATTGTTCTTATGAACCCTTACTCCTATCGCATTACCAATTGTTCCTTAATTTAAACATCTCTAAGGGTTCGTGACTCCTCTTTCTCATTAATCCCCAATTATAACTTAATAGAATCCTATCGCTATAAGGATTCAATATGCCTATCGGACTATAATTTCCTAACATACCTTCTTAACTCTCTCTCTAGGAGTTCTAAACCTCCTATCTTGTCTATAATTACTTTGGATATATAATTAGGATTCTCAACCTTAACGAGGTATCCCCCACAATTTCTATACACAACAAAAAATCCATACGTGGATATATTTCTCCCAAATACCCTAAGGAGTCCCCAAAATTCTAATATGTGAGAAACTCCTTCAATGTCTCCAAGAACATATCTCTTACATCATAAGAGAAGGCCCCCAAATCAATAAACCCAACCAAAAAGGGTTTGGAATCATTCTGGAGAAAACACCTCAAAATGCCCTGTTTCCGAATCGATTCGGCCTAGCGAATCGATTCGGCCTCCAAGGCGAATCGATTCGGGTCCAAAGACCTGGGCTTCTGCCATAGGCCGAATCGATTCGGCTTGGGTCCGAATCGATTCGGTCAATGCAGACCTGCCAATTCCCCTAAATTGAATCGATTCGCATAAGGGGGCGAATCGATTCGGGCCTGCAAATTTTGAAGGGGTCTTCTTCTTCATCAAAACCCACGAATTCTAAACCCTACATTTTTCATTCTAACCCCCAAACCTTAATCAAATCATGATTTTTAGCCCATTAATCAACCCAAAGTTGATCCCAACCATTTCTATGCCATTAAATCCATATATAAACATTGATTTCAAGATTAAACCTAAAAATCTAGGTTTTGATATTAATACTCAAAAATCCATTTCTTTAACCCACAAATTATGAAATGAAATACACAAATAGCTATTTAGCAAGATTAAACACTTGCCTCAGATTTGTAGAGGTTGGATCGTCCTCGATGTCGCGATTGGGCCGGAATCTCCAAGCTTCCTTCCTCTCTCTCTTCTTTTCTTCTTCTTTCTCTCTTCTTTCTCCCTCTAGGGATTTTTCTCTCTTTCTCTCAAATGAGAAATGGCTTCATCCGTAAGCCTCATAAACCTTTAAAACAAAATCCCAATTTTAAATGTTAATACACAATTTAAATGACTCGTTTACTCCAATTCAAGTCAAAATAACTTAAAAATATTCCGGAGCCAAAATAAGACCCAATGACAGTCACTTCGACTATCTCGACCCTTCCGGGACCGATGGTACCCTAAAAAATATCATCCGGAATACTTTGAAATATTCTCTATTTTTTATCCTCATTTCCCAAATTTTGAAATTCTTCAATTTAATTAAATTTTATTTTCCCAAAATTTAATTTCTCAGTCTCCAAAAATCGAGGGTTGTTACATACTTCCCCCCTTACCAAAATTTCGTCCGCGAAATTTAAGACTTGCCTAGGACCTCAATATCATGTAGTCCTCACATCAATCCTTAGGATCACTATACCGATCCTTCCTGGTTCTCATGTCGAACCATATAGTTTTAAAACAACTACTACCCAGGGCGCCCATACACCCCGTATTCGAGTTTCCACTCGTAAAATCATAATCAGGCTCCATTAGCCTCAAATTGTAAGATAACCCTCGGTAATATAATCTATAACAATATACTAAATATATAAAAGTTTGAAAATTCCCAATGGTTGAACTCTCCTCAATTCCTGACGCTAGCTACCTTCGTGCGGGGGAGGTCTTGCAAGCGAAATCCAAACAAGGAACCACCCCAATACACTACTGTGTAGCTAGGTCGGGGATTGAGATTAGTTGAACCAGGGTTAAGGTTTTATAAAAAGAAGGATTTCCATATTGCCCGAGGGCCTATACAATAATACGATATAAATATATTCCGCGTCTTTCGACACGCCAAATAAACACCTTATGTTTAGGCCTCAACCAATACAATACTCTAGCCAATACCTAGTTCTCAAAACTACCACAACTATGAGCTAACTATCCGCTCCACATAAATCTACCAAACTCTGAACCTCTCAGTTATGAAATTCCTCTACTTCACATCAACACTTTTATATAAAAATAAATTCTTCCCTCATTGGGATACTAAAACTTCCCTACTGTTTCGTTACGAAAAGATGTATCATCTCCAAAGATGCCATACAAAGGCCACACTTGCTCATTTCCTCCTCTAGGAAAATTCCATACACCCTAGCGGTGTAGCGGCTAACTACCCATCACGCCTTACGCGCGACGTTCCCAATTATTGCACAAAACGTAACTCAAACCCAAAGAAAGACATTCTACCTTATAATTCCATAACCTAATGGTTTCCCCTCGTCCTATAATCTCAACTCAGGGTCCTCAACTCCTTCCAGGAAAATCATTATCCCTAAGCCTGTTTCTTCACAAGAGAAACATCTTCCTCAAAATCCTTCCTAACCATTTTGAAGGATAAAACGCAATTATAACTACCGAAAATTCCCTCAGTCCTACTTAACGAAACCGAGTCTCTAAATTTCTTACTCCCTCTTCCCAGAAGGAAACACTCCTGATATTGGGACAACTACACCTTCCTCACATCAGTAAGAGTCACCAACACCAGGTTTCCTAACGAAGGTTAACAGATTCTCAATCTAAACCTCCCAAGGAATACACTGCACGCCTCTCCTCGGATTTACCTTACTAAGACCAAGATTCGCCATTCGAGTAAATCTCCTTTCTTACTCAACTGCCGATAAATCACCTCGAACCACTGCTAGAAATCTCCTCAATAACTCCTCCAAAATTGGGTAAAACAAATACCTCCGATTACAGCGTACCCAAAATATGCTATGGGTATTGTACTTCTAATCCTATCCTTTCCTAGACGACAAAATCTAGGCGACGTCTGAAACGAAACAAAAGCAATTGGTATCAGAACGTCAGTCAAGTGAATATACTTCACAGAAGAAAACAACGTAGTGAACACAACAGTCCTATTTGTAGGGCTTTACGTCAAGAACGTTAACGGAAGAACGCAAAAAACTCGCATAGATCCTTAGGACTCTAGAACCTGATGCTCTGATACCATCTGTAACACCCTGCCTAAAATAATAATGGGTGGCCAGCCCTATACTATATTAAATCAGGAGTTTCAGATGGTCCAGTCTCAACATCAACTGTCGGTACTATATAATATAGGAGTAATTACCCAATGTCATCTAGGCGAGATGTTAAAATAAATTGAAACATGCAATAAACCACAACTAACACTACAATACCACTAGTAAAGGAGAGAAAGATGCATGACATAACTATGACAAATGAAATGCTAGAAATAAAATGAAATAAATAAATACAACCGAATGTACTACAAAAAGTAGACCCGAATAAGCTGTCGGGTCACAGCCAATACTATAGCTGAAATAGAATAGACATAACCATGTATATAAATATCCCTTGGGTACAAACCCGATATACAACATGAATCCTACCTAGAATTTAAAAAAAAATAGGAAGCGGCTACATGAAACACACTGCAATAGTCCGCACCTGTCACGGCTCCCAAGACTCTGGATAGAAGATCATCCGGCATCCATGCGGTAGGATACCTGTGGTAATATATATATATATATATATATATATATACAAGAAGGAGAGAAAAGTAAACGGGTCAGAACCCGAGTTTTGAAAAATATTTAGCAAGTGTGTTAACCGTTCATAATAAATACCGGTGCACTTATTTCATAATTAAAGTGAGACCGCACTCTCGTGAAACCCCAACTCACCTCTCATCTAAAGGTGCGAACCTAATCGCGTCCTCAAGTTTTAGTTAAATTACCCTCATATTAGGACAACCTAACTTATCATAGGCCTAGCCTATACCCACGAGAATTGCCTACCCATCTCAATCCAAGGATCCACCCTTTTTTACTAATCTTACTACATTATGATTACCAACAGTTATGCCATAATAGACTTAATGGATTCCGATTTATAATTTAATGTATTATAGTTCTTAATACATTACCCCAGTATATATATATATATATATATATATATATATATATATATATATATATATATATATATAGGCTAAAATATAAGAATTAATTTCAAAATAACATGCACATGAATTATTGGCAAAACTTCTCTCTAATCTCAAAATTGTACTACGTTTCGTGCGTGGGGAATCTCGCAAAGCGAAATCCAAACAAGGAACCACCCCGTTACACTACTCCTGACAATGTCACGACTAGAGATCCATTATGCCATATATATAATTGCTTATCTCAAATCTCGACATTGCACTGCGTTTCGTGCGTGAGGTGTCTCGCAAAGCGAAATCCAAACAAGGAACCACCTCGTTACACTACTCCTGGGCAATGTCGATCCTAGAGATCCATAATACTTAACATACAATTAATACTACCATTACTACTAAAATTTTAAACTACAATATGAAAACAACTAAAAATCTCCCATAATATCCTTGGGATGATGTAACCGAAGTATTCCTCAAATGCGATACATGTCCCCCAAATAATCTGGTACACCATAATCATCCAAGATGTACCCCATAGAAATACCATATCCTCTCATCTATAGGATATATATATAAATATATATATATATATAGGTATTTTATTCTAACCATATATATACATACATACCATCAACCAATCCCATGACCATGTATACATACCATATATGATGTACCAAGGCCATGCACAAATAAATATCCGGCTATATATAGCGCCGATAAAACTGCATCAATGCTATCATCTTCCCAGTGCCCGGCTCACATTGAAATACTGGGGCCACCATGGTGGGACTAAACGACACCCATATCGTGGTAAACTCACGCACACGACATCCCGGGAAGCAGCCATAGCTCCAAACCGGTAATGAGACGAAACATACCAACCACGTCTCATCCCAAAAATAAAAATGTAAATCACATAATAACACACGGGACGACTATGACCTGGGGAATATCCACACCCTTCTTTTTTATCCAGGATGCGCACCCTCTACGCGCGCAACATCCCAATGATAGCATGAGCGGGGTATGCTTAACCGAATAAGTATATATATCATTCACATGCACAATATATATACAATCACATGATCCAATCATAAAATCAAATATTAAACCATCATAAGGTTTAGATATCCATACCATGTATATCCATAACATAAATATATCCATATATCCATATCTATATAGATATATATATTGATATATATATTCACATATCCTTGTATACAACTAATTCTCATTCATAAGTATGATATATATGAACTCGGCTATAAGTATATATAATCCTCAATATACAAGCCGTCACCACAATTCATTTAATTTACCTCGATATGTGAATAAAATCCCTCACTTGAAACATATTAAATCATTTTTCCTATGATGAAATGTCTCCCAAAATATTTATATTCAACATTTAGGTTACCACCTAGAGTTTAGTGTAGGAAACCATCACTACACATATCATATATCTCAAAAAGGGCATTCATGACTCCAATACTAGTTTCGACTATTGATATGCATATATATACATAACAATAGTCTATAAACCTCAACTTAGCCCAAATATTATTTCAAGTATGGGAATCCCAATGTTCATTTCCACACAATCATAAATAAACTATCCTAACTAGAATTCCGCTACCTCGTATTCTAGTTGATAGTACAATCCAATCATTCCCAAATCTTGCCTAAAGTTCAATTGTTCTTATGAACCCTTACTCCTATCGCATTACCAATTGTTCCTTAATTTAAACATCTCTAAGGGTTCGTGACTCCTCTTTATCATTAATCCCCAATTATAACTTAATAGAATCCTATCGCTATAAGGATTCAATATGCCTATCGGACTATAATTTCCTAACATACCTTCTTAACTCTCTCTCTAGGAGTTCTAAACCTCCTATCGTGTCTATAATTACTTTGGATATATAATTAAGATTCTCAACCTTAACGAGGTATCCCTCACAATTTCTATACACAACAAAAAATCCATACGTGGATATATTTCTCCCAAATACCCTAAGGAGTCCCCAAAATCCTAATATGTGAGAAACTCCTTCAATGTATCCAAGAACATATCTCTTACATCATAAGAGAAGGCCCCCAAATCAATAAACCCAACCAAAAAGGGTTTGGAATCATTCTGGAGAAAACACCTCAAAATGCCCTGTTTCCGAATCGATTCGGCCTAGCGAATCGATTCGGCCTCCAAGGCGAATCGATTCGGGTCCAAAGACCTGGGCTTCTTCCATAGGCCGAATCGATTCGGCTTGGGTTCGAATCGATTCGGTCAATGCAGACCTGCCAATTCCCCTAAACCGAATCGATTCGCATAAGGGGGTGAATCGATTCGGGCCTGCAAATTTTGAAGGGGTCTTCTTCTTCATCAAAACCCACGAATTCTAAACCCTACATTTTTCATTCTAACCCCCAAACCTTCATCAAATCATGATTTTAACCCCATTAATCAACCCAAAGTTGATCCCAACCATTTCTATGCCATTAAATCCATATATAAACATTGATTTCAAGATTAAACATAAAAATCTAGGTTTTGATATTAATACCCAAAAATCCATTTCTTTAACCCAGAAATTATGAAATGAAATACACAAATAGCTATTTAGCAAGATTAAACACTTGCCTCAGATTTGTAGAGGTTGGATCGTCCTCGATGTCGCGATTGGGCCGAAATCTCCAAGCTTCCTTCCTCTCTCTCTTCTTTTCTTCTTCTTTCTCTCTTCTTTCTCCCTCTAGGGCTTTTTCTCTCTTTCTCTCAAATGAGAAATGGCTTCATCCGTAAGCCTTATAAACCTTTAAAACAAAATCCCAATTTTAAATGTTAATACACAATTTAAATGACTCGTTTACTCCAATTCAAGTCAAAATAACTTAAAAATATTTCGGAGCCGAAATAAGACCCAATGACAATCATTTCGACTATCTCGACCCTTCCGGGATCGATGGTACCCTCAAAAATATCATCCAAAATACTTTGAAATATTCTCTATTTTTTATCCTCATTTCCCAAATTTTGAAATTCTTCAATTTAATTAAATTTTATTTTCCCAAAATTTAATTTCTCAGTCTCCAAAAATCGAGGGTTGTTACACTTATATCGTATGACTCGAATAATTTTGTCAAGAATTGGGCTAACACATACAAATTGACTCAAATGAAAATTTATCCTTATGTGATGGATTCGTATTGTGTCCATCACGGTACCTGCTATCAGCGCGCTCTCTCTTTCTCGGTAACAACACTCTCGCTCATTTGGACATAAGTTCTCATCATTGGAGATGTGAGGTGTATGAATATGTAGAGATTGGATTCATCAGTCTATTTTACTCATAACATGCAAAAGAAGGAGATACCTCCAATGAGATAGCTAATATACAATTAGTGCATGCAAAACTAAGTAAGATATAGGCTCGAAGACTATGTTATGGAGTGTAAAGGGATTAAGAAACACTCCACCCTTTTTGTCTATCGTGGTATCTAAAAAATGTTCTCCTTCTCATAAATCACGAATATGTGCATATGTGGAAAAGGTGTCGCTTGGATGAAGTCATGCATATATATATATATATATATATATAATGGCCTCACTATGTTGAGGGTTGTGGCCTGATTTTGGATGTCGAGACCCAATTATGAGGATCTAAACATTGTGTGTGAGGGTTATAACCTAATTATGAGGGCTTAAAGTACACGTGGTGATTATAAGATGATTCTAAAGGCCTATAGAGTGTGTTGATGAGAATTGCATCCTACCGCTAAGTCCTAGAGAGTATGTTGATAATGATTGTGGCTGGAATCTTAGGACTTATAGAATATGCAATGAGGATTTTGATTTTATTATAAGGTTCTAAAGAGTATAATCCTAAGGGCTCAAAATAGTGTGTGATGACCTCATTTTGATGGTTAAAGAATGTTTTGTGAAGATTGTGGCCTAATTCAAGGGTTAAGAGAGTGTGTGATGAGGATTGTGGCCGGCCTAATTTTGAAGGCCAATGTATATTCTAAGAACTTAATCATATGGGACCAATCAAATTATGATGGTCTAATACGATATTATGAGGACCAAAATATATGAGACCTATATGGGATTATGACCTAATTATTAAGGATGGACATAAGTGTATATGACCAAAGTTGGGATCTTGACCTAATTTTAAGGACCATGGTCTATTTTGAGGACCTAAGTGTATGCAACCAATATAGTAACCGTGGCCTAATTATGAGGGCCATAATTTATTCGGAAAACTAAATGTATACAACAAATATGTGGATCGCGGTATAATTTTTAAGGCTAAAATCTATTTTGAGAACCTAAGTGTATGTGACTAATATGGGGATCGCATTTTAATTTTGAGGGTCAAGGTCTATTTTGAGGACCCAAGTGTACACGACTCATACAGGGATCACGGTCTAATTATGAGGGCCAAGGTTTATTTTGAGGACTTGAGAGTGTATACGACACATACGGGGATTGTGACTAAATTATGAGGGGTTAGGGTACATTCTAAGGAACTATGTGTATGTGACCAGTATGGGGATCACAAATTAATTATGAGCACCAAGGTCAAATTTAAGGACTTATGTGTATTCGTGTAATATGGGGATCGCAACCTAA
Organism: Sambucus nigra; assembly: GCA_949130495.1. Taxonomy (NCBI): domain Eukaryota; kingdom Viridiplantae; phylum Streptophyta; class Magnoliopsida; order Dipsacales; family Adoxaceae; genus Sambucus; species Sambucus nigra. Next base: position 7,631,091 of record OX422207.1, on the reverse strand, counting down.
TTGCGAGGGATAAGGTTTATAATTATTTTAGTGTCTACGATCAGTACGAGGATCGCGACTTAATTTTTAGGTCCAATGTTTATGTGGAATACCTATTAGGCTAAACCCACACGTGCACGCACGTCGCCATCGTCGTCCATCCGATATGTATGTATCACTATGGAACAAATGTCACTCTCTCTCTCTACAGAAAGAAAGATAGAGAGTTACAGTGTAATTATGGACATTTTTTATTGATCACGAGACTTACCACAATTTTAAAAATACATTAAATAAGAGCATAAAAAATCCTAAAAGATGGCATTAAAGTAAAAAAAAATATGTTTATAAATACCAAAAAAATTGAATTTAAAAATAATTTTAAATAAACTTTTCCAAATAAATGACCAAATGGGTCTTCATGTTTATAAACGAAACGACATCTCCCATCAAAAAAGTCCAAATACCCAAACGTCGACCCCCTATTGTCCAAAGTCCAAAGACCAAATTCCTATTTGTATAAGGATTTGATTTACAAGCATGGTTGGTGTTGGCTGTCTTTTTATTTTTGAGAGTTTAGATTATACGTGCCATCAGTGAGACCCCCTTGGTATTCATTCCTAATTCCTATAAAATTAGAAGTGCGAGAGGCATCTTTGAGTATAAAGTGTAGGCCGTATCATAGAGGTTTTTAGGGTTTTTCTTCAATTACATTTACAAGGATGGTTTTGAAGACTTGCTCTCGTTGCATCGAAATTCACCAGATTGGGCAGGTCTTCCTACGAATGTTATGGATGGGATTCAAGAGAGGTTGGTGAGTTTGGGTGATTATGTTCGGTTTGTCACCGTTTGCTTGCCGTGGCATCGCGTTGCACTGGATGATCACAACTACCGAGGCAATTAGAGAATTGAAATTGATAATACCACCAGATTTTCGAACCACCAACTTCCTTTGCTCATGCTACCTCACTGGCTAGATGATAAGAATACTGCTCGATTTTACTCGGCCGAAAAGAAGAAGGAACTTGAATTCGAGATCCCCGTCGATGCTAGCAAGATATTCATCGGTTCTTATTTAGGATGGCTCATCTCCGCGAAGATAGACTTCTCGCTCACTCTTTTCAACCCTTTCTCTGCCACAAACACAATTATACGTCTCCCCCTGTCGTAGACCAAGAGGTGATGAAGATTGATGACAAAAGTTTTGATTTTACAAACAGTATTTTTAATCCCGAGTATTACTTGGTGAAGGCGGTGTTGTCTACTGATCCCCTTTTACATCTGGATGAATATACTGTCATGGTGATTTATGGCGTCTCTCGTATGTTGGCATTTATCAGACCTGGTGTGTCCAAAAAATGGCTTTACATCCAACCTTCCTTCTGCGGACTTGCTGACCTTATTTATTCTAATCTAAATCATTTGTTTTACGCCCTTCATATGGACAGTGATGTTTGCTCAATTAACGCCAAAGAAAAAGAAGAAGAAGTAATGATTAAATATTTTGCCCATGAACTCCAAACAGAACGCCCACGCCCTTGTGAGTTGAGGTATATTGTCAAATCAGGTGGGGGTGATCTGTTGCAAGTTATGCGATGAAGTCCCACAAATTACACTATGCACCTCAAGGTTTTCAAATTGGATAAGTGTACAACTTTTAGGTGCTGGGTTGAATTGAAAAACATAAGTGAAGAGTTGTTTCTTAGTGATAGCTCTTCCATATCCGCTAGGGCTTCTGATTTCCCAAGATGCCAACCTTGCTCTATTAACTTTTTGTTGCCTGTCAATTGGAAGCGCTTGGCTAACATTAGCATACAACAACCTCAACCTCAACCTCGGTGTCACCTTCATAACATCCAATATCAAAATTATAATGGAAATTCTGGGTTCGTTCCTATTTGGGTAATTCCCACATAACAAGGAGAAGGGGTGATCGGTTCGAGACCATAACAACATTCAACATGCCAACCTATAAACATCTCTAGTTTTATCCGTGCTCTTATCTTCTGAGAGCGTATTTTGTTATGTCTTGTGGAATTTTGATTAGTTGTTGTTTTCATTTATTTATTACTTAAAATACCGAATGTTATGTCAAGGATTTATTTCTTAATTGTAATAAATATTATTTCTTCTCAATGGTGGAGGTGGAAAATAGGTTTGTAACTTGCAATTACTTAATTGTGTTTTGAATATTATTTATTTCTGAATTTTTCTCGACCCTACTGCCATTACAAGTATTGTGTTAATCTTCTACCAACCTTGTTTCGGGTATGGACGATAAGAACAAAGCCTTTTTCCAATTATTTGGGGCCAGTTGTATGAATCTTATTTTTACATTCTAGTCTGTTTAGTGCAATATCTTCATTTAGACCACGTGATATCATGTTCGTTTTTATAATATCCCTCCAAGCCATGATCTCGTGAAAATAATTTATACTCGTAACTCTGAGTAATGATTTGGAGCCTTAAATACTTCATATTTCCTCATGTTTGAATCGCTTGATTCCCCTTAAGTCCTCCTTTGACTCAACTCGTTCCACCAAGCCTTAGCCTATCGCTCAAGCTTGGTTGCTATTGCATTAACACATTGGAGGTGCCATTAAATTCTTTTCAATTGAATCTAACCAGTTAATGAACCAGACGGTGACCACTCCCATCAAATGTCGGGATATTAAGATGGGTGCCTCCACTCATTCTCCTTTTTAAAATATGCAGAACCCAAGTAAAATAATCTTGTTCGCCTTCTAAATCAAACGGACCCGCACCATTCTCATTGGAAGATGAATCATAAAGACCTAAAGCACAAGGCTACCAGGGTTTAGGCAATTCCATACGCTATTACCCACAGGCTAACTGACGTAAATAACGTCAAATGGGAAATAATATAAGATATTTGTCGTCTCAATTCTCTTTCATAAACTTTAAAATAGGTAGCATACATCAAATGAGGCTACAAGATGAGTATTTATAGGGGAAAGGTAGCTTAGGCTCTAAACAAAAGAAAATTACAAATATACCCCTAAGAGTCCTTACTGTTACCACCTCTAAATATTAAAACAAAAAGGAAATACAAGGACATAACAAAAAAAATAAATAAAATACAATTAAATTCTAAAACTGAAGAAAATGCCCTCGAGCTTCAAGATTCACATCATTTTCCCCCACTTGAAGATGAGCTCGTCCTTGAACTTTCAAAAAGTCCACCGCATAATTGGAGGAGAAACATGTCTCTAATTATACAATCTTCTTTTCAGTCTTCTTCTTGGGCTAATCTACATCCACTTGGGTCAAAAATTAGCTTAGGACTGTGAAACCCAACCCTTTTTCGATCATTACCAGCCCCTGAAGGACGATTTCATCCTTAAATGATGTCGCTAGAGTGGATCGCGTCATGTTTACCTGAACCCGAGTGAGGATCGACAACCATCAAGTGGTTTTGATAAAAAAAAAATAGGGTCATATGGTGAATTTTCGATGGCCCAAGAGGTGTTCGAGGAGTTTCGATCCGCCCTGGTGGGTTTCGGCTAGTGGCAACCAGCCTGAAGGGGATTCAGGCAGCCATGTGTGTGCTGGGGGTGATGGCCGACCACTGTATGGTGGTCTAGGGGGCTGGTCGGCACTTTCATGTTTTGGCAGGATTCCGGTGGTTGTTCGCCACTATTGACACTACAACCCACTGCTGGATCATGGGACGTAGGGTTAGGGTTTTCGAGACAACTTTTTTTTGGGTAAAGGGGTGGATATGATTGTGAAAGCATGGATTGAAACATGATGGTGGCTATGGTTAGGGTTTTGGGTGGTGGTGGATGGGAGGCGAGCCTCAAGATCGTCAAGTCGCGCTAAGATGTGGTTCAAGACCCCCTCGACGATCGTAGCGAGTTTCCACGGGAGCATATCTCCGCTTAAAACCCATTTGTCGTTGCCTACGATTTTTTATGTTTTTTTTACAACATCCACAACAACGGGTGGATTCAATGAGGCTTTGATACCAATTGACGTAAATGACGTCAAATGAGAAATAAGATGAAAATATCTCTCGTCTCAACTCTCTTCCATAAACTCTCAAATAGGTAGCATACCTCAAATGAGGCTACAAAGTGAGTATTTATAGGGAGAAGGTATCTTAGGATATAAAGAAAAGATCTAATAATAAGTATACCCCTAAGAGCCTTTAATACTCCTACCTCTAAATACTAAAGCAAAAAGAAAATATAACGACATAACAAAACGAAAGAAAATAACAAAAAGGAAGTAAAAATATTATAAAATCCTACAAATAATGACAATACCCTCGAGCTTCTTGATTCACATAACTAACAAAGGCGCTTATTTTTGTGTGTATGTGTCTGGTACTTCTAAATTGGAACTCAAAATGAGCAATTTTCTAACATATGACCAATATTTGTGCACGAAAAGCACACATTATTTGTATTGGGACCATAAATAGGCTTGTTTGTATACCTTTCATTGCGAGGGGATGACCCGTGATTCCCTTGCTCCTGCCAGGGCCTCCGATCATCATTGTGAACCTAACAACTCGTGATTAGCTCTCAAAACTTGAGCTTTTGGAAAGGAAAATTTCTTTCTTAAGCGCTTAGAAAACACTCAAAAGTTATGCGAAAAATAGTACCCACGAATTGGTTAAAAACACATGGAAAAAGTGGGTTAGTGGGAAGTTACCAAAAAAATGCCAAAAAATAATGTCCCGTGCAAGGTCGTTTGAACGAGATTTTAAACGTAAAATAGTTAAAAATCTTATTGGTAAAACTCGTTCGAATGAAGTCATTAGAACGAAACTTCTAACGAAAAAATAGGGATCATTTGGCAATCTCGTTGGCAAACTCGTTCGAAATCTCGTTTGAACGACATTCTCGTTCGGACGACACTTCGAACGAAAAAACAGACATTCCAGAAAACTTATCTTTTCATTTTTAAATCCAAACACTATTTCTAACATGATTTTCTGAAATTAAAAATACTTAAAAATATTTTAATAAGTACACCCAATATTTTTTCCAAGTTCCTAAAAATATATATAAAGCATTCATACCTTAAGGAGCCTTGGAAAATGTTGAACCGTTGAGGACACAAAACTTGGCACTTTGAAACCCGACAAGATATCTTTCATTTGAAATAGGCTGATACGTCTTCAACTTTACTTGTCATAGGTTTGGAGGGTACACAAGAACACTATCTTATGACTCAAATGTTTTTGTCTGGAAATGAGCCAAAATTACAAAGGACTCAATTGGAAACTTGTGTCCTTACAAAAGGATAGGATTCTTATAGAAGATTAAAGATTCAGCAAGAACTAAAGAAAGGGAGAACGATCGCACAAAAGCTCTAGGGTAGCAGCAACAGTTAGAAGGTTTGGAGTAAAGAGACGACCGGGAAATTTACTGCCTTTTATAAATTTTCTCAAAATTGGCAAACGTAATGATTAAGGCAAAACGACGATTGAAATTATGGCAGCGACACGAAAAATATGCATTTACCCTGAGGCGGTTCACTGTAATTTAGGATATTTAGTAAAATACCATTGGCAACATACGTCACCAACAATACAAGTAAAATTTTACAAGTATGGGAAATCATCTACTGACCACGTAGCATGGATGTAGCCCAAGCTACGACCAGGACTAAATGCTCTATACTTTCAAGCAAGCCTCAAGCATGGAACATTATGGGATTTTATTGATACAAAAAATTACCCACCTATGTGGACCAATCAGAGATGAACACGTGTCATCCTACATAGAAAGAATCCTATTTAACAAGTGATAGCTTGGACGACCAACATACATAATTCCGACCAACACTAGGAAGCCCCACCAACACCAGGAAGCTCGACCAATACAAGAAAGACTGACCAACTATAGGGAGGCCGACCAACACGATCAGTAGAGCGCCAAAAACCAAAAATATTGTGGACGTTATGTACTAATGTAAATGCCTAATTTATAAAGGCATTCCATCATTTAATATTCCATCTCTTTATTTCCCTACTTGGCTATAAATACATTGTAACCCCTACATTAAGAGCAGGATTCACAAGGTTCTAAACACTCTCAACGAGAGACAAGACAGGATATAAGGCAATAAGAAGCACAGTGGACGTAGGCTTTCCTAAATAGCCGAACCACTTAAAAAACCTTCGCCTCTCTCTTTTACTCACTTATTTTTATTTGTGATTGAAGAATTAGATCTATTATAGTTATTTACAACAGGGGGAATACTCAATCGTCACCTAGGAGTGGATCGAGTATACTTTCCTGAACTCACCCATAGTCATCTTATTAATAGTATACACCATTTTTTGTGGAAGAAAGGACTACTCATGAGAATATAGAAAGAAAATGAAAATACTTAGAAAAATCACAAGAAAAATAAGCAAGGGCATTGAGAACTTACAATAAGATGGTAAAGATGAACATTCCAAATGATCCTTTGGAATGTAGAAAAAGTACACAAATGACGGTGCAAAGTTTATTTGAATAATCGAAAATGAAATCCCATAAATTTAATCATATGGGACAAAGTCCGAATTCATTAATGGAACTGATAGTTCATTTCTGGACTAAAGACCAGCGTGTCCCTCTTTACAACCTATTAATTATAAGACACGCCATCGTACAGGCTCAAATACTGAATTGTCATAAACCAATCCTTTGGGCAAATAATACAAAATCCTCTAGCCTAGTGTTGCCTAAGAATTTTAGAGGCAATTGTGGGAGTCAAACTACGATGATTGAATTTCAACAACCCAAACAAACCCAACTCAGAGGTACAAAGCATGTTACTCAAGTCGGGATTAATGTCACTTTTAAAAAACATGGAAGGCTCATTCTTGTTATCTTTAATCTCAAAGAAGATCAATATAGATCAGCAAATGAGCCAACCAACAACTGTGAGAGTTTGAACGTGGCTCAATCACTCCCATCTTTATAAATAAAACCCCTACTCCGGGACAAGGGGCATGTATTTCTTTATTACGAAATTCCAAAAGAATTAATATACACAAAAAAAATCTTGTGGACGTAGGCAGTTACCGAACCACATAAATCCTTTGTGTTATGATATTATTTTACCCCTTAATTGTTTCCCTATTACTTAGAATCATTGATTGTGATTATTTACACTCACACCGTATTTCGTTTATTTTGTGCAAAATAGATTCGAGACTCAACAATTTTTAAAAGAGAACGAAACAATGACCACGCGTCATCCCAAATCATTCTTTCTCTTCACATCCAAGGATGTGTGAAGGATATCCGCATTGTGGGTCAGGGTTGTTTTATATCTCGGATGCAAAGTTTGAAATTTAAGCAAAAACCTTTTTTTAATCTAAATGTTGTTGTTGTTGTTGTTGTTGTTGTTGTTGTTGTTGTTGTTGTTGTTGTTGTTATTATTATTATTATTATTATTATTATTATTATTATTATTATTATTATTATTATTATTATTATTATTATTATTATTATTATTATTGTTATTATTATTATTATTATTATTATTATTATTATTGTTTTATAATTATAATAAACGACCCTCCTTTTTCAAATCCGTTTTATTTTCAACGTGTACACCAAACATTCCCCTATTTCCAAAACAAGCTTTCTTACATTTCTTGTCGTGTCACAATCACAAATGCCTATATAAATAAACCTATTTCTCTCTCTCTCTCTCTATTTACGCATTTCAACCAACGAAATGGAACAAGGAGAGGCTTTTGGCTCTAAACACTCACATGAAATTTGGGTAAAACTTGGTATGTCTATATCTTAATATTTTCCCTTAACTTAATGATTTTTGTTTGTGATAATACCCTTTCATGGGTTCTTTTCATTTTTTCTCTTCAATGTTCAGCCTTCACCAAAATCGCAAAATTCTTGTTTATGTTGGCAAAAAATATTTGGGTACTGTTTGGTCTTTGTTAGTATTAGTGTTTAGTCCTTAACTAAAATGACCAAACTAATATTTGTTTGCATGTATTGATATACTTAGTTAATAATAGCCTTTTGTAAGAACACTACACTAAAAACAGGAATCTGGCATGGTTTAAAACTGTGCCAGATCAAATCTGGCACGGTTTTGAACTCTGCCAGAATCACGTGTTCCAAAATGGCAATTTTTTTCTTTCACGGCTCAAAAGTGTGCCAGATTTGTCCAATCAGGAACAGTTCTGGCACACTTTTAAACCTTGCCAGAATTTGATATTTTTGGCACACTTTTGGCATAGTTTTTAACTGTGCCAGATTCAGCCAAATAGGAACACTTCTGCCACACTTTTAAACCGTGCCAGAATTTGATATTTCTGGCACACTTTTGGCATAGTTTTTAATTATGCCAGATTGAGAACATTTTAAAAAAATTTGGCACAATTCAAAACCGTGCCAAAATATGATACACTTTTGCCATGATTTTGAACTGTGCCAAATTTTTTAGAAAAAACAATTAATTATTTGAAAGCATAAAATTCACAAATTAATAATATTGCGCGTTGTTATTCAACTAATGTACATACAAACTTAAAAATATTACAAGTCTTTAATAGTTCAGAGGCCCAAAAAAATTGGGCAGAGTTTCCTCTATTTTTTGGACATTCCAAAACCTGTTAATACAAAACCTGCCTAACATAAAGCCCGCACGTCCACCACATATAACAATTAACTTACAAAAGCCCGCATGACAATAAAAGTCAACAATAAAAAAAAAAAAAGACCGCCTGGCCATGACACAAAAAAATGGAATCATGAATCAACCCCTTATTGTAAACCATTGAGTTCTCTGTGTTCCACGTGAATAAATGCCAACGATAAACTGTTATCATGCAAAAAAAATAGGATACAAAAAAGATACGATATTAGAAACCCAATAATTTACAAAAAAAAAACTTTACTCAAACTAAAAAATTACATATATGAGTGGAAATTATCGTCATACTCTCAAACTGGGAGACTCGGGACTACGCGATCAGTTCCTATAAGTTACATTGGTTCCGTGCGAGGTGTTTGTGTCTCCTACGGGGTCGTTTGGGGACTGGTTTGGGTTTTCACCCTTTAACGGCTTGTTTTTAAGTCTAACTGTGATTTTTGCAAATTATCATCATACTCTCAAACCGGGACACCCGGGTCTACGCGGTCAGTTCCTACAAGTTACATTGGTCCCGTGCGAGGTAATCGTGCCTCCTACGGGGTCGTTTGGGGGCTGGTTTGGGTTTTCATCCTTTAACTCCCGGGAGATCCAGGACTTTGCGGTCAGTTCCAACAAGTTACAATGGTCCCGTACGAGGTGTTCGTGCCTCTTACGGGGTCGTTTGGGGGCTGGTTTGGGTTTTCACCCTTTATCGCCTTATTTTAAGTCTAAGTGTGATTTTTGCAAATTATCATCATATTCTCAAACCGGGAGACTCAGGAATACGCGGTCAGTTCCAATAAGTTACATTGGTCCCGTGAGAGGTGTTCATGCCTCCTACTGGATCGTTCGGGGGCTGGTTTAGATTTTCACCCTTTAACGCCTTATTTTTAAGTCTAAGTGTGATTTTTAAAAATTTTCATCATACTCTCAAATCGGAATATCGGAACTAAACGATCAGTTCCTAAAAGTTACATTGGTCCCGTGCGAGGTGTTCGTTCCTCCTACGGGGTCGTTTGGGGGCTGGTTGGGTTTTCACCCATTAACGACTTGTTTTTAACTCTAAGTGTGATTTTTGCAAATTATCGTCGTACTCTCAAACCGGGAGACCCAGGATTACGCGGTCAGTTCTTACAAGTTACATTGGTCCGGTGCGAGGTGTTCGTGCCTCCTACGGGGTTGTTTGGGGGGTTGGTTTGGGTTTTCACCCTTTAATGGATTGTTTTTAAGTCTAAGTGTGATTTTGCAATTATCGTCATACACTCAAACCGGGAGACCCGAGACTACGAGGTTAGTTCCTACGAGCTACATTGGTCCCGTGCGAGGTGTTCGTGCCTCCTATGGGGTCGTATGGGGCCCTGTTTGGGTTTTCACCCTTTAATGGCTTATTTTTAAGTCTAAGTGTGATTTTTGCAAATTATCATCATACTCTCAAACTGGGAGACCCAGGACTACGTGGTCAGTTCCTAGGGGTTACACTGGTCCCGTGCGAGGTGTTCGTGCCTCCTACGGGATCGTATGGGGGCTGGTTTTGGTTTTCACCCTTTAACGGCTTATTTTTAAGTCTAAGTGTGATTTTTGCAAATTATCATCATACTCTCAAACCTGGAGACACGAGACTATGCGGTCAGTTCCTACAAGTTACATTGGTCCCGTCCGAGGTGTTCGTACCTCCTACGGGGTCGTTTGAGAGCCAGTTTGGGTTTTAACCCTTTAACAGCTTGTTTTTAAGTCTAAATGTGATTTTTGCAAATTATCGTCATACTCTAAAACCGGGAGACCCGAGACTACGTGGTCACTTCCTACTAGTTACATTAGTCCCGTCCGAGGTGTTCGTGCCTCCAACAGGGTCGTATGGGGGTTGGTTTGGGTTTTTCCCCTTTAACGGCTTATTTTTTAAGTCTAAGTGTGATTTTTGGAAATTATCATCATACTCTCAAATCGGGAGACTCGGGACTACGCGATCGGTTCCTACAAGTTACATTGGCCCCGTGTGAGGTGTTCGTGCCTCCTACGGGGTCGTTTGGGGGCTGGTTTGGGTTTTCACCCTTTAACGCCTTGATTTTGAGTTTAAGTTTGATTTTTGGAAATACCATCATACTCTCAAACTGGGAGATCTGGGACTATGCGGTCAGTTCCTACAAGTTACATTGGTCCCATACGAGGTGTTCGTGCCTCCTATGTGGTCGTTTGGGTGCTGGTTTGGGTTTTCACCCTTTAAGGCCATGTTTTTAAGTCCAAGTGTGATTTTTGTCAATTATCATCATACTCTAAAACTGGGAGATCCGGGACTACCCGGTCAGTTGCAACAAGTTACATTGGTCTTGTACGAGGTGTTCGTGCGTCCTACGGGGTTGTTTGAGTGCTGGTTTGGGTTTTCACCCTTTAACGACTTGTTTTTAAGATTAAGTGTGATTTTTGCAAATTATCTTCATACTCTGAAACTGGGGGACCCGGGACTACGCGGCCAGTTCCTACAAGTTATATTGGTCCCGTGCGAGGTGTTCGTGCCTCCTACGAAGTTGTTTGGGGGTTGGTTTGGGTTTCGCACCTTTAACCCCTAGATTTTAAGTCTTAGTGTGATTTTTGAAATTATCGTCATACTCTCAAACCGGGAGATTCGAGACTACGCGGTCAGTTCCTAAAAGTTACATTGGTCCCGCTCGAGGTGTTCGGGCCTCCTACAGGGTCGTTTGGGGGCTGGTTTGGGTTTTCACCCTTTAACGCCTTATTTTTAAGTCTAAGTGTGATTTTTGCAAATTATCGTCATACTTTCAAACCGAGAGATCCTGCACTACGCGGTTAGTTCCAACAAGTTACATTGGTACCGTGCGAGGTTCTCGTACCTCCTACGGGATCGTTTCGGGGTTGGTTTGTGTTTTAACCCTTTAACGCCAAGATTTTAAGTTTAAGTGTGATTTTTGAAAATTATCATCATACTCTCAAACTGGGAGATCTGGGACTACGCGGTCTGTTCCTTCAAGTTACCCTGGTCCCGTGCGAGATGTTCGTGCCTCCTACGGGGTCGTTTGGATGCTGGTTTTGGTTTTCACCCTTTATCGCCTTTTTTAAGTCTAAGTGTGATTTTTACAAATTATCATCATACTCTCAAATCGGGAGACCCGGGACTACGCGGTCAGTTCCTATAAGTTACATTGGTCCCGTGCGAGGTGTTCGTTCCTCATACGGGGTCGTTTGGGGCTGGTTTGGGTTTTCACCCTTTAACAACTTGTTTTTATATCAAGTGTGATTTTTGCAAATCATCGTCATACTCTCAAATCGGGAGATTCGAGACTACGCGATCAGTTCCTAGAAGTTACATTAGTCCCGTGCGAGGTGTTCGTGCCTCCTACGGGGTCGTTTGGGGGCTGGTTTGGGTTTTCACCCTTTATCGCCTTTTTTTAAGATTAAGTGTGATTTTTGCAAATTATCTTCATACTCTGAAACTGGGGGACCCAATACTACGCGGTCAGTTCCAACAAGTTACATTAGTCCCGTGCGAGGTGTTCGTGCCTCCTACGGGGTCGTTTACGGGCTGGTTTGGGTTTTCACCCTTTAACACCTTGTTTTAAAGTCTAAGGGTGATTTTTGTAAATTATCACCATGCTCTCAAACCAGGAGTCCCGGGACTACGCGGTCAGTTCCTGCAAGTTACATTGGTCCCGTGCGAGGTGTTCGTGCCTCCTACGGGGTCGTTTGGGGGCTGGTTTGGGTTTTCATCCTTTAACACCTTGTTTTTAAGTCTAAGTATGATTTTTGCAAATTATCGTCATATTCTCAAATCGGGAGACCCGGGACTACGCGATAAGTTTCTGCAAGTTACATTGGTCCCGTGCGAGGTGTTCGTGCCTCCTACGGGGTCGTTTGGGGGCTGGTTTGGGTTTTCACCCTTTAACGGCTTGTTTTTAAGTATAAGTGTGATTTTTGCAAATTATCGTCATACTCTCAAAGTAGGAGATCCGGGACTACGCGGTCAGTTCTTAAAAGTTACAATGGTCCCGTGCTAGGAGTTCGTGCCTCCTACGAGGTCATTTGGGGGCTGGTTTGGGTTTTCACCCTTTAACGCCTTGTTTTTAAGTCTAAGTGTGATTTTTGCAAATTATTGTCATACTTTCAAAACGGGAGATTCGGGCCTACCCGGTTAGTTCCAACAAGTTACATTGGTCCCGTGTGAGGTGTTTGTACCTCCCACGGGGTCGTTTGGGGGCTAGTTTGGGTTTTGACCCTTTCACGCCTTGATGTTAAGTCTAAGTGTGATTTTTGCAAATTATCGTCATTTTCTCAAACTGGGAGACCTAGGACTACGTGAACAGTTCCTCCAAGTTACATTCGTCTCGTCCGAGGAGTTCGTGCCTCCTACGGGGTTGTTTGGAGGCTGGTTTGGGTTTTCACCCTTTAACGCCTTATTTTTAAGTCTAAGTGTGATTTTTGCAAATTATCATCATACTTTCAAACCAGGAGGTTCAGGACTACGGGGTCAGTTCCAACAAGTTACATTTCTTCTCGTGCGAGGTGTTCGTTCCTCCTACGGGGTCATTTGGGGGTTGGTTTGGGTTTTCACCCTTTAATGCCTTGATTTTTAGTCTAAATGTGATTTTCACAAATAAGCGTCATACTCTCAAACCAGGAGATCCGGGACTACACGGTCAGTTCCTACAAGTTACATTTGTCCCGTTCGAGGTGTTCGTGCCTCCTACGGGGTCGTTTGGGGGCTGATTTGGGTTTTAACCCTTTATCGCCTTGATTTTCAGTTTAAGTGTGATTTTTGCAAGTTATCGTCATACTCTCAAATCGGGAGACCCAAAACTACGCGATCAGTTCCTACAAGTTACATTGGTCCCGTGCGAGGTGTTCGTTCCTCTTACGGGGTCGTTTGGGGGCGGGTTTGGGTATTCACCTTTTAACACCTTGTTTTTAAGCATAAGTGTGATTTTTGTAAATTATCGTCATACTCTCAAATCGGGAGACCCGGGACAACGCGATAAGTTTTTGCAAGTTACATTGGTCCCGTGCGAGGTGTTCCTGCCTCCTACGGGGTCGTTTGGGGGCTGGTTTGGGTTTTCACCCTTTAACGGCTCCTTTTTAAGTCTAAATGTGATTTTTGCAAATTACTGTCATACTCTCAAACCAGGAGACCCAGGAATACGCGGTCAGTTCTTACAAGTTACATTGGTCCGATGCGAGGTGTTCATGCCTCCTACGGGGTTGTTTAGGGGTTGGTTTGGGTTTTCACCCTTTAATGGCTTGTTTTTAAGTCTAAGTGTGATTTTTGCAAATTATCATCATACTTTCAAACCGGGAGACCCGGGACCACGCGGTCAGTTCCTAAAAGCTACATTGGTCCCATGCGAGGTGTTCGTGCCTCCCACAGGGTTGTATGGGAGCCTGTTTGGGTTTTCACCATTTAATGGCTTATTTTTAAGTCTAAGTGTGATTTTTGCAAATTTTCGTCATACTCTCAAACTGGGAGACCCGAGACTACGCGATTAGTTCCTAGGGGTTACATTGGTCCCGTGCGAGGTGTTCGTGCCTCCTACGGGGTCGTATGGGGGCTGGTTTTGGTTTTCACGCTCTAACGCCTTATTTTTAAGTCTAAGTAAGATTTTTGCAAATTATCATCATACTCTCAATTCGGGAGACCCGGGATGAGGCGGTCAGTTCCTACAAGTTTCATTAGTCCCGTGCGAGGTGTTCGTGCCTCCTACGGGTTTGTTTCGGGGCTGGTTTGGGTTTTCACCCTTTAATGGCTTGTTTTTAAGTCTAAGTGTGATTTTATCAAATTATCGTCATACTTTCAAACCGGGAGACCCGGGAGTACGAGGTCTATTCCAACAAGTTACATTGGCCCCGTGCGAGGTGTTCGTACCTTCTACGGGGTCGTTTGGGGGATGGTTTGGGTTTTCACCCTTGAACGCCTTGATGTTAAATCTAAGTGTGATTTTTGCAAATTATCGTCATACTCTCAAACCGGGAGACCCAGGACTATGCGGTCAGTTCCTACGAGTTACATTGGTCCCGCTCGCGGTGTTCGTGCCTCCTACGGGGTCGTTTGGGTGCTGGTTTGGGTTTTCACCCTTTAACGCCTTATTTTTAAGTCTAAGTGTAATTTTTGCAAATTATCGTCATACTTTCAAATCTGGAGATCCTGCACTATGCGGTTAGTTCCAACAAGTTACTTTGGTACCGTGCGAGGTGTTCGTACCTCCTACGGGATCGTTTCGGGGCTGGTTTGTGTTTTAACACTTTAACGCCATGAGATTTAAGTTTAAGTGTGATTTTTGAAAATTATCATCATACTCTCAAACTGGGAGATCTGGGACTACGCGGTCTGTTCCTACAAGTTACACTGGTCCTGTGCGAGATGTTCGTGCCTCCTACGGGGTCGTTTGGATGCTGGTTTGGGTTTTCACCATTTATCGCCTTTTTTAAGTCTATGTGTGATTTTTACAAACTATCATCATACTCTCAAATTGGGAGACCCGGGACTACGCGGTCAGTTCCTATAAGTTACATTGGTCCCGTGCGAGATGTTCATTCCTCCTACGGGGTCGTTTGGGGCTGGTTTGGGTTTTCACCCTTTAACAACTTGTTTTTAAGTCAAGTGTGATTTTTCCAAATCATCGTCATACTCTCAAATCGGGAGATTCGAGACTACGCGATCAGTTCCTACAAGTTACATTAGTCCCGTGCGAGGTGTTCGTGCCTCCTACGGGGTCGTTTAGGGGCTGGTTTGGGTTTTCACCCTTTATCGCCTTTTTTTAAGATTAAGTGTGATTTTTGCAAATTATCTTCATACTCTGAAACTGGGGGACCCGATACTACGCGGTCAGTTCCAAGAAGTTACATTGGTCCCGTGCGAGGTGTTCGTGCCTCCTACGGGGTCGTTTGCGGGCTGGTTTGGGTTTTCACCCTTTAACGCCTTGTTTTTAAGTCTAAGGGTGATTTTTGTAACTTATCGTCATGCTCTCAAACCAGGAGTCCCGGGACTACGCGGTCAGTTCCTGCAAGTTACGTTGGTCCCGTACGAGGTGTTTGTGCCTCCTACGGGGTCGTTTGGAGGCTGATTTGGGTTTTCACCCTTTAACACCTTATTTTTAAGTGTAAGTGTGATTTTTGCAAATTATCATCATAGTCTCAAATCGGGAGACCCGAGACTACGCGATAAGTTTCTGCAAGTTACATTGGTCCCGTGTGCCTCCTACGGTGTTGTTTGGGGGCTGGTTTGGGTTTTCACCCTTTAACGGCTTGTTTTTAAGTATAAGTGTGATTTTTCCAAATTATCGTCATACTCTCAAACCAGGAGATACGGGACTACGCGGTCAGTTCTTACAAGTTAAATTGGTCCCGTGCGAGGTGTTCGTGCCTCCTACGGGGTCATTTGGGTGCTGGTTTGGGTTTTAATTCTTTAACGGCTTATTTTTAAGTCTAAGTGTGATTTTAGAAAATTATCGTCATACAATCAAACCGGGAGATTCGGGACTACCCGGTCAGTTCTAACAGGTTACGTTGGTCCCGTGTGAGGTGTTTGTGCCTCCTACGGGGTAGTTTGGGTGCTGGTTTGGATTTTCACCCTTTATCGCCTTTTTTTAAGATTAAGTGTGATTTTTGCAAATTATCTTCATATTCTGAAACTGGGGGACCCGATACTACGTGGTCAGTTCCAACAAATTACATTGGTCCCGTGCGAGGTGTTCATGCCTCCAACGGGGTCGTTTGCGGGCTGGTTTAGGTTTTCACCCTTTAACGCCTTGTTTTTAAGTCTAAGGGAGATTTTTGTAAATTATCATCATGCTTTCAAACCAGGAGTCCCGGGACTACGCGGTCAGTTCCTGCAAGTTACATTGGTCCCGTGCGAGGTGTTCGTGCCTCCTACGGGGTCGTTTGGGGGCTGGTTTGGGTTTTCACCCTTTAACACCTTGTTTTTAAGTCTAAGTGTGATTTTTGCAAATTATCGTCATACTCTAAAATCGGGAGACCCAGGACTACGCGATAAGTTTTTACAAGTTACATTGGTCCCGTGTGAGGTGTTCGTGCCTCATACGGGGTCGTTTGGGGGCTGGTTTGGGTTTTCACCCTTTAACGGCTTGTTTTTAAGTATAAGTGTGATTTTTGAAAATTATCGTCATGCTCTCAAACCAGGAGATCCGGGACTACGCAATCAGTTCTTACAAGTTAAATTGGTCCCGTGCGAGGTGTTCGTGCCTCCTACGGGGTCATTTGGGTGCTGGTTTGGGTTTTAACCCTTTAACGCCTTGTTTTTAAGTCTAAGTGTGATTTTAGCAAATTATCGTCATACTCTCAAATCGGGAGATTCGGGACTACCCGGTCAGTTCTAACAAGTTACGTTGGTCCCGTGCGAGGTGTTTGTGCCTCCTACGGGGTCGTTTGGGGGCTGGTTTGGGTTTTCACCCTTTAACGCTTTGATGTTAAGTCTAAGTGTGATTTTTCAAATTATCGTCATACTCTCAAACCAGGAGACCTAGGACTACGTGAACACTTCTTGCAAGTTCATTGGTCCCGTGCGAGGTGTTCGTGCCCCCTACGGGGTCGTCTGGGGGCTGGTTTGGGTTTTCACCCTTTAACGCCTTATTTTTAAGTCTAAGAGTGATTTTTGCAAATTATCGTCATACTTTAAAACCTGGAGATCTGGGACTACGGGGTCTGTTCCAACAAGTTACATTGGTCCCGTGCGAGGTGTTCGTACCTCCTACGGGATCGTTTGGGGGCTGGTTTAGGTTTTCAGCCTTTAATGCCTTGTTGTTAAGTCTAATCTTGATTTTGCAAATTATCGTCATGCTCTCAAACCGGGAGACCCGGGACTACGCGGTCAGTTCCTGCAAGTTACATTGGTCCCGTGCTCGTGCCTCCTACGGGGTCGTTTGGGGGCTGGTTTTGGTTTTCGCCCTTTTCGCCTTTTTTTTAAGTCTAAATGTCATTTGTGCAAATTATCATCATACTCTCAAATCGGGAGACCCGGGACTACGCGGTCAGTTCCTGCAAGTTACGTTGGTCCCGTGCGAGGTGTTCATGCCTCCTACGACGTCGTTCGGGGGCTGGTTTGGGTTTTCACCCTTTAACACCTTATTTTTAAGTCTAAGTGTGATTTTTGTAAATTATCATCATACTCTCAAATCGGGAGACTCGGGACTATGCGATAAGTTTTTGCAAGTTAAATTGGTCCCGTGCGAGGTGTTCGTGCCTCCTACGGGGTCGTTTGGGGGCTGGTTTGGGTTTTCACCCTTTAACGGCTTGTTTTTAAGTATAAGTGTGATTTTTGCAAATTATCGTCATGCTCTCAAACCAGGAGATCCGAAACTACGCGGTTAGTTCTTACAAGTTACATTGGTCACGTGCGAGGTGTTCGTGCCTCCTACGGGGTCATTTGGAGGCTAGTTTGGGTTTTAACCCTTTAACGCCTTATTTTTAAGTCTAAGTGTGATTTTTGCAAATTATCATCATACTCTCAAACCGGGAGATTCGGGACTACCCGGTAAGTTCCAACAAGTTACATTGGTCCCGTGCGAGGTGTTTGTTCCTCATACGGGGTCGTTTGGTTGCTGGTTTGGGTTTTCACCCTTTAACGCTTTGATGTTAAGTCTAAGTGTGATTTTTGCAAATTATCCTCCTACTCTCAAACTGGGAGACCTAGGACTACGTACACAGTTCCTGCAAGTTACATTGATCCCGTGCGAGGTGTTCGTGCCTCCTACGGGGTCGTTTGGGGGCTGGTTTGGGTTTTCACCCTTTAACGCCTTATTTTTAAGTCTAAGAGTGATTTTTACAAATTATCGTCATACTTTCAAACCGGGAGATCCGGGAGTACGGGGTCTATTCCAACAAGTTACATTGGTCCCGTGCGAGGTGTTCGTACCTCCTACGGGATCGTTTGGGGGCTGGTTTGGGTTTTCACCCTTGAACGCTTTGATGTTAAATCTAAGTGTGATTTTTGCAAATTATTGTCATACTCTCAAACCGGGAGACCCAGGACTATGTGGTCAGTTCCTACGAGTTACATTGGTCCTGCTCGAGGTGTTCGTGCCTCCTACGGGGTCGTTTGGGGGATGGTTTGGGTTTTCACCCTTTAACGCCTTATTTTTAAGTCTAAGTGTAATTTTTGCAAATTATCGTCATACTTTCAAATCGAGAGATCCTGCACTACGCGGTTAGTTCCAACAAGTTACATTGATACCGTGCGAGGTGTTCATACCTCCTACGGGATGGTTTCGGGGTTGTTTTGTGTTTTAACCCTTTAACGCCATGATTTTAAGTTTAAGTGTGATTTTTGAAAATTATCGTCATACTCTCAAACTGGGAGATCCGGGACTACGCGGTCTGTTCTTACAAGTTACACTGGTCCCGTACGAGATGTTCGTGCCTCCTACGGGGTCGTTTGGAGGCTGGTTTTGGTTTTCACCCTTTATTTCCTTTTTTTAAGTCTAAGTGTGATTTTTACAAATTATCATCATACTCTCAAATCGGGAGACCCGGGACTACGCGGTCAGTTCCTATAAGTTACATTGGTCCCGTGCGAGGTGTTCGTTCCTCCTACGGGGTCGTTTGGGGCTGGTTTGGGTTTTCACCCTTTAACAACTTATTTTTAAGTCAAGTGTGATTTTTGCAAATCATCGTCATACTCTCAAATCGGGAGATTCGAGACTACGCGGTCAGTTCCTACAAGTTACATTAGTCCCGTGTGAGGTGTTCGTGCCTCCTACGGGGTCGTTTGGGGGCTGGTTTGGGTTTTCACCCTTTATCGTCTTTTTTTAGATTAAGTGTGATATTTGCAAATTATCTTCATACTCTGAAACAGGGGGACCCGATACTACACGGTCAGTTCCAACAAGTTACATTGGTCCCGTGCGAGGTGTTCGTGCCTCCTACGGGGTCGTTTGTGGGCTGGTTTGGGTTTTCACCCTTTAACACCTTGTTTTTAAGTCTAAGGGTAATTTTTGTAAATTATCATCATGCTCTCAAACCAGGAGTCCCGGGACTACGCGGTCAGTTCCTCCAAGTTACATTGGTCCCGTGCGAGGTGTTCGTGCCTCCTACGGGGTCGTTTGGGGGCTGGTTTGGGTTTTCACCCTTTAACACCTTGTTTTTAAGTCTAAGTGTGATTTTTGCAAATTATCGTCATACTCTCAAATCGGGAGACCCGAGACTACGCGATAAGTTTCTGCGAGTTACATTGGTCCCGTGCGAGGTGTTCGTGCCTCCTACGGGGTCGTTTGGGGGCTGGTTTGGGTTTTCACCCTTTAACGGCTTGTTTTTAAGCATAAGTGTGATTTTTGGAAATTATCGTCATACTCTCAAACCAGGAGATCCGCGACTACGCGGTCAGTTCTTATAAGTTAAATTGGTCACGTGCGAGGTGTCCGTGCCTCCTACGGGGTCATTTGGGTGCTGGTTTGGGTTTTAACCCTTTACCAACTTGTTTTTAAGTCTAAATGTGATTTTAGGAAATTATCGTCATACTCTAAAACCGGGAGATTCGGGACTACCCGGTCAGTTCTAACAAGTTACGTTGGTCCCGTGCGAGGTGTTTGTGCCTCCTACGGGGTCGTTTTGGGGCTCACCCTTTAATGCTTTGATGTTAAGTCTAAGTGTGATTTTTCAAATTATCATCATACTCTCAAACCGAGAGACCTAGGACTACGTGAACACTTCCTGCAAGTTACATTAGTCCCGTGCGAGGTGTTCGTGCCCCCTACGGGGTCGTCTGGGGGCTGGTTTGGGTTTTCACCCTTTAACGCCTTATTTTTAAGTCTAAGAGTGATTTTTGCAAATTATCGTCATTCTTTCAAACCTGGAGATCCGGGACTACGGGGTCTGTTCCAACAAGTTACATTGGTCCCGTGCGAGGTGTTCGTACCTCCTACGGGATCGTTTGGGGGCTGGTTTAGGTTTTCACCCTTTGACGCCTTGTTGTTATGTCTAATCTTGATTTTGGAAATTATAGTCATGCTCTCAAACCGGGAGACCCGGGACTACGCGGTCAGTTCCTGTAAGTTACATTGGTCCTGTGTTCGTGCCTCCTATGGGGTCGTTTGGGGGCTGGTTTGGGTTTTCACCCTTTATCGCCTTTGTTTATGTCTAAATGTGATTTTTGCAAATTAACATCATAACCTCAAACCGGGGGACCTGGGACTATGCAGTCAACTCCTACAAGTTACATTTGTCCCGTGCGAGGTGTTCGTACCTCCTACGGGGTTGTTTGGAGGCTGGTTCGGGTTTTCACCCTTTAACGCCTTATTTTTAAGTCTAAGTGTGATTTTTGCAAATTATCGTCATACTTTCAAAACAGGAGATTCAGGACTACGGGGTCAGTTCCAACAAGTTACATTTCTTCTCGTGCGAGGTGTTCGTTCCTCCTACGGGGTCATTTGGGGGTTGGTTTGGGTTTTCACCCTTTAATGCCTTGATTTTCAGTTTAAGTGTGATTTTTGCAAATTATCGTCATACTCTCAAATCGGGAGACCCGGAACTATGCGGTCAGTTCCTACAAGTTACATTGGTCCCGTGCGAGGTGTTCGTTCCTCTTACGGGGTCGTTTGGGGGCGGGTTTGGGTATTCACCTTTTAACACCTTGTTTTTAAGCATAAGTGTGATTTTTGTAAATTATCGTCATACTCTCAAATCGGGAGACCCGGGACTACGCGATAAGTTTTTGCAAGTTACATTGGTCCCGTGCGAGGTGTTCCTGCCTCCTACGGGGTCGTTTGGGGGCTGGTTTGGGTTTTCACCCTTTAACGGCTTGTTTTTAAGCATAAGTGTGATTTTTGCAAATTATCGTCATACTCTCAAACCAGGAGATCCGCGACTACGCGGTCAGTTCTTACAAGTTAAATTGGTCACGTGCGAGGTGTCCGTGCCTCCTACGGGGTCATTTGGGTGTTGGTTTGGGTTTTAACCCTTTACCGCCTTGTTTTTAAGTCTAAATGTGATTTTAGCAAATTATCGTCATACTCTAAAACCGGGAGATTCGGGACTACCCGGTCAGTTCTAACAAGTTACGTTGGTCCCGTGCGAGGTGTTTGTGCCTCCTACGGGGTCGTTTCGGGGCTCACCCTTTAACGCTTTGATGTTAAGTCTAAGTGTGATTTTTCAAATTATCGTCATACTCTCAAACCGAGAGACCTAGGACTACGTGAACACTTCCTGCAAGTTACATTAGTCCCGTGCGAGGTGTTCGTGCCACCTACGGGGTCGTCTGGGGGCTGGTTTGGGTTTTCACCCTTTAACGCCTTATTTTTAAGTCTAAGAGTGATTTTTGCAAATTATCGTCATTCTTTCAAACCTGGAGATCCGGGACTACGGGGTCTGTTCCAACAAGTTACATTGGTCCCGTGCGAGGTGTTCGTACCTCCTACGGGATTGTTTGGGGGCTGGTTTAGGTTTTCACCCTTTGATGCCTTGTTGTTATGTCTAATCTTGATTTTGGAAATTATAGTCATGCTCTCAAACCGGGAGACCCGGGACTACGCGGTCAGTTCCTGTAAGTTACATTGGTCCTGTGTTCGTGCCTCCTATGGGGTCGTTTGGGGGCTGGTTTGGGTTTTCACCCTTTATCGCCTTTGTTTATGTCTAAATGTGATTTTTGCAAATTAACATCATAACCTCAAATCGGGGGACCTGGGACTATGCAGTCAACTCCTACAAGTTACATTTGTCCCGTGCGAGGTGTTCGTACCTCCTACGGGGTTGTTTGGAGGCTGGTTTGGGTTTTCACCCTTTAACGCCTTATTTTTAAGTCTAAGTGTGATTTTTGCAAATTATCGTCATACTTTCAAAACAGGAGATTCAGGACTACGGGGTCAGTTCCAACAAGTTACATTTCTTCTCGTGCGAGGTGTTCGTTCCTCCTACGGGGTCATTTGGGGGTTGGTTTGGGTTTTCACCCTTTAATGCCTTGATTTTCAGTTTAAGTGTGATTTTTGCAAATTATCGTCATACTCTCAAATCGGGAGACCCGGAACTACGCGGTCAGTTCCTACAAGTTACATTGGTCCCGTGCGAGGTGTTCGTTCCTCTTACGGGGTCGTTTGGGGGCGGGTTTGGGTATTCACCTTTTAACACCTTGTTTTTAAGCATAAGTGTGATTTTTGTAAATTATCGTCATACTCTCAAATCGGGAGACCCGGGACTACGCGATAAGTTTTTGCAAGTTACATTGGTCCCGTGCGAGGTGTTCCTGCCTCCTACGGGGTCGTTTGGGGGCTGGTTTGGGTTTTCACCCTTTAACGGCTCGTTTTTAAGTCTAAATGTGATTTTTGCAAATTATTGTCATACTCTCAAACCGGGAGACCCAGGAATACGCGGTCAGTTCTTACAAGTTACATTGGTCCGGTGCGACGTGTTCATGCCTCCTACGGGGTTGTTTAGGGGTTGGTTTGGGTTTTCACCCTTTAATGGCTTGTTTTTAAGTCTAAGTGTGATTTTTGCAAATTATCATCATACTTTCAAACCGGGAGACACGGGACTATGCGGTCAGTTCCTACAAGCTACATTGGTCCCGTGCGAGGTGTTCGTGCCTCCCACAGGGTCGTATGGGAGCCTGTTTGGGTTTTCACCCTTTAATGGCTTATTTTTAAGTCTAAGTGTGATTTTTGCAAATTTTCGTCATACTCTCAAACTGGGAGACCCGAGATTATGCGATTAGTTCCTAGGGGATACATTGGTCTCGTGCGAGGTGTTCGTGCCTCCTACGGGGTCGTATGGGGGCTGGTTTTGGTTTTCACCCTCTAACGCCTTATTTTTAAGTCTAAGTAAGATTTTTGCAAATTATCATCATACTCTCAATTCGGGAGACCCGGGATGAGGCGGTCAGTTCCTACAAGTTTCATTAGTCCCGTGCGAGGTGTTCGTGCCTCCTACGGGGTTGTTTCGGGGCTGGTTTGGGTTTTCACCCTTTAATGGCTTGTTTTTAAGTCTAAGTGTGATTTTTGCAAATTATCCTCATACTTTCAAACCGGGAGACCCGGGACTACGTGGTTACTTCCTACAAGTTACATTGGCCCCGTGTGAGGTGTTCGTGCCTCCTACCGGGTCGTTTGGAGGCAGGTTTCAGTTTTCACCCTTTAACGCCTTGATTTTAAGTTTAAGTGTTCTTTTTGGAAATTATCGTCATACTCTCAAATCGGGAGATCCGGGACTATGCGGTCAGTTCCTACAAGTTACATTGGTCCCGTACGAGGTGTTCGTGCCTCCTACGGGGTCGTTTGCGGGCTGGTTTGGGTTTTCACCCTTTAACGCCTTGTTTTAAAGTCTAAGTGTGATTTTTGCAAATTATCGCCATGCTCTCAAACCAGGAGTCCCGAGACTACACGGTCAGTTCCTACAAGTTACATTGGTCCCGTACGAGGTGTTCGTGTCTCCTACGGGGTTGTTTGGGGGCTGGTTTGGGTTGTCACCCTTTAACGGCTTATTTTTGAGTCTGAGTGTGATTTTTTGAAATTATCGTCATACTCTCAAACCGGGAGATCCGGACTACCCGGTCAGTTTAAATAAGTTACATTGGTCCCGTGCGAGGTTTTCGTGCCACCTACGGGGTCGTTTGGGGTTGGTTTGGGTTTTCTCCCTTTAACGTCTTGATTTTAAGTCTAAGTGTGATTTTTGCAAATTATTTTCATACTCTCAAACCGGGAGACACGGGACTACGTGGTTAGTTCCTACAAGTTACGTTGGTCCCGTGTGAGGTGTTCGTACCTCCTACGGGGTCGTTTGAGAACTAGTTTGGGTTTTCACCCTTTAACGGCTTATTTTTAAGTCTAAGTGTGATTTTTTCAAATTATCATCATACTCTCAAACCGGGAGACCCGGGAATGCGTGGTCAGTTCCTATAAGTTACATTAGTCCCGTCCGAGGTGTTCTTGCCTCCTACAGGATCGTATGGGGCTGGTTTGGGTTTTTCCCCTTTAACGGCTTATTTTTTAGTCTAAGTGTGATTTTTGGAAATTATCGTCATACTCTCAAATTGGGAGACTCGGGACTACGCGATTAGTTCCTACAAGTTACATTGGCCCCGTGTGTGGTGTTCGTGCCTCCTACGGCGTCGTTTGGGGGCTGGTTTCAGTTTTCATCCTTTAAGGCCTAGATTTTAAGTTTAAGTGTTCTTTTTGCAAATTATCGTCATACTCTCAAACCGGGAGATCCGGGACTATGCGGTCAGTTCCTACAAGTTACATTGGCCCCGTGTGAGGTGGTCGTGCCTCCTACGGGGTCGTTTGGGCTTTCACCCTTTAACGCCTTGATTTTAAGTTTAAGTGTGATTTTTGCAAATTATCATCATACTCTCAAACCTGGTGATCCGGGACTACGTGGTCAGTTCCTAGAAGTTACATTGGTCCCGTGCGAGGTGTTCGTGCCTCCTACGGCGTCGTTTGGGGGCTAGTTTGGGTTTTCACCCTTTAACGCCTAGTTTTTAAGTCTAAGTGTGATTTTTGCAAATTATCGTCATGCTCTCAAACCAGGAGTACCGGGACTACGCGATCAGTTCCTACAAGTTACATTGGTCCCGTACGAGGTGTTCGTGCCTCCTATGGGGTCGTTTGGGGGCTGGTTTGGGTTGTCACCCTTTAACGCCTTATTTTTAAGTCCATTTGTGATTTTTCAAAATTATCATCATACTCTCAAACCGGGAGATCTAGGACTTCCCGATCAGTTCCAACAAGTTACATTGGTCCCGTGCGAGGTGTCCGTGCCTCCTACGGGGTCGTTTGGGGCTGGTTTGGGTTTTCACCCTTTAACGGCTTGTTTTTAAGATTAAGTGTAATTTTTGCAAATTATTTTCATACTCTCAAACTGGGGGACCCGGGACTACGCGGTCAGTTCCTTCAAGTTATATTGGTCCCGTACGAGGTGTTCGTACCTCCTACGGGGTCGTTTGGTGGCTGGTTTGGGTTTCGCCACTGTAACACCTTGATTTTAAGTTTAATTGTGATTTTTGCAAATTATCATCATACTCTCAAACCGGGAGATTCGAGACTACGCGGTCAGTTCCTATAAGTTACATTAGTCCCACTCGAGGTGTTCGTGCCTGCTACGGGGTCATTTGGGGGCATGTTTGGGTTTTCACCCTTTAACGCCTTATTTTTTAGTCTAAGAGTGATTTTTGCAAATTATCGTCATACTTTCAAATCGGGAGATCCGAGACTACGCGGTCAGTTCCAATAAGTTACATTGGTACCGTGCGAGGTGTTCGTGCCTCCTACGGGGTTGTTTGGAGGCTGGTTTGGCTTTTCACCCTTTATCCCCTTTTTTTAAGTCTAAGTGTGATATTTGCAAATTATCGTCATACTCTCAAATAGGGAGACCTGGAACTACGCGGTCAGTTCCTACAAGTTACATTGGTCCCGTGCAAGGTGTTCGTTCCTTCTACGGGGTCGTTTCGGGGATGGTTTGGGTTTTCACCCTTTAACGGCTTGTTTTTATGTCTAAGTGTTATTTTTGCAAATTATCATCATACTCTCAAATCGGGAGACCCGGGACTACGCAGTCAGTTCCTACAAGTTACATTGGTCCCGTGCGAGGTGTTCGTACCTCCTACAGAGTCGTTTGGGGGTTGGTTTTGGTTTTCATCCTTTAACGCCTTGATTTTAAGTTTAAGTGTGATTTTTACAAATTATCGTCATACTCTCAAACCGGGAGATCCGGGACTACGCGGTCAGATCCAATAAGTTACATGGGTCCCATACGACGTGTTCGTGCCTCCTACGGGGTCATTTGGGGGCTGGTTTTGGTTTTCACCCTTTATCGCCTTTTTTGAAGTCTAAGAGTAATTTTTGCAAATAATCGTCATACTCTCAAATCGGGAAACCCGGGACTGCGCAGTCAGTTCCTGCAAGTAACATTGGTCCCGTGCGAGGTGTTCGTGCCTCCTATGGGGTCGTTTTGAGGCTGGTTTGGGTTTTCACCCTTTATTGACAATTTTTAAGTGTAAGTGTGATTTTTGCAAATTATCGTCATACTCTCAAATCGGGACACCCGGGACTACGCGATCAGTTCCTACAAGTTACATTGGTCTCGTGCGAGGTGTTCGTTCCTACTACGGGGTCATTTGGGGGCTGGTCTGGGTTTTCACCCTTTAACGGCTTGTTTTTAAGTCAAAGTGTGATTTTTGCAAATTATCATCATACTCTCAAACCAGGAGACCTAGGAATACGCGGTCAGTACTTACAAGTTACTTTGGTCCGGTGCGAGGTGTTCGTGCCTCCTACGGGGTCGTATCGGGGCTGGTTTGGATTTTCCCCCTTCAACGACTTATTTTTTAGTCTAAGTCTGATTTTTGGAAATTATCATCATACTCTCAAATCGGGAGATTCGGGACTACGTGATCAGTTCCTACAAATTACATTGTCCCCGTGTGAGGTCTTCGTTCCTCCTACGGTGTCGTTTGGGGGCTGGATTGGGTTTTCACCCTTTAATGCCTTGATTTGAAGTTTAAGCATTATTTTTACAAATTATCGGCATACTCTCAAACCGGGAGATCCGGGACTACGTGGTCAATTCCTACAAGTTATATTGGTCCCGTACGAGGTGTTCGTGCCTCCTACGGGGTCGTTTGGGGGCTGGTTTGGGTTTTCACCCTTTAACGCCTTATTTTTAAGTCTAAGTGTGATTTTTGCAAATTATCATCATGCTCTCAAACAAGGAGTACCGGGACTACGCGGTCAGTTCCTACAAGTTACATTGGTCCCGTACGAGGTGTTCGTGGCTCCTACGGGGTCGTTTGGGGGCTGGTTTGGGTTGTCACCCTTTAACGCCTTGATTTTGAGTTTAATTTTGATTTTTGCAAATTATCGTCACACTCTCAAACCGGGAGATTCGAGATTACGTGGTCAGTTCCTACAAGTTACATTGGTCCTGCTCGAGGTGTTCGTGCCTGCTACGGGGTTGTTTGGGGGCATGATTGGGTTTTCACCCTTTAACGCCTTATTTTTAAGTCTAAGTGTGATTTTTGCAAATTATCGTCATACTTTCAAGCGGGAGATCTGGGACTATGCGGTCAGTTCGAACAAGTTACATTGGCCCCGTGTGAGGTGTTCGTGCCTCCTACGGGGTCGTTTGAGGGCTGGTTTGGGTTTTCACCCTTTAACTCCTTGATTTTCAGTTTAAGTGTGATTTTCACAAATTATCGTCAGACTTTCAAGCCGGGAGATCCAGGACTACGCGATCATTTCCAATAAGTTACATTGGTCCCGTGCGAGGTGTTCGTGCCTCCTACGGGGTCGTTTGGGGGCTGGTTTGGGTTTTAACCCTTTAACGGCTTGTTTTTAAGTTTAAGTGTGATTTTTGCAAATTATCGTCATACTCTCAAATCGAGAGACCCAAAACTACGCAGTCAGTTCCTACAAGTTACATTGGTCCCGTGCGAGGTGTTCGTTCCTCCTACGGGGTCGTTTGGGGGCTAGTTTGGGTTTTCCCCCTTTAACGTCTTGTTTTTAAGTTTAAGTGTGATTTTTGCAAATTATCGTCATACTCTCAAATCGGGAGACCCGAAACTACGCAGTCAGTTCCTACAAGTTACATTGGTCCCGTGCGAGGTGTTCGTTCCTCCTACGGGGTTGTTTAGGGGCTGGTTTGGGTTTTCACCCTTTAACGACTTATTTTTAAGTCTAAGTGTGATTTTTACAAATTATCGTCTTACTCTCACATCGGGAGACCCGGGACTACGCAATCAGTTCCTGCAAGTTACATTGGTCCCGTGCGAGGTGTTCAAATCTCCTACGGAGTCGTTTGGGGGTTGGTTTGGGTTTTCATCCTTTAATGCCTTTATTTTAAGCTTAAGTGTGATTTTTGCAAATTATCGTCATACTCTCAAACCGGGAGATCCGAGACTACGCGGTTAGTTCCAACAAGTTACATTGGTCCCGTGCGAGGTGTTCGCTCCTCCTACGGGCTCGTTTGGGGGTTGGTTTGGGTTATCACCCTTGAACACCTTGTTTTTAAGTCTAAGTGTGATTTTTCTAAATTATCGTCATACTCTAAAATCGGGAGACCGAGACTACGCAATAAGTTTCTGCAAGTTACATTGGTCCCGTACGAGGTGTTCGTGCCACCTACGGGGTCGTTTGGTGGCTGGTTTGGGTTTTCACCCTTTAACGGCTTGTTTTTAAGTATAAGTGTGATTTTTGAAATTTCCATCATGCTCTCAAACCAGGATATCCGGGACTACGCAGTCAGTTCTTACAAGTTACATTGGTCCCGTGCGAGGTGTTCGTGCCTCCTACGGGGTCATTTGGGTGCTAGTTTGGGTTTTCACCCTTTAACGCCTTGATTTTAAGTCTAAGTGTGATTTTTGCAAATTATCGTCATACTCTCAAACCAGGAGACCCGGGATTATGTGGTCAGTTCCTACAAGTTACATTAGTCCCGTCCGAGGTGTTCGTGCCCCCTACGAGGTCGTACGGGGGCTGGTTTGGGCTTTTCCCCTTTAACGGCTTATTTTTAAGTCTAAGTGTGATTTTTGGAAATTATCGTCATACTCTCAAATCGGGAGACTCGGGACAACGCGATCAGTTTCTACAAGTTACATTGGCCCAGTGTGAGGTGTTCGTGCCTCCTACGGGGTCGTTTGGGCGCTGGTTTGGGTTTTCACCCTTTAATGCCTTGATTTTAAGTTTAAGTGCGCTTTTTGTAAATTATCGTCATACTCTCAAACCGGGAGATCCGGGACTACACGGTCAGTTCCTACAAGTTAGATTGGTCCCGTGTGAGGTGTTCGTGCCTCCTACGGGGTCGTTTGGAAGCTGGTTTGGGTTTTCACCCTTTATCGCCTTTTTTGAAGTCTAAGTGTGATTTTTGCAAATTATCGTCATACTCTAAAATGGGGAGACCCGGGATTATGCGGTCATTTCCTATGGGTTACATTGGTCCCGTACGAGGTGTTCGTGCCTCCTACGGGGTCGTATGGGGGCTGGTTTTGGTTTTCACCCTTTAACGGCTGATTTTTAAGTCTAAGTGTGATTTTAGCAAATTATCGTCATACTCTCATTCTGGGAGACCCGGGATGATGCGGTCAGTTCCTACAAGTTTCATTAGTCCCGTACGAGTTGTTGGTACCTCCTACAGGGTCATTAGAGAGCTAGTTTGGGTTTTCACCCTTTAACGCCTTGATTTTAAGTTTAAGTGTGATTTTTGTAAATTATCGGCATACTCACCAACCGGGAGATCCGGGACTACGTGGTCAGTTCCTACAAGTTACATTGGTCCTGTGCGAGGTGTTCGTGCCTCCTACGGGGTCGTTTGGGGGCTGGTTTGGGTTTTTCACCCTTTAACGCCTTGTTTTTAAGTCTAATTGTGATTTTTGCAAATTATCATCGTGCTCTCCAACCAGGAGTACTGGGACTACGCGATCAGTTCCTACAAGTTACATTGGTCCCGTACGAAGTGTTCGTGCCTCCTTCGGGGTCGTTTGGGGGCTGGTTTGGTTGTCACCCTTTAACGCCTTGATTTTAAGTTTAATTGTGATTTTTGCAAATTATAATCATACTCTAAAACCGGGAGATTCGAGACTATGCGGTCAGTTCCTACAAGTTACATGGGTCCCGTGCGTGGTGTTCGTTCCTCCTACGGGGTCGTTTGGGGGCTAGTTTTGGTTTTCACCCTTTAAAGGCATGTTTTTAAGTCTAAGTGTGATTTTTGCAAATTATCGTCATACTCTCAAATCGGGAGACCCGAAACTACGCGATCAGTTCCTACAAGTTACATTGGTCCCGTGCGAGGTGTTCGTTCCTCCTAAGGGGTCATTTCGGGGCTGGTTTGGGTTTTCACCCTTTAACGGCTTGTTTTTAAGTCTAAGTGTGGTTTTTGCAAATTATCGTCATACTCTCAAATCGGGAAACTTGGTACTACGCGATCAGTTCCTGCAAGTTACATTGGTCCCATGCGAGGTGTTCGTACCTCCCACGGAGTCGTTTGGGGGTTGGTTTGCGTTTTCATCCTTTAATGCCTTGATTTTAAGTTTAAGTGTGATTTTTGCAAATTATCGTCATACTCTCAGACCGGGAGATTCGGGACTACGCGGTCAGTTCCAACAAGTTACATTTGTCCCGTGCGAGGTGTTCGCTCCTCCTACGGGGTCGTTTGGGGGTTGGTTTGGGTTTTCATCCTTTAACAGCTTGTTTTTAAGTCTAAGTGTGATTTTTCTAAATTATCATCATACTCTCAAATCGGGAGACCCGGGACTACGCGATAAGTTTCTGTAAGTTACATTGGTCCCGTACAAGGTGTTCGTGCCTCCTACGGGGTCGTTTGGGGGCTGGTTGGGGTTTTCACCCTTTAATGGCTTATTTTTAAGTATAAGTGTGATTTTTGCAAATTATTGTCATGCTCTCATACCAGGAGCTCCGGGACTACGCGGTCAGTTCTTACAAGTTACATTGGTCCCGTGCGAGGTGTTCGTGCCTCCTACGGGGTCATTTGGGTGCTCGTTTGGGTTTTCACCCTTTAACGCCTTGATTTTAAGTCTAAGTGTGATTTTTTCAAATTATCATCATACTCTCAAACCGAGAGACCCGGGACTTTGTGGTCAGTTCCTACAAGTTACATTAGTCCCGTCCGAGGTGTTCGTGCCCCCTACGAGGTCGTACGGGGACTGGTTTGGGTTTTTCCCCTTTAACGGCTTATTTTTAAGTCTAAGTGTGATTTTTGGAAATTATTATCATACTCTCAAATCGAGAGACTCGGGACTATGCGATCAGTTCCTACAAGTTACATTGGCCCCGTGTGAGGTGTTCGTGCCTCCTACGGGGTCGTTTGGGCATTGGTTTGGGTTTTCACCCTTTAACGCCTTGATTTTAAGTTTAAGTGTGCTTTTTGAAAATTATCGTCATACTCTCAAACCGGGAGATCCGGGACTACGCGGTCTGTTCCTTCAAGTTACATGGTCCCATGCGAGGTGTTCGTGCGTCCTATAGGGTCGTTTGGAGGCTGGTTTGGGTTTTCACACTTTATCGCCTTTTTTTAAGTCTAAGTGAGAATTTTGCAAATTATTGTCTTACTCTAAAACCGGGAGACCCGGGACTACACGGTCAGTTCCTATGGGTTACATTGGTCCCGTGCGAGGTGTTCGTGCCTCCTATGGGGTCGTATGGGGGCTGGATTTGGTTTTCACCCTTTAACGGCTTATTTTTAAGTCTAAGTGTGATTTTTTTCAAATTATCGTCATACTCTCATTCCGGGAGACCCGGGATGATGTGGTCAGTTCCTACAAGTTTCATTAGTCCCGTACGAGGTGTTCGTGCCTCCTACGTGGTCATTTCGGGGCTGGTTTGGGTTTTCACCCTTTAACGACTTGTTTTTAAGTCTGAGTGTGATTTTTGCAAATTATCGTCATACTCTCAAACCGGGAGACACGGGACTACGCGATCAGTTCCTACAAGTTACATTGCTCCCGTGCGAGGTGTTAGTACCTCCTACGGGGTCGTTAGAGAACTAGTTTGGCTTTTCACCCTTTAACGGCTCGTTTTTAAGTCAAAGTGAGATTTTTGCAAATTATCATCATACTCTCAAATCGGGAGACTCGGGACTACGTGGTCAGTTCTTACAAGTTACATTGGTCCCGTCCGAGGTGTTCGTGCCTCCTACGGGGTCGTTTGGGGGCGGGTTTGGGTTTTTCCCCTTTAACACCTTGTTTTTAAGCCTAAGTGTGAATTTTGTTAATTATCGTCACACTCTCAAATCGGGAGACCCGGGACTACGCGATAAGTTTCTGCAAGTTACATTGGTCCCGTGCGAGGTGTTCGTGCCTCCTACGAGGTCGTTTATGGGCTGCTTTGGGTTTTCACCCTTTAACGGCTTGATTTTAAGTTTAACTGTGATTTTTATAAATTATCGTCATCCTCTCAAACTGGGTGATCCGGGACTACGTGGTCAGTTCCTAGAAGTTACATTGGTCCCGTGCGAGGTGTTTGTGCCTCCTACGAGGTCGTTTGGGGGCTGGTTTGGGTTTTCACTCTTTAACGCCTTGTTTTTAAGTCTAAGTGTGATTTTTGCAAATTATCATCATCCACTCAAATCGGGACATCCGGGACTACGCGATCAGTTCCTACAAGTTACATTGGTCCCGTGCGAGGTGGTCGTGCCTCCTACGGGGTCTTTTGGAGGCTGGTTTGGGTTTTCACCCTTTAACGCCTTATTTTTATGTCTAAATTTGATTTTTGCAAATTATCATCATGCTCTCAAACCAGGAGTCCTGGGACTACGCTGTCAGTTCCTACAAGTTACATTGGACCTGTACGAGGTGTTCGTGCCTCCTACGGGGTCGTTTGGGGGCTGGTTTGGGTTGTCACCCTTTAACGCCTTGTTTTTAAGTCCAAGTGTGATTTTTGTAAATTATTGTTATACTCTCAAATCGGGAGATCCGGGACTACCGGGTCAGTTCCAACAAGTTAAATTGGTCCCGTGCGAGGTGTTCGTGCCTCCTACGGGATCGTTTGGGGATGGTTTGGGTTTTCACCCTTTAATGGCTTGTTTTTAAGATTAAGTGTGATTTTTGCAAATTATCTTCATACTCTCAAATTGGGTGACCGGGACTACGCGGTCAGTTCCTACAAGTTATATTGGTCCCGTGCGAGGTCTTCGTGCCTCCTACGGGGTCGTTTGGGGCTGGTTTGGGTTTCGCCCCTTTAATGCCTTGATTTTTAGTTTAAGTGTGATTTTTGCAAATTATCGTCATACTCTCAAACCGGGAGATTCGAGACTACGCGATCAGTTCCTACAAGTTACATTGGTCCCGCTCGAGGTGTCCGTGCCTCCTATGGTGTCGTTTGGGGGCTGGTTTGGGTTTTCACCCTTTAACGCCTTATTTTTAAGTCTAAGTGTCATTTTTGCAAATTATCATCATACTTTCATACCGGGAGATCTGAGACTACGCGGTCAGTTCCAAAAAGTTACATTGGTCCCGTGCGAGGTGTTCGTACCTCCTACGGGGTCGTTTGGGGGCTGGTTTGGGTTTTAACCCTTTAACGCCTTAATTTTTAGTTTAAGTTTGATTTTCGAAAATTATCGTCATACTCTCAAACTGAGAGATCCGGGACTACACGGTCAGTTCCTGCAAGTTACATTGGTCCCGTGCGAGGTGTTCGTGCCTCCTACGGGGTCGTTTGGGGGCTGATTTGGGTTTTCACCCTTTAAAGCCTTTTTTAAGTCTAAGTGTGATTTTTGCAAATTATCATCATACTCTCAAATCGGGAGACCCGGGACTACGCAGTCAGTTCCTGCAAGTTACATTGGTC
The DNA here is from genome assembly GCA_949130495.1 of Sambucus nigra. Lineage (NCBI taxonomy): Eukaryota > Viridiplantae > Streptophyta > Magnoliopsida > Dipsacales > Adoxaceae > Sambucus > Sambucus nigra. The sequence goes on along the minus strand of OX422207.1, from coordinate 7,597,246 downwards.
CCGTGCTAGGTGTTCGTTCCTCCTACGGGGTCATTTGGGGGCTGGTTTGGGTTTTCACCCTTTAATACCCTATTTTTAAGTCTAAGTGTGATTTTCATAAATTATCATCATACTCTCAAATCGGGAGACCCGGGACTACGCCATAATTTTCTGCAAGTTACATTGGTCCCGTGCGTGGTGATCGTGCCTCCTACGGGGTCGTTTGGGGGCTGGTTTGGCTTTTCACCCTTTAACGGCTTGTTTTTAAGTCTAAGGGTGATTTTTGTAAATTATCATCATGCTCTCAAACCAGGAGTCCCGGGACTACGCGGTCAGTTCCTGCAAGTTACATTGGTCCCGTGCGAGGTGTTCGTGCCTCCTACGGGGTCGTTTGGGGGCTGGTTTGGGTTTCACCCTTTAACACCTTATTTTTAAGTATAAGTGTGATGTTTGCAAATTATCGTCATGCTCTCAAACCAGCAGATCCGGGACAACGCGATCAGTTCCTACAAGTTACATTGGTCCCGTGCGAGGTGTTCATGCCTCCTACGGGGTCATTTGGGGGCTGGTTTGGGTTTTCACCCTTTAACGCCTTGTTTTTAAGTCTAAGTGTGATTTTTGCAAATTATCATCATACTCTCAAACCGGGAGATTCGGGACTACCCAGTCAGTTCCAATAAGTTACATTGTTCCCGTGCGAGGTGTTCGTGTCTCCTACGGGGTCGTTTGGGGGCTAGTTTGGGTTTTCACCCTTTAACGCCTTGATGTTACATCTAAGTGTGATTTTTGTAAATTATCGTCATACTCTCAAACCGGGAGACCTAGGACTACGTGAACAGTTCCTGCAAGTGACATTGGTCCCGTGCGAGGTGTTCGTGCCTCCTACGGGGTCGTTTGAGTGATGGTTTGGGTTTTCACCCTTTAACGCCTTATTTTTAAGTCTAAGTGGGATTTTTGCAAATTATCATCATACTTTCAAACCGGGAGATCCGTGACTACATGGTCAGTTCCAACAAGCTACATTGGTCCCGTGCGAGGTGTTCGTACCTCCTACGGGGTCGTTTGGGGGCTGGTTTGGGTTTTCACCCTTTAATGCCTTGATTTTAAGTCTAAATGTGATTTTTGTAAATTATCATCATACTCTCAAATCGGGAGACCCGGGACTACGCAGTCAGTTCCTGCAAGTTACATTGGTTCCGTGCGAGGTGTTCGTGCCTCCTACGAGGTCGTTTGGGGGTGGGTTTGGGTGTTCACCTTTTAACACCTTGTTTTTAAGCATAAGTGTGATTTTTGTAAATTATAGTCATACTCTCAAATCGGGAGACCCGGGACTACGCGATAAGTTTCTGCAAGTTACATTGGTCCCGTGCGAGGTGTTCGTGCCTTTTACGGGGTCGTTTGGGGGCTAGTTTTGGTTTTCACCCTTTAACGCCTTATTTTTAAGTCTAAGTGTATTTTTGCAAATTATCGTCATGCTTTCAAACCAGGAGATCCGGGACTACACGGTCAGTTCCTACAAGTTACATTGGTCCCGTGCGAGGTGTTCGTGCCTCCTACGATGTCATTTGGGGGCCGGTTTAGGTTTTCACCCTTTAACGCCTTATTTTTAAGTCTAAGTGTGATTTTTGCAAATTATCGTCATACTATCAAATCGGGAGATTCGGGACTACCCGGTCAGCTCCAACAAGTTACATTGGTCCTGTGCGAGGGGTTCGTGCCTGCTACGGGGTCGTTTGGGGGCAGGTTTGGGTTTCGCCCCTTTAACGCCTTGATTTTAAATTTAAGTGAGCTTTTTGCAAATTATCGTCATACTCTGAAACTGGGAGATTCGAGACTATGCGGTCAGTTCCTACAAGTTACATTGGTCCCGCTCGAGGTGTTCGTGCCTCCTATGGGGTCGTTTTAGGGCTGGTTTGGGTTTTCACCCTTTAACGCCTTATTTTTAAGTCTAAGTGTGATTTTTGCAAATTATCGTCACACTTTCAAAACGGTAGATCCGAGACTACGCGGTCAGTTCCAACAAGTTACATTCGTCCCGCACGAGGTGTTCGTACCACCTACGGTGTCGTTTGTGGGCTGATTTGGGTTTAGCCCCTTTAACGCCTTGATTTTATGTTTAAGTGTGATTTTGGCAAATTATCATCATACTCTCAAACTGGGAGATCCGGGACTACACGGTCAGTTCCTACAAGTTACATTGGTCATTTGCGAGGTGTTCTTGCCTCCTACGGGGTCGTTTGGAGGTTGGTTTTGGTTTTCACCCTTTATCGCCTTTTTTTTAATTCTAAGTGTGAGTTTTGCAAATTATCATCACACTCTCAAATCGGGAGACCCGGGACTACGCGGTCAATTCCTACAAGTTACATTGGTCCCGTGCGAGGTGTTCGTTCCTCCTACGGGGTCGTTTGGGGGCTGGTTTGGGTTTTTACCCTTTAACGACTTGTTTTTAAGTCTAAGTCTGATTTTCGCAAATTATCGTCATACTCTCAAACCGGAAGATCCGAGACTACGCTGTCAGTTCCTACAAGTTACATTGGTCCCGTGCAAGGTGTTCGTGCCTCCTACGGGGTCGTTTGGGGGTTGGTTTCGGTTTTCACCCTTTATCGTCTTTTTTTAAGTCTAAGTCAATTTTTACAAATTATCGTCATACTTTCAAACCGAAAGACCCGGGACTACGCAGTCAGCTCCAACAAGTTACATTTTTCCCGTGCGAGGTGTTCGTACCTCCTACGGAGTCGTTTGGGGGTTGGTTTGGGTTTTCACCCTTTAACGCCTTGCTTTTAAGTTTGTGTGTGATTTTTGCAAATTATCATCATACTCTGAAACCGGGAGATCCGAGACTATGCGGTCAGTTCCAACAAGTTACATTGGTCCCGTGCGAGGTGTTCGTGCCTCCTACGAGGTCATTTGTGGGCTGGTTTGGGATTTCTCGCTTTATCGCCTTTATTTAAGTTTAAGTGTGATTTTTCCAAATTATCGTCATACTCTCAAATCGGGAGACCCGGGACTACGCAGTCAGTTCGTGCAACTTACATGGGTCCCGTGCGAGGTGTTCATTCCTCCTACGGGGTCGTTTGGGGGCTGGTATGGGTTTACACCCTTTAACACCTTGTTTTAACTCTAAGTGTGATTTTTGTAAATTATCGTCATACTCTCAAATCGGGAGACCCGGGACTATGCGATAAGTTTCTGCAAGTTACATTGGTCCCGTGCGAGGTGTTTGTGCCTCCTACGGGGTCGTTTGGGGGCTGGTTTGGGTTTTCACCCTTTAACGGCTTGTTTTTAAGTATAAGTGTGATTTTTGCAAATTATCGTCATGCTCTCAAACTAGGACATCCGGGACTACGCGTTCAGTTCTTACAAGTAACATTGGTCCCGTGCGAGGTGTTCGTGCTTCCTACGGGGTCATTTGGGTGCTGGTTTGGGTTTTAACCCTTTAACGCCTTGTTTTTAAGTCTAAGTGTGATTTTTGCAAATTATCGTCATACTCTCAAACCGGGATATTCGGGACTACCCGGTCAGTTCCAACAAGTTACATTGGTCCCGTGCGAGGTGTTCGTGCCTCCTACGGGGTCGTTTGGGTGCTGGTTTGGGTTTTCACCCTTCAACGCTTTGATGTTAAGTCTAAGTGTGATTTTTGCAAATTATCATCATACTCTCAAATCAGGAGAGCTAGGACTATGTGAACAGTTCCCGCAAGTTACATTGGTCCCGTGCGAGGTGTTCGTGCCTGCTACAGGGTCGTCTGGGGGCTGGTTTGGGTTTTCACCCTTTACCGCCTTATTTTTAAGTCTAAGAGTGATTTTTGCAAATTATCGTCATACTTTCAAACCGGGAGATCTGTGACTACGGGGTCTATTCCAACAAGTCACATTGGTCCCGTACGAGGTGTTCGTACCTCCTATGGGATCGTTTGGGGGATGGTTTGGGTTTTCACCCATTAATGCCTTGATGTTAAGTCTAAGTGTTATACTTGCAAATTATCGTCATACTCTCAAACCGGGAGATTCGGGACTACCCGGTCTGTTCCATCAAGTTACATTGGTCCTGTGCAAGGTGTTCGTGCCTCCTACGGGGTCGTTTTGGGGTTGGTTTCGGTTTTCACCCATTATCGCCATTTTTTTAAGTCTAACTCAATTTTTGCAAATTATCGTCATACTCTCAAACCGGGAGACCCGGGACTACGCTGTCAGCCCCAACAAGTTACATTTGTCCCGTGCGAGGTGTTCGTACCTCCTACGGAGTCGTTTGGGGGTTGGTTTGGGTTTTCACCCTTTAACGCCTTGATTTTAAGTTTGTGTGTGATTTTTTCAAATTATCGTCATACTCTCAAACCGGGAGATCCGAGACTATGCGGTCAGTTCCAACAAGTTACATTAATCCCGTGCGAGGTGTTCGTGCCTCCTACGGGGTCGTTTGTTGGTTGGTTTGGGTTTTCTCCCTTTATCGCCTTTATTTAAGTCTAAGCGTGATTTTTGCAAATTATCGTCATACTCTCAAATCGGGAGACCCGGGACTACATAGTCAGTTCCTGCAACTTACATTGGTCCCGTGCGAGGTGTTCGTGCCTCCTACGGGGTCGTTTGGTGCTGGTTTGGGTTTTCACCCTTTAACACCTTGTTTTTAAGTCTAAGTGTGATTTTTATAAATTATCGTCATACTCTCAAATTGGGAGACCCGGGACTACGCGATAAGTTTTTGCAAGTTACATTGGTCCCGTGCGAGGTGTTCGTGCCTCCTACGGGGTTGTTTGGTGGCTGGTTTGGGTTTTCACCCTTTAACACCTTGTTTTTAAGTCTAAGTGTGATTTTTCTAAATTATCGTCATACTCTCAAATCGGGAGACCCGAGACTACGCAATAAGTTTTTGCAAGTTACATTGGTCCCGTACGAGGTGTTCGTGCCTCCTACGGGGCCGTTTGGGGGCTGGTTTGGGTTTTCACCCTTTAACGGCTTGTTTTTAAGTATAAGTGTGATTTTTGCAAATTATCATCATGCTCTCAAACCAGGATATCCGGGATTGCGCAGTCAGTTCTTACAAGTTACATTGGTCCCGTGCGAGGTGTTCGTGCCTCCTACGGGGTTATTTGGGTGCTGGTTTGGGTTTTCAACCTTTAACGCCTTAATTTTAAGTCTAAGTGTGATTTTTTCAGATTATTGTCATACTCTCAAACCAGGAGACCTGGGACTATGTGGTCAGTTCCTACAAGTTACATTAGTCCCGTCCGAGGTGTTCGTACCTCCTACGGGGTCGAATGGGGGCTGGTTTGGGTTTTTCCCCTTTAACGACTTGTTTTAACTCTAAGTGTGATTTTTGGATATTATCGTCATACTCTCAAATCGGGAGACTCGGGACAATGCGATTAGTTCTTACAAGTTACATTGGCCCAATGTGAGGTGTTCATGCCTCCTATGGGGTCGTTTGGGCACTGGTTTGGGTTTTCACCCTTTAACGCCTTGATTTTAAGTTTAAGTGTGCTTTTTGCAAATTATCATCATACTCTCAAACCGGGAGATTCGGGACTACGCGGTCAGTTCCTACAAGTTAGATTGGTCCCGTGTGAGGTGTTCGTGCCTCCTACGGGGTCGTTTGGAGGCTGGTTTGGGTTTTCACCCTTTATCGCCTTTTTTGAAGTCTAAGTGTGACTTTTGCAAATTATCGTCATACTCTAAAATGGGGAGACCCGGGATTACGCGGTCAGCTCCTATGGGTTACATTGGTCCCGTGCGAGGTTTTCGTGCCTCATATGGGGTCGTATGGGGGCTGGTTTTGGTTTTCACCCTTTAACGGCTTATTTTTAAGTCTAAGTGTGATTTTAGCAAATTATCGTCATACTCTCATTCTGGGAGACCCGGGATGATGCGGTCAGTTCCTACAAGTTTCATTAGTCCCGTACGAGGTGTTCGTGCCTCCTACGGGGTCGTTTCGGGGCTAGTTTGGGTTTTCACCCTTTAACGACTTGTTTTTAAGTCTGAGTGTGATTTTTGCAAATTATCGTCATACTCTCAAACCGGGAGACACGGGACTACGCGGTCAGTTTCGACAAGTTACATTGGTCCCGTGCGAGTTGTTCGTACCTCCTACAGGGTCGTTAGAGAGCTAGTTTGGGTTTTCACCCTTTAACGCCTTGATTTTAAGTTTAAGTGTGATTTTTGCAAATTATCGGCATACTCTCCAACCGGGAGATTCGGGATTACGTGGTCAGTTCCTACAAGTTACATTGGTCCTGTACGAGGTGTTCGTGCCTCCTACGGGGTCGTTTGGGGGCTGGTTTGGGTTTTTCACCCTTCAACGCCTTATTTTTAAGTCTAATTGTGATTTTTGCAAATTATCGTCGTGCTCTCAAACCAGGAGTACTGGGACTACGCGATCAGTTCCTACAAGTTACATTGGTCCCGTACAAGGTGTTCGTGCCTCCTTCAGGGTCATTTGGGGGCTGGTTTGGATTGTCACCCTTTAACGCCTTGATTTTAAGTTTAATTGTGATTTTTGCAAATTATTGTCATACTCTCAAACCGGGAGATTCGAGACTACGCGGTCAGTTCCTACAAGTTACATTGGTCCTGCTCGAGGAGTTCGTGCCTGCTACGGGGTCGTTTGGGGGCATGTTTGGGTTTTCACCCTTTAACGCCTTATTTTTAAGTCTAAGTGTGATTTTTGCAAATTATCGTCATACTTTCAAACCGGGAGATCCGGGACTACGCGGTCTGTTCCAACAAGTTACATTGGCCCCGTGTGAAGTGTTCGTGCCTCCTACGGGGTCGTTTGGGGGCAGGTTTGGGTTTTCACCCTTTAATGCCTTCATTTTCAGTTTAAGTGTAACTTTAGCAAATTATCGTCATACTCTCAAACTGGGAGATCCGGGACTACGCGGTCAGTTCCTACAAGTTACATTGTTCCCGTGCGAGGTGTTCGTGCCTCCTACGGGGTCGTTTGGGGATCTGGTTTTGGTTTTAACCCTTTATCGCCTTGATTTTCAGTTTAAGTGTGATTTTTGCAAATTATCGTCATACTCTCAAATCGAGAGACCCGAAACTACGCGGTCAGTTCCTACAAGTTACATTGGTCCCGTGTGAGGTTTTCGTTCCTCCTACGGGGTCGTTTGGGGGCTTGTTTTGGTTTTCACCCTTTAAAGGCTTGTTTTTAAGTCTAAGTGTGATTTTTGCAAATTATCGTCATACTCTCAAATCGAGAGACCCGAAACTACGTGGTCAGTTCCTACAAGTTACATTGGTCCCGTGCGAGGTGTTCGTTCCTCCTAAGGGGTCGTTTCGGGGCTGGTTTTGGTTTTCACCCTTTAAAGGCTTGTTTTTAAGTCTAAGTGTGATTTTTGCAAATTATCGTCATACTCTCAAATCGGGAGACCCGAAACTACGCGGTCAGTTCCTACAAGTTACATTGGTCCCGTGCGTGGTGATCGTTCCTCCTACGGGGTCGTTTGGGGGCTGGTTTGGGTTTTCACCCTTTAACGGCTTGTTTTTAAGTATAAGTGTGATGTTTGCAAATTATCATCATGCTTTCAAACCATCAGATCTGGGACTACGCGGTCAGTTCCTACAAGTTACATTGGTCACGTGCGAGGTGTTCATGCCTCCTACGGGGTCATTTGGGGGCTGGTTTGGGTTTTCACCCTTTAACGCCTTGTTTTCAAGTCTAAGTGTGATTTTTGAAAATTATCATCATACTCTCAAACCGGGACATTCGGGACTACCCGGTCAGTTCCAACAAGTTACATTTGTCCCGTGCGAGGTGTTCGTGGCTCCTACGGGGTCGTTTGGGTGCTAGTTTGGGTTTTCACCCTTTAACGCCTTGATGTTACATCTAAGTGTGATTTTTGTAAATTATCGTCATACTCTCAAACCGGGAGACCTAGGACTACGTGAACAGTTCCTGCAAGTTACATTGGTCCCGTGTGAGGTGTTCGTGCCTCCTGCGGGGTCGTTTGGGGGATGGTTTGGGTTTTCACCCTTTAATGCCTTATTTTTATGTCTAAGTGTGATTTTTGCAAATTATCGTCACACTTTCAAACCGGTAGATCCGAGACTATGCGGTCAGTTCCAACAAGTTACATTGGTCCCGCGCGAGGTGTTCGTACCACCTACGGGGTCGTTTGGGGACTGGTTTGGGTTTTCCCCCTTTAATGCCTTGATTTTATGTTTAAGTTTGATTTTGGAAAATTATCAACATACTCTCAAACTGGGAGATCCGGGACTACGCGGTTAGTTCCTACAAGTTACATTGGTCATTTGCGAGGTGTTCTTGCCTCCTACGGGGTCGTTTGGAGGTTGGATTTGGTTTTCACCCTTTATCGCCTTTTTTTTAATTCTAAGTGTGATTTTTGCAAATTATCGTCACACTCTCAAATCGGGAGACCCGGGACTACGCGGTCAATTCCTACAAGTTACATTGGTCCCGTGCGAGGTGTTCGTTCCTCCTACGGGGTCGTTTGGGGGCTGGTTTGGGTTTTTACCCTTTAACGACTTATTTTTAAGTCTAAGTCCTATTTTCGCAAATTATCGTCATACTCTCAAACCGGGAGATCCGAGACTACGCTGTCAGTTCCTACAAGTTACATTGGTCCCGTGCAAGGTGTTCGTGCCTCCTACGGGGTCGTTTGGGGGTTGGTTTCGGTTTTCACCCGTTATCGCCTTTTTTTTAAGTCTAAGTCAATTTTTACAAATTATCGTCATACTCTCAAACCGAGAGACCCGGGACTGCGCTGTCAGCTCCTACAAGTTACATTTGTCCCGTGCGAGGTGTTCGTACCTCCTACGGAGTCGTTTGGGGGTTGGTTTGGGTTTTTACCCTTTAATGCCTTGATTTTAAGTTTGTGTGTGATTTTTGCAAATTATCATAATACTCTCAAACCGGGAGATCCGAGACTATGCGATCAGTTCCAACATGTTACATTGGTCCCGTGCGAGGTGTTCGTGCCTCCTACGGGGTCATTTGTGGGCTGGTTTAGGTTTTCTCCCTTTATCGCCTTTATTTAAGTCTAAGTGTGATTTTTGCAAATTATCATCATACTCTCAAATCGGGAGACCCGGGACTGCGCAGTCAGTTCCTGCAACTTACATTGGTCCCGTGCGAGGTGTTCGTGCCTCCTACGGGGTCGTTTGGGGGCTGGTTTGGGTTTTCACCCTTTAACACCTTGTTTTTAAGTCTAAGTGTGATTTTTGTAAATTATCGTCATACTCTCAAATCGGGAGACCCGGGGTTACGCGATAAGTTTCTGCAAGTTACATTGGTCCCGTGCGAGGTGTTCGTGCCTCCTACGGGGTCGTTTGGGGGCTGGTTTGGGTTTTCACCCTTTAACGGCTTGTTTTTAAGTATAAGTGTGATTTTTTCAAATTATCGTCATGCTCTCAAACTAGGACATCCGGGACTACGCGGTCAGTTCTTACAAGTAACATTGGTCCCGTGCGAGGTGTTCGTGCCTCCTACGGGGTCATTTGGGTGTCGGTTTGGGTTTTAACCCTTTAACGCCTTGTTTTTAAGTCTAAGTTTGATTTTTGCAAATTATCGTCATACTCTCAAACCGGGAGATTCGGGACTACCCGGTCAGTTCCAACAAGTTACATTGGTCCCGTGCGAGGTGTTCGTGCCTCCTACGGGGTCGTTTGGGTTTTCACCCTTCAACGCTTTGATGTTAAGTCTAAGTGTGATTTTGGCAAATTATCATCATACTCTCAAATCGGGAGAGCTAGGACTACGTGAACAGTTCCTGCAAGTTACATTGGTCCCGTGCGAGGTGTTCGTGCCTCCTACAGGGTCGTCTGGGGGCTGGTTTGGGTTTTCACCCATTACAGCCTTATTTTTAAGTCTAAGAGTGACTTTTGCAAATTATCGTCATACTTTCAAACCGGGAGATCCGTGACTACGGGGTCTGTTCCAACAAGTTACATTGGTCCGGTACGAGGTGTTCGTACCTCCTACGGGATCGTTTGGTGGATGGTTTGGGTTTTCACTCATTAACGCCTTGATGTTAAGTCTAAGTGTGATTTTTGCAAATTATCGGCATACTCTCAAACCGCGAGATTCGGGACTACCCGGTCAGTTCCAACAAGTTACATTGGTCCCGTGCAAGGTGTTCGTGCCTCCTACGGGGTCGTTTTGGGGTTGGTTTCGGGTTTCACCCTTTATCGCCTTATTTTTAAGTCTAAGAGTGATTTTTCCAAATTATCGTCATACTTTCAAACCGAGAGATCCGTGACTACGGGGTTTGTTCCAACAAGTTACATTGGTCCCGTACGAGGTGTTCGTACCTCCTACGGGATCGTTTGGGGGATGGTTTGGATTTTCACGCATTAACGCCTTGATGTTAAGTCTAAGTGTGATTTTTGCAAATTATCGTCATACTCTCAAACCGGGTGATTCGGGACTACCCTGTCAGTTCCAACAAGTTACATTGGTCCCATGCTAGGTGTTCGTGCCTCCTACGGGGTCGTTTGGGGGTTGGTTTCGGTTTTCAACCTTTATCGCCTTTTTTTTAAGTCTAAGTCAATTTTTGCAAATTATTGTCATACTCTCAAACCGGGACACCCGGGACTACGCAGTCAGCTCCTATAAGTTACATTTATCCCGTGCGAGGTGTTCGTACCTCCTACGGAGTCGTTTGGGGGTTGGTTTGGGTTTTCACCCTTTAACGCCTTGATTTTAAGTTTGTGTGTGATTTTTGCAAATTATCATCATACTCTCAAACCGGGAGATCCGAGACTATGCGGTCAGTTCCAACAAGTTACATTGGTCCCGTACGAGGTGTTCGTGCCTCCTACGGGGTTGTTTGTGGGCTGGTTTGGGTTTTCTCCCTTTATCGACTTTATATAAGTCTAAGTATGATTTTTGGAAATTATCGTCATACTCTCAAATCGTGAGACCCGGGACTACACAGTCAGTTCCTGCAAGTTACATTGGTCCCGTGCGAAGTGTTCGTGCCTCCTACGGGGTCGTTTGGGGGCTGATTTGGGGTTTCACCCTTTAACACCTTGTTTTTAAATCTAAGTGTGATTTTTGTAAATTATCGTCATACTCTCAAATCGGGAGACCCGGGACTACGCGATAAGTTTCTGCAAGTTACATTGGTCCCGTGCGAGGTGTTCGTGCCTCCTACGGGGTTGTTTGGGGGCTGGTTTGGGTTTTCACTCTTTAACGTCTTATTTTTAAGTATAAGTGCGATTTTTGCAAATTATCGGCATGCTCTCAAACTAGGACATCCGAGACTACGCGGTCAGTTCTTACAAGTAACATTGGTCCCGTGCGAGGTGTTCGTGCCTCCTACGGGGTCATTTGGGTACTGGTTTGGGTTTTAACACTTTAACGCCGTGTTTTTAAGTCTAAGTGTGATTTTTGCAAATTATCGTCATACTCTCAAACCGAGAGATTTGGGACTACCCGGTCAGTTCCAACAAGTTACACTGGTCCCGTGCGAGGTGTTCGTGCCTCCTACGGGGTCGTTTGGGTGCTGGTTTGGGTTTTCACCCTTCAACTCTTTGATGTTAAGTCTAAGTGTGATTTTTCCAAATTTTAATCATACTCTCAAACCGGGAGAGCTAGGACTACGTGAACAGTTCCAGCAAGTTACCTTGGTCCCGTGCGAGGTGTTCGTGCCTCCTACAGGGTCGTCTGGGGGCTGGTTTGGGTTTTCACCCTTTACCGCCTTATTTTTAAGTCAAAGAGTGATTTTTGCAAATTATCGTCAACTTTCAAACTGGGAGATCCGTGACTATGGGGTCTGTTCCAACAAGTTACAATTGTCCCGTACGAGGTGTTCGTACCTCCTACGGGATCGTTTGGGGGATGGTTTGGGTTTTCACCCATTAACGCCTTGATGTTAAGTCTAAGTGTGATTTTTGCACATTATCGTCATACTCTCAAACCGGGAGACCTAGGACTACGTGAATAGTTCCTGCAAGTTACATTGGTCCCGTGCGAGGTGTTCGTGCCTCCTACGGGGTTGTCTGGGGGCTGATTTTGGTTTTTACCCTTTAACGCCTAGTTTTTAAGTCTAAGTGTGATTTTTGAAAATTATCATCATACTCTCAAACCGGGAGATTCGGGACTACCCGGTCAGTTCCAAAAAGTTACATTGGTCCCGTGCGAGGTGTTTGTGCCTCCTACGGGGTCGTTTGGGTGATGGTTTGGGTTTTCACCCTTCAACGCTTTGATGTTAAGTCTAAGTGTGATTTTTGCAAATTATCGTCATACTCTCAAACCGGGAGACCTAGGACTACGTGAACAGTTCCTGCAAGTTACATTGGTCCCGTGCGAGGTGTTCGTGCCTCCTACAGGGTCGTCTGGGGGCTGGTTTGGGTTTTCACCCATTACCGCCTTATTTTTAAGTCTAAGTGTGATTTTTGCAAATTATCGTCATACTTTCAAATCGGGAGATCCGGGACTACGGGGTCTGTTCCAACAAGTTTGTTAATCCCGTACGAGGTGTTCGTACCTCCTACGGGATCGTTTGGGGGATGGTTTGGGTTTTCACCCATTAACGCCTTGATGTTAAGTCTAAGTGTGATTTTTGCACATTATCGTCATACTCTCAAACCGGGAGACCTAGGACTACGTGAATAGTTCCTGCAAGTTACATTGGTCCCGTGCGAGGTGTTCGTGCCTCCTACGGGGTTGTCTGGGGGCTGATTTTGGTTTTTACCCTTTAACGCCTAGTTTTTAAGTCTAAGTGTGATTTTTGCAAATTATCATCATACTCTCAAACCGGGAGATTCGGGACTACCCGGTCAGTTCCAAAAAGTTACATTGGTCCCGTGCGAGGTGTTTGTGCCTCCTACGGGGTCGTTTGGGTGATGGTTTGGGTTTTCACCCTTCAACGCTTTGATGTTAAGTCTAAGTGTGATTTTTGCAAATTATCGTCATACTCTCAAACCGGGAGACCTAGGACTACGTGAACAGTTCCTGCAAGTTACATTGGTCCCGTGCGAGGTGTTCGTGCCTCCTACAGGGTCGTCTGGGGGCTGGTTTGGGTTTTCACCCATTACCGCCTTATTTTTAAGTCTAAGTGTGATTTTTGCAAATTATCGTCATACTTTCAAATCGGGAGATCCGGGACTACGGGGTCTGTTCCAACAAGTTTGTTAATCCCGTACGAGGTGTTCGTACCTCCTACGGGATCGTTTGGGGGATGGTTTGGGTTTTCACCCATTAACGCCTTGATGTTAAGTCTAAGTGTGATTTTTGCACATTATCGTCATACTCTCAAACCGGGAGACCTAGGACTACGTGAATAGTTCCTGCAAGTTACATTGGTCCCGTGCGAGGTGTTCGTGCCTCCTACGGGGTTGTCTGGGGGCTGATTTTGGTTTTTACCCTTTAACGCCTAGTTTTTAAGTCTAAGTGTGATTTTTGCAAATTATCATCATACTCTCAAACCGGGAGATTCGGGACTACCCGGTCAGTTCCAAAAAGTTACATTGGTCCCGTGCGAGGTGTTTGTGCCTCCTACGGGGTCGTTTGGGTGATGGTTTGGGTTTTCACCCTTCAACGCTTTGATGTTAAGTCTAAGTGTGATTTTTGCAAATTATCGTCATACTCTCAAACCGGGAGACCTAGGACTACGTGAACAGTTCCTGCAAGTTACATTGGTCCCGTGCGAGGTGTTCGTGCCTCCTACAGGGTCGTCTGGGGGCTGGTTTGGGTTTTCACCCATTACCGCCTTATTTTTAAGTCTAAGTGTGATTTTTGCAAATTATCGTCATACTTTCAAATCGGGAGATCCGGGACTACGGGGTCTGTTCCAACAAGTTTGTTAATCCCGTACGAGGTGTTCGTACCTCCTACGGGATCGTTTGGGGGCTGGTTTGGGTTTTCACCATTTAACGCCTTGATGTTAAGTCTAAGTGTGATTTTTGCAAATTATCGTCGTACCCTCAAACCGGGAGACCCAGGATTATGCGGTCAGTTCCTACGAGTTACATTGGTCCCGCTCGAGGTGTTGTGCCTCCTACGGGGTCGTTCGGGGGCTGGTTTGGGTTTTCACCCTTTAACGCCTTATTTTTAAGTCTAAGTGATATTTTTCCAAATTATCATCATACTTTCAAACCGGGAGATCCGGGACTATGCGGTCAGTTCCAACAAGTTACATTGGTAACGTGCGAGGTGTCCGTACCTCCTACGGGATCATTTGGGGGCAAATTTGGGTTTTAACCCTTTAAGGCCTTGATTTTAAGATTAAGTGTGATTTTCGCAAATTATCGTCATACTCTCAAACTAGGAGATCCGGGACTACGCGGTCTGTTCCTACAAGTTACACTGGTCCCGTGCGAGGTGTTCGTGCCTCCTATGGGGTCGTTTGGAGGCTGGTTTGGGTTTTCACCCTTTATCGCCTTTTTTTAAGTCCAAGTGTGATTTTTGCAAATTATCGTCATACTCTCAAATCGGGAGAACCGAGGCTGCGCGGTCAGTTCCTACAAGTTACATTTGTCCCGTTCGAGGTGTTCGTTCCTCCTACGGGGTCGTTTGGGGGCTGGTTTGGGTTTCTCCCTTTAACGACTTGTTTTTACATCTAAGTGTGATTTTCATAAATTATCGTCATACTCTCCAACCGGGATATTCGAGACTACGCGGTCAGTTCCTACAAGTTACATTGGTCCCGTGCGAGGTGTTCGTGCCTCCTACGGGGTCGTTTGGGGGTTGGTTTGGGTTTTCACCCTTAATCGCCTCTTTTTAAGTGTAAGTGTAATTTTTCCAAATTATCTTCATACTCTAAAATTGGGAGACCCGGGACTACGCAGTCAGTTCTTGCAAGTTACATTGGTCCAGTGCAAGGTGTTCGTACCTCCTACGGAGTCGTTTGGGGGTTGGTTTGGGTTTTCATCCTTTAATGCCTTGATTTTAAGTTTAAGTGTGATTTTTGCAAATTATCATCATACTCACAAATCGGTAGACCCGGGATGACGCAGTCAGTTCCTACAAGTTACATTGGTCCAGTGCGAGTTGTTCGTACCTCCTACGGAGTCGTTTGGGGGTTGGTTTCGGTTTTCATCCTTTAACGCCTTGATTTAAGTCTAAGTGTGATTTTTGCAGATTATCATCATACTCTCAAACCGGGAGATCCGAGACTATGCGATCAGTTCCAAAAAGTTACATTGGTCCGGTGCGAGGTGTTCGCTCCTCCTACGGGGTCGTTTAGGGGATGTTTCGGGTTTTCACCCTTTAACACCTTGTTTTTAAATAAAAGTGTGATTTTTCTAAATTATCGTCATACTCTCAAATTGGGAGACCCGGGACTACGCGATAAGTTTCTGCAAGTTACATTGGTCCCGTGCGAGGTGTTCGTGCCTCCTACCGGGTCGTTTGGGGGCTGGTTTGGGTTTTCACCCTTTAACGACTTGTTTTTAAGTATAAGTGTGATTTTTGCAATTTATCATCATGCTCTCAAACCAGGAGATCCGAGACTACGCGATCAGTTCTTATAAGTTACATTGGTCCCGTGCGAGGTGTTCGTGCCTCCAACGGGGTCATTTGGGTGCTGGTTTAGGTTTTAACCGTTTAACGCCTTATTTTTAAGTCTAAGTGTGATTTTTGCAAATTATCGTCATACTCTCAAACCAGGAGATTCGGGACTACCCGATCAGTTCCAACAAGTTATGTTGGTCCCGTACGAGTTGTTTGTGCCTCCTACGGGGTCGTTTGGGGGCTGGTTTGGGTTTTCAACCTTTAACGCTTTGATGTTAAGTCTAAGTTTGATTTTTTCAAATTATCATCATACTCTCAAACCGGGAGACCTAGGACTACGTGAACTGTTCCTGCAAGTTACATTGGTCCCGTGAGAGGAGTTCGTGCCTCCTACGGGGTTGTCTGGGGGCTGGTTTTGGTTTTCACCCTTTAACGCCTTTTTTTAAGTCTAAGAGTGATTTTTGCAAATTATCGTCATACTTTCAAACCGGGAGATCCGGGACTACGGGGTCTGTTCCAACAAGTTACATTGGTCCCGTGGGAGGTGTTCGTACCTCCTACGGGATCGTTTGGGGGCTGGTTTGGGTTTTCACCCTTTAATGCCTTGATGTTAAGTCTAAGTGTGATTTTTGCAAATTATCATCATACTCTCAAATCGGGAGACCCAGGACTATGCGGTCAGTTTCTACGAGTTACATTGGTCTCGCTCGAGGTGTTCGTGCCTCCTACGGGGTCGTTTGGGGGCTGGTTTGGGTTTTCACCCTTTAACGCCTTATTTTTATGTCTAAGTGTGGTTTTTGCAAATTATCATCATACTCTCAAATCGGGAGACTCGGGACTACCTGGTCAGTTCCTACAAGTTACATTGGACCCGTACGAGGTGTTCGTTCCTCCTACGGTGTCGTTTGGGGGCTGGTTTGGGTTTTCACCCTTTAACGACTTATTTTTAAGTCTAAGTGTGATTTTTGCAAATTATCGTCATACTCTCAAACCAGGAGATTCGGGACTACCCGATCAGTTCCCACAAGTTACATTGGTCCCGTGCGAGGTGTTTATGCGTCCTACGGGGTCGTTTGGGGGCTGGTTTGGTTTTTGACCCTTTAACGCCTTGATGTTATGTCTAAGTGTGATTTTTGCAAATTATCATCATTCTCTCAAACTGGGAGACCTAGGACCACGTGAACAGTTCCTGCAAGTTACATTGGTCCCGTGCGAGGTGCTCGTGCCTCCTACGGGGTCGTTTGGGTGTTGTTTTGGGTTTTCACCCTATAAGGCCTTATTTTTAAGTCTAAGTTTGATTTTTGAAAATTATCATCATACTTTCAAATCGGGAGATTCGGGACAACGGGGTCAGTTCCAACAAGTTACATTTCTTCCCGTGCGAGGTGTTCGTTCCTCCTACGGGGTCATTTGGGTGCTGGTTTGGGTTTTCACCCTTTAATGCCTTGATTTTAAGTCTATGTGTGATTTTCTCAAATTTTTGTCATACTCTCAAACTAGGAGATCCGGGACTACGTGGTCAGTTCCTGCAAGTTAGATTGGTCCCGTTCGAGGTGTTCGTGCCTCCTACGGGGTCGTTTGGGGGCTGCTTTGGGTTTTCACCCTTTAACACCTTAATTTTAAGTCTAAGTGTGATTTTTGTAAATTATAGTCATACTCTCAAATCGAGAGTCCCGGGACTATGCGATAAGTTTTTGCAAGTTAAATTGGTCCCGTGCGAGGACTTCGTACCTCCTACGGGGTCGTTTGGGGACTGTTTTGGGTTTTCACCCTTTAACGGCTTGTTTTTAAGTCTAAGTGTGATTTTTGTAAATTATCGTCAGACTCTCAAATCGGGAGACCCAGGAATACGCGGTTAGTTCTTACAAGTTACATTGGTCCGGTGCGAGGTGTTCGTGGCTCCTGCGGGGTTGTTTGGGGGTTGGTTGGGGTTTTCACCCTTTAATTGATTATTTTTAAGTCTAAGTGTGATTTTTGCAAATTATCGTCATACTCTCAAATCGGGAGACCCGGGACTACGCGGTCAGTTCCTACAAGCTACATTGGTCCCGTGCGAGGTGTTCGTGCCTCCGACGGGGTCGTATGGTGGCCTGTTAGGGTTTTCACCCTTTAATGGCATGTTTTTAAGTCTAAGTGTGATTTTTGCAAATTTTTGTCATACTCTCCATCTGGGAGACCCGAGACTATGCGATCAGTTCCTAAGCGTTACATTGGTCCCGTGCGAGGTGTTTGTGCCTCCTACGGGGTCGTATGGGGGCTGGTTTTTGTTTTCACCCTCTAACGGCTTATTTTTAAGTCTTAGTGTGATTTTTGCAAATTATCATCATACTCTCAATCCGGGAGACCCGGGATGAGGCGGTCAGTTCCTACAAGTTTCATTAGTCCTGTGCGAGGTGTTCGTGCCTCCTACGGGGTCGTTTCGGGGCTGGTTTGGGTTTTCACCCTTTAACGGCTTGTTTTTAAGTCTAAGTGTGATTTTTGCAAATTATTATCATACTCTCAAACCGGGAGACATGGGACTACGCGGTCAGTTCCTACAAGTTAAATTGGTCCCGTGCGAGGTGTTTGTAGCTCCTACGGGGTCGTTTGAGAGCTAGTTTGGGTTTTCATCCTTTAACGGCTTATTTTTAAGACTAAGTGTGATTTTTGCAAATTATCGTCATACTCTCAAACCGGGAGACCCGGGACTACTTGGTCAGTTCCTACAAGTTACATTGGCCCCGTGTGAGGTGTTCGTGCCTCCTATGGGGTCGTTTGGGGGCTGGTTTTGGTTTTCACCCTTTAACGCCTTGATTTTAAGTTTAAGTGTTCTTTTTGCCAATTATCGTCATACTCTCAAACCGAGAGATCCGGGACTACGCGTTCAGTTCCTACAAGTTACATTGGTCCCATGCGAGGTGTTCGTGCCTCCTACGGGGTCGTTTGCGGGCTGGTTTTGGTTTTCACCCTTAAAAGCCTTATTTTTAAGTCTAAGTGTGATTTTTGCAAATTATTGTCATGCTCTCAAATCAGGAGTCCCGGGACTACGCGGTTAGTTCCTACAAGTTACATTGGTCCCGTACGAGGTGTTCGTGCCTCCTACGGGGTCGTTTGGGGGCAGGTTTGGGTCGTCACCCTTTAACGGCTTATTTTTTAGTCTAAGTGTGATTTTTTGAAATTATCGTCATACTCTAAAATCGGGAGATTCGGGACTACCCGGTCAGTTCCAACAAGTTACATTGGTCCCGTGCGAGGTGTTCGTGCCTCCTACGGGGTCGTTTGGGGTTGGTTTGGGTTTTCACCCTTTAACGGCTTGTTTTTAAGTCTACGTGTGATTTTTGCAAATTATATTCACACTCTCAAACCGGTAGACACGGGACTACGCGGTCAGTTCCTACAAGTTGCGTTGGTCCCGTGCGAGGTGTTCGTACCTCCTACGGGGTCGTTTGAGAGCTAGTTTGGGTTTTCACCCTTTAACGGCTTGTTTTTAAGTCTAAGTGTGATTTTTGCAAATTATCATCATACTCTCAAACCGGGAAACCCGGGACTACGTTGTCAGTTCCTATAAGTTACATTAGTTCCGTTCGAGGTGTTCGTACCTCCTACGGGGTCGTTTGGGGGCCGGTTTGGGTTTTCACCCTTTAACGTCTTGATTTTAAGTTTAAGTGTGATTTTTACAAATTATCGTCATCCTCTCAAACCAGGAGTACCGGGACTGCGCGGTCAGTTCCTACAAGTTACATTGGTCCCGTACGAGGTGTTCGTGCCTCTTACGGGGTCGTTTGGGGGCTGGTTTGGGTTGTCACCCTTTAACGCCTTGTTTTTAAGTCCAAGTGTGATTTTTTGAAATTATCGTCATACTCTCAAACCGGGTTATCCGGGACTACCCAGTCAGTTCCAACAAGTTACATTTCTTCCCGTACGACGTGTTCGTACCTCCTACGGGGTCGTTTGGAGCTGGTTTGGGTTTTCACCCTTTAACGCCTTATTTTTAAGTCTAAGTGTGTTTTTTGCAAATTATCGTCATACTTTCAAACCGCGAGATTCGGGACTACGGGGTCAGTTCCTGCAAGTTAGATTGGTCCCGTTCGAGGTGTTCGTGCCTCCTACGGGGTCGTTTGGGGGCTGCTTTGGGTTTTCACCCTTTAACACCTTATTTTTAAGTCTAAGTGTGATTTTTCTAAATTATCCTCATACTCTCAAATTGGGAGACCCGGGACTACGCGATAAGTTTTTGCAAGTTACATCGGTCCCGTGCGAGGTCTTCGTACCTCCTACGGGGTCGTTTGGGGGCTGGTTTGGGTTTTCACCCTTTAACGGCTTGTTTTTAAGTCTAAGTGTTATTTTTGTAAATTATCGTCATACTTTAAAACCGGGAGACCCAGGAATACGCGGCCAGTTCTTACAAGTTACATTGGTCCGGTGCGAGGTGTTCATGCCTCCTACGGAGTTGTTTGGGGGTTGGTTTGGGTTTTCACCCTTTAATGGCTTGTTTTTAAGTCTAAGTGTGATTTTTTCAAATTATCATCATACTCTCAAACCGGGAGACCCGGGACTACGCGATCAGTTCCTACAAGCTACATTGGTCCCGTGCGAGGTGTTCGTGCCTCCGACGGGGTCGTATGGGGGCCTGTTTGGGTTTTCACCCTTTAATGGCTTATTTTTAAGTCTAAGTGTGATTTTTGCAAATTATCATCATACTTTCAAACCGGGAGATCTGGGACTACGCGGTCAGTTCCAACAAGTTACATTGGTCCCGTGCGAGGTGTTCGTACCTCCTACGGGGCTGTTTGGGGGCGGGTTTGCGTTTTAACCCTTTATCGCCTTGATTTTAAGTTTAAGTGTGATTTTGGCACAATATCGTCATACTCTAAAACTGGGAGATCCGGGACCACGCGGTCAGTTCCTACAAGTTACATTAGTCCCGTGCGACGTGTTCGTGCCTCCTACGGGGTCGTTTGGAGGCTGGTTTGGGTTTTCACCCTTTATCGCCTTTTTTTAAGTCTAAGTGTGATTTTTCCAAATTATCGTAATACTCTGTAATTGGGAGACCCGGAAGTACGCGGTTAGTTCCTAAAGTTACATTGGTCCCGTGCGAGGTGTTCGTTCCTGCTACGGGGTCGTTTGGGGGCTGGTTTGGGTTTTCACCCTTTGACGGCTTATTTTTAAGTCAAAGTGTGATTTTTGCAAATTATCGTCACACTCTCAAATCGGGAGACCCTGGACTACGCAGCCAGTTCCTGCAAGTTACATTGGTCCCTTGCGAGGTGTTCGTACCTTTTACGGAGTCGTTTGGGGGTTGGTTTGGGTTTTCATCCTTTAACGCCTTGATTTTAAGTTTAAGTGTGATTTTTGCAAATTATCGTCATACTCTCAAACCGGGAGATCCGGGACAACGCGGTCAGTTCCAACAAGTTACATTGGTCCTGTGCGAGGTGTTCGCTCCTCCTACGGGGTCATTTGGGGGCTGGTTTGGGTTTTCTCCCTTTATCGCCTTTTTTTAAGTCTAAGTGTGATTTTTGCAAATTATCGTCATACTCCCAAATCGGGAGACCCGCGACTACGAAGTCAGTTCCTGCAAGTTACATTGGTCCCATGCGAGGTGTTCGTGCCTCCTACGGGGTCGTTTGGGGGCTAGTTTGGATTTTCACCCTTTAACACCTTGTTTTTAAGTCTCAGTGTGATTTTTGTAAATTATCCTCATACTCTCAAGTCGGGACACCCGGGACTACGCGATAAGTTTCTGCAAGTTACATTGGTCCCGTACGACGTGTCCGTGCCTCCTACGGGGTCGTTTGGGTGCTGGTTAAGGTTTTCACCCTTTAACGGCTTGTTTTTAAGTCCAAGTGTGATTTTTGCAAATTATCATCATACTCTCAAACCGGGAGACCTAGGAATACGCGGTCAGTTCTTACAAGTTACATTGGTCCGGTGCCAGGTGTTCGTGCCTCCTACGGGGATGTTTTGGGGTTGGTTTGGGTTTTCACCCTTTAATGGCTTGTTTTTAAGTCTAAGTGTGATTTTTGCAAATTATCGTCATACTCCCAAACCGGGAGACCCGGGAATACGCGGCCAGTTCCTACGAGCTAAATTGGTCTCGTGCGAGGTGTTCGGGCCTCCTACGGGGTCGTATGGGGGCTTATTTGGGTTTTAACCCGTTAACGCCTTAATTTTTAGTTTAAATGTGATTATCGCAAATTATCGTCATACTCTCAAACTGGGAGATCCGGGACTACGCGGTCAGTTCCTGCAATTTACATTGGTCCCGTGCGAGGTGTTCGTGCCTCCTACGTTGTCGTTTGGAGGCTGGTTTGGGTTTTCACCCTTTATCACCTTTTTTAAGTCTAAGTGGGATTTTTGAAAAATATCGTCATACTCTCAAACCGGGAGACCTAGGAATACGCGGTCAGTTCTTACAAGTTACATTGGTCCGGTGCCAGGTGTTCGTGCCTCCTACGGGGATGTTTGGGGGTTGGTTTGGGTTTTCACCCTTTAATGGCTTGTTTTTAAGTCTAAGTGTGATTTTTGCAAATTATCGTCATACTCCCAAACCGGGAGACCCGGGAATACGCGGCCAGTTCCTACGAGCTAAATTGGTCTCGTGCGAGGTGTTCGGGCCTCCTACGGGGTCGTATGGGGGCTTATTTGGGTTTTAACCCGTTAACGCCTTAATTTTTAGTTTAAGTGTGATTTTCGCAAATTATCGTCATACTCTCAAACTGGGAGATCCGGGACTACGCGGTCAGTTCCTGCAATTTACATTGGTCCCGTGCGAGGTGTTCGTGCCTCCTACGTTGTTGTTTGGAGGCTGGTTTGGGTTTTCACCCTTTATCACCTTTTTTAAGTCTAAGTGGGATTTTTGCAAAATATCGTCATACTCTCAAATCGGGAGACCTGGAACTACGCGGTCAGTTCCTACAAGTTACATTGGTCCCGTGCGAGGTGTTCGTTCCTCCTACGGGGTCGTTTGGGGGCTGGTTTGGGTTTTCACCCTTTAATGGCTTGTTTTTAAGTCTAAGTGTGATTTTTCCAAATTATCGTCATACTCTCAAATCGGGAGACCCGGGACTACGCAGTTACTTCCTGCAAGTTACATTGGTCCCGTGCGAGGTTTTCGTACCACCTACGGAGTCGTTTGGGGGTTGGTTTGGGTTTTCATCCTTTAACGTCGTGATTTTATGTTTAAGTGTGATTTTTGCAAATTAGCGTCATACTCTTAGATCGGGAGATCCGGGACTACGCGGTCAGTTCCAACAAGTTACATTGGTCCCGTGCGAGGTGTCCGTGCCTCCTACGGGGTCGTTTGGGGGTAGGTTTGGGTTTTCACCCTTTATCGCCTTTTTTTAAGTCTAAGTGTGATTTTTGCAAATTATCGTCATACTCTCTAATCGGGACACCCGGGAGTACGCCGTCAGTTCCCGCAAGTTACATTGGTCTCGTGCGAGGTGTTCGTGCCTCCTACGGGGTCATTTGGGGGCTGGTTTGGGTTTTCACCCTTTAACACCCTATTTTTAAGTCTAAGTGTGATTTTTGTAAATTATCGTCATACTCTCAAATCGGGAGACCCGGGACTACGCGATAAGTTTTTGTAAGTTACATTGGTCCCGTGCGTGGTGTTCGTGCCTCCTATGGGGTTGTTTGGGGGCTGGTTTGGGTTTTCACTCTTTAATGCCTTATTTTTAAGTCTAAGTGTGATTTTTGCAAATTATCATCATACTCTCAAACCGGGACATCCGGGACTACGCGGTCAGTTCCTACAAGTTACATTGGTCCCGTGCGTGGTGTTCGTGCCTCCTACGAGATCGTTTGGGGGCTGGTTTGGGTTTTCACCCTTTCACACCTTGTTTTTAAGTCTAAGTGTTATTTTTTAAATTATCATCATACTCTCAAATCGGGAGACCCGGGACTATGCGATAAGTTTCTGCAAGTTACATTGGTCCCGTGCGAGGTGTTCGTGCCTCCTACGGGGTCGTTTGGGGGCTGATTTGGGTTTTCACCCTTTAACGTCTTGTTTTTAAGTCAAAGTGTGATTTTTGAAAATTAACATCATACTCTCAAATCGGGAGAACCACGAATACGCGATCAGTTCTTACAAGTTACATTGGTCCGGTGCGAGGTGTTCGTATGGGGGCTGGTTTGGGTTTTTCCTCGTTAACGGCTTATTTTTAAGTCTAAGTGTGATATTTGGAAATTAACATCATACTCTCAAATCGGGAGACTCGGGACTACGTGATCAGTTCCTACAAGTTACACTGGCCCCGTGTGAGGTGTCCGTTCATCCTACGGGGTCGTTTGGGGGCTGGTTTGGGTTTTCACCCTTTAACGCCTTGATTTTAAGTTTAAGTGTGATTTTTGCATATTATCGTCATAGTCTCAAATCGGGAGATCCGGGACTATGTGGTCAGTTCCTACAAGTTACATTGGTCCCGTGCGAGGTGTTCGTGCCTCCTACGGGGTCGTTTGGTGGCTGGTTTGGGTTTTCATCCTTTAACGCCCTGTTTTTAAGTCTAAGTGTGATTTTTGCAAATTATCATCATGCTCTCAAACTAGGAGTACCGGGACTACGCGGTCAGTTCCTACAAGTTACATTGGTCCCGTACGAGGTGTTCGTGCCTCCTGAGGGGTGGTTTGGGGGCTGGTTTGGGTTTTCACCCTTTAACGGCTTGTTTTTAAGTCAGAGTGTGATTTTTGTAAATTATCATCATACTCTCAAACCGGGAGACCCAGGAATACGCGGTCAGTTCTTACAAGTTACATTGGTCCGGTGCGAGGTGTTCGTGCCTCCTACGGGGTCGTTTGGGGGCATGTTTGGGTTTTCACCCTTTAACGCCTTATTTTTATGTCTAAGTGTGATTTTTGCAAATTATCGTCATACTTTCAAACCGGGAGATCTGGGACTACGCGGTCAGTTCCAACAAGATACATTGGACCCGTGCGAGGTGTTCGTACCTCCTAGGGGGTCGTTCGGGGGCTGGTTTGGGTGTTAACCCTTTATCGCCTTGAGTTTTAGTTTAAGTGTGATTTTCGCAAATTTTCATCATACTCTCAAACTGGATGATCCGGGACTACGCGGTCAGTTCCTACAAGTTACATTCATCCCGTGCGAGGTGTTCGTGCCTCCTACGGGGTCGTTTGGAGGCTAGTTTGGGTTTTCACCCTTTATCTCCTTTTTTAAAGTCTAAGTGTGATTTTTGCAAATTGTCGTCATACTCTCAAATTGGGAGACCCGGAAGTATGCGGTTAGTTCCTACAAGTTACATTGGTTCCGTGCGAGGTGTTCGTTCCTCCTACGGGGTCGTTTGGGGGCTGGTTTGGGTTTTCACCCTTTAACGGCTTGTTTTTAAGTCTAAGTGTGATTTTTGAAAATTATCGTCATAATCTCAAACCGGGAGATCCGGGACTACGCGGTCAGTTCCAATAAGTTACATTGGTCCCGTGCGAGGTGTTCGCTCCTCCTACGGGGTCATTTGGGGGATGGTTTGGGTTTTCTCCCTTTATCGCCTTTTTTTAAGTCTAAGTGTGATTTTTGCAAATTATCATCATACTCTCAAATCGGGAGACCCGTTACTACGAAGTCAGTTCCTGCAAGTTACATTGGTCCTGTGCGAGGTGTTCGTGCCTCCTACGGGGTCGTTTGGGGGCTGGTTTGGGTTTTCACCCTTTAACACCTTTTTTTTAAGTCTCAGTGTGATTTTTGTAAATTATCGTCATACTCTCAAGTCGGGAGACCCGGGACTACGCGATAAGTTTCTGCAAGTTACATTGGTCCCGTTCGAGGTGTTCGTGCCTCCTACGCGGTCGTTTGGGGGCTAGTTAAGGTTTTCACCCTTTAACGGCTTATTTTTAAGTCCAAGTGTGATTTTTACAAATTATCATCATACTCTCAAACCGGGAGACCCAGGAATACGCGGTCAGTTCTTAGAAGTTACATTGGTCCGGTGCCAGGTGTTCGTGCCTCCTACGGGGATGTTTGGGGGTTGGTTAAAGCCCGGGACTACGCGGTCAGTTCCTATGAGCTAAATTGGTCCTGTGCGAGGTGTTCGGGCCTCCTACGGGGTCGTATGGGGGCTGGTTTGGGTTTTAACCCGTTAATGCCTTAATTTTTAGTTTAAGTGTGATTTTTGCAAATTATCGTCATACTCTCAAACTGGGAGACCCGGGACTACGCGGTCAGTTCCTAGGGGTTACATTGGTCCAGTGCGAGTTGTTAGTGCCTCCTACTGGGTCGTATGGGGGCTGGTTTTTGTTTTCACCCTTTAACGGCTTATTTTTAAGTCTCAGTGTGATTTTTGCAAATTATCGTCATAGTCTCATTCCGGGAGACCCAAAATGATGCGGTCAGTTCCTACAAGTTTCATTAGTCACGTACGAGGTGTTCGTGCCTCCTACGGGGTCGTTTCGGGGCTGGTTTGGGCTTTCACCCTTTAACGGCTTGTTTTTATGTCTGAGTGTGATTTTTGAAAATTATCGTCATACTCTCAAACCGGGAGACACGGGACTACACGATCAGTTCCTACAAGTTACATTGGTCCGTGCGAGGTGTTCGTTCCTCCTACGGGGTTGTTTGGGGGCTGGTTTGGGTTTTCACCCTTTAACGACTTGTTTTTAAGTCAAAGTGTGATTTTTGAGAATTATCGTCATACTCTCAAACCGGGAGACCCGGGACTACATGGTCAGTTCCTACAAGTTACATTAGTCCCGTCCGAGGTGTTCGTGCCTCCTACGGGGTCGTATTGGGGCTGGTTTGGGTTTTTCCCCTTTAAGGGCTTATTTTAACACTAATTGTGATTTTTGGAAATTATCGTCATACTCTCAAATGAGAAGACTCGGGACTACGCGATCAGTTCCTACAAGTTACATTGGCCACGTGTGCGGTGTTCGTGCCTCCTCCGGGGTCGTTTGGGGGCTGGTTTGGGTTTTCACCCTTTAATGCCTTGATTTTAAGTTTAAGTGTGATTTTTGCTAATTATTATCATACTCTCAAACTAGAAGATCCGGGACTACGCGGTCAGTTCCTACAAGTTACATTGGTCCCGTGCGAGGTGTTCGTGCCTCCTACGGGGTCTTTTGGGGGCTGGTTTGGGTTTTCACCCTTTAACACCTAGTTTTTAAATCTAAATGTGATTTTTGCAAATTATCGTCATGCTCTCAAACCAGGAGTCCCGGACTACGCGGTCAGTTCCTACAAGTTACATTGGTCCCGTACGAGGTGTTCGTGCCTCCTTGGGGGCTGGTTTGGGTTGTCACCCTTTAATGCCTTATTTTTAAGTAAAAGTGTGATTTTTGCAAATTATCGTTATACTCTCAAACCGGGAGATTTGGGACTACCCGGTCAGTTCCAACAAGTTACATTGGTCCCGTGCGAGGTGTTCGCGCCTCCTACGGGGTCGTTTGGGGCTGGTTTGGGTTTTCACCCTTTAACGACTTATTTTTAAGATTAAGTGTGATTTTGGCAAATTATCTTCATACTCTCAAACTGGGGGACCCGGGACTACGCAGTCGGTTCCTACAAGTTACATTGGTCCCGTGCGAGGTGTTCGTGCCTCCTACGGGGTCGTTTGGGGCCTGGTTTGGGTTTTCACCCTTTAACACCTTGTTTTTAAGTCTAAATGTGATTTTTGCAAATTATCATCATGCTCGCAAACCAGGAGTCCCGGGACTACGCGGTCAGTTCCTACAAGTTACATTGGTCCCGTACGAGGTGTTCGTGCCTCCTTGGGGGTCGTTTGGGGGCTGGTTTGGGTTGTCACCCTTTAATGACTTGTTTTTAAGTCCAAGTGTGATTTTTGCAAATTATCGTTATACTCTCAAACCGGGAGATTCGGGACTACCCGGCCAGTTCCAACAAGTTACATTGGTCCCGTGCGAGGTGTTCGCGCCTCCTACGGGGTCGTTTGGGGCTGGTTTGGGTTTTCACCCTTTAACGACTTATTTTTAAGATTAAGTGTGATTTTGGCAAATTATCTTCATACTCTCAAACTGGGGGACCCGGGACTACGCAGTCGGTTCCTACAAGTTATATTGGTCCCGTGCGAGGTGTTCGTGCCTCCTACGGGGTCGTTTGGGGGCTGGTTTGGATTTCGCCCCTTTAACGCCTTGATTTTTAGTTTAAGTGTGATTTTGGCAAATTATCATCTTACTCTCAAACTGGGAGATTCGAGACTACGCGATCAGTTCCTACATGTTACATTGGTCCCGCTCGAGGTGTTCATGCCTCCTACGGTGTCGTTTGGGGGCTGGTTTTGGTTTTCACCCTTTAACGCCTTATTTTTATGTCTAAGTGTGATTTTTGCAAATTATGGTCATACTTTCAAACCGGGAGATCCGAGACTATGCGGTCAGTTCCAACAAGTTACATTGGTCCCGTGCGAGGTGTTCGTACCTCCTACGAGGTTGTTTGGGGGCTAGTTTGGTTTTTCACCCGTTAACGCCTTAATTTTTAGTTTAAGTGTGATTTTCGCAAATTATCGTCATACTCTCAAACTGGGAGATCCGGAACTACGCGGTCAGTTCCTGCAAGTTACATTGGTCCCGTGCGAGGTGTTCATGCCTCCTACGTTGTCGTTTGGAGGTTGGTTTGGGTTTTCACCCTTTATCACCTTTTTTTAAGTCTAAGTGGGATTTTTGCAAATTATCGCCATACTCTCAAATCGAGAGACCCGGAACTACGCGGTCAATTCCTACAAGTTACATTGGTCCTGTGCGAGGTGTTCGTTCCTCCTATGGGGTCGTTTGGGGGCTGGTTTGGGTTTTCACCGTTTAACGGCTTGTTTTTAAGTCTAAGTGTGATTTTTGCAAATTATCGTCATACTCTCAAATCGGGACACCCGGGACTACGCCGTCAGTTCCTGCAAGTTACATTGGTCCCGTGCGAGGTGTTCATGCCTCCTACGGGGTCATTTGGGGGCTAGTTTGGGTTTTCACCCTTTAACACCCTATTTTCAAGTCTAAGTGTGATTTTTGTAAATTATTGTCATACTCTCAAATCGGGAGACCCGGGACTACGCGATAAGTTTCTGTAAGTTACATTGGTCCCGTGCATGGTGTTCGTGCCTCCTACGGGGTCGTTTGGGGGCTGGTTTGGGTTTCACCCTTTAACGCCTTTTTTTTAAGTCTAAGTGTGATTTTTGCAAATTATCATCATACTCTCAAACCGGGACATCCGGGACTACGCGGTCAGTTCTACAAGTTACATTGGTCCCGTGCGTGGTGCTCGTGCCTCCTACGGGGTCGTTTGGGGGTTGGTTTGGGTTTTCACCCTTTAACGACTTGTTTTTAAGTCAAAATGTGATTTTTGTAAATTATCATCATACTCTCAAACCGGGAGACCCAGGAATACGCGGTCAGTTCTTACAAGTTACATTGGTCCGATGCGAGGTGTTCTTGCCTCTTACGGGGTCGTATGGGGTCTGGTTTGGGTTTTTCCCCTTTAACGGCTTATTTTTAAGTTTAAGTGTGATTTTTGGACATTACCATCATACTCTCAAATCGGGAGACTCAGGACTACGTGATCAGTTCCTACAAGTTACATTGGCCCCGTGTGACGTGTTCGTTCATCCTACGGGGTCATTTGGGGGTTGGTTTGGGTTTTCACCCTTTAATGCCTTGATTTTAAGTTTAAGTGTGATTTTGGTAAATTATCGTCATTTTCTCAAACCGGGAGATTCGGGACTACGTTGTCAGTTCCTACAAGTTACATTGGTCCCGTGCGAGGTGTTCGTGCCTCCTACGGGGTCGTTTGGTGGCTGGTTTGGGTTTTCACCCTTTAACGACTTATTTTTAAGATTGAGTGTGATTTTGGTAAATTATCTTCATACTCTCAAACTGGGGGACCCGGGACTACGCAGTCGGTTCCTACAAGTTATATTGGTCCCGTGCGAGGTGTTCGTGCCTCCTACGGGGTCGTTTGGGGGCTGGTTTGTGTTTCGCCCCTTTAACGCCTTGATTTTTAGTTTAGGTGTGATTTTTGCAAATTATCATCATACTCTCAAACCGGGAGATTCGAGACTACGCGATCAGTTCCTACATGTTACATTGGTCCCGCTCGAGGTGTTCGTGCCTCCTACGGTGTCGTTTGGGGGCTAGTTTGGGTTTTCACCCTTTAACGCCTTATTTTTATGTCTAAGTGTGATTTTTGCAAATTATGGTCATACTTTCAAACCGGGAGATCCGAGACTATGCAGCCAGTTCCAACAAGTTACATTGGTCCCGTGCGAGGTGTTCGTACCTCCTACGAGGTTGTTTGTGGGATGGTTTGGGTTTTCACCCGTTAACGCCTTAATTTTTAGTTTAAGTGTGATTTTCGCAAATGATCATCATACTCTCAAACTGGGAGATCCGGGACTACGCGGTCAGTTCCTGCAAGTTACATTGGTCCCGTGCGAGGTGTTCGTGCCTCCTACGTTGTCGTTTGGAGGCTGGTTTGGGTTTTCACCCTTTATCACCTTTTTTTAAGTCTAAGTGTGATTTTTGCAAATTATCATCACACTTTCAAACCGGGAGATCCGAGACTACGCGTTCAGTTCCAACAAGTTACATTGGTCCCGTGTGAGGTGTTCGTACCTCCTACGGGGTCGTTTGGGGGCTGGTTTGGGTTTTATCCCTTTAACGCCTTGATTTTAAGTTTAACTGTGATTTTTGCAAATTATCGTCATACTTTCAAACTAGGAGATCCGGGAGTACGCGGTCAGTTCCTACAAGTTACATTGGTCCCGGTTGATGTGTCCGTGCCTCCTACGGGGTTGTTTGGTGGCTGGTTTGGGTTTTCGCCCTTTAACGCCTTGTTTTTAAGTTTAAGTCTGATTTTTGTAAATTATCGTCATACTCTCAAATCGGGAGACCCGTGACTACGCAGTCAGTTCCTGCAAGTTACATTGGTCCCGTGCGAGGTGTTCGTGCCTCCTACGGGGTCGTTTGGGGTCTGGTTTAGGTTTTCACTCTTTAACACCTTGTTTTTAAGTCTAAGTGTGATTTTTGTAAATTATCATCATACTCTCAAATCGGGAGATCCGAGAGTACGCGGTCAGTTCGTACAAGTTACAATGGCCCCGTACGAGGACTCCGTGCCTCTTACGGGGTCATTTGTGGGCTGGTTTGGGTTTTCACCCTTTATCGCCTTTTTTTAAGTCTAAGTGTGATTTTTGCAAATTATCGTCATACTCTCAAATCTGGATACCCGGGACTACACATTCTGTTCCTCCAAGTTACATTGGTCATGTGCGAGGTGCTCGTGCCTCCTACGGGGTCGTTTGGGGGATGGTTTGGGTTTTCACCCTTTAATGCCTTATTTTTAAGCCTAAGTGTGATTTTTGTAAATTATAGTCATACTTTCAAATCGGGAGACTCAGGACTACGCGATCAGTTCCTGTAAGTTACATTGGTCCCGTGCGAAGTTTCGTGCCTCCTACGGGGTCGTTTGGGAGCTGGTTTGGGTTTTCACTCTTTAGCGGCTTGTTTTTAAGTATCAGTGTGATTTTTGCAAATTATCATCATGCTCTCAAACCAGGAGATCTGGGACTACGCGGTCAGTTCCTACAAGTTACATTGGTCCTGTACGAGGTGTTCTTGCCTCCTACGGGGTCGTTTGAGGGTTGGTTTGGGTTTTCACCCTTTAACGGCTTGTTTTTAAGTCTAAGTGTGATTTTTTCAAATTATCATCATACTCTCAAACCGGGAGACCCGGGACTATGCGGTTATTTCCTACAATTTACATTGGTCCCGTGCGAGGTGTTCGTGCCTCCTACGGGGTCGTGTGGGCACTGGTTTGGGTTTTCACCCTTTAATGTCTTGTTTTTAAGTCTAAGTGTGATTTTTGTAAATTATAGTCATACTCTCTAATCGGGATAGCCGGGACTACGCAATCAGTTCCTACAAGTTACGTTGGTCCCGTGCGAGGTGTTCGTGCCACCTATGGGGTCGTATGGGGGCTAGTTTGGGTTTTCACCCTTTAACGGCTTATTTTTATGTCTTAAATGTGATGTTTGCAAATTATTGTCATACTCTCAAACCGGGAGACCCGAGACTACGTGACCAGTTCCTATAAGTTACATTGGTCCCGTGCGAGGTGTTCGTTCCTCCTACGGGGTCTTTTGGGGGCTGGTTTGGGTTTTCACCCTTTAAGGCCTTTTTTTGAAGTTTAAGTGTTGATTTTTGCAAATTTTCGTCATAGTCTCAAATCGGGAGACCCGAAACTACGGGGTCAGTTCCTATAAGTTACATTGATCCCGTGCGAGTTGTTCGTGCCTCCTACGAGGTCGTTTGGGTGCTGGTTTGGGTTTTTATCCTTTAACGGTTGGTTTTAATGCCTAATCTACATTATTTGAAAATAGCGTCATTCTCTCAAATTCGGAGGCCCGTGAGTACGTGGTTAGTTCGTACAAGTTACATTGGTCCCTTGCGAGGTGTTCAAGCCTCTTGCGGGGCCGTTAGGGGGCTGGTTTGTGTTTTCACCCTCAAACGGTTTATTTTCAAGCATAATCTACGTATTTTGAAATTATCATCATATTCTCAAACCGAGAGACCCGTGACTACGCGAT
Organism: Sambucus nigra; assembly: GCA_949130495.1. Lineage (NCBI taxonomy): Eukaryota > Viridiplantae > Streptophyta > Magnoliopsida > Dipsacales > Adoxaceae > Sambucus > Sambucus nigra. Next base: position 7,565,342 of record OX422207.1, on the reverse strand, counting down.
CAGTTCGTACAAGTTATATTGGTCCCGTGCCAGGTGTTAGTGCCTCTTGCGGGGTCATTTGGGGGCTAGTTTGGGTTTTCACCCTTCAACGGCTTGTTTCTAAGCCTAATCTATATATTTTTGAATTATTGTCATATTCTCAAATCGAGTGGCCTTTTACTGCGCGGTCAGTTCCTATGAGTTACATTGGTCCCGTACGAGGTGTTAGTGCCTCTTAAAGGGCTGTTTGGGGGCTTGTTTGGGTTTTCACACTTCAACGGCTTATTTATAAGCCTAAGCTATATATTTTCAAATTATCATCATATTCTCAAACCAAGAGGGTCGTGACTACGCGGTCAGTTCCTACGAGTCACATTGGTCTCATGCGAGTTGTTAGTGCCTCTTACAGGGCCATTTGGCGGCCGATTTGGGTTTTCACCCTTCAACGGCTTGATTCTAAGCCTAATCTATATGTTTTGAGGTCTAAAATAAGAAACGAATAAACTAAAATAAAACTTGGGTATAACTGATGGTTATACCTTGGGCATAACTAATGTCTATACTCTGACATTTCTTCATCTGAGAAAAATAGAAATACCTGCAAAGAAAGAAATGCACTTAAAAGAAAGAAAGAAAGAAATGACAGGAATATCTAAGCAGGATTAAGAATGTACTTTTCCAAATAAAGACACTGGATTTATCCTTGCTAATGAACTGGTGAAATTCATGGGCATACTGATTGAAAATATTTATTAAAGCTTTTAAACCAGGATCATTATCTCTACAAAAGACCATAATACAACAACAAAGAAAAGATGTATAGGAGATCTAAATCCTCCTGGAATTGAGACTGGATTAAGATTCCCTTCTTCAACTAGATATACCTGCTTAGATATACCTCTGCTTAGAAATTGAGTTGCTTAGAAGTACATAATACCTGCTTAGAAACTAATGCAGTTATACCTCTGCTTAGAAACTAAAGAAGTTCTTCTAAAAGTGTATACCTCTGCTTAGAATCATAGGTACATAATGCATAGGTATATACACTTTTAAGCAGTTCATCCAAACTAATGGAGTTCTTCTAAGCAGGGTTAAGAACATAATGCAGTTATACCTCTGCTTAGAAACTCTTTAACATAGCAAAAGATAAAGGGTGATAGCGGATCTCCTTATATGACACCTTTTGAACATTTAAAGAGTCTAACTCGAGATCCATTTAGAAGAATGGATTAATGAGCTGAAATAGCTATATAGCTGAAATAACAGCTATATAGCTGAAACAACGGCTCCATATATTGCATATATATTGAGCTGAAATAGCTATATAACTCCATATATACTTGTTATATATATATATATATATATATATATATGTAATTTCATATATAACTATATATCTCCATATATATAACAGCTATATAGATGAAATAGCTGTTATATATATATATATATATATAACAACCATAATAGCTATATAGCTGTTATATATATATAGGTAGTATGTATAACAGAAAGCTATTTGAAAGATAGGTATGGGTCAAGGGAGCAAGGTGACGTGTCCTCAAAAGATTGCTTAATTTTATAACCATGGTATTACTAGAAAGTTGAACGAATAATCCAAACATGGAAACACATATGCATATATTTTAGTCCTACACAGTTGTTCATTAAAATAGTGACTTAAAAATCCTAAAACATACGCATAACCATGAAATAAGATCGAAATAAATTATAGAATATAAGTTACCCAAAATTCTCCAAAATTAGGGGTGTAGCTATCCTAGACTTGCTTAATAATGGAAATTCAATCCCCTAATTTTGTAGCATATATGTCCCTACTGTGAAGCCCTAGACTTTCTTTATTAGTCCACAATGAGGCTTTCCCACAATGCATTAACATATACACAAACTTTTAAGTTACAAATTAGGGCAACTCTTAGGTGGGATAGGCCCCTAAGGGTCCTCGGCAAAATATCATAAGTTAGAATATAAACAATCACTAAAGTGTTCATTTAAAAATAAGCACATAGGAGTAATTAGGCATCTAACATCCATCTATAACATATAAAGGGTTAAATAAATGCATCCCAATTCTCCTTCGCCAAGTACATAGCTATATTAACTAATAATTTTTAATTAAGTAAACATATAATTATAAAATGCCAGTGCCTTAACAATTAGCCTTAGAACAAAATGAAACCAAAAGTACTAAATAACTAGACTTTAGAATCAAAGGACTCCCCAACTCCTAACTTGAGGAATTATACAATATAAAGCTATGAGCATTCAAATCTCTCAACAAGGGATGAGCAAAATATCCTCATACAGAACCTCATAAGTAAGTATCTTTGGAAAATCATATATATAGCTTAATGGAGTAATAGCAACATAATACAACACGACAATATGGGCAAAATGATATAAAGGTAACTCAATTTAAGAGGAGTAACTTCCTAACCCTCAAACCCCAAATCTCAAAGTATCCAGAATAGGACCTCTACTTCATGCCATCAGCCCTCTTATCGTATTTAATCTATGCTCAGGAGTCAAGACCCATGCTAGCCCAACATGTCATCCAAATTCCAATAACTACAATAATACTGAACTAACGCGTTAGCCCTTTCCCCAGCACTAAGCTCCAAACATGATTTTAGAGTCAAGCCCAGATGTTGTGGCCCAATAATTCAATGTCATGTCCACGACAACCATAAGAGTACAATGAGGCACTTAATGAAACTTAGTCATAACTTTATACTGTATTAGCTTGCACCCTCGATAATGGCATTAGAAATACTTTTCAACAAACTTCAATGGGTAAAATTTTTAAATAATAGGTTTATCCTAATAATAACTTTCATTCAATCTTTCAACAAGAAAAGGGAAAATATGGATCAAATGAAAGACAGAGTATATGATGAGGATACATCCTTACCAAAATAGATCAAGTCTAAAGTTTGATTTAACAAGGTGGAATTTTTAACTTCCAAGATTACTTCGGCCACCGCGCTCTGCCCTTACTCACTCCTGCTTCTCAACGGTCGTGGCCCCCTTACATCATCATCATCATCACCTCTCTCTCTCTCCCTCTCTAAAATTGGGTATTAAATTTGGAAAGTGTAACCAACTTTCTATTTATAGGAGAAGTAGGGAACCTAGGATTTCCCAATGTTGCTCTAAATTTCCCTACTTTAGACATTTGAGAAGACCCTAAACTTGATCCCTGGGTTATATCCCGAGTGGTTCATATCATCCATCAATGTGGTGTGTTTATTCAAGTATAAAGTCCTAAGATTAAATTAAAACCTTGGCAAAAAGTCCTATAACCATTTTCCAAGTACTCTAAGTGTGGTGGAGGAGATGTCCTACCACGTGCTATATTGCCTAAGGGATAACCTAAACCTGACCTCTCGGGGAAATTCATAGATTTTCTAAGGGAGTTCTTGGGTGTTACACCTGAAGAGTTGTGGGTAATTTTTTTGACATTGCTTTCTCACGCTCGTAGGAAGACTTGACCTTATTTTGGTGACTTTATTTCACTCTCATTAAAAGACATACCATTTAATTTTAGAATCAAATTTTAACATTTCAAGATACACACTTATTTCCCCTCTTATGATGTAACATCTTTCAACTTGATATTATTAATTTCCATATGTTGATACATCGTGCCATATCTAAAACATTTTTCTAAAATTAACAATTAAATACATTCTTCCAATGACCCCCATGTTTTATGGTGGTAAAGGAACCCACGAATCGAGAAGACAATTTCTCCTTCCTCCCATCCGCTTAACCCCTTCTCACCCCTTCGCAGGGGACATTTTAAGAAACAATAGGTCCCTAATATTAAACTCTAAATCTCTGTGACAACGATCGACATAATTATTGTGCCTACTATATTTCGTCCCCAATATCTACTTGATTATTTCTATCTTTTCAAAAGTATCCCGATTAAAATTCGGATCCATCAATTTGTTTTCCCCTACTAATACTAAACATATCGTGGATCTATATAGTCTCATATACAATACCTCGAAGAACGTCGTTTCCAAGAGAAAAAAATTAAATATGTTCATATTCAATACAGTATTCTCCTTAACAGTATTGTACAAACCTTAAGGAATATTTTAAATTCACAAACAACATGCGAGTTGTCTTATTATAATTGTTATTAAAAGAAAAATCCACAAGGGGGAGGTAGTAATCCCAGTTACCTTTAAAGTCCAACACACATGCTCGTGACATGTCTTCCAAAATCAATCCTAAAACAAGTAAAGGAAAGCATATAATTAACATAAACTCTAAAACCAAAACTACCAAAAATAGGAATGTATTCTCTTCAACAATAAGCTAAAATAATGAAGTTCTCCTAAGTCATTTTAAAAGCAACATTAAAAAGATGAACAAACCCTAAATTTCAAATAAGGTAGTACCAACACAAACAAACCCTAAATGAGACTTAGCTCTAACAAAACGGATAAAAATGATATATTTAATTGAGATTTGGTTAATTAATAGAAACCCAATATGACAGCAAAGTCCTACCACATCAAAAACCTCTGCACAAAACGGATACATGAACTCTAGCCGAGACTCATCCTATGTATTAAGCAAATCTGCAATAACACACAATCAAAACTTTGTTTCCCAATTAAAAAGCACAACAATAAAGCATTAGACTTACCAAATCGAGAATAATAGCACCCAGAAAATGAGATTAACAACAAGGTTTTGAGCGTGTCACGCAAGGTTTCCTTCTCAGCAAGGTTTTTCGAATTGAAGGTGGGAAATGTTTTCACGCGATTTCTTTGTCGAGTGAGAGAACGGGAGACCTGAGAATGAGAGAGCGGGAGACAAAAAAAAATTGAGAATGTATTTTTTGAGGGTATTTATATTTTAGTAAAGTGTGTTCAATTTTGGCACACTTCTTAACAGTTCCAAATTTTGGCACGGTTTTAAAGTGTGCTAGATTGTCGTTAAACCGTGCCAAAATTTGGCACAGTTTAAAATTGTGCTAGATTTTTCATGTCAAGGTGTGCCAAATTGCCATTTTTGGTGTAGTGGAAATTTAAGGCATTGTCTACAATAACTTGGTCATCGGCTTTTTACTTTTTTTATGTTAATGTCCATCTCTAGTCCAAAACTACTAAATTTTTAACATTTTTGGAAAGAAAATAGGGTTATTTGGGATTTTGTCCCCGTTAATTATTTGATATTGACTTTGGCCCCTAGGTTTTGCATTTCTTGGGGTTTAACCCCAAAGTAACTTTTAGCGACCCAAAAAATGTTTTGTGACTTTTGTGTCGGTAAAACTCATTTTGGGGTTCAAACCCTAATAAATGAAAATTGCAAGGGTTAAACTCAATTGCCAAGAATTAATGAGGACCAAACTGCAATAACCCAATAAATATTGGGCTTTTTTGACTTGGCCCTCACTTTTAATGTGATATTTGACTTAACCCCCACCTTGTTAATTTATTTGATTTACCCGCGTACGAGGGGGTTAACAGGGGGTTAAGTTTAAGGTTTTATTCGACTTAGTCCCTGTTTGTAATGTTAGATTAGACTTACCCCCTATGTTGAGGGAGAAGTTAATGGATTATTAAAACAACGGGTTAAGTGAAATGGTGCATTAAAATATGGGGGTCAAGTCAAAATGACCATTAATATTTGGGTACTGAAAGTGTATGCAGGGACAGAGGGACTGCAGGCCGAGTGGAAGCTGTAGCCCCCACAACTTTTAAAAAAAAAAATAGTTATACATACTTGTACTAAATTTAGGTGCAAAAAAAATATATTCAAACCAAGTTGGGGGCATTTCTTCAAATAAAGGAAACATGACTTAAACCCTTAAACTAAATACACAAACCCATGCCCCTACCACAAACAAGAACCAGTCTTTCCCTATCCCTCCCTCTTTTGCTATCCGTTAAACCCTTGAACCAAATATTAAATTTCTTCTACTATCCCCCCCTCTTCCCCCAACAGCTGCTCCCGCCCAGCCCTCCTCTGTCCACTATCCTTCTTTGACCGTGGTATGTCTCTCTCTCTTTATTATTTCATTGTGTATTTATTAATTTGTTAAATGGGAATTTATGATTTTTTAGTTTATTGTTAATTAGTTGGTTATATTATATATTTCTTACTGTTATTGTTCTATTAACGTTAAATGGTTATTGTTTTCTTTTTGTTTAGTCTTATTGTTGGTTGATTTAAATTCTAGGGTTAATATTGGGGGAAATTTTAGGAAAATTTTAGATTAAAATGTTAAAGTTTTTTATGCAATGGATAATTTTAGATTAAAATGTTATAGTTTTTTATGCGAATTTACAAAAATATAGGTGTAAAAAATAATTTTTATAAGTGTTTGGGGGCATATGTAAAAATAGTTAAATTTTTTATTTAACTTGAATTGAACTCATTATATTGATGTTAAAATTTAGGGTTTATTTTGGGGTTATAATGTTAATGTTGGTTAGAGTTTGCTTTAATGTTAATTTTAGGGTTATAATGTTAATTGTAGGAAATAATTAGGGATATTGTTAGTTTAAATTTGAGACTGAAATGTTGGTTTAAATATTTATTTATCTTTCCATTAGATTAAATAAATTACGGTATTTTTTTATACATACTAAAAAATAACCTCAAAAAAATCTCGCCCCCCAACCCCGAAAATGGAAATTAAATTAGCCCTCCACTCTCGAGAATTCCTCGATACTTCCCTGGGTGTATGGAATTGACTTTGTATTGAATAGTTATCTTCTTGATAGTAGTTGATTTTTGGGCCATTTTGTGCTTGCCCACTATTACTTTTTTTTATTAATTTTTAATTTTTTTAATTACTTTGCCCGAGATAATGTCGTGATTAGACATAAGTCTTCGCTTTTCAAAAATTAGACTCAAACCTTGAGTGAGAATGATCCCTCTTGTACCATATGCATCAACTCGCTTATACCTTATGCATAAATCTAATTTTTGAACATCTAAGGGGTATCTCTATTACATTATCTAGGGCGTGAAAGCAAAAAAAAAAACGTTAATTCGTTGATATTGAATTTGACCCGTGGAAAACACAAAAATTACTTTGGACATTTTGTACAACTTTTTCGAACTTATTTTATAGAACCTTTTGCATTGCTAAAAGTAAGTTTGGGGGTCAAACCCCAAGGAATGAAAGCTTTTGGGGCCAAATCAGTATGAAATAATTTAGGGGACCAGACCACAAATCACACTTGATTTTTTGTAGTACTATATTTTCGTTAATGTTCAGCCGCGATAGTAGATTACAAGAACTTGATTCTTTTTTTTTTTGCCCTTATGATAAATAATATTTGGGTAGTGTTTGGTGTATTTTTTTATTGGTATATTGATTTGGATGGTTGAATTGTTTTCTTCGTGCTAATAGTTGATTTTGTGTAATTTGGTGTTTTGTCTTTATTAATAACACTGATACTAATTGTGGCCCCCATAATTTTCATGTGTCGGGGTTTGACCCGAAAATGACTTTTGGCGACATTTTGCGTAACCCTTTGAGGTCATTTTTGAGGTCAAACCCCAAGAAATGAGAACTTTAGGGGTCAAAATATGTATTAAAGATTGGGGCCAAACCCCAATAATTCATTAGTAACCTCTTAATTAAAAGAAGATTAGGATAAGGGAAATAAAGGTTAACCTATATCACTCCCCCACTTCGGACATAAGAACCCACTATATTGTTCGCCATCCGAAAGAGGTAGGTTTTGCTAACATCTAGAAATAAAATCTTGATCCCAATAGCCTTTATTGGAATAAGGAAGGTTGGCGACTAATACTCTATCAACCTTCACCGCCTTCAGATATAGAACTCCATCCATGGTTTGGAATCAGGAGTAGCAGAATCTGATTTTTGGAATTCCAATCTTTGTCCCATATAACTCATTAGTTCTGTGAACTCCATTGACAATACGCCCATGTATTTGGTTCACATTGGGCGAGACCACCCAAAGAACTTGATGAATTCCAAAAATAAGTGGTTAGCGGGAAATGTAATCCCCCCTTCAACCGCTAAGAGGGTGTGAATTTAAAGATCGCCCTCAACATCAACACAATTTTGGGGAATGAGGGCACACTCAATCGTTACCCGGGAGGGGATCGGATATACGTTCCTGAACTCACCTACTGTCATTTTATTAATAGTATACACCATTTTTTGTGGAAGAAATGACGAATCAACGAGAATAGAGAAGAGGAAATGGCGATACTTTGAACAATCACAAGAAAAATAAGTAAGAGGAAGGAGAACTTATAATAAGATGGTGAAGATGAACGGTCCAAATGATCTTTTGAATGAAGAAAGGCACACAAATGACGATTCATTTTTGAATAATCAAAAACGAAATCCCATAAATCTAATCATATGGGACAGAGCCTGAAGTCATTAATGTAACCGACAGTTCATTTTTGGACTAAAGACATGCGCTCGCACAAGCTCAAACGTGGAATTATCTTAAAATTAATCTTTTGGGTCATGAAATCATACAAACTTTTCCAGCCCAGTGTTGGCGAAGAATCACGATGACCCAGATTTCTACAACCCAAACAAGCCTAATCAAGAGGTACAAAAGCGTGTTGGTAAGTCAGGATTAATGTCACGTGCGATAAACATGGAAGAATCAATCTTGTTATGTATAATCTCGGAGAAGATCAATATGGATTAGAAAACGAGCCCACCAGTAACTATGAGAGTTTGAACATGGCTCAACCACTCTTATTATTATAAATAGAATCCTCAATTCGGGAAAAGGGGGCATGTAATTATTTATTAGGAAACTCCAAAAGAATTAATATACACAAAAAAACACCCCGTGGATGTAGATAGTTACTGAATCACGTAAATCCTTTGTCTTGTGATATTATTTTATTCTTTGATTGTTTCCCTACTACTTAGAATCATTAATTGTGATTATTTGCACTCACACCTTATTTCATTTATTTTGTATAAAATACACTCGGACTCAACAATTTTTAAAAGAGAACGAAACAATGACCATGCGTCATCCCAAATCATTCCTTCTCTTCACATCTAAGGATGTGTGGAGGAGATTCGCATTGTGAGTCAAGTTTGTTTTATATCTCGGATGTAAAGTTTAAAGTTTAAGCTCAAAAAAACCTTTTTTTTAATCTAATTATTATTATTATTCATTATTATTTTATAATTATAATAACCTATGTAGCACGGACAGGGACACGGGTGTCCCATCCGACACGACACGGACACGCAGACACGAAAAATTCTAAAAAATTAGGACACGACACGGCAGGGACATGACATCAAATAAATATTTTTTATAATTATTTTTATATATAAAAAATATGAAATATCACATTTTATACTAATCTCATACTAAGAACAAAACTAAACATATAAGCATTAAGAGTACTAAATCCATTCTAAACACTAAACATCACAATAATACTAAATACCATACTAATAACAATTAGAATGCAAAGAAACATATATAAACCATACATAACATTTGTCTTAAATCCATACAAAACATCAAACTTCAATCCATACTAGTAACAACCAAAATGCATATAAAACCCATCGAAAACATTAATAGAAAAAAAATTATATAAACAGTTCTAAGTCTATAAACAGAATTTATATAAACAAACAAAGATTAAATAAAATTCATATAAATAGAGAATATGTTTGGGGATTAAATAGAGACAAACATAATGTATTAAACAGATGAGAAAAAGAAAAAAAAAAGAGAAAGGTTCACTTAATATGTTTGGTAGTAGCAAAATCAAATGCAGTAGTGCAAAAATAAAAAATAAAAAACTTACCGACAGAGATCTGAGTGAAGAAGATTTAAGACATGGTTAGTTTTTGAATGAAGAAGATGCTGGAGAAGAGGGGGAAGCTGTCGGAGAGGTGTGTGTGTGTGTGGTGTGGAGAGAAAGAGAACCTTATTTTGTTTTTGAGTTTGAGAGAGTGGTGGGCTTTGAGATAGTTGTGGGTTTTGAAAAATTTTTAGTACTTATTATGTTTCTTGCCCCTTTTTTAAAAGTTATTCTATTTTTTAGTCAGCCGTGTCCCTTACGTGTCTCAGCCTTGTCCCTTACGTATCTCAGCCGTGTCCATGTCATGTCCAACTATTTTTAAATGACTTTTAAGTCCGATACGCCATGTGGCGTGTTGGATACTTGTCCAAAGCGTTTGAGTGTCCCTTCATTGATAATAACCGACCCTCTTTTTTCAAATCCGTTTTATTTTCCTTAAACGTGTACACCAAACATTCCCCTCCTTCAAAAAAGAAGCTCTCTTACATTTCGTGTCACAATCACAAATGCCTATATAAATAAACATATTTTTCTCTCTATATATTTACTCACTTCAATCAACAAAATGGTTCTGGTTCTAAATCCTCCGATCAAATTTGGGCAAAACTTGGTATGTCTATATGTTCATACATTCCCTTAACTCAATTTTTTAGTTTGTGATAATACCCTTTTACAATGTTAAAGGTTGGTTCATTTTTTCTCTTTAATGTTCAACCTTCCCTAAAATGACCAAATTCTTGTTTTTGTTGACAAAAAATATTTGGGTACCTTTTGGTCTTTGTTAGTATTGATATATTGATTTTGTTGATATAAATATATTGTTATATTGTTTTTTTTCCACTGGTTCTCTTTAATGTTCAGCCTTGACCGAAATGACGAAATTCTTGAATTTTTGTTGAGTTAAAATATGTGGGCACTGTTGGTCTTTTTAGTTAAAATTTGTATGATAAATTTACAAGTGTTCTGACTTTTGGTGAAATTTTAGTTTGTCACACTTGTATAAGAAATTTACGCAAACTCTATAATAACTTGTTGATGGGTTCCTAGGTGTGTTTTATTTTTATTTTTTCATTTTTTCCGCTTCAACGTTCCGCCCTTTAATAAAATAACCAAATTCTCATTTTTTGTGAGAGACAAATATTTGGGTATTGTTTGGCGTAGGTAAGTAATTTGTGTTGAATTGTTTTATTGATGCTAGTACTTGATTTTTTGGTCATTTCTTTATTGCCCCTATCAAATTTCTGCCCATGGGAGTTGAGTCTAATTTTTGAATTCTAGGGGTATGTCTAAATTTTCTATTATCAAGAAGGTGGGTGAACCTCCCCCTCAATTGTTTGATTCCCCACATTTTTTTTGGGGGGTTTGGTGGGTGGGTGCTGTTTGACCCAAAATGACTTTTAGGGTCCGTTTGGTTCGGGGTAAAATACTTACCACGGTTAAAAGTAAAATGGTGAAATGTTTTTCACATATAAAATTAATTTTTACTTGGCGTGACATTGCGAATAGGTCATGGGGGTTGTGGGATATCTTTTTATCCCCGAGTCGGATCCATTGGGTAAGGGCTAGATCGGTATGTTAGAGTCTTGGCACCGCACCCTCCTAAGGGTTGGCAGGGGGCTAGTAAAATATGGATACTGGTACCTCACTGTATTTGTTGGACGATTTGGCGGGAACTGAATACGAGGAAGTTGTTCCTTTGAGATTACGTTACATGTTTTTAAGTACATTGATAATTTGGTAAAAGGGTTGACATAACACTTCTACTTTTATCTTTTTAAACTTTTTGATAGAGATTCATAGTGGATTGTAGTTCAAGGCGACCCTTCTAGTGTTCTGTTTCTTTCTTCCTTGTCTTTGTATATGCGTCCTATACATTCTGTATACGAGTTCCTCACCCTCTGGCGACATTTTTAGTTTATATATTTCATTTACCTATAAAAAAAAATTGTGAATAAGTGCAAACCCTATAAGTGTGACACTTTAAACAAAAATGGTGAGTTTTTTAAGATGATGAAAACATATTTCACCATCTTACTTTTCACTATGGTGAAAGATATTTAACCTCGAACCAAATGGACCCGAGGGACATTTTGTATAAAACTTTTAAGATGATTTGTTGCCCACCGATGAAATTTTGGGCAAAACTAGGTGTAATTATGTCTTCCAAGTCAATAATTTTAATTTCACACATTTGTATAAGAAATCTAACCAAATTCTCATATTTTGGGAGAAAATAATAATGGGTCCTGATTGGTGTATGTAAGTAAATTCGTGTGGTATGTTATACTCGTCCTAGTAATTTATTTTTGGGTCATTTGGTTTTTGACCCCTATTAAATTGTGGGTTTTTTTCCGAATTACCTCCGGGATAGTAGCACATACAGGAATCCCCCTAGAAATTCAAAATTTAGACAAACATTTTGGACAAATGAACTTAAACAATCATAATTCATCGTAATCCATAAACATAATACAAAAGTAAAACCCATAATTCTGTGTTATTATCATTAGTGTTCCACCTTTCTAGATACGTGCTTCTTGATTAATATTAACATTTAACTTGTTTTTAAGGAAGAAAAGGCTAGGAGTTCTTTTCCTTGGGTTTCTTGCTTTGTGGGGATAATATGAAGTGGAAAAGTTTGTCGTCTTGCATGTCTTGACATATAGTGTGGAGTGAGTGAAGTGGGAGAATCTTTGAAGATAAAGAAACATTTAGGGTCTGTTTGATAGGCGTTGATTTGTTTTCTGCGAAAAATACTTATTTTAGTTCATAAATTACTTTTGTTGTGTTTGATTTCAAATACATTCTATGAAAACAATAGTTATAGTTATGGATATGAAAAAGTGCTTTATAGTTTTATCATTTTCATGAAAAACATATCTAACCCATGCTCGAAAAATTGATTTCCATGGAAAACTCCAAAATAAACCCAAAACATTCCTATCTTTTTCCACTCAACTTCTTATAGAAATGAATTATTTTTCAATTATTTTCCAACTTTGTAGATCAATCACACCCTTAAAGAATAGTTTCTATATAAATAAAAGTTCTTGTTTCTGATAAAAAGGTGCCTAGTCCTATAATTTCTTATTGTTGTAGAATAGTATAATGTTCAAAATAAGTCATTTGGCATTCTCTTGTTGTAGGGCAACTTGGATAAAACTTAAATAATTTGTCCATGGTTCACATTCTTTATAAGACTTTCTTGGTAAATTCATTTGGGTGTCCTTTATGATGAATATGGTCTAATAACGTTTGAAGTCTCTGTGTTTTACTAATTCTAATGGACATGCAAGTCAGTTTGTTCTATTGACATTGTAGAGTTCGGATTGTATATTGTTTCTCAAATATGATTTCTGTCATGAAAGGTATAAATGTACTAATTGTTTGGATTTAGAGTAGATGCCTGTTGTTTGAGTTTTCGGATTAGGAACCATATGTTGCTACCCTCGTTTGACCCATTGTTTAAGTATGAATCCACTTAACGTTAGTTATTATGGATGTGGATTATTGATCCCTTGCTTAACATATATATTATTCTTGTAGTACCATCGGAATCACGGTTTTCAGACGTTGAACTGAGGTAGAATGACATGGTAATATGCTCGGTGTTAAAAATATGTTCTCCCGAAAAGCATGGGTGGTGTAAAATTGTAGAAACGTGGATCCCCGGATTATTTAATTTTCTCAATTAAAATATTATGTCATTAGAATTTCCTTTTAATTAGAACAAGATGCGGAAGGGGTAGGATGGTTCAATAAAACAAACGAATACCAATTTTTATTTTCTTTTTCAAATTAAAGTAAAACACAAGTGAGAATTAATGAAACACACAAAAGTATTAATTTTCACTTAAACCAAGTTAATTCATCCAACCCCTAGAATTTTCCTAAATCATATTTTGTAATTATATCAAATTAGGCCAAACCAATTTTAACAATTAAATTAATTAACTTGAATTAATTAACTACACATTACCCAAATTAAACATGTAGAGACTAAATTAAACCAATTTTATCTTTTTACCTAAGCATGCATTCTAGGTGATTTTGCAAAAGATAAAATAAACAATTAATCCACTACGCCGCGATGTACGAGGAGAAACCCAAGACGGGAAACAACCACGGACGGCCCTAGCCTCAAATCCACTAGATACGGAATTACAAGTACAAGACAGAAAGGCTTACAACACACGACTCGATCCCTCTCAAGCCTCGACGCTTCTTCTTGTTGACACCTCTTCCTAGAGAATAACCTTGGAACTCCACCGCGGTCTCGGAATCCACCGATAGGACTTTATATGGTCACCGTCACCCGAACATGGAGCCTTTCTCCAAGTGGGTAAATTAATGCAAACTTCTCTTAAATTTGGTGTAGAGAAAACCGGTGCCAAACTCCAAGCAAGATATATGTATATGAGAACTTGGAATAAACTTATTTGGGCGTAAAGACTAGAGTGGTAAGTGATTTTCTCTTGAAAATTAACACTTAAAACTTGATCTTTTTCTCTTTTAGTTTCTGCTCTCTAAACACTCTCTAAGAGTAAGTAGGATAATAAAAAGATGTCTTTGGAAAAAGGTTTCCCGCACCTCATAAAGTCTGAAAAAAATCAGTTAAGAACCAAGTGGGGAAGTGGGTGAAAAACTTTTTAAAACTGCCAAAAACTATTCCCGCCTGACATCTCATTCGAACGACATTTCGTTCGAACGACATTCTCGTTCGAACGAGTCTTCTAACGAAGTTCCAGTATGAACACGTTAGAAACTCGTTGGAAATCTTGTTAGAATGACAATCTCATTCGAATGACATTTCGAACGAAGTTCCAGTAGGCCTTAGTGGGAAGTCGTTGGCAAACTCGTTTGAACGACATCTGGTTCGAACGAAAATCTCGTTCGAACGATATATCGAACGAACTTCCAGAAAGTTTGGAAAATTCGATTTTATCCTAGAAAACTTTTCATTCTGAAAATAAAACACAGTTTTTATTAAACCCAACACCCAATAAACAAGTTCCAAGCTCCTATATATATAATATTGCATTCATACCTTGGGAGCATGGAACCATAGTTGATGACGTAGAAACGAGGCACGCAAACCGGCATATTCATGAAGCTTTATAATCTTTGCCTCTAAGTCTTCAACAAACACTTCATAGGCTTGAGAATATTACAATTAAATACTATCCTATGAATAAATGTTTTTGTCCGGAATTGAGCCAAAACTATATATGTCCTCAATTGGAAATTTGTGTCCTTACAAAAATAACAAGGAATTCTGATTTATGTTCTGTAATAATGCAAAACATGAGGTATGTTGCATTTCATTTTAAGCTATTTAACAAGTATTATTTCATTTGTTTAATCAAATTTTCTGCTTACTGTTATTGGGGATATGTTCTGTATTTTGTCAGCAAATGTTATAATTATTTCTTTACTTGAAACGTAACATATTTTATTAAAACACGGATCAGTGGAACAACAGTTCACAGTGTAAATAGAAACAAAAATACAGGGGAGACAAAACAAGATGTACATGGCAGAATCCCCAAGGAAATTAGAGAGATAAACAAAAAACATAGCCCACAACCAAACCATCCAGCTGAGTGTAATTTAGGACGACTGAGTATTTTTATAATGATTGGATGACGAGGCCCAAAGTTGATGCAATGAACTTGATCCTCTTCAAATCCATTTCTTCTTCCAATTTTTCTTTAGAAATTATGTTGTTAGATTATAACTATGTGCTCTAAAAAATTTCCATCGCCCCACTTCTCTCCTCTCTATAAGAAAGAAATTTCCGCGTAGCCACCCAATGTCCTTCATTCTCAAAGATACGTACTAATAGAGCTTTGAGTCCAAAGGAGACTTTAAGTGTAATTAAGTTGTACTTGAAGTCTCAATACGCCCTAATCCTTGACCTCCACCCATCTCCAAACCCACTTGTGCATCGAAATGCCTCTACAAACTCATTTGCTATTGAGACCAAGTCTAAGGCTTTTCTTACTTCACAAAAGCTGCTGGTGCCAAATTATTGATACCTCTCAAAACCTCTCTTACATCTCATAGAGAAACTTAGACTAACAGTTTATAGAAAACATGTTACGAGGCTGATCATTTTATAATTTTCCAACTTCAACGATGATATACCTTTAGGGATCTAACACATATTACTATATTCATATGAGCATTCATCACTCCATTTCCAAATACCTTTAGGGATCTAACACATATTACTATATGCATATGAGCATTCATCACTCCATTTCCAAACAAATGCCCAAACACTCTTAGGGTCCGTTTGATTGGTGTTGATTTGTCTTCCACGAAAAACACTTCTTTTAGTTCATTTTTGAACTTTGTGGTGTTTGATTTTAAATTCATTTTATGAAAACAATAGTTGCAAATATGAATAGTGCTTCATAGTTTTTAGCATTTTCCATGGAACACATTTCTCATCCAACACCCAAATAATGATAACCAGGTTTGAAAGCAGGAAACCATAGGGGCTTTCAGATACTTTCTTTTAAAAAATGCAACTGATTTCCATGGAAAACTTCAAAACTAAGACCAAACCACTCCAATTTTTTTCTACTCATTTTCCAAAATTCTTATAAGAATGAACTATTTTTCAATCATTTTCTAACTTAGTAAGTCAAACACACCCTTAATGTTGTTTTTTCGATTACAATTCGACATTCTTTCTTTGCTGCCATAATAAGACCATCCGGATCTGGTACTCTCCATAAAAACCAGCCAGATCTTCTCTCCATCAAAATGGGTTTTCTAGCCATTCTTCCCTTTTTGACTAATTGGCCTAACTAAGAACCTCTCCTTCACCATTCCTTCATAGTCTATATTATTTCTGAGAAAGCTTACAACTCACTTAACTATATCCTTCTCAGTTTATAGGATCACACATCTGTTTCCAACTTGTTGACCTTTCTCCCACTTGCAATTTTATTTAACGGTTAAATATTTTACCCTTTCTCTTCCCTATTGCCCTTATTTTTTTTTAACGAATAAGAAACAACTTCTATTTGAGGAAAATTAAAAATACAAAGGAGGAGGTGGACATGGAGTATAAATAATAAAGGAAAAATTGGGGTGTGGGGTGTGGGGAACAACATCCAAGGGCAACATCAAAGAGTTATACCACCACCTCCCGCCAATGACTTAAAATACAAGAGATACTTATGCTCTTTTTCACGCCATGCCATTGCTCTCTTATTTGGGGAGAGTTCTTAAAAGGATGGGGAAGTGATGATGGATAGGCGCTTGAATTTTGCCAAGTACCGAAGAAAGAGCTTTTGATTATGGAGGCAATTTTGGAATAAAGATTAAAAGCTGTGGTTTGGGAGGGTTGGAGTAAATAATTTGGATTTCTACACTTGTGTTTTTACATAATGGGATATTCAATGCTTTTGTTAATTAAGCACGTCTGTACCTGATACTAAGAAAACCCACTCCTTTAGGCCAATGTGCTATTAACCCTATGGACTCTCTAATTCACATCAATACTCCCTTGGAAAGGTTTTGACCTATAACTCAAAGAGGATTGCCATTAGATTTTGGGGAATACTGGATAACGTGGTCCACAAGAGTATCACAATGCGTTTAGTCAACCATCGAACATGGGTCAATGTTATTTTGCATATGCACTGATCTAAATCTTCTTCTTCGATTAACTAACGCGAGACAAACTGTTTGTACTGAAAACACTTGAAAGTGTTTATTGACGGTGCCTCTAGCCTTAGATGGTACGACTAATGTTTAAAAAGGTGAGAGTCGAGGTTGTAATACCCCGTATTTTTATGCTAAATTAATTTGGGGATTTATTAAAGTTAATGTGAATGAATTATTTAATAAAAATCCGGAAATTAATTATGTTATAATTATTAACGTGATGAGAGTTAGTAATTATGGGAAATTTGTTGAATATTACTAATAAACCAAGTAATATATTATATTGGTTATATTTAATGTCATGAGTGAGTTAAATGACAATTTCGAAAATTTAAGTCGGAACATTCTCGTGTCGCGTCGGGACTAAATTTTGATAAATAAAAAGTGAATATTTTATAAGTTATTCGTATGGTCGTTTTGAGTGCCCCAACGCGTCCAGAAGGGTCGAGATAGTCAGAAAAGTGTATCCGGGGGTTTAGTTTGGGTCTCGGGGCATTTTTAGGCCTAATTGGTACCCCGGGAGGGCGTTTTGGACATTTCACCTTTTTGAGTAATTAAACCCACGAAAATTCCAAGGGTTATATCAGATATTTGGATGGTCACCTAGGGTTAGAAACTCTAAACACAAGTGACGTCCATTGGAGAAGAGAGGAGAGAGCTCTCAAGGCAATTCAAGGCCAAAAAGCCACCCGTTTGCACCGCTGTCGCCGCCAACGCGTAGATCGCGAGACGAGGAACGTAACCATACCAAAATCAGCCATAAATCAGAATACCAAAAATCCCAGGCAATTGTTTATCTTGCTATTTTCGTTGGTGCAATTTCCATATTAGTTTAGGAATGATTAGGGATGAAATACATGGAAGAAAACCCAAATTTTGATAGGAATTTGCATATAGTAAAGACTTAAACCTTATTCTGGAAGTCCCTTGTGATGTTGAAAGATAACCCACGAAATTTTTTTGTAATTAAGGGAGGAAATTCTGGTAAAAATATATTAGAACCATGATTAAGAAAATTCTAGGGTTCTTGATGATTAGATAAGATTTTGGGTTGATTATCCATGTTTAAGGATAGAAATACACATGCTTTACGTTGAAAACATCTGGTATAATGTTATAATGTTAGTAGTAGAAAATTTGGGACGTTTGGAGTCGAAAAATATGGATTTGTATGAAGATAGATGGTAGAACCCGTAACTGCAATTCTGCAGAAATCGAAATATCTGCTTGATCGATCGATTGAGCATAAAGCTTCGATCGATCGAAGGTTCGATCGATCGAGTCCCAAACCTCGATCGATTGACCCCTCCTGGCAGACTCCTATTTTCCCTTATTAAATGAGTTAAATTTAATTTATCATGAAATATCTCTTGGGCATCCTTCATATAATGTTTTGGGAGATAGGGGAGACCAGTAGGTTATACAAATGAATTTTGGAGATACTTAATGTGGACTAATAGTTACATTTTTGGGTTAATTACTTATAAATCGATTAATTTATGTATTGAAGGGTAAGGTACGTAAGAGAGTTACGTTGGAACATAATAAGGACACCTACTGAATTTTATACATGTGAGGATAGAGTTCACGAGTGTCGCGAAATGAGTTGGAGAAACCCTTCGAGTTAAGGTTAGTGATGAACCCTTATTGAAAAACGTTGCTAATGCCGTTTAATACAAGATTAAATTGTATAAGCAACTCCGAGATGTTTGTTGAAGAAACCCTTTTCTTTTGAAAATAATAATTATAAACAACAAGATGTGTTTACAAAAAAAACTTATGTACGAGAGTAATTAAGACTTTGTAATCAGTTTTTAAAACTAAGACAGTTTCAAAAATTCAGCACACTTATAGAATGAGATGAGTAGATGAAGATAATCAACACACAGTTTTTATTGTGGTAAAAGCTCTCCCAACAGAGGAAACATCCACGGTGACTTCTAAGTCACAAAAACAAAAATACACTAATAGCAAATAATAGTTACAAACAATACAACATACATGCACACAAATCAACCTATTCTAAGTTTAGGAATATACCCCACTTGGTGTCCTTCTAACTTCTCATAGATCTGATTGTTGATGATGTTCTTCCAGTTTGATAACTTCCTTTGCCTTAGCTTCCTTATGTCGACTCAATGATCTTTGATCTTATACACAATACTCTCAGTGTAGTAGTGTGTTAAGTGTTTGTGAAGTGATTCCTATTCACATGCATGAACTCACACACACTTAGATTTACAGACAGTCCTATAAAAATTACATATAAAGTCTATATGCTGTGATTTTATTTTCTTTCTTTCTTACAGAACTAAAAACCTTTTTGACCTTTAATATAACCCAGATTCCACGGATATCTCGCTTCAAAATCGGTCAAGATCTTAATCAATCTCGGTTTTAAAAATACTTTTGAGATTGAAAATCTCCAAGTGTGAATCCAACTATGTCAAGGTCAAGTTTCGTAAGAACAGAAACCATAAAACATTTTCAAAACAAAATCAGTAAATATTTTCTTAAATCCAGTAAGAAATATGCAGATCTAGTGAAAATATAACATGCAGAATGTAGATCTAAAGTTTCTATGAAAAAGAAACACAGATCTTCACACGAATGTTTAAGTTGTAAACAAGATCAAGGACAAAGAGGTTACAGCTTCAAATGAACAAACCACTCTCTCTCAAACACTCAAGGTTGTGTTTGGGGTTAGGTGTATACGAAGGTTTGATTCAGAAAAATGAAGTGTTTAGGGTTAGGGTTTGGTTTTTGGCTAACAGTTTTCCCTTTATATCTCTTCTCTCTTTTCTTTTCTCTCTTCTCTCTATTTTTTTCTCTCAGAAATGACGAATGCCCAAAAGTCTTGAAAGTCTGAGAAGTGGGGGGTTTATATAGGGGTGAGGGAAGATTCTGGAACGACGAAGGCAATCAAGGGCTGAGATCAAGTCTTTCAAACATTGACTTGATCCAAGGGTTATGAAATAGCGGTGGTTATGATGGTTGTGATTGGTTCATAGATATAGCACCAGGATTAACTAAAAACACATGCAGGCCATCGACTAGGAATGATCCAACGTTTAGCAATGCACCAGGCAATCCTCTCACATAAGAAACACAAATTGAAGCATCAGGAGGATGACAAGTGTAGGCATGTGATAGGTGTTCAAACGCGCGTCAACTGAATTACAAAGCATCACCCTGAAGTCTCTAGCGCTTTTATATTCTACCCAACCAAACAATTTAATGAAAACTGAAGTTTCCAAAATAGAATATTAACCCAACAAATTTTATAACCACATTTTATTAATGAAAACATTTATTTAAAAAATGTTTAAAAATTCCCAAAAATAATTAAAACCACATTTAAAGGGAAATTAATCACACAATCAATTTTAAGCCATATATACACATGTATGCACTTCTAAATGTGTGTAGTGTGATTCAATTTATACCTTCATGGATCATTGAAGAGGATTAGAGAGATAAGTTCTGAGGCTTTTTGGATTCTAGGATAGACAACCAATTTTGTCACTATTTCCAAACTAGATGAACACTTATACAGTATAGACTTAAGCAAGTCAAAGGTATAAGGTGCTTCACTTATAATAATACTTAATGTGAAAATTTAAGGATAAATATCGTAATTATGGGTGATGAGAGAAACCTATATTGAAATCATGATAAGCGGTATATTTATATGGTTGTGTATGCATATATTATATACGTGTGAAAAACGTACCCGCGCTACTTGCTATCCCTGAGGTTACCGCGCTGGGATAGTCTTATCTTGATGGGACCTTTATGGGGGATATTGGCTTGTACCCTAGAAGATAGATATCCTTGGTACAGGCTATCGAATCGATAGTTCAGACGGTCCTAAGAGGCGTGGGGTATGTACTGACCTCTTAGAGACTTGGAATCTATACTTCGCCTCAATCTTGTTTTGTGTATATATGTTGATACAGTTCGAGAGTGATTCCGAACTTGTATATCCCTTAGTGTGAGCGATACGGGGATTGGATAGCAGAGTATGCCTACACCATAGTTTGCATGTTGGTGCTGTTAGAATATATATATTATACGAGTGCTTAATATATATATCTGAATTTGGGAAATTTAAAATGTTGCTGTGATATAGTAAGTGAGAAATAATTCTGGATTATAAATCGGATATACTTGTTTGAAAAGTATAATGTGTCACTGGGAAACTTTATAAATTAATAAAGCTAAAATGAGAGTTGTGCTGCTAATTGGAAGTATCCTTTTAAACAATGATATTGTTCGGTTTTGAAATCTTATGAGTAAGTTAAGATAAGCTAAATTATTGGGAAGGTTAGTATGATAAAATGATAAGATAAACCGTGGGGAAGGTTAGTGCGATAGGTGTGCACATTAGAAGAGAGGTGAGAATTTCTCAAGAGAGTGTCGCACTAATATGTTGTTGCATTGGACTGTATCAATTTAAATACTTGCTAAACGTATTTTAAATCAAACACACTATCGGGCTCTGACCCGTTTCTTTTTATCTCTCTCTCTTGTATATATATGTATGTATTACAGGTGCCTAGCCACAGGGGCGTCTTGCTTTGGATCCCTTGAAAGGAACGTGCTGCAGCTTAGGTGGGAGTTGCAGGTCACTTGCGTAGACGGCTTACTTTATTGACTCCACTTCTAGCATTCTCATTTATTGGGCATGTGTCGCCCTTTCCATTATTTCATTGTCATTGGGACATTTGTATTTCAGTTATTTCTAGTATTGTCACTATGGGATTTATTCAGTTTGAATTGTGTTACTTTATATTTCGCATGTTGACATTCGATTTACGAATGTTTTAAATTAATTGGATTGTGTTCCAGGTTTATTGTGGTGTCATTCTTAGTTGTTGTAATGTTGTTAATAAATAAATAAATCTTTTTCTTTAAATAAAATTTGGAAAGTTATGTATGAAAATGGTTTTGACACTTAGCTTAATTATTTAGGGTGTTAAATTGGAAAATTTATTTTTATCGACAGTGATGCTGAGAATGAACCAACTGTTTACCTTGATTTGATTTAATAAAGGAGTGATCGCCCGGTATTTAATTAGGCGGGGTGTCACAGGTGGTATCAGAGCATCAGGTTCTAGTGTCCTTTAGGATCTGTGCGGCTTATTATGCTTTCAGCGTTGCCTTCTTTGATATAGAGCCCTAATACTAGGAATGTTGTGTTTATCTCTATACATTGGAAATTCGTACTTCTGCTATTTGTTTATTTGAATGATGAACTCATCCAAATTTACTTAAATTTTCAGATGGATCGTCAAGAAGAACTAGCTAAGATGGTTAAGGGAGTCATCGAGCAAGATCGACTCATACCTCAGTTATCCCCAGGGAGAATATCAACCGCCGAGTTAGCAGGTATCGTGGCACAAGCAGTTACCACTGCAGTTCTACAATACCAAGAACGCAGCCTACAACTTAAAGGAGGCAAAAGACCTAGAGGGGTTAACCAAATGCATGAGACTAACGTTGAGAATTGTGCGAAGGCACCGAATCTGCGACAACAAAACAATCAAGATCGAGTCAGTTCCAGAAGTAACGAGACATATGTACCGGGACAAAAGTGTCAGGGACAACGAAGTAAGGTTGAGAATGAAATCACCAAGAGGTGTTTCAGTTGTGGAATGGAGGATCACAAACGTAAATCTTGTCCGAATCAGACTGGGGATAAACTACAACCTGACCAACGAAGAATTTCGAAACTCTGCTATAAATGTGTATAACCGGGTCACAAATGGATGGATTGTCCTCGCCCTGACATAGCTTTTCCGCAGATTAACCCTCAAGGCCAGCAAGACTAGGGAAATAGTGAGACTAGTCAATACCGTAAGGAAGGGAAGCAGTTTCGAGGGAGGTGCTTCCAATGTGGAAGGAATGGCCATAGGCGTCAGGATTGTCCAGAGAAGAATAGGGCCCCACGACAGGAATGTGCTAACAATGAACCCCAAAAGCCAACTCCACCACCCTTTCCAACAGCCTCGGTTCAACAGAGAAAGCTACAGGGCGGACGTGTCTATAATTTCCCACAGGCAGCAGCTCCGCAGGTACCACCCACGATTGAGGGTATGTTTTTCTATCCATGTTACTATGAGTCGAGTTTTGTTTGATATTGGGGCAACGCACTATTTTATAAGCTGCCTATTTTGCGAAAGCCTTAGGGTTGTTAGCCACAGTAGAGAGCACAGTGACGTATGTAAACTCACCACTGGGGAGTGGGTCCCTTATTTTCTTTATATGCCGGGGAGTGGGGGTAGAGATTGGTAGCTTGGTATTACCTGCAGACATGCTAGTTTTAGACATGCACGAGCATGATGTGATTATTGGAATGGATTGGATCGTAGCTTATAGAGCCATGATTGATTGCTTCGGTGGGAGCATTATTTTTCCCATTCCGGGGCAAGAGATGTTTGTAGTGGCGGTGCCTCGCCCAGAGGGAGGTTCGATCGCTCATTTGTATTACATAGAGGAAGATACCTCTAAGTAGGTTGTGATTCCCTTAGATTCGATCCCAGTTGTCAGAGAGTATTTTGATGTGTCTCAGGAAATACCAGGCCTACCCCCCAGTCGAGAGATAGACTTTGTCATAGATTTATTGCCAGATACGAGACCTATAGCACGCGCACCGTACCGTATGGCTCCGACAGAGATGCGAGAGGTACGAGATCAAATAGAGCAGTTGTTAGGTCAGGGCTTCATTCGTAGGAGTACCTCACCTTGGGGCGCTCCAGTCTTGTTCGTGAAGAAGAGAGATGCTTCACTGAGATTGTGTGTGGACTACCGGGAGCTGAACAAGGTCACGATATGGAATAAGTATCCATTGCCTCGAATCGATGATCTGTTCGACCAGTTGAGTGGAGCAACTTTCTTTTTGAAGATAGATCTGAGGTCGGGGTACCATCAGTTATGTATTAGAGAGAAGTATGTTTCAAAGACTGCCTTCTTGATGAGATATGGGTCCTATGAGTTCAGGGTGATGCCGTTCGGACTCACAAATGCTCCAGCCATTTTCATGGACTTGATGAACCGAGTATTCAGAGAGTTCTTGGATCAGTTTGTCATCGTCTTCATAGATGACATCTTGATATATTCACACTCCGAGGAGGATCATGCCGAGCACTTGAGTCAGGTTCTTCAGACTCTACATGAGCATCAGTTGTATGCTAAGTACGAGAAGTGTGGATTCTGGTTGCGAGAAGTACAGTTCTTGGGCCATGTTGTTTCTGAGCAGGGGATAGCAGTTGACCCGAGTAAAGTGTCAGCGGTGAGGGAGTGGGGACAACCCATGACACCGACGGAAGTGCGTAGTTTCTTGGGGTTAGCTGGTTACTACAGGAGATTCATTCGGGGATTCTCCAAAATAGTGGGTCCATTGACCAATATGACTCACAAGGGGGTACCATATGTTTGGGATGACGCTTCTCAGTTGGCTTTCGACGAGCTGAAAGATAAGCTTACTTCAGCGCCAGTCCTTGCTTTACCAAATCCGGGTGTGGAGTACCTGGTTTACACCGATGCGTCCTTATGGGGACTTGGGGGAGTACTTCAGCAGGAAGAGAAGGCTATAGCTTTTGCCTCCCGCAAGCTTAAGCCGCATGAGAACAATTACCCCACCCACGACCTGGAGTTAGCAGCGGCCGTCTTTGCATTGAGGATATGGAGGCACTATTTGTTGGGAGAGAAATTCCGTTTGTTCATAGACCGCAAGTCGTTGCAGTACCTATTCACTCAGCGAGAGCTGAATATGCGTCAGCGCAGATGGCTAGAGTTTTTGAAGGACTACCAGTTCGACATACAGTATCATCCGGGAAAGGCCAATGTAGTTGTTGATGCGTTGAGTCATAGACCGGTAGACGAAGTAGCAGACGTCTGGAAAGCAAAGTTGAAGGAATTGGGTCACCAGGACGCAGTAGCACGTTCTTTCATATCCGTGATGTCAGTCACACCCGAGATTGTTACGAGGGTGATACAGGCACAGACCACAGACCCGTTTTGCCAAGAGTAGATTGTGCGACTTCTAGCCGAGGGTGTTGAGTCCTATTCTGTTAGTTCTGATGGAGGTTTGCGGTTTAATGGGAGATTATTGGTTCCAGAAGGAGCAGAATTACGTCATACAGTGATGACTCATTCTCATGGGTCCCGATTTGCAGTACATCCGGGAGGCGATAAGATGTACCAGGATATGAGGAGGTAATACTGGTGAAGTGGGATGAAGAAGGACATTGCTGAGTTCGTATCCAAGTGTTCTACCTGCCAGCTGGTGAAGGTGGACCATCAGAAACTGTCAAGATTGCTTCAGCCATTGGAAGTACCTGCGTGGAAGTGGGAGAGTATTTCCATGGATTTTATTACAGGGTTGCCTACATCACAGCGGGGCCACGATTGTATCTGGGTGATTGTAGACCGTTTGACCAAGGTGGCTCATTTTCTGCCGATGCAGACAAATTACACCACTGGTCAGTATGCTCAGTTGTTCATCACTGAGATTGTCATATTACACGGGGTGCCCCTGAATATTGTGTCAGATAGAGACAAGATTTTTGTGTCACGTTTCTGGGAAAGCTTTCAGGAGGCTATGGGTACTGAGTTGAGGTTGAGTTCAGCTTACCACCCACAGACAGATGGACAGACAAAGCGTACTAATCAGATGTTAGAGGATATACTACGCATGTGTCTTCTCGATTTTGGAGGAGGCTGGGAGCCATATCTTCCACTGGTAGAGTTTTCCTGTAATAACTCTTATCATTTCACGATTGGCATGGCTCCATTTGAGGCTTTGTATGGAAGGCCTTGTCGTTCCCCAGCTTATTGGCTCGAAGTGGGGGAAAACAAGTTGCTAGGACCAGAGGTGATTCAGGAAACCTTCGCGAGGATTGAGATGATCAGGAGTCGCATTCGGATAGCTCAGGACAATCAGAAGTACGCCGATGCAAAACGGTTCTTCCGGGAGTTTAGTGTGGGGGACCAAGTGTTATTGCGTGTATCTCCTATGAAGGGAGTGATGAGGTTCGGGAAGAAGGGGAAGTTGGCTTCGAGGTACGTGGGACCATTTCCCATCATCGAGAGAATTGGGCCGGTTGCATACAGGTTGGGACTGCCAGATCATTTACATCGCATCCACGATGTATTCCACAACTCGTCGTTGAGACGATATCTTCGGGGTGATATGGCCCATACTCACATTGCGATAGATGAGATCGACTTACAGCCTGATAGCTCTTACGAGGAGAGACCGGTGGCTATCCTAGACTATAGTGAGAGGAGATTGAGGTCGAAGATAGTTCCACTTGTGCGGGTCCAGTGGGAGCATCATAATTTGGAGGAATCCACTTGGGAGTGCGAGGCTGATATGCGCGAGAGATATCCAGAGTTGTTCTTACCAAGTATGCCTTATTTTTTGAATTTCGGGACGAAATTCCATTATTAGGGGGGAAGTATGTAATACCCCGTATTTTAATGCTAAATTAATTGGGGGATTTATTAAAGTTAATGTGAATGAATTATTTAATAAAAATCCGGAAATTAATTATGTTATAATTATTAACGTGACGAGAGTTAGTAATTATGGGAAATTTGTTGAATATTACTAATGAGAGTGAGTTAAATGACAATTTCGGAAATTTAAGTCGGAACGTGCTCGTGTCGCGTCGGGACTAAATTTTGATAAATAAAAAGTGAATATTTTATAAGTTGTTCATATGGTCATTTTGAGTGCGCCAACGCGTCCGGAAGGGTCGAGGTAGTCAAAAAAGTGTACCCGGGGGTTTAGTTTGGGTCTCGGGGCGTTTTTCGGCCAAATTGGTACCCCGGGAGGGCGTTTGGGACATTTCACCTTTTTGGGTAACTAAACCCACGAAAATTCCAAGGGTTATATCAGATATCTGGATGGTCACCTAGGTTTAGAAACTCTAAACACAAGTGACGGTCATTGGAGAAGAGAGGAGAGAGCTCTCAAGGCAATTGAAGGCCAAAAAGCCACCCGTTTGCACCGTTGTCGCCGCCAACGCGTAGATCGCGAGATGAGGAACGCAACCATACCAAAATCAGCCGTAAATCAGAATACCAAAAATCCTAGGCAAGTGTTTATCTTGCTATTTTCGTTGGTGCAATTTCCATATTAGTTTAGGAATGATTAGGGATGAAATACATGGAAGAAAACCCAAATTTTGATAGGAATTTGCATGTAGTAAAGACTTAAACCTTATTCTGGAAGTCCCTTGTGATGTAGAAAGATAACCCATGAAATTTAGTTGTAATTAAGGAGGGAAATTCTGGTAAAAACAGATTAGAACCATGATTAAGAAAATTCTAGGGTTCTTGATGATTAGATAAGATTTGGGTTGATTATCTATGTTTAATGATATAAATACACATGCTTTACGTTGAAAACATCTGGTATAATGTTATAATGTTAGTAGTAGAAATTTTGGGACGTTTGGAGTTGAAAAATATGAATTTGGATGAAGATAGATGGTAGAACCCGTAACAGCAATTCTGCAGAAATCAAAATACCTGCTTGATCGATCGATCGAGCATAAAGCTTCGATCGATCGAGTCCCAAACCTCGATCGATCGACCCCTCCTGGCAGACTCATATTTTCCCTTATTAAATGAGTTAAATTTAACTTATCATGAAATATCTCTTGGGAATCCTTCATATAATGTTTTGGGAGATAGGGGAGACCAGTAGGTTATACAAATGAATTTTGGAGATACTTAATGTGGACTAAGAATTACATTTTTGGGTTAATTACTTATAAATTGATTAATTTATGTATTGAAGGGTAAGGTGCGTAAGAGAGTTACGTTGGAACATAATAAGGACACCTACTGAATTTTATACATGTGAGGATAGAGTTCACGAGTGTCGCGAAATGAGTTGGAGAAACCCTTCGAGTTAAGGTTAGTGACGAACCCTTATAAGAATACTTAATGTGAAAATTTAAGGATAAATATCGTAATTATGGGTGATGAGAGAAACCTATATTGATATCATGATAAGCGGTATATTTATATGGTTGTGTATGCATATATTATATACGTGTGAAAAATGTACCCGCGCTACTTGCTATCCTTGAGGTTACCGCGCTGGGTCAGTCTTATCTCGATGGGACCTTTATGGGGGATATTGACTTGTACCCTAGAAGATAGATATCCTTGGTACAGGCTATCGAATCAATAGTTCAGACAGTCCTAAGAGGCGTGGGGTATGTACTGACCTCTTAGAGACTTGGAATCTATACTTCGCCTCAATCTTGTTTTGTGTATATATGTTGATACAGTTCGAGAGTGATTCCGAACTTGTATATCCCTTAGTGTGAGCGATACGGGGATTGGATAGCAGAGTATGCCTACACCATAGTTTGCATGTTGGTGCTGTTAGAATATATATATTATACGAGTGCTTAATATATATATCTGAATTTGGGAAATTTAAATTGTTGCTGTGATATAGTAAGTGAGAAATAATTCTGGATTATAAATCGGATATACTTGTTTGAAAAGTATAATGTGTCACTGGGAAACTTTATAAATTAATAAAGCTAAAACGAGAGTTGTGCTGCTAATTGGAAGTATCCTTTTAAACAATGATATTGTTCGGTTTTGAAATATTATGAGTAAGTTAAGATAAGCTAAATTATTGGGAAGGTTAGTATGATAAAATGATAAGATAAACCGTGGGGAAGGTTAGTGCGATAGGTGTGCACATTAGAAGAGAGGTGAGAATTTCTCAAGAGAGTGTCGCACTAATATGTTGTTGCATTGCCCTGTATCAATTTAAATACTTGCTAAACGTATTTTAAATCAAACACACTATCGGGCTCTGACCCGTTTCTTTTTCTCTCTCTCTCTCTTGTATATATATGTATGTATTACAGGTGCTCAGCCACAGGGGCGTCTTGCTTAGGATCCCTTGAAAGGAACGTGTTGCAGCTTAGGTGGGAGTTGCAGGTCACTTGTGTAGACGGCTTACTTTATTGACTCCACTTCTAGCATTCTCATTTATTGGGCATGTGTAGCCCTTTCCATTATTTCATTGTCATTGGGACATTTGTATTTAAGTTATTTCTAGTATTGTCACTATGGGATTTATTCAGTTTGAATTGTGTTACTTTATATTTCGCATGTTGACATTCGATTTACGAATGTTTTAAATTAATTGGATTGTGTTCCAGGTTTATTGTGGTGTGATTCTTAGTTGTTGGAATGTTGTTAATAAATAAATAAATATTTTTCTTTAAATAAAATTTGGAAAGTTATGTATGAAAATGGTTATGACACTTAGCTTAATTATTTAGGGTGTTAAATTGGAAAATTTATTTTTATCGACAGTGATGCTGAGAATGAACCAACTGTTTACCTTGATTTTAATTTAATAAAGGAGTGATCGCCCAGTATTTAATTAGGCGGGGTGTCACAGAGGTGAGGCGAGGCGAGGCGTTTGAGGCGTAAGCCTCACTGAAAAGAAAAAAAAAAGTAAAATAATATTAAAAAAATACTGATAAAAGCATAAAAATAAAATAACAAAGAAATATAAAATAACACTACAAAAAAAACATCCCTGAGTACTTTCTCACATAGTTTGACATTTTGTTTGTTCCCCGGAGAACTTTAAAAAAAAATTAATTTGAGAAAATCAATCTTAACATATTGGTCATTTTACAATATGATAATAAATTAATCAATGCAAAATCATATTGGCAAAATCATTTTTTTAGCTTCATTCACATATTGGTTATTTTATAATATGACAGTAAATTAATCAATGAAACTTAACAAGCAAATTTATTAAAAAAACATTGATTTTCAAGCATAAGATTAAAAAAACAACAATTTTATTAAAAAAATAATAAAACATATCAACCTAAGTTTATTAAAAAAAACAGCAACCTTTAAAATATATTAGTTTCTTAATATATATTCAGTTTAGTTAAAGATAAAATATTAATCTAAGTTGAAAACCAAAAAACATAAAACTTTAAAAAAAAGTCATATTGAAGTTTATTTAGTACATTTATTTCAAACAAAATCTAATTGAAAAAATTAGTTTTTTAAGTTTCATTAACATATTGGTTATTTTTTTAAAATTTCTCTCAAGTTACAATAGTAAATAGTATAAGTTCAGTGCAGTTTTAAAAAAAAAGAACAAGTTTTTTTTTCGTGCCTCAGTAAAAAGGCGCGAGACGAGGCGTGAGGCTCACCGATGCGTAAGCCTCAAACGCCTTTTTAAACATTGGATGTAGTGGCTGATATTGCTCCCCGCTTACCCCAAGTTCAGCCCTCGTACAAAACAACTAAATTATCCATATATTTAAGTAATATCGAAGGAAATGCTGAACTCTCACAAATAATTTGTGCTCATGCTTGAGTGATCAAAGCTACCCTTTTCTCCTCTTTCATCTTCGCGAGTACGTTGCAGGTTCGTTAACTGACGGTGTTTTACAATCCCGTTTTAGTCTTGGCAAAGCCTGTAGTTTACGGGCCACCAATCGAACACGATTCACCCTTGAAATAGCCAATAAAATTATGCGTTGAGATGAATACAACCGTCGATACCAATAAAGATGTTGTCATGGAGACTCTTCTTCAATAGACGCAAAATCTGACTCAAGTTGTCTTCCCACCCAATATCCCAAGTCGTCTCATAATAATCCTTGTAAACCAGGGATTTCTTGTGGCCCAATGAAGATGGCTTTTGAGGTTGGGGAGGAATCTGAGGTAGCTTCTCGAGCTAAACTGTAGTCTTTTGTGGCATTTGTCTTATCAGGGATCCACTTTGGACAATTGTACATCTCATGACGGGAGCATATGAGGTCACGTTCGGGTTTAATTTTTGAAATAGATATAGGTCAGATGTGATCAGGAGGAAGATGTTCTTTGCCAAAATGGTACCAACTGGTGCATTAGGATCAAATAATGCTTCGACCTCACACTATTCTTTACCCCAAAAATTCTCTAATACAATGATCAGGTCATAGGTGGGTCGCTAAACCCACGCACAAATCTGTCGGCCAAATTATCTCACAACATCCCTCGTATTAAATGGATATGACATACTGAGCAAGCATTGAAGGGAATATGTAGGTGCTTCACAAGAGCCCGACCTTCGATAAGGATGATGGCGGAAGTTGGGGGGATTTTTACCCGTGGTTAATGGGGTGTTTGGTGAAGAAAGGAGGATGAAGGTTGTCTTTGTCTTGCTGGGGCAGAACTGGAAGTTGATGGGACTGTCGACTTCAGGCACATTACTACAACGGCGTCGATACTTGTGGTCGTTAGGGACCCCAATGCCCACTACTATTACCATGATGTAAACGGCCCAGGATTGGTGTAGAGCGGGTAATGGCGATGGTTAGGGATTAAAGATTGGCCCTAATCTTGTCGAGGGATGATCCTAACGTCTCCTAACTCTCTGTCTTCTTCTTTTACCATCAGGATTGATAGTTATTCTTTAGCGCCATTTTTGTACGTTATGGTTTGTCCTACACCACAACTCTGAAAACCTCAATAATATTCCATCATAAAATAAGGGTCAATTTAATCTATTAAAAGCTAAAAAGACAAAAAAAAACTCACTTATTTAGTTATATCCGAGTGGCTAAACCCAACCTACAGTAAAAGTAGGAAAAATTAAAGTGCATGAGGAAAAAAAAAATAATAATCTCTCGGTATTATCTAATTCACATCAGTCCTATTTTATTTTATTTTTTCTCCATAAAAAGTGACACCTATTTAAGAATTTGTATCATATTAGAAACATGTTCAATGTTTTTGTTTTCTATTGCTTTTTTTTTATAAAGAATTCCACCTTAGGTATGCAAAAAATGAAACAATATGGAGTATGGATGCAATTTTCCTTCCAGTGTACCCAAGAACTATTAAGTTTTAGTTATATGTAATTTTTTGTTTAATTAAGACACCATCTTTCTGTCATCATAATTTTTTGTAGAAGTAATTAATCTGTTTTTTTTGCTTATACAGTTTGAATGAGATACTTGTTGATGAAACTGTTATTCTGAGTGGAGATACTGCTGTGATAAAGTGTGGAAGTGAAATTATTCCATTTCCGGGTCCAGTTGGAGAAGGTCTACTTTAATACACATTGATTTCTTTGTTTTCCCATCAAGTCTTTACAATAACAAGTTACTATTGTGTCATACATGTCTGATAATTGGTGCATCCTCTCATGGTGCCTTCCTTTGTACAGTTAACACATAATAGAAATGACATACATGCTGTGAAGCACGGAAATGGACATGAGCGCGGGTGTCATGTCTGACACCACACTGGTATGCCAGCATGACAAATTTAAAAAAAAATTGGACACAACACGCTGGGGACACGGATACACATAAATATTTTGTAATAATATTTCATGTATACTTCGATCTATTTGCACTAAAAATAGTAGTAGTCAAACTAATTATCTAATTATTTAAAGGGGGTTTTGGGGAAAGGTCTTCATAATTCCCAAAGTGTATAAAAATAGGACACTCCACATTATGTTATAAATTTAGTCCCTGTACTAAAAACAGCATGAAAATGGTGCCGCTGGCGCGGACCAAAAAAATGAACTCCTAACTCTAAAGGGACCACCCAAATAAATGCTATTGTAGCACAGGGACTAGATTTATAAACTTGAAAAGCATTGTCCTAAAAATCCAAATAAGGAAGGAACATGATCTTTACCTTAATTGTCAAATCGTGAATCGAATCATGTATTAGAAACCCTATGAATCGTGAATCGTGTATCAAATCGTGAATCGAATCGTAAAAATTAATATAATTATAAAATATGCAGGAAATAAATTAATAATATATAAATTCAAAGAGAGCACATTAAGAATATGTAATAAAACATATTATGACCTTAAAACCCATTATAAAACATGATTTCAATAAAATTTAACTAGAAAAATGAACTTCTATGTCCAAATTATGGCCAAATTTTAACAATACCACCACCTATAATGTTAAAATTTAAACACAACAGTATATTATATAACATAAAACACAAATAAAGATTAAACATAACACTAAAAAAAATATGTTATAATAACAATACCAAATAATATAACTTATAAAATTCTTGCACAAGATTTGTTGGCTTCAATCGAATGCAAGGCTACCTTCCTTTCACGATCAACTTCAAAGAGGTTAAAAGAGAAGAAAAAAGTGATCGCAACACGAAATAGAGGAAATCCCAGCTTTGAACAGGTTAGAAGAGAAAAAGAAAAGCAATCTTTTCGTTCTAGTATAATATGTGTTTGAGTCGCTCTCTCTTTCGTAAAGGGTAACTTATGTTTGTACAAACTTCTTATTATTTTAATAATAAGACATTTTTTAGGGTTATTTTAAAAGGAAAAAAGAATGAGTACGAGCTTTAAGTTAGTTGAAAATACCCAATATCCTCCGAGAAACATGAATTGCACCTGAATTATGAAATATCACGTATATTCCACCCTTTGTAGACATGAAGAAAAATATTTACTTAACTGATGCAATTTTGATTTTCCTTACAACACATGTCAGTCTCGTGGGAAATCGAATCGGCAATTTTGATGGGATCAAATGATTTTGTCCCTTATTTTAGTAAAATTAGTAAGTGATTGAAATAATAATTTTTCCATAATGAAATAAGTATATGCCCTCTATATGTCTGGATATGTATCCAGGTGTAGAAGATAGAAATTCTGTATATTTTTCTCCAGTTGGAGGCCTTTATATATAGCTCTTACAATATGAATAAAGGTAACATACAAGCATGATTTATGCATAAGATTAAGTCTAAGATAGGCAAATCTTTACACTAATGATTCTCACAAAACATGGCATGCTTTAAGGAACATGTTTTAAGGAGCCATGCTTTAATGAGAACATTCCCTCGCAAACTCGATTGTCCTGGAGAGATGAGGTTGGACTGTAGCAGAGTGAAGCAATGTTTCTGGAGTCCTTTGGTGAGAATATCTGCGAGCTGATATGGAGAAGGGACAAACCAAACCCGATAAGTGTCGAAGATAAGGCGTTCTCGGATGATATGATAGTTAAGTTCAGTATGCTTAATGCTAGCATGAAAAATGGGGTTTGAGGCCATGTAGATAGTGTTGAGGTTACCACGGAATAGGGTAAAGGATTTGGGTGGAGGGAACTTGAGTTCGGTAGGAAGATGAGAGATCCAGGTGGTCTCGGCACATACATGGGCAAGAGAACAGTACTCGGCTTCAACACTGGAGCAGGATACTGTAGGTTGCTTCTTGGACATCCAAGAGATGAGATTGGGCCTCAAGAAGATTTAAAGACCTGTAGTAGAGAGGCGAGAGTCGAAGCATCCACCCCAATAAATATCAGAGTAAGTTGTGATAGTAACGGGGCTGGGTGAGCGACGAAAGATAAGGCCTAAGTGAAGAGATCCTTTGAGATAGCAAAGGATTCGTTTGACAGCAATGAGGTGCAATGAGGTGAGGTGATCTAGGTGTGCTCATGAATTGAACAACATGATGGACACTATAGACTATGTAAGGGAGGGTGAAGGTAAGGTACTGGAGGGAACCAATTAGTTGTCGATACTCAGTGGCATCATATATGAACTCATTAGTGTGAGCTGATAGTTGGGTTTGGCAGAGACTGGAGTGGAGCATGACTTACAGTCTATCATACTGAACCACTGTAGAAGGTAAATGGTATATTTGGTTTGGAGAAGATGAGATGGTGTGGTAAAAGTTGACTTCTAGACCTAGAAAATATAATAAGGGATCAAGATCACTGAGCTCAAACTTTTTGCCAAGAGTGGTGATGAAGGAGGTGACTAGGGAGGGAGTGTTATCTGTTAGAGTTATGTCATCAATATAGAGAAGGAGAAGCATAACTTCATAGTTTGATCAGTAGATGAATAAGGAGTGATCTGCTTGGTTTTGATTGAAACCAAACTAAAGGAGAAAGCTGTTGAGACGTTAAAATTATGCTCGAAGAGCCTGTTTAAGGCCAATGATGGCTTTCCTGAGGAGGCAAACATGACGAGGGCGATTGGGGTCTACAAAACCTGTAGGTTGGCTGATGTAAACAGTCTCATCTAGTACACTATGAAGAAATGCATTTTTTTACATCAAGTTGACGATTAGATCAACCCATAGAGATGAAAATGCTGAGTACAGTCTGTACTGTGGTTGGTTTAATGACGGGACTAAAAATTTCATCAAAGTCACACCCGACTTGTTAATGAAAGCCTTTTACAACAAGTCGGGCCTTGTGACGGTCAATGAACCCATTTTCTCGTCATGTAGTCTTAAAAAATTCATTTGCAGCTAATCACATGTTGTTTAGGAGCAGGAGGAATAAGAACTCAGGTGGTGTTCTTCAGCAGTGCATTGAACTCATTGATCATCGCCTAGTGCCATTCAGGAATGCATGAGGTTTGTGAGTAGCAAGTAGGTTTTGTGGTCAGGAAGGGGAGATGAGCCAAAAGGGTTTTGGGAAGAGGATATCTAATAGTGACATCTGTCAGGCGAATAAGTTTATAAGAGCCATCCTGATGTCTAGTGTATGTGGTGTTGAGAAGAGGTGTTGGGGGTCTACTAGAGAGGGAGAGGGAGAGGGAAAGAGGGATAGGTATGGGGGAGAAGGTAGTAGGTTAGTATCCGTAAGGAAAGTATGAATTGGGTGATGGGATGGCCGATGCCGATAATAATAGGGGAAAGGTGCCATATGTTTATGGGCTAGTCTGGCTTCAAGACTAGGAGGGTTAGGGATGTTTGGTGAAGGAGTCCAGAGTCGTGGTAATACTGGAGAGGGAGAGGGAAAGGAAGATATAGATGGGGGAGAAGGTGGTGGGTTAGTATCCGTAAGGGAAGTAGGGATTGGGTAATGAGATCGTCGACACTGATAATGATAAGGGAGAGGTGCCATATGGTTATGGGCTAGTGTGGCTTCAGGATCAGGAGGGTTGGGGATGTTGGGTGGAGGAATTAATTATGGTGGTAATGCTGGAGATGGAGGGATGATAGGAACAAATATCTAGGAGGAAGGTGTTGAATATTGGTGTGTTTTGGAAAAAAGGAAAGTTTGTTAGTCGAACTGAACATGTCGAGATATGTAAACACGACCAGTTTTACTATCCATGCACCGATGCCTTTTATGCTGTAAGCTGTAAACTAGAAAAACATTCTGTAGTTGTGGGCAAAAGTTTATTAGTGACATAAGCACCTAAGTGGAGATATCAGGCACATCTAAAAACATGCAGGGTAGAGTATGAGGGAGAATGACCATAGAGACGAGAGAAAGGATAAGACTATTGGAGGAGAGGGGGATGGGAGGCGATTAATGAGATGGACAATGGTAGAAACAACTTCGGGCCAGTGACAGAGAGAAACATAATTGGTGAAGAGAAGAGTACGGACTATGTCAGTAATGTGAAAATGTTTGCATTCCGCAAGACCATTTTGTTCAGGAGTATGAGGGCAAGAGAGGCGGTGGTGAATACCAAGGGAAGAATATAGAACCTTGATGGGACCGCTTTTATATTCTTGACCACTGTCGCTTTGGATTTATTTTAGAGTGACGAAGAATT
The DNA here is from genome assembly GCA_949130495.1 of Sambucus nigra. Lineage (NCBI taxonomy): Eukaryota > Viridiplantae > Streptophyta > Magnoliopsida > Dipsacales > Adoxaceae > Sambucus > Sambucus nigra. The sequence goes on along the minus strand of OX422207.1, from coordinate 7,528,258 downwards.
TAGTGCGGATGTAGGTGACTGTTCTAAAAATGGATGAGGACCTCAGATTTTCTTTTCAAGAAGAAGAGCCATGAATAACGAGTGTAATCATTAGTGAATAACACATAATATTTGTAACCCAAACCAGAAAGAATAGGTTATTTCCATACATCATAATGAACTAAGTCAAAGGAAGAGTGACTTTTTTACTTCATTAAATGAGTGAAAAGGGAGTTGAGTGGATTTGCACAAGGCACACCCTTGGTAAAAAGAAGAATTACTTTTGAAAGTAGAGGATAAGTGTTTATTTGAGTTTAAGTGAGAGAGAACCTTGGCAGAGGGATGATCAAGTCATTGATGCCATAGGGAGGAGGAACTGTGGGAGGCAGTGAGAACCTGGAGGTGAGATGGAGGGGTTGGAATTTTGAAAAGACCATCTTTGCAAAGACCTTGATAGAGTAAGGACCCACTAGTGGGATCAAAGATGTAAAAGTGATTGGCAACAAAGGTACAAAGAACTTTATTATTATGACTTTAATTGGAGAGTAAGTTTTTATGCATTAAAGGAAAAACATTTATATTATCCAGCCGGAAAGAAGATGTACCATGTGGAAGTGCTATGTTTCCTGTATAGGTAATAGAAAGTTGATCACCATTCCCAGGTTGAAATGTGTCAGGGGGTCAGTGTAGGGTGTGCGTTGATGGATAAGTGCATGATTGCCAAATATGTGGGTAGAGGAATCAATGCCAAGATAGCAGTTAAAGTCTGAAGATAGCAATGTTGGATGGGCCGATAAGAGTCCAGAGTGATATGCTTATGGAGAAGGATCAATTTGAGGCCCAATAGATGCAGAATGTTGAGACGAAAATCGAGTAAATATGGGCAATTGAGAGCAGTTACGAGCACAGCGCCCAATGGCAAGGCATTGGGTTATTATACTAGATGTTGGGTTATGGGTAGTGAGGAAAAGTTGCAGCTACGGTGGGGGTGGGGTTAGGGTAGTTGCGAGGGTGGGAGAGGAAGATTGCCGGCAGGGGTTTGTCCAAAAAGTGATTTCCGATCGAGGATATTAAAGGTCGAAAGGATAAAGGTGAAGAGCATTTTCTTTTTTTGAATAGTAACTTCGAAGGTGAATAATGATTCTGATGATGAAGAGTGATTCCGATTGTGCTACCGATGTGAACAGTGATGCCAACGTTGAACAATATTCGTTGTAGGAAAAGGTATAGTAGAAGAGAGAGGGAGTTGTGAGGTGAGAGGAGGTGTTTTGCCACCCATAGAGGGATGCCGGAAAGAGGACAAATTCATCGGGAAAATAAAAGGGAAGAAGAAGGTGAGCATCCGATACCATGTAGAAGATAGAAATTCTGGCATGTTTCAAGGATCATAAGGAACATTTTTTTAAGGAGCTTTTTAACACCGGGATTATACAAGAAGTGCAAGTGTTTGATATATGTATGACATGGACACAATTACTTCTTGAAAGTGTTCATATCTCTCAACCAATGTCATTTCCCAAAGTATTTGAGATAACATTTTCCCATACTTAGGCTGTGTGACACCCCGCCTAATTAAATATCGGGCGATCACTCCTTTATTAAATTAAATCAAGGTAACCAGTTGCTTCATTCTCAGCATCACTGTCGATAAAAATACATTTTCCAATTTAACACCCTAAATAATTAAGCTAAGTGTCAAAACCATTTTCATACAAACTTTCCAAATTTTATTTAAAGAAAAACATTTATTTTATTAATAACATTCAATAAGTAAGAATCACACCATATTAAATTTTGCAACATAAACCAATTAATATAATACATTCTTCAATCGAATGTCAACATACGAAAACTAAAGTCACAAATCCAAACTGAATAAATCCCATAGAACAATACTGGAAATAACTGAAATGAAAATGTCCCAATAACAATGAAATAATGGAAAGGGCGACACATGCCCAATAAATGAGAATGCTAGAAGTGGAGTCAATAAAGGAAGCCGTCTACGCAAGTGACCTGCAACTCCCACGTAAGCTGTAGCACGTTCCTTGCAAGGGATCCTAAGCAAGACGCCCCTGTGGATGGGCACCTAAAATATATACATATATATACAAGAGAGAGAGAAAAAAGAAACGGGTCAGAGCCCGAAAGTGTGTTTGATTTAAAATACGTTTAGCAAGTATTTAAATTGATACAGGCCAATGCAACAACATATTAGTGCGACACTCTCTTGAGAAATTCTCACCTCCCTTCTAATGTGCACACCTATCACACTAACCTTCCCAATGGTTTATCTTAACATGTAACACGCTATCCTTTCCTCAATGGTTTAACTTATCTTAGATTATTTGCAGGATAAAAAAATTAACGAATTAATTGTTGGAAAATAATATTTCAATTAGTAACCAAAGTTCTCATTTTAATTTTATAAATTAATAAAGTTTTCGAGTGTCATATTATAATTTCTCAAAACAAGTATTTACAATTTGAGTCATTAACCATGTCCTACATATCAAATCACAGTAGGTAGTTCCAGATTTCAGAATTTCATATATATATTAACTACTTGTATAATATATATATAATATAACAGCACCCCAAATAAACTATGGTGCGGGCATACTCTACTATCCAAAGCCCCATATCACTCATATTAAGGGGAATACATTCAGAATCACTCTCGAATTGTATTAACAGAAATGCACAAACAATATTGAGGCGAAGAATAGATTCTAAGTCTCTAAGAGGATGGCACATGCCTGCGTCTCTTAGGACCGTCTGAACTATCACATCGATAGCCTGTACCAAGGATATCTATCTTCTAAGGTACAAGTCAATATCCCCCATAAAGGTCCCATCGAGATAAGACTTGTCCCAGCGCGGTAACCTCAGGGATAGCAAGTAGCGTGGGCATGATTTTCACACATAAATAGTATATGCATACACAATCATATAACTATACTAATATTACCATAACAATATTAGGTATATCTCAAATCCCATAGTTACGACATTTATCCTTATTATCACATTATTGGTAACGCGTATGAGGGTTCGTCTCTAACCTTAATTCGAAGGATTCTTTCATCTTATTACTTAACTCACATGGACTCTATCTTCCCAAGTAGAAAAATTCAATAGGTGTACCTCTATTCACTATCGTAGCTATTCTCCTTAATATCTCACTTGAAATACGTAGTTTCATCGTTCATTATATAATTATCCCAAAAACAAAATTCTCTTCTTATAATAAAGTTCCCAACACTTATTCATATGTCATACTGGTCTTTCCTATCTCCTAAAACATTTCAGGAAGAACACCCAAGAATTATTTCATGATAAATTTAATTTAACTAATTAAACAAGGGAAATAGGAGTCTGCCAGGAGGGGTTGATCGATCAAGGTCTGGGGCTCGATCGATCGAACCTTCGATCGATCGAAGCTCTAGGCTCGATCGATCGATCAAGCAGGTATTTCGATTCCTGCAGAATTGCAGTTACGGGTTCTACCAATATTCTTCATCCAAAACCATGTTTTTCCCTTCTAGACGTCCCAAAAATCCTACTACAAACATTATATCAATATACCAGATGTTTTCAACCTAAAACATGTGTATGTCTAACATTAGACATGGATAATTAACCCAAAATCTCATCTAATCATTAAGAACCCTAGAGTTTTTCTTAATCATGGCTCTAATCTGTTTTTACCAGAATTTCCTTCTAATATATCATCAAAATTTCGTGGGTTATATTCCTCTACATGGCAAGGATTCCAGAATTTTCATATAAATCAGTACTACATGCATTTTCCTAACACAAATTGGGTTTTTTTCAATATTTATCATCTCTAATCATTCCTAAACTAATATGAAAATTGCACTAACGAAAATATGCAAGATAAATACTTTCCTGGGATTTTCGAAGTTCTGATTCGCAGATGATTTTGGTGTGGTTGCGTAGCCCGTTGCGCGATTTACGCGGTGGTGGTGGTTGTGGTGCAAACGGATGACTTTTGGGGCCTTGGATTGCCTTGGAGCTTTCTCCTTCCCTCTCCTATGGCCGTCACTTGTGTTTTTGTTTTCTAACCCTAGCTGACTAACCTAAATGGCTGATATAGGTTGCTGAATTTCGTCGGTTTAATTACCCAAAAAGGTGAAATGACAAAATTGCCCTCTCGGGGTACCAATTAGGCCTAAAAATGCCCCGAGACCCAAACTAAACCCCCCGAGTACACTTTTCTGACTATGTCGACCCTTCCGGACGCGTTGGCGCACTCAAAATGACCATATGAACAACTTATAAAATATTCACTTTTTATTTTACAAAATTAGTTCCGACGTGACACGGGCACGTCCCGACTTAAATTTCCGAAATTGTCATTTAATTCACTCATGACATTCAATGTAACCAATATAATATATTACTTTGCTCATTAGTATCATTCAACCAATTTCTCATAATTACTAACTCTCGTCACGTTAATAATTATAACATAATTAATTTTCGGATTTTTATTAAATAGTTCACTCACATTAAATTTTATAAATCCCCAAATTAATATAGCATAAAAATACGGGGTATTACATACTTCCCCCCTAATAACGGAATTTCGTCCCGAAATTTGGAAAATAAGGCATACTTGGTAAAAACAACTCTGGATATCTTTCGCGCATATCTGCCTCGCGCTCCCAAGTGGATTCCTCCACATTATGATGCTCCCACTGGACCCGCACAAGTGGGACTATCTTCGACCTCAATCTCCTCTCACTATAGTCTAGGATAGCCACCGGTCTCTCCTCGTAAGAGCTATTAGGATGCAAGTCGATCTCATCTATCGCAATGTGAGTATGGGCCATATCATCCCGAAGATATCGTCTCAACGACGAGATGTGGAGTACATCGTGGATGCGATGTAAATGTTCTGGTAGTCCCAACCTGTATGCAACCGACCCAATCCTCTCGATGATGGGAAATGGTCCCACATACCTCGGAGCCAACTTTCCCTTCTTCTCGAACCTCATCACTCCCTTCATAGGGGATACACGCAATAACACTTGGTCTCCCACACTAAATTCCCGAAAGAACCGTTTCGCATCGGCGTAACTCTTCTGCCTGTCCTGGGCTACCCGAATACGACTCCTGATCATCTCAATCCTCGCGGAGGTCTCCTGAATCACCTCTGGTCCTAGAAATTTGTTATCCCTCACTTCGAGCCAACAAGCTTGGGAACGATAAGGCCTGCCGTACAAAGCCTCAAATGGAGCCATACCAATCGTAAACTTATAAGAGTTATTATAAGCAAACTCTACAAGTGGAAGATGTGGCTCCCATCCTCCTCCAAAATCGAGAACACACATGCGTAGCATATCCTCTAACATCTGATTAGTACGCTCTGTCTGTCCATCTGTCTGTGGGTGGTAAGCTGAAATCAACCTCAACTCAGTACCCATAGCCTCCTGAAAGCTTTCCCAAAAACGTGACACGAAGATCTTGTCTCTATCTGACACAATATTCAGGGGCACCCCGTGTAATCTGATGATCTCGGTAATAAACAGCTGAGCATACTGACCTGTGGTATAATCTGTCCGCACCGAGAGAAAATGAGCCACCTCGGTCAAACGGTCTACTATAACCCAGATAGAATCGTGGCCCCACTGTGATGTAGGCAACCCTGTAATAAAATCCATAGAAATACTCTCCCACTTCCACGCAGGTACTTCCAATGGCTGAAGCAGCCCTGATGGTTTCTGATGGTCCACCTTCACCAGCTGGCAGGTAGAACACTTGGACATGAACTCAGTAATGTCCCTCTTCATCCCACTCCACCAGTATTGTCTCCTTATATCCTGGTACATCTTATCACCTCCCGAATGTACTGCAAATCGGGACCCATGAGAATGAGTCATCACTGCATGACGTAATTATGTTCCTTTTGGAACCACTAATCTCCCATTAAACCGTAAACCTCCATCAGAACTAACAGAATAGGACTCAGTACCCTCAGCTAGAAGTCGCACAATCTGCTCCTGGCAAAATGGGTCTGTGGTCTGTGCCTGTACCATCCTCGTAACAATATCGGGTGTGACTGACATAACGGATATGAAAGAATGGGCTACTGCGTCCTGGTGACCCAACTCCTTCCACTTTGCTTTCCAGACGTCCGCTACATCGTCTACCGGTCTACGGCTCAACGCATCAGCAACTACGTTGGCCTTCCCCGGATGGTACTGTATTTCGAATTAAAAGTCTTTCACAAACTCTAACCACCTGCGCTGACGCATATTCAGCTCTCGCTGAGTGAATAGGTACTGCAGTGACTTATGGTCTGTGAACAAAATGAATTTCTCTCCCAACAAATAGTGCCTCCATATCCTCAACGCAAAGACGATCACTGCTAACTCCAGGTCGTGGGTGGGGTAATTCTTCTCATGCGGCTTAAGCTTGCGGGAGGCAAAAGCTATAGCCTTCTCTTCCTGATGAAGTACTCCCCCTAGTCCCCGTAAGGACGCATCGGTGTAAACCAGGTACTCTACACCCGGCTTCAGTAATGCAAGGACTGGCGCTGAAGTAAGCTTGTCTTTCAGCTCGTCGAAAGCCAACTGACAAGCGTCATCCCAAACATATGGTACTCCCTTGCGAGTCAGATTCGTCAATGGACCCGCTATTTTGGAGAATCCCCGAATGAATCTCCTGTAGTATCCGGCTAATCCCAAGAAACTACGTACTTCCGTCGATTTCGTGGGCTGTCCCCACTCCCTCACTGCCGATACTTTACTCGGGTCAACTACTATCCCCTGCTCAGAAACAACATGGCCCAAGAATTGTACTTCTCGCAACCAGAATCCACACTTCTCGTACTTAGCATATAACTGATGCTCTCGTAGAGTCTGAAGAACCTGCCTCAAGTGCTCGGCATGCTCCTCCTCGGAGTGTGAATATATCAAGATGTCATCTATGAAGATGATGACAAACTGATCCAAGAACTCTCTGAATACTCGGTTCATTAAGTCCATGAAAACGGCTGGAGCATTTGTGAGTCCGAACGGCATCACCCTAAACTCATAGGACCCATATCTCGTCAAGAAAGAAGTCTTCGAAACATCCTTCTCCCTCATACGTAGCTGATGGCACCCCGACCTCAAATCTATCTTCGAAAAGAAAGTTGCTCCCCTCAGCTGGTCGAACAGATCATCGATTCGAGGCAACGGATACTTATTCCGTATCGTGACCTTGTTCAGTTCCCTGTAGTCCACACACAATCTTAGTGAACCATCTCTCTTCTTCACAAACAAAACTGGAGCGCCCCAAGGTGAGGTACTCCTACGAACGAAGCCCTGACCTAACAGCTACTCTATCTGATCTCGTAGCTCTCGCATCTCTGCCGGAGCCATACGGTATGGTGCGCGTGCTATAGGTCTCGTATCTGGCAATAAATCTATGACAAAGTCTATCTCACGACTGGGGGGTAGGCCTGGTATCTCCTGAAACACATCGGAATACTCCCTAACAACTGGGATCGAATCCAAGGGAATCACAACCTCCTTAGAAGTATCCTCCTCTATGTAATACAAATGAGCGGTCGAACCTCCCTCTGGGCGAGGCATCGCCACTACAAACATCTCTTGCCCCGGAATGGCAAAAACAATACTCCCACCGAAGCAATTAATCATGGATCTATAATCTGCGAGCCAATCCATACCAATAATCACATCATGCTCCTGCATGTCTAAGATTAACATGTATGCAGTTAATACCAAGCTACCAAATTCTATCGCTACTCCCCGGCATATAAAGAAAATAAGTGACCCACTCCCCAGTGGTGAGTCCACACACGTCACTGTGCTCTCTGTTGTGGCTAACAACCCTAAGGCCTTCGCAAAATGCGTAGCTATAAAACAATGCATTGCCCCCATATCAAATAAAACCCGACCCGTAGTACCATGGATAGGAAACATACCCTCAATCGCGGGTGGTGCCTGTGGAGCTACTGCCTGGTGGACGTTATATACACGTCCATACTGTAATTGCCCCTTCTGCACTGGAGCTGCTGGAATGGCTGGTAGGGCTGGCACCTGGGCTGGAGATGGGAGGGCAGGTGGAAAAAGTGGTCTCTGCGGCTCATTACAGCCTCCCTGCTGCTGTGGGGCCCTATTGCCCTCTGGGCAATCCTGACGCCTATGGCCATGTTTACCGCACCCAAAACATCGGCCTTTGAAGTTACCTCCTCTCTAACTCTGCTGTCCACGGCCCTGTTGGCCGTTACCTCCACGCCACTGGCCCTGTTGGCCCTGATGTGCACGCTGTTGGCCCTGCTGCTGTCCTTGCGGTCGGTGTTGGCCCTGCTGGCCCTGCTGATTAGGTTGGCCCTGATGGCCCTGCCTGAAACCCCCGAATCTCTGCCTAGAATCACCTGAACGGAATCGCTTAGCAGGGTCCCCATGATGGGAACTCTTCTCGTGCTGACGAGTCTATCCATGAGATGGTGCCCCACTGGCACTATTACCCCCGGCCCTGCCCTGCTGGCTGGGCTCTCCTTCTCTCTTGCTTCCCTGCAGATGGAAGCGGTGATCCTGGCAATGTAGCAACACGGCATTGAGTACATCAGTGAACGTACTCAGGGATAGATTCCCAATAAGGTGCTGACGGATCCTCCAAGCTAACCCGTCGACAAACAACATAATCTTCTTTCTCTCAGTAGGTGCCTTATCTGGCACAATGGTGAGAAGTCTCATGAACTCCTCCTCATACTCCGCTATGGTAAGATTCTCCTGCTTCAGATTCAGTAATTTCTGCCCCATCTCAGTCTGCACTACGGGTGGAAAATACTTGCGATCAAACCGCTCCTAGAACAACTGAATAGGGATCGTGTCCCTCTCCTCCAAAGTGGTAGTGGACTCCCACCACTGTAATGCGGCTCCCACCAGCTTAAAGGAAGCCAATAACTGCTTTTGAACGTCAATGCACTCATACATACGGAGGTGCCGTTGGATGTCTTTCTTCCATTGGCTAACTGTGACAATATCGGAGCTACCAGAGAACTCAGGGGGATGCGCTTTCTGAAAAGCATCCCGAACCCTCTCCCATGAAGATGGAAGTTGTGCTGGTACTGGCGCCATTGCCTGAACCTGGGGTGGAGCCTGCTGAACCAACGCTAGTGCGGCATTCACCGCCTGAGCCACAATGGCCGCTACTTCGTTTGCATTCATTGTGCCTGGTGCCGGAGCTACTGGCTGCTCGGCTTGGGCACGCCTATCTTTCGGAGCACGTCTTGAAGGCATCTGAAATGTGAACAAGTTTATTAGTCTATAGTTATTATCAAATCTCAAATAGCTGAAGACTTAAACGTAAAAGCAAGAATACAACAATCCTAAAAATAAGGTTCTATACCAATAATGTTAAGCTGAAAGCGAAATAAGCCGTACAGATCCTATGGACACTAGAACCTGGCTCTGATACCACATGTGACACCCCGCCTAATTAAATACCGGGCGATCACTCCTTTATTAAATTAAATCAAGGTAACCAGTTGGTTCATTCTCAGCATCACTGTCGATAAAAATACATTTTCCAATTTAACACCCTAAATAATTAAGCTAAGTGTGAAAACCATTTTCATACATACTTTCCAAATTTTATTTAAAGAAAAAAATTTATTTTATTAATAACATTCAATAAGTAAGAATCACACCATATTAAATTCTGCAACATAAACCAATTAATATAATACATTCTTCAATCGAATGTCAACATACGAAAACTAAAGTCACAAATCCAAATTGAATAAATCCCATAGAACAATACTGGAAATAACTGAAATGCTAATGTCCCAATAACAATGAAATAATGGAAAGGGCGACACATGCCCAATAAATGAGAATGCTAGAAGTGTAGTCAATAAAGGAAGCCGTCTACGCAAGTGACCGGCAACTCCCACGTAAGCAGTAGCACGTTCCTTTCAAGGGATCCTAAGCAAGACGCCCCAGTGGCTGGGCACCGGAAATATATACATATATATACAAGAGAGAGAGAAAAAAGAAACGGGTATGAGCCCGAAAGTGTGTTTGATTTAAAATACGTTTAGCAAGTATTTAAATTGATACAGTCCAATGCAACAACATATTAGTGCGACACTCTCTTGAGAAACTCTCACCTCCCTTCTAATGTGCACACCTATCGCACTAACCTTCCCAATGGTTTATCTTAACATGTAACACGCTATCCTTTCCCCAATGGTTTAACTTATCTTAGATTATTCGCAGGATTCAAAAATTAACGAATTAATTGTTGGAAAATAATATTTCAATTAGTAACCAAAGTTCTCATTTTAACTTTATAAATCAATAAAGTTTTCCAGTGTCATATTATAATTTCTCAAAACAGGTATTTACAATTTGAGTCATCAACCATGTCCTACATATCAAATCACAGTAGGCAGTTCTAGATTTCATAATTTCATATATATATTAACTACTCGTATAATATATATATAATATAACAGCACCCCAAATAAACTATGGTGCGGGCATACTCTACTATCCAAAGCCCCATATCACTCATATTAAGGGGAATACATTCGGAATCACTCTCGAATTGTATTAACAGAAATACACAAACAATATTGAGGGGAAGAATAGATTCCAAGTCTCAAAGAGGATGGCACATGCCTGCGTCTCTTAGGACCGTCTGAACTATCACATCGATAGCCTGTACCAAGGATATCTATCTTCTAGGGTACAAGTCAATATCCACCATAAAGGTCCCATCGAGATAAGACTTGTCCCAGCGCGGTAACCTCAGGGATAGCAAGTAGCGTGGGCATGATTTTCACACATAAATAGTATATGCATACACAATCATATAACTATAATAATATTACCATAACAATATTAGGTATATCTCAAATCCCATTGTTACGACATTTATCCTTATATTCACATTATTTGTAACGCGTATAAGGGTTCGTCTCTAACCTTAATTCGAAGGATTCTTTCATCTTATTACTTAACTCACATGGAATCTATCTTCCCAAGTAGAAAAATTCAATAGGTATACCTCTATTCACTATCGTAGGTATTCGCCGTAATCTCTCACTTGAAATACGTAGTTTCATCATTCATTATATAATTATCCCAAAAACAAAATTCTCGTCTTATAATAAAGTTCCCAACACTTATTCATATGTCCTACTGGTCTTTCCTATCTCCTAAAACATTTCAGGAAGAACACCCAAGAATTATTTCATGATAAATTTAATTTAACTAATTAAACAAGGGAAATAGGAATCTGCCAGGAGGGATCGATCGATCGAGGTCTGGGGCTCGATCGATCGAAGCTCTAGTCTCGATCGATCGATCAAGCAGGTATTTCGATTCTTGCAGAATTGCAGTTACGGGTTTTACCAATATTCTTCATCCAAAACCATGTTTTTCCATTCTAAACGTCCCAAAAATCCTACTACTAACATTATATCAATATACCAGATGTTTTCAACCTAAAGCATGTGTATATCTAACATTAAACATGGATAATTAACCCAAAATCTCATCTAATCATTAAGAACCCTAGAGTTTTTCTTATTCATGGCTCTAATATGTTTTTACCAGAATTTCCTTCTAATATATCATCAAAATTTCGTGGGTTATATTCCTCTACATGGCAAGGGTTCCAGAATTTTCATATAAATCAATACTACAGGCATTTTCCTAACACAAATTGGGTTTTCTTCCATATTTATCATCTCTAATCATTCCTAAACTAATATGAAGATTGCACTAACAAAAATACGCAAGATAAATACTTGCCTGGGATTTGCGACGTTCTGATTCGCAGATGATTTTGGTGTGGTTGCATAGCCCGTTGCGCGATTTACGCGGTGGTGGTGATTGTGGTGCAAACGGATGACTTTTGGGGCCTTGGATTGCCTTGGAGCTTTCTCCTTCCCTCTCCTATGGCCGTCACTTGTGTTTTTGTTTTCTAACCCTAGCTGACTAACCTAAATGGCTGATATAGGTTGCTGAATTTTGTGGGTTTAATTACCCAAAAATGTGAAATGACTAAATTGCCCTCCCGGGGTACCAATTAGGCCTAAAAATGCCCCGAGACCCAAACTAAACCCCCAGTACACTTTTCTGACTATCTCGACCCTTCCGGACGCATTGGCGCACTCAAAACGACCATATGAACAACTTATAAAATATTCACTCTTTATTTAACAAAATTAGTTCCGACGTGACACGGGCACGTCCCGACTTAAATTTCCGAAATTGTCATTTAATTCACTCATGACATTCATTATAACCAATATAATATATTACTTTGCTCATTAGTAATATTCAACCAATTTCCCATAATTACTAACTCTCGTCACGTTAATAATTATAACATAATTAATTTCCGGATTTTTATTAAATAGTTCACTCACATTAAATTTTATAAATCCCCAAATTAATATAGCATAAAAATACGGGGTATTACAGGTTGTTAATACAATTTTTGGTTTGTTTGTTTGAAGGTTATTTTTTCTTTGAATTTTTATATGCTGCCGTTTGCGTGCACGCCTTATGCATTGGGGATGACCCTTTAATCCTCACAATAAAATAATTATTTGTTGATAATTCTTTTGAAATGAATTCAATGTTTGTTAATTAATTTTTTTTTATATAGTCTAAATTTTTAATGCGTGAAAATTATTTGCACTCTGATTCAGATTATCTTTAATGTCATGAGTGTAGAATGAATTGTCTAATATGTTTTTATATTGATATTTTAGGATACTTGAGTTACATATTGAAAGTAATGCCTACCCAGTAGTGTTGCAAGAAAGAGTTGAAGGTGAAATATCTACCATGCTTGCCACCTTCAAATTTATCATTCATATCGTGTGATTGATATCTGTACAATATTAACCCATATTTGCATATCTAGATTTCTGTAGATGTTGAACATGCAAAATGCAGTATTTGTTTGAATATATGGCATGATGTTGTCACGGTTGCCCCCATCTACATAACTTCTGGTATGTGACTTCAACCGCTTTTTAATCATAACGAGTTTTTCGATTAAAGTTGTTGGTTTATATTCACACATCTTTAATACGAGTATTTCCAGTAATGGGTGTTTCTCAGAGTTGTTAAGAAGGTCGCAGGAGAAACATGCAAGTGTTCTTTGTCCCCAATGTAGATCGGTTGTACAGTTTGTTGGAAGAAACCACTTTTTGCATAACATTGAGGAGGTATTATCTCGTGTTGCCTAATCCATATATTTTCTCCAGCTTATAATGAGGATTAATATGTTTTAACATGCTTATTTACAGTCACAAGTCAATCTTATTGAATTTGTTATGATGTAGATGTAGATGAGTCTGAGGCTGTGTTTCGGGTTTTTAGCCTGATTGGAAAATGGGATTTCGGGAAAAAATCCAAATTTTTCGGCCAAATGATTTTTTGTTGATTCTTATTTTTTGGGCAATGGATTTTTTTTTCTTCCTGAAATTGGGAAATTCTGAAAAATCGGTAGAAACATAAATCGGAAAAAAAATTCAGAATAATATAAAAAAATGGAAAATTTCGACAAACCAGAATAGTATCGAAAAATTTCGATCGAAATAATTTTAGAAAATCAGATTGAGAAAATCTGAAAATCAGAATTACTTCCAATTCTGGTCCGATTCCCCCCCCCCCCCCCCCCAGAAAAATCAGAATTCGACAGTTGAAAATATCATTACAAAATTGGAAAAAAGATTTAATCAGATTTCAGAAAAAATACGCCCTCATAGGTGTTTGTGCTGGTACATACACATTTTGAGACTGTATAATCAATAAAATAACACATTTTATTGCATTTTACTCTGATGCCATTTAATTTTTCATGGTTTTGAAACTTTCTTGTTTATCGTACTTTTATGCAGGATATACTACTAACTGATTCTTCACTAAGACGTTGCAAGGAAGAGCTGGCACTTTTGTATTCTTATTCACTAATAAAGCCACCTCTTGTGAGTAACATTACTTGTGATCACTTATGTTTTATGATTGTATGGCTCATTGATTTTGTGCACGTGGATGACATACAATGATTTTGTTGGCAAAATTATGGATGGGACCTAAACTTGCTTCGTGTTCTCCAGCAAGTCAAGTTTTTATATTTATTTAGGTGATAGGTCTTATACCTTTTTATTTTTAAATTTTTTGAGTAATGAGTTTTTTTGAATGGTTGATGAAGTTGTATGTTCTGGGGTTATCTATGTGGTTTAAATTTTTTTAATCTTTTGTAAATAAGGTGTGAAGAGGGGTTTTTTGATAGATAATCTGAATCCATTAGAGTAGTTGATTTGTGGGGAATATAATTCTTTTGGGATGATAATTATTTCGACAAATAATTATTTGTATACTCAAATGTATCTTATGTATTTGTGATTTATACATATAAGTTCTTTGTATGGCCTATCATTTCAAATATCTTCTGATAGGACTTATCGTTTTAAACGTGACAAACTTAGGACATATGCATTAATAGCCCTAATTTGTTCTATTTTTTTAGTGGACATTTTCACGTTATTTTTTAATGTGGTTGAATTGTTAGATGCCATAGATCCCAAAGGATGTTGATTTTTTTAGAGTGTGTGGCTTCGGAGAAACAAAATATTGTAGTCCCAAAGATGTCCATAGATACGTCAATCATGTATGTATTTCACCTTTTTTCTTCTTTAAAATCATTGATTTCAATATAAGTTTGATAAATTTGAAAGTTTAAATAGAAGTATTAGTGTTACTATTTGTTAATTATCAGGAGAAACCCTCATTTCATTCAACTAATAAAGGTTTAACTCTTAGCCACCAAGACATTTTTAAATAGAATCCTAATTACAATTGAAAACATAGATAATTAAAATATAACCAAAAACTAATTTAAGAAATAATTTTTCCTTTCGCTATCCAGACCAGCATTTTGTGGTGCTTTTGGACGTTAGGGAAGTGTATTTGTTCCAACTGCGGATTACTTCATAAATTTACATGTTATTTATCAAAAAAATAAAAATAAAAACCAATAACTAACACTTCTTTCTTTAAAATAAACACATATTCTTGTCCAACTCGGTCTGTTGCAAAGCTGTTGAAGATTCATCCACCTTCAACGGTTTGCCAGCAAGCTGCGCTATAGGAATGCACAGGTAAGGTAGTAAAATACACACAGCGCGATAAGAGATTCTACTTTAGCATAACTTTCTGCATCCCATTTGATATCCTCATTGAAAATTTGTTTACAAACCAAATTTCTCTCAACCACAATCTCTTGCCATTTTGTTCCCAGATCAATCGGATTACCTAAGGACTTGATATCGGAAAAAATTGTAATTTATCAAGCAATCCTATGAAAATTCCTCCTTAATATTGTCTTTTCATGTCGCGACCATGCGTGAACTTGTGGACCAGAGAATTCTCAGAACTCTAGCAAACGCAAATCAATAGAAAGAAACTACTGAGAAATTTGAACGGAATATGATAAAATCGATGAATAACATGAGCACCTGTAACTAACTAGTTCAGCACGTGCTGAGGGTGTTTAAAGAGAAAAGTCTTTATGAGAACTTCTAGAAGTACTAAGGTTCAATATCTGGTCAAAGTGTTTCAAGTAAAATGTATACTTGACAAATTTATTATGCAGTCAATTTGATACAAACATGACTGTACCTATTAAATGAACCTGCTCCAATATATTTAATTTCTTAAAAATATTCCCCCTTTGGGGTGGTGGTGGTGGTATGTTACGCATGTGGTATTTCCCCATTATATTTTTGCATCACGCAATTTTCTGTCAGTACCAAAAAGTCTGTTAGCTTCTTTAGTTCAGCATTCACATTATTAAGTGGATATTCTGCCCCAACTGCTACACTATTGAACTTTGGAACTTTTAATGACCTTTTCATATGTTTTTACATCAGGTCATTAACAATGGGAAAAAGACTCATCGAAATAAGGCATGTCTACTACCAGATGAGCAAAGTGATGGCATGCAACATTCATGCCCTTAGTGTGGTAATGAAATGCTTATTCAAATATATATATTTAGTTCAAAATTAAAAGCAAATTAATTTAGCACAATGCGTAATGTGCACTATATATTCATATTTTCTTCTCTCACTGCCACATTGCTCTTCAAAAAATCTTAGGGTTCGTTTTCTTCTGGGTGAAACATTTTTAACTGCATAGAAAAGTAAAATGGTGATTTTTTTTTTGCTTTTACATATTTGGAATCAAATTTTATTCGTCAAAATTTTGAATAAGTGCATACGCAATAATTATGAAACTTTGAACAAAACATAACTACAAATAGGTAAATATATATTTCACCATTTCCGCAGCGAAGTTTACTCTGACCCAAACAGACCCTTAGTAATTTTCTCATGCAATATGCCATGAGTTGTTTTAGTGATGTTTAGTTGACATATTTCTTCCTAGTATGAATAATTGGTCTTGAGCTGCAAGAATTTCTGTTATACTTTTTCATTATCGTTTTAGAATTATTTTTCAGTATTGAACTGACTCATATGTATCTCTTAGACACCGAGCTTGCTGGGTTTCAGTGAAACTTGGACACGATCCATCTGCAATGTGAAGCATGTGGAGGAATGATGCCTTCTAGAGATGATATAACCACACCACAACACTGCATGTTCTTCTCGGCATATTAGAGTTATTCATTGCAATAATGATAAGGGCTTTTTTGACTTTACCCCTACATTTTAATGTGATATTTTTCTTAATCCCCACTTTGTTAATCTCTTTGATATAACCCTCTTCCCAAGGGGGGTTATGTCAAAATATTGCATAAAATAGGGGGTTAAGTCTAAGAATTTATTTGACTTTGCCCCTTATTTATAACGCCAAATTAGAATTAACCCCTTGTGTTGGGGGAAGGTAAAGAATTATGAAAACAAAGTGGTGAGTCAATTAGGCATTAAAATTTGGGGGTTATAAATAAGGGGTAATGATTAATGGAGTGTTTGAATGCAAGGAAATTGTATTTGCTCGTGCGTTGTATATTTTAATACGTCAGCATATATAAATAACTTAAATGGACATTTTAAAGATGAGTAGGTTTAAGAGTTAACTATAGATTATTTTGATCCTATAATAATAGTTTACATGCTATTATCATGCAAAATAAAGAAACTTAAATGAATTGATCTCGGTAATTTTTCCTAATGAGTATTCTGTCCACTGCAGGTTTAGGATATGATCGAGCATTTTGTGGTGCATATTGGGAGGCACAGGGGGTTAATGGGAGTCCCGCTCATCCTATTTGCTATCAGCAATCTTTCAAAGAAGTAAGATCTTCTCTCTCTCCCTCTCTCTCTCTCTATCTCTCTCTCTCTCTATATATATATATATATATATATATATATCATGTTTTTAAATTTACGTATGGAACTACGTTTACCTAGAATTCACACTTTAGGAGAAAGGTTTACTCTGAATGGCTGTGATGAATTATTCACGATATGATAGGGACATCGTTGTGTGTGCTTTTAGAGAATGTAAAAGCGTGTAAATGTCTAACATTATGAATCCGGAAGTAGTTTTTGATAAGCACCCAAGATGTAGTATACCAAAATTTTCATGTTGCATTGTTGGCTATGCGTATTTATCAATTTATATTTTATGGTATTTTTATATGTGAAAAGAACTTATAGTAATGATTTAAAACACAAGAGCCTTAGATGAAAGTAAAAATTATTATATATAAAAAGTATATTCTTTGAAGTGATTTGAATGAGCATGTATGAATGGAATCAAATGGATCTCAACATATCCATGATGGATATGGTTTTGTCGGAGGGAATGAGAAATGGTAAACATGTTTAGACTTTGTTAATGCCTATGATCTTACAATAACAGATAGATTTTTTAAGAGAAAAAGAAGACTATTTAATAACTTTCGAAGTGTCATGAATAGAACTCAATTCGATAATAGCTTATTTAGAAGAGAGTGAAACACATCCAAAGATTTTTAAGTTATTCCAACAAAAAACTTAACAAATGAACATCACCTATAGTAATGGATTCAGTTATTCAAGGATTTAAACTCTAAAAAAATAGGCTATCAAAACATAAAATGGAAGGAAATAAAAGGTAGCAAGAAAATCGAATTTAACAAAAATTATTGCAGTACTCGAAGTGGAATTGGGAAGATGATGTAAGTAACATATGGTAATGAAAAACAAACGATACAATGAAATTAGATAAGAAAATCGACGTCCAAGATATCTACTTCAATGATGGTGATCCCGCGTTGAAGATGTTATCTAAGACATAGATGTTTGAGATCAACGATGTTATCTATAGGTTTGTCCAAGATCTGCACTTCTTCGTACCCTTCTTTGTTACTGAAGATGATCATGAGAATGAACTAATACTAGCGGGGAGACTATAACTCAAGCTTTGGTTACAGACGAGAGATAAAATGAGGTGGATTTTCATTCCTTATAATTATTACTTTTCACTCCCATCTTTTCAGTTTGTAGGAGAGTAGCTTATATTTCGTTTAAAATTCTATTGATTTATGAAAAATGTCATGATTTTTTCCTTTGTTTATAAGTGATGTGTTTTGTTGAAAGATTCATAAGTCACCTTCGTTGCCTTAGCTTGATCTGGTGAAGATTTAATTTCCTTCTTTATATATGCTTGAAAGGCCAGTTAGCTTACAAAAGTAAGAAAATATTAGGGGAGAGTAAAGGAAAATTTTTGTTAGAAGGAGACTTGGTGTTGAAATAAGGAAGTCTAATAGATAATACAAAAAGAATGAAGCAATTATAAAGAATGACAAAATAGTAGAAATCAAGAAGACCTAGAACGCTATAAGAAATTAAAGAATAAAACTACAAATTTTTTTAGCAAGGCACAAGAAAACTCATGTAGATAGTTGTTATAATGAAAATACAAATTAGCAAGGAACAAAGAGGTTAATAAGGGATGTGGGTCAGTTAAGTGTGTTATTACTGATTTTCGACGTGAAGTAATAGTCTTGAAGTTGTGATTATTTTTCTGAAAGGGAATAAATTATTAATACTGATTACGGTTTGACAGAATTTATAAAAGAATTATCATATGTAGCGCATTAGTTTAACTGTATAAAATCGTTGTTGTATAACAAAGCTTGATGTTATGTATGTCTTGCAGATTTCAGCTCGTACTATCACTAGAATTCCATTTTTCACACATGAAAAGAATCGCCATGAATAAGATGTAAGGACTTTCTTTTGTTACTTTCATGTAAATGTAATACAAGGTTCAAAGTTTCTGCGAGCATACCACTGGGAAACTCCTCTCTGCTGGCAGTTAGAATTGGAGGCTTGGCTTCTGGAGATACTTTGAAACAGAGATTTATAATTACCACTTAAAGTTGTATATTACTCACATATTAGTGCTTTTTCAGATAACAGTAAGGTCTATTCAGCAGATGGGGAAACCATTGCAGTATGTTATCTCAGATTGGGTTATAAAATTGAACAACGGACAAATAGGTAATTTTTGGGCTCATTAACATCAGTTTGAATTTCAAAATTGGTGCTTTTTAGTACCAAAGTTTTTTGACATTGACATGATGTTATAAACATGCCAAATATAGTTACAGCATTGGTTAGTTACAGCATTGGTTACGAGCAATCCCATGCATTAACAAAAAATTCGCAACAAATGGTTCTGCAAATTTTAAGAGAATTATTAGAAAAGCTTCAGCGCACTTTTATTTTACCACTGGTAAAAAGTTGTTAGAAAGACTAACGGCAATGATTTTATTTACTGCTGCTGTATAGAATATCAACAATAAAAAAGTCACCGTAAGTACTAAAAGAATCGTTGCAAACAAGCTTCATCGACATATTTTACATTTGTAAAAAGTCGGGTTTTAAAAAACTAACACCGACGCATATACCGTTTGTTGTCAATCTATATTTCTTTATTTACTGTTCTGATGCGCTTGTGAATACCCTCTCTCTAAGATCATTTTGATTATGGAATAAGCATGTTCTCAATTAAGAATTCTTTGGTTTCTTCCTTAATAGTAAATGATTTTCAGTGATATGGAGGAAGTGGATGAGAAGGTGTGTAAGCTCGCTGAACTTTTCAATCTTTGTTAATGGGAGGCCCGGAGGAAAACTCGGGCCCTCGAGGGGCATTCTCCAGTGAGATCCACTTTTTCCTTTCTATTCACTTTGGTAGTCGATGTTTTCAGTACAATTGTATAGAGGAACATTTTTGGAGAAGTAGTGGAAGTATTCAGGGAGGGTGTGGAGAGAGTGGAGGTTTCTTATCTCAGTTTGCAAATGGCACAATTTTCATTGTGGGATATCATAAAGCTTTCTAGTTTGGTGTAAGGGTTAAGAATAAATTTGGGAAAGAGTGTGCCTATGGTGGTGATTAATGTGGATGAGGAGTGGCTTTGTGAAATAGCCATTTGGTAAGTTGTATAGTGGGGCATTGGCTGCTAACCTATCTTGGTCTTTTGGTGGGAGGGAATCATTATCCTTTGTAACCCCATATTAAAACAACATGGAGGTAGCGGGTTTGGGTTTAGTCATGGCGGGTCAGGTCGTCAACTGGTAGACTCTTTTTACATTATTATATAAATGGGTGACACAAACCCACTATACACGGCATGAACCCATTAAGTGATGAATACACGACACGATCCCCACATGACACAGAACTGACTAAACACAAATGTATATGGGTTGGGTATGGGTGATGTCAGTTTTGATATGAAATTGATAAGACACGAAACATAACCTACGCGGTACAACTTGTTGCCAAGATTACCCTTGCTAAGGCCCTAGTTCCTTCATAACTTGTGGGACGTTTGATGGGAGGGATGGATAATCCATTAGACTTTGGTAAGGTGTGTGGAGAGGGGATATAATTGTATAGGGTCTCCCAAAACAAAAACCGTATATTTGTTGATGCCTCTTTAACTATGATTCTATGGTGGGAGAGCTTTCTTTTTAAGAGAATTACAAGGACAATGAAATTGAACAAATTTTTTGTTTTCTCAATGGATTAGAAGGGTTAAGGATCTCGAGGGTTTTAGTGGCAAATCCACAACTTGTCTAAGGTGGGAAAAAACCTCAAATCTTGGAGAAAAAAATTTATTAGTAGATATTAGGTAAAAGTACAATTGAAAGTATAAGCACATTAGTTTAAAACAGGTCTATTCTGGATAGATTTGTTTAAAACAAGAGAATTCTACCTCTATACTTGTTGCTATTTGTCTGTATGTACACAAGAGTTTTACTTCTTATGATGCTTTTAAAATGAAAATTGAAGATCACTTCAAAATTTTCTCTAGCATTTACTAAATCCTAAAGACAGTTATTAATTAAAAATAGTTGTTAATGTGTTTTACATTCTTCGGCCACAATGTAAGTAAATCTCATTTCAATCATCTTCACTCATTGTCCCCTTGTTGTCCATTTGCACCATATAATTTTATATGGAATAGCGGTATTCATTGAATGCGTTCTTGGCTAGTGGCACATGGGAAGGTGAATACTAATGCAATGATCCAAAAGAAGAAGGCCAAATAAATATCTATCTCCAAACTGGTTTATGTTATGTTATAAGTGAAGACTTCTGCTAATGTATTACAAAATGGCATCCTTCATGTGAAGAAAGGTGACGAGGGAATTTGGAGCAGTGGGCGTGTTTCTAAGTGAAACTAGATAACTATTTTTCATGGATATTGTGAGTCACGGCGTAAAGAAGAAATAAAGACACTTATGGAGATGCATTTTCTTGGCTTCATTTTGAATTATATGGAATGGGACGAATGCTAGAATTATTTGAAGTCTAGAAGGTGCAAAAGGGAGTATTTGGGGAAAAAACAATTTTTTAGCATCTAATTGAGCAAGTTTGTCCATTGAATTGAAAAAGCTTTTTTTTTGGTTTTTGGTCTTTATGTAATGTAAACGTGATATCGAAATAACTAACCTACAATAATGCACAAACCAAGAGAATATATATTAATCAACGATTGAAAAATTACGGGGGTGTAGGCCTTTATTTATAAGCTCTTAACATAGAGTTAATGCAACTTTAAGTCCTAAAGAAAATTATAGGTGGGTGGAGTGAGCCGGGATGAGAATGCACGTGGATGCATTGCCCCCTTATAGGAATAAAGACCAATTATATAATAAAGGCCAAACGATATGGGCCCAAAAGATATGTGGGAGGAGGATGGAGCATAGATACCGAGACAGAGCGCTTCTACGGAGTGAACCACAACATGGATGCTAGGGTTTCTTTTTGGGAGAGGACAAAAGGTGCTAGGCTAGGTTTGCTGCTTTGTTTTCTTTATGCATCAGGTTTGTTATATACAGAGGGGACAAAGACATGCTTCTTCCAGTTATGTTGGCTTAAGGTTGTGTATCACCTCACCTGGTGTAACCCACTGTATATCTCCTACTAGTGCAAGGTGATGGGGATAGTTTGACTCCTAGCCTTGTGGATTCACCTTGTAGGGGTGTGCGTTGACCAACCAAGAGGTGCTTGTAACTATCTTTTTTGGATAAGGGTGATTTGGTGTACGTGGGATCAAGCAAGGGATGATACATCCCCGAGGGTCAATGGTGTAATTCAGTGCGGGTGTATCAAGTAAATGGAGATATGTTTTAGGTTTGATGAGTTGCAAGCGTGGTTTGTGGTGTTTCTCTCTCTATCATAGAGCAGTCGGACCGACACTAACCCAACGATCTCTAAGATCCAACATCCAATCTAAATATCCTCCAAGAGTCCAACGGCCTCTAGGGGATAAGTTCTATGGGCTCCTTGGGTTACTGCTCTCGTGCCGGTTTATTTACTGCGCTTGGAGACGTTTGAGGTCGAGGAACATAGGTACTTTGTCAATACTTGCCCATCGACCGTTTGGGTTGTCCGCACTCCTAATGTTGACGTGTCGCATGCCACGTGTTCGTGGTGGGGTACTCTATTATTTATTTCTTCCATGTGCTATGTATATCATAAGTTAAAAAGACTTTAAAGTGAAAACCAACTCTTTCCCTCCTTATCCCTTAAAGTGCCTCTCTCTCTCTCTCTCTCTCTCTCTCTATCTCTCATCCGCCAGATCATTATGTAACTACCAGTTGAATATTTAGGATTTTGGTAAGGGTTTGTATAGAGGTATGTTCTTTATAGATAAATATCTTTTCCCCTTTATTTTACTATACCTTTTTTTTATCTTTGATGAAATTTTTGTTAGAGAATATGATGCTTATTATTATTATTGACTGAATTGAGAGAATATTATAATGAGGCTATTTATGTTATTTTACTCATAAGAGTTTATGTAATATTGCTCTATGATGTGAACCGTACTTGATTAGTATATATATGTGTTATTGATAAATGAATAATATCGAGTCATCATTATTGTGTCTCCTTTTGTTTTCAATTTATTATTCTTGTAATTAAATTACCATGTTTTTAAAATAAATATGAGGTGCGCCGACTCGAGGGCTTATGCCTCAATTGAGTGAGACCGGCCCTAGAGGCATTTTGCTTAGAGGCAGTGGAGGCTTAAGCCTTATTCTATGCTCTAATAAAGGGCAAACCCAATGCCCGAGGCTCCCGCCACTGCGGGGGTAATGGGGGGGTGGGGTGGATAGATGTAATATACTATATTAATTTTATAAATAGAATCAGTTATAATGTCATTATATTGTAATAATTTTCCTTTATATATATAAGAGCGGATGCCCGTTCCTGAAGGCACGATTGAAATTTTAAAAAGTAATGAACATAGTTGCTACATGTGGTGGTGGCGACAATAGTTGTGGCGGAACGATTGTTACGGCATGCCATTTTTATCGCATAAAAATGCATATAACAAAATATAACTCTCATTTAATGAAATATTGGCTTCATAACCAACCATTCAAACTTTGTGTTCACACAATAGTTATGTAAATAAACGATACATCATTGGGCGCCAATGCCTTCAACAGTGTGAGTGTGTGGTCCTCTGTCCGAACTCGTGTCATTTTTATTTTGATAAGATTCTTTATCGATTTAAAAAAATATATTTTGTGTTGCGTAATTTTCGTAATTGGTAAAACAAATATTTCGTATCATGTGGTGTTTTTTTGGTCGAGTCCATTTTTGGTTAAAAAAAGATTATGTTTTGTGCCACTATTACTTGGATCATGTTCATGATAGATAAAAAAAATATTTCACGTCACGCCATGTTGCGCCAATTTTAATTATGCAGTGTTCATGATTGGTAAAAAAAATATTAATTCATGTTGTATCGTATTGTATCATGTTTTTTTTGGTCGGATTTGTTTCAGTTAAAAAAATATTTTGTATTTTGTCACTTCTACTTGGGTCATGCTCAAGATAGGTAAAACATAATATTTCATGTTGTGCCGTATTTATTTTGGTCATTTTTTGTTAAAAAGAACATTTTGTGGTGTGCCGCTTTTACTTGGGTAGTGTTTGTGATTGGTAAAACATATTACTTCATGTTGTTTCATTTCGTATTGCACCGTATTTATTTAGATCATGTTCATTTTTTATTTAAAAAAATATTATCTTTGTGACACTTTTTCTTGATAGAGAACTTTTATGTAAACAAAAAGTATACAAATACAAATTTAATGTATAATATCCACTTTGATTTGTGTAATGTAGTTAGAATTAATTGCCGACCAAAGAAGGTTCATATCAAGAATGTGTAAAAATAAAACATTGTGTTCGTATTACCAAAAATCACGAATGTGCATAATTACAATTGACCCTCTCCGATTAAGTCAAAAATCAAGATCAACAACAAACTAAAGATTTTTAACCGAGCTAAAGAAAAAAAGTAGCTTTTTTATACTCAAACAAAAATTGAAGATGATAAAAACGAACATGTGTTCATGAGAGAGAGTGAAATTATCAATCCAAACCAAAAGAGACCATATAAAATTAATAAATCCCCGAAAAAACAGTGTAATTATCAACTACGTGCCATGTCCGTGGAAAGTTTGAGTCACCACCATAAACCAAGAGAGAGAAAAATGAAATGAGATATTATGAAAGATAATTCCACACCACTAACCCAAAATAACTAATAAATCATCAAACACTAAGGGTTTTTAGTGAAAATAAACAACATCTAAAACATAACAAAAAACCACAGATCCGCCTGCAAACTCCTCCAACCCGAAACCAGCCTCACACCTCAATCACCGCCCAACCAGCTGAACCCAAATCCATCAGCAACCAATTTTTACACTCCAGGCCTATCCCTAGTGACCATACCCAACTCGAATCAACCCCAACCCGACCCACCTCAACCACCAACCACAATCAGACCCACCTCAACCACCAGTCTCGACTCGAGCCCCTAATCAACCTGAGACCCACCTCCGGCAGTTGTAATCCAGTTCAGCCCGAGTCCAAGTCCACCCACCTTGCCCAGGTCCGACCCGCTTCTCAAGATAAATTTTTAATGGCGATGGACTTACCTTGTCAACTTGAATAACAATGGAATGGTAGTCTTGTTAGATACCTGGGCAACAAATAAACAGTGAATAAGTAGCTTCTAACCCAAAAGCCAAAATAAAACCCATAGATAAACTTTAATATTAAATTAATACCAAATATTCGTTAAAGAACTAAAAATACTTTAACAATTAGATAATGAAAATCATTAATTTCAGCGAGTTTTGCACTTTTATCACCGATAGTAAATTTCAACCTAATAAGAACTGAGTAAGTAAGTAACGCCGATAGTAAGTAACTGAGTAAGAAATTTGAAAAGTTAAGAACAGAAAATTAAGAACTGAGTAAGAAACTTGCATAAATGGGGCAAACCCATTAAACATAGATTATGAGCCAAATTTTTTTCGGATGGACCGTTAACATATTTTTTCATGGTAGACAATTTCCTCAATCATAGTATAAAAAAAAGAAGAAAAAACGAGTTGCTTTTTTATCCTTTCCGGACTGACTTGGGTGCCTGAAGAAATTCTTCTGCTGTCGAGATTTTAACCGGTGTTATCAAATCTTCTTTGTGTTGTCGACGTCTCATGCAATAAAATGATAAAAACACCATTTCTCACCCTATTAAACATAGGCTCGAAGTAAGAAATTCTAGAACACCCCCCAAACAGCGAACAAAAAAAAATTGAAACAAAAAACCTAAAACCCCAAAATTCGAGAGTAAAAGCTCTCAAATCTCTGTTATAATCTAATGGTTAAAATCCAGAATACCTAAAAATATGAATCTAAAGGGAGAAAACGTAAAAATATAGAAAGAGAGGTAGAGAGAGAGAGAGAGAGAGAGAGAGAGAGAGAGAGAGAGAGAGATTTTAAACCCCCACCATTAGAGATTTTATGGACGAATCTAAAACCAAACCAACCCTCTAAAAACAAACAAATTGAAAAAAAAAGAGCAAAAAAATACATGTTGTAGAGTCGAACCTGCAAGGGAATCATAGAAAAAAACTATCAATTTAACATAAAAGATAATATAAGCATAAACCCCCATATATTACAACAAAAAAATGGCACCATGGTTAGAACACGTGAGAGACTGATAGAGGGAAGAGATATTTTGTAAAGGGGGCGTGAGGAGAACCAAATAAATGAAAGAAACCATTGAAGAGAGAGAGATCCGAGACTGTGAAATAAATGAGAGAAGGAACTAGTGAAGACAGAGATATCCGAGAGGTGATTTCTTAGATGTAAGGAGAGAGAAATAAATGGGTTGGAATGAGGGAAAAGCATGCTTATCAGACTAATAGTTTGTGTGGGGAGGGGGGGGGGGGGGGGAATGCAAAGGGTAATTAAAATTCAAAAAATTTTTTTTTTTTTTTTGGGGGGGGGGGGGGGAGGAGCGAGGGATGCAAAAGATATCAAATATTAAAAATTTAAATTTGAAAAAGGAGGGAGTTGATCTGAACCCCTCATTTTTGGAGAGTGATGTGTCCAAATCTGAGCCGTTATTGTGCTTGGACAATTCAAAGACCACGCTATCTTATTATATATACATATAATTATAATTAAATGTATTGAAAAAAACCCGCTAAGGGAGCGGAACCCGTATACAGGGTGTATACAAAACAACTAAAAAACACCAAAATTCCAAACAGAGGCTCCGAACCATCAGCATCCCCACCTACAGACCTTGGTGAAGATTCTCCACGAACTCTAACACATTAAGCTATATATATATATATATATATATATATATATATATATATATATAATCTGTTGTATTATTTAATTGTTCTAATTGTAATTGTATTTGAATTATCTTCTCATATATGGTTTTTTTTTAATTCCTACATTATTGGAATATTTTTCCTTTTTTTTTCCTGAAAACAAGGAACATGTATTAAGGTTTGTGACAAAGGCATCCACATTTTTATCTCCTCCACTAGAATACAACTTTTGAAACACATTATACATTGTATTTTAACGCACCATGTGCTGGAGAAGATAAAAATGTGGGGTGCCTTTATCACAACCCCTTTATTAAAGATGGAAAAATAACCTGCAGTCACAAAAACTAATATAAAGCCGAATAGAGCAACCTAAACAAATCTGAACATAGAGATCAGAGAAACAAAAACTAGAATAAAGCCAGAGAGAACCACCAAAATAATCTGTACAAAAACAAATCTGTACAAAAACATCACAGATGTAATGACCACTCTTGAACCATTACTAACCACTCCTGCCCTTATTCTGAAACCAATTAAGCATCAAATTTGCTAAGATTTGTCTATCTCACCCAACATCAGCCAAAAACATCCAAAGTATAACATTCATGCAACCAATTTATTGATAATTGAGGAAAGGGGGATTCCAGGTTGAAACCCATAACGATGCATATAATTTGATGATTCCCAAAATTCTTCTATAGCCACTTACTTTCGTTAAAAAAATTCTCTTTTTTCTATTCTTCTAAATGTTCCAAGTCAAGGATACCACAATACATCTCCCAATTTCAACCCTTTCAAACACAATTTTTCTATGCTGGATCATTGATGCCAAGATGAAGGGATAACCTTACCACATTAATCTCCCTGCGTATATTTACCCAACAAAAGCTAGCCAACTCACAATGAAAAAGAATGTGATTGATGTTTTCATTGTCTTTCTTGCGAAGAATGCACCTAGACGAGAATAAGAATGACTTTGGTCTCATTAATTGAATCCAATCACATATATTCCACCTTACCGTGGGCTAGAAGCCTTGAACTTGAAAAAAATCTGATTTTTGAAGGTTGATCTCCTTTCCAAAATCTATATATGGACCAAAAAGTGAAAGGGTGGAAATAAATCAATGGCCCTTTATGATTTAGATGAAACATGAACGAGTCTTGGGAATAAATAACTAAAGTTACGGTCTCTCAAAATATTGTCCTAAAATCTATTCTTGTTAAGAGTGTAAATCCAGCGAGTTAAACTGCCACTGGTTATGAAAGAGACCATATTCGCCACTCTCGCATCGTACCGATTGCCATGAAACCCATATTTTCTCCTAATGATCGAAGCCCAAGGAGAATCTTTATGATGGAAAGACCCCTCTTGGTATCAATCTGAGAAAACTTTCTCCCCACTGGCAAAGGTTGCTTTTGTACGAGCTCTGATTGCAATTTCGATGGTGCGAAATAGCCTTCATTCCAGTGAGATGCAGGGAATGATTTTCTGAATGGAAAACTACATAAGAGGGTTTACATGCTACCATCGCCAGGACGATTCTTCCAATGGGAATCTCCCCAACGATTTTTCGAAAAGAGACATCTTTTATTAGATTATCCAAATCCTAGCCGCCTTAATTGTTTGTCCTACAAACAATTTCCCATTTCACCAGATGATCTTTCTTTCCTTCCCCGCTTCCTTCCCGAAGAAAGCTTCTCGTATATTTAATGATAATTACTGAGATTTTCACAAGCATTTAAGCTTATATATATATACACTATTATTATGTCCAGTTTATATGTATAATTTGGTATATTATTATTTGGTGATTCATCACTATATTAATAGCCAATGATACACCTTTTTTGGGGATGATTTGATGATGATGCACTGTTTAGTGTTGGAAATTTTTATATTATTGATTAATTTTGTGATGATTCCCAGTATTAGTATTTATTATGTTGGTGACATGGATTATGGATTTTTTGTAATAATATAATGACGCTACATATATTAAGTTGGCAGCATTGATTATGAATATTTTTTCTGTGATGTTAGCAGTGGTACATTATTATTTGATTTTATCAGTATTTTTTTATAGTATTTAATGAGTTTTTCCCTCGAACAAATTGAGGCTTACGCTTTGACCCCCCTCGAGGCTCACGGCTCACCTAACCAGTACAAAACGCCTCAATCCCATCTCACGATTTATAAACCATCATCCAACTGTTTTGTTTCGGATAAAGGAAACAAGGACATCTGTTTTGTTTCACTTAATTCAATTTCAGTTCTTTTTTACTTTTATTTATACCTAATGGTATAGTGAGGCGTAGTTTCATTCTGTTATGTCCTTGTTCAATTAAATTTAGAGTGGTCCCCTTTGCTAAAGATGTTATATGATTTTGTTTAAAAAGTTGTCTTTTACCCCTGCAGACCGATCAAGGTTGCCACTGAATCATGCTGAGATGATCACTACTGGAACGCATGTTTGCAAGTAAGTTGTATTTTTCCTGTTCTAGAGATCGGATTAATAAATATTACATCCTTGCACATGAACTTATAGGTTGCTCAGTTATTCTACTAGGGTCCACTTGGTTACGTAAATTTTTCAATTTGAAATTAATGAATTGTCAATGTAATTATTTGAAATGGATTCAAATTCAATTTTTGTAGTACTTAGAAAAGTTACATGTCGAGAGGGACCCCCTGTCGAAGTAGTTGATTGCAGACTAATGTTCCAATTTAAATTGTTAACATTCATTTTTTTTGGTGAAATTGAATAATTTTATCATTTATGAATTAACTTGAATTTTATGAATCTTTTAATAATTGTACCAAACAATATAATAAGACAATTCGTGAATAGACCAAATTTTAAATTTTGGGAATAACGAAATGTGCCTTTAGTATTCACATGTAAATCACATTTTCTTGAAGGTTGTGTTTAGGCCAGGATTACTCTTCGCGTGGTATAATTAATGAACCCTCACTTTGCAATTACGTAAAATTAGAATCTTTAATATATGGCCCGACATGAAATCGTGTTTTTTAACCTTGCATGAACATCATTAATCATTTGTACGCCAAATTAAACATGATAATACACGAAATACGAATAAAACACCAATAATATTACTTATAATTTTGACACTTGCACGTCAGAAAAAACCTGACATAAGCAGGACCTATCTGCTCAACTTCATTTTGTCCCTAAAATTTCCCCCCAAACGATGTTCATTTCTAAGGCACAACAACGCACACTTGCATGGTTAGTGATGATGTATATTAACTCCCTATAATATTTATTTTTATATTGTTATGTTTATTTTACCATGATTTCAGTTTGAGATGCTTTTATGTAACACGTGAATCGGTGATTTATAAATACCGTGTTGATTAAAAACACTCTGATTGTATGTCCATCTAAATTTCTCTCCTCGATCGTAGTGAATTCTATGACATATTAGTCGCTTTCCTCTTGTACTGGTTCCAGATTTCATTGCCAAGATATGTGAGTATTTTGCAACTTTAAGCAGTATTCTCTATAGACTATTTCTCACTCATCTTGTCGATTTTTTTTTTACTATTCTATGTCTTCCTTTTTTGTTGTGATTTTACATGTTTTTAATTAGCAAGGATTTTTCCAAATAAAAAAGAAGGTACTAATATCTTTTATGATCTATTGTGTATGATCTCTCTCTCTCTATCTCTCCCAATATATATACGCACACTAGCGGAATGCCCGTGCCTAAAGGCACGGTGAAAATTTTCAAAGTACGTAAACATAAAATGACGAAAATTATGTTCACCAATAAAACAAAGTACAATTTTAAAAAAATGATCATAATCTCATTCCTTTATAGGACTATCCACCCTACTTAATGTCCCCCACAAAAATTATTAGAATAAGAATTTTGTTTTGCTCTCAAGCGTATAAAATTGTTCAATGTCTCCACACATTTAGGATTATTTCAATTCCACGACAAAAAAATGAAATTTTAAACTCCAAATATACATGTTTTATGTTAAACCAAAACTATATAGGCAAAAGGTTTGAAAAATAATGGTATAAATAAACTAAATATACAGAATTTTAAACGTATGTTATTTAAAAATTTGAATTAGTTCTTCATCTAGCACACTTCTTGAATACCAAATACAACACGCGTCGGGAAAAAAATTACATTCCTTCAACTACATACCAAAAAATTATTTGTATTGAGCTAAAATTTAATTTTACATGCCTTTATTTACATATATTATGTTGGAATACATTTATCCAGCTAAAAGTGTACAAACATTGCCAAAATGAACATTACAAATAAAATAATGAAAAGAGAATTCTGAATGAGATTTAAATTACGCTAAATTTGAAAATAAAAAATAAAACATAGAATTGGTAAACATCAAACACAAAATTCTATTACATGGTTTACATTTATCGTAAAGTCTTATATATATGTTCAACAATTACATCCAAAGAAAAATGAAATACAAAGAGAAATACAATCTAACCCAAATGCAGTGCCAAAACCCTGAGAAATTTCCAATATGGGCCATTGAACTTAACCTCTGAATCCTGCAAAATGATTGTACAATACTTAACTTGAAAAGAGTATGCATAACAAAATGAAAATAAAAAACATATCAGGATTTCAGTTAAGTGCCATCCAGTATGATCACAAATTTATTCATCAAGTGTGAGCTTAATAATTGTATTGTTAAGTTCTAATTATTAACTAAATAAAAAATCACTAAAAGAATAACTAAACATTTTTTTAACACTAAGCATGAAGCGAACTTTATAGACATGATCACGGTTTAGAAGTACCTTATATAACCAATCCATCACACCATCATTGAAAACTTGGGTAGAAAATAAGTTAGTCCAAACCTCCCCTAAACAAAGACTTAAGCAGATGCAGTAGTAGTAGCAGGAGCTTGATCAGATGAGTGCTTAACTATTGCAAGCTCGAGACACTTCTTATCAGCAACCACCACTTTGTCCACCAACTTCCCTTATTTGGGGAACACAAATTTTGGCATGGCCTTCACTACCCAGTCCTGAGGAACACACTTCAATTCATCCGCTCAAATAATGGCGATAATAGAGAAAGCTGTAACTGGAGGAATCGGAGATGAAAGGCCTATTAGTATTCCCCTCAAATAACGTTGGTACCTGAACAAAATTAATTTCAAGTAATTACAGAATTAATTCCTCCAGTAATCAATTACTTGAAATTAATTACATCTACACTAATCTAATATAGACGTATATGAAAGTTATATAAAAGAAACAACAACATAAACTTCTATACTTATCTAATACTATATGAAATGGCAATAAAATAAACTGTTTTACTACAAATTTTACTTTGTAATCTGCCACTAACACATGCCAAAGTCTCATAGACATATTCGAATGAACTCACCCCTCACAACCATATTCGAATGAACCTGATTCACCCAAAAATTACGATATATATATATGTTGAACCCCTCTTTAATAATTGCATTAAAATTGAAAAAAAACTAAAATAACATACATGATAAGTTAAATAAAAGAAACAATAGCATAAACTTCCATACTAATCTAATATATACAAATGCATAAACTAATATATATGAAATGGAAATAAAATACCCAGTTTTAGTTTCAATACTAATCTAATATCACACAGGTTCAGTATTGTATATTGCCAATGAAGAGGCCAAGAGAAGGATAAGATAGAGGCAAAGAGAAGGATAAGATGAACAAAATGTTAACAAAACGTGAACAGAATATGAGCAGGGCTGTTATAATCAACGAAAAATAAAGGCAACTTTTGATATGCAACAATAGTATATAGTTAACGTGTAGATATGCAACACAAAACAACCAAGAATAATAAATGACCAGTGTGTAGATATGAAACAATAGTATATAGTTAGAAATTTATTTGAGTACAAAACTTAGTAAGCAATCCAAGTGCAGCAACACAATATAAAAAACAACATTACATTTCTTTTTTCTTTTCAAGTTCTTTGTGAGAATTAAATATAGGTCAAAGCAAACGATCGAAACTCACCTTTGTCAAAAATGGCTCCACCTTTGAGACAGCAAATCAGTATTCGAACATTTACTATCAATAGAGAGAAACACCTATTTTTCACTATATAATGCAAGGTAGTAAGAAATAAACACAAAAACAAAAAGAGTGAACTTCTGTTTTTAATGGTGAGTTGTAATCAGAGTACTCCCACCAAGTAACCAAAGTACTGGAGCATAGATCAACAGGTTGTTGAGGGTAGAAATTGCATTTGGATCACAAATTAACTCCATGTTTAGTTACCTGGTCATCAGAGGAAGTAATTTTGGAAGAAGTCTCCAAATGAAAGATAATATTTGATTAGAAGCATGATGTGCCATAAATGGAATAAGATATTTGAAAAGAAATAATAGAATCAAGTATATTAGGGGGAAGAATATCATTCAAAAAAAATAATTATGATTCCAATTCAAACTGTAAATCTAAAGACCAGAATAACAACACATATTGTATAAATTCCTTTTAAATATTAATCAAGTGATTAACATACCACAAATGGTATAATTGACTGGAATAACATGGGCATTGGAGGTTATTTGGTACTGTAGGAAAGTAATTCTTAGAGTAAATCTCACTTCTAATGTAGGCAAGGTTAGTAGTATGTAGGCAGTAGAGGCCACTTTAGGTACCATAGTAGGCAATACTTTTAGGATCTATCGATTGGGTCAATATCGATAGATAAAAAAACACTTCTTTAGGTATATATATGATGCCAAAGAATGAGTTTCGAAAAAGATAGAAAGGGAAAAAATATGCATTTGCTATTCAACACAGTTATAGACTCAACCAAACCTATGGTTTGGTTCATGTAAAGCTTTTGGAAATATTGGGACACAACACAGTTATATAGTGTGTTTAGACACAACACAGTTTCAAACCCACGCTTTTAAGTAAATGTTTTCGAAACTCATACATACCTAAAGAAGTGTGTTTTATCTATCGGTATTGACTCATGTATTCTTCTAACCACTCTTTTAAGAAGTTTTGGTGACCTTTTAGTAAAGATCACATACTATCATAACCAAAACTATAGCATTATATAACCATGAAATTGAAGCTTTCTCCGAGTGACCAGTTCTTTTTACTGTTGATAAAAATTGATATCCTTTTTTACTGATTTTACGCTTTATTTAAGCATTGTACTCGCTTGTAACCTCTATCCATCTCCTTTCTAAATCACATTGAATGATCTTCTCTTTGATTTACCTTCTGCCTTTCTACTGGATCTTTTTGCATAGCTTTATCCTCTTTTAAAGTCTTTCTGTTGTGCTTCACCTCTTGCATTTTCGTTGTCCTTTGCCAATGCAAAAATCTAGTCCCATGAAAATCCATGAAAAAATGAGTAGCACATATATACCAGTTATGAACAAAAGAGATCATATGTATCGATGCGTGACACAAACACGGCAAAAAAATCAAAAGTCAAATATAAAAACATAACCAATCTCGAAACCTCTCACCGAAAAAAATGACTGACTTGCCCAGATAAATTTCTTGTCATTGATTGATTTGTTAATTAGATGCTTTCATTATCAAAATTGGCTCGTAAATATCAAATATTAGTTTGTTTTTCAAACACCTGCTTCTACAGCCTGCTCAACTATGAGGATGCCTTAGCCATTATGTTGGGGAGTGATGCCCCTGAACATGACAGGCTCGCATTGTCTACCTTTGTGGCGGTTTCAAAGATCACGGATCAAAGAATGCTAACCTTGCGAGACAACTTCCTCAACATCATTCTAAGATGGACAAACATCCTTCATCTTGAATGTTGACCTACACGTGGATGTTTTAAGCATATCATTTGTAAATCAATAAGAAATGGAGAAACAGAGATATTCATCAAACCACAATAGTGCAATCTAGTACAGAGAAACATCAAATAAATCATAAACCAAACTAATATATATTTTACTTAAAAGACCATAGAGAACACCAATAGCCTATTCAGGAGGAAAAGTGTAAATTTTGAATATCTATATTAGTATCGTTTTCACTGAAATGGAAAATTGTATTTAGAATACTGTGACGGAATATAAAAAAATAAAAAAATAGACGTGAGAGGACTAATATAACCTCTTCCACTTCCAGATAAAAAACCAAAATGGAAAAATATAACCGCTTCCACTTCTTTTTCTCTAAACTGAATCGGTTATGCCACACGTGCGAGGATCATACCAAAACGAAAATCTTTACTAAGTTCGTTTTTTACAACCATAAGCAAATTGTAACAACCCTCGCTTTTAGGAGGATAATTTTATATTAATTTACCGTATGAGGTAATTAGATAAAATGTTGGACCATGAGTAAATATTATGAGTTGGAGATTAATATTTACTGGGTTATTGCATATTTACTTCATGAGAAAGTAAATATCATTCAGTTGTGTGTTTTATAGTGTCATGTGTTTTAAATGACATGATGGTTTAATTGAAACCGGAACTTAAAATGGTTCATAAAAATTACCGGATGCCATTTTAGAGGGCGTAGTTAGTACCGGAATGTGTGAAACAGTCAAAATAAGTGCCATGTTATATTTTTGTATTTCGGGCACTTTTACCTGGTTTTGACTTAAGTGCGTATTTGCGAGTCATTTTAATGTGGTATTAACCACTTAAGTTGGGAGACTTGTGTTAAGCCCCGATTTTAGTCTTCTAAATTCCCTAATTACCCCATTTTATGTCTTAAACATAGAGAGAAAATGAGAGAAAGAAAGAGGAAAAGAAAAAGTGGAGAAAGAAGGGAGAAAATGAAGATTGAAGATGGATTGTTGCTACTACACAGAGAAATCTGAGATTTCAACTCTAAGGCAAGTTTTCTACTTGCTAATATATGGTTTAAGATGAATAATTTGTGTGATAGTTGTGTATCTGCATTTATGGATCAAAAATGGAATTTATGGGAATTAAACCCAAATCTTAATTTTGATGATGAAATTATGGATTATAGTTGTTATAAATCATATTGGGATGATTTTGGATATATAAATGTTGTTGGGTATGCTTAAAATGGAAGAAATTAGAGGTTGGGAAAATTAGGGTTCATAACCCTTAAAACCATACTTAGCAAATTCGCAGGGGCGAATCGATTCAGCCTGGCCGAATCGATTCGCTATAAAGGCAGTGTCCAGGTCTGAAGGGTCCGAATCGATTTGGATGGACCGGATCGATTAGGTAAGTTGCAGAAAGTCAGGTCCTCCCATCCGAATCGATTCGGCTGGTCCAAATCGATTCGCTTTCCTGCCCGAATCAATTCAGCCAGGGCGAATCGATTCGGTAGGGCTGCAATTTTTCAGTTGTTTTTCTAACTCAATTTTTATCCTTTTTCTTTAGGTGTAGGACCTAGGAACCTTCTATTATGAAGTAAACTTAGCGTCCTATAGTACTAGTTAAGTTTGTTTAGTACCCTACAATAGAGATGGGTTATGTGGGGTTTTTTTCGGGGTTATGCCAATTGATGTTAGGGCATTCTTTCTTCTAGTTGATTATTATGAAACTAGGAGTCATAGTGTTATATTCGGGAGACTTTAGAAGCTCAATTGAGTTATGTTAGTCTTGATGGTTTACAATAATACCACATACGAACCTTTGGAGAATAAAATGGAAGTTTAATTATGCATTGAGGTTACAACGATAAGATGTATTAGGTATGGCTTCGGGTATAATATGACGCATTTACCAAAATGTAAAAGATTATGGTTTCGGATAAAATGAAACATATATATGGAAAGGAAATGAAATGGAAATGGTATTGATTTTAGTAACTGATAATTTACTTAATCATGAAAACGGTAAATGATAATTTACTTGATTTTGAAATGGTAAATGTTAATTTACTTATACACACCTCTCTAAATGACATCATAAGGGAAGTTCGCGCGTTTGGTGATGCCCCCTGGCTAATGATTGCAGGGTGGATATAGTCCATAGGCCATATGAGCGATTATATTATGTTTTCTGCACTGGTGAGGAGATTCCGGGTGTGGTCTTGACTCTCCCGTAGGCATATGGCCGCTTCCCAACATTTTGCGTTATAGGTGCCCAGGTTGTCTTGTATAGATAGGACCTGGAAAATGACGGTTATTTAGGGGCGCTCCCAGTGGGGAAACTTAGAGGGGCGGTCTTAGAAACGGTATATGAATATAAATATAACTATTCATAATCAAGTGGGACTTAATGTATGAAATATGCCATAAAGAGCATGATGAAGTGCCATAAAGAGCACAATGAAATGCCACAAAGAGCATTTGTTGATGATAATATTCCTGCTAAGGAATGGAATGCTAGGAAGGCCATGTAATTGAGATAAAAGCCATAAAGAGCTTAAAATTTTGACTGTATTTTCCTATTAAGGAATGGACTATAAAATGGAATAAGGTTTTGATGTAAGCTTTTCATTTAATTGTTAATTACTCTTATTCTCTTGCATAATTTAGTTAGATCCTCATTATTTACTCATGATTACCTTTCATAACTATCATACTTTTTATTCATCTGGTGATCATATAAAACCGGGCCCTGACCCGTTCATGTTTCTTGTTGCATATACATCTTGTATCCGCTCAGGTACTCTGCCGCAAGGACGCCTGTTCT
The DNA here is from genome assembly GCA_949130495.1 of Sambucus nigra. Lineage (NCBI taxonomy): Eukaryota > Viridiplantae > Streptophyta > Magnoliopsida > Dipsacales > Adoxaceae > Sambucus > Sambucus nigra. The sequence goes on along the minus strand of OX422207.1, from coordinate 7,490,407 downwards.
GACTTTCCTATTCCGGTGATTTTGATGAGACATGATGATTTGCGGGTATTACGGGTTATATTGTATAGCCTCTTTCATTTTTCCACTCTAGTTAAGATCAAGTCTTTTATTCGGGCGCGAGGCCCAAGCCTTTGTAATTGTTTAATGTAATGTATTAGATAATTTATTGAATTTGTTTACCGCTGTTGTAGAGTCTGTGGACCGACAACATATTCGGTCCTTTTATTGTATACTTGTTGTTATTATATGTATATGTTTTGGGGTCTCCACCTTATCTCTTCAGTATGGGGTTGTTTAAATTCTTTCTTTAACTTTAAAACAAAAAATTTTGGCAACCCATTTTCTGAAATATTGGGTGGTTATCCTGGATACTCTATATTTTATTGTGATGCTGAGAATGATTTCGTCCGGAACTCCTGTTATATTGGAGTATTGGGTTGGCCACCCCTTATTTTGGTGAGCGGGTTGTCACACAAATATAGATCACCACTCAAAACTCATTACAAACTATTTGAAACATTATAAAAACATATAGTTTAAGATCCATAACCATCTATAGTTTGATACCAAAATAAAAAAAAAATCAATTATAATTAGAATTAGAACTCAAGTAGAAGCAGGGGAGATAATAGGGGTTTTCGCTTCCTAGGTATATACTGATTAGAGAACAAAAAGAACAACATTCTTCATTTGGTGATCTGTCCGGAACCTGATACAAAGGGAAAAAAATTAAAAAGGGATGAAAGATAATGAAAAACTTAAATCATTTAAAACTTAGTTAACCTTTGCTCAAACTATTCATTTAAAACTTAAAATTTAAACTATTTCAAACCTCAGAACCTGATTCAAATTGTTTCAAACCTATTTCAAATCTTTATTCAAACTGTTGATTAAAAACTTGATATTCAAACTGTTTATTTAAAACTTGAGATTCAAATTGATCCCACATGTCTCGAACCTCAGAACCTATTCAATGAATACAATAGCAGTAGTTCATAACAATAAATGATTAAGATGAGAATGAATATTCACTTTACTCCCAATTGATGAATAGTATTCAACTGAGACTTGCAACGGATTAGAACATTGTTATCTACAACGAACATTTTTACATTTAATATATTCGAAACATTAATCAACTGAATAATATGACAGATGATACAAAAACTTAAGATCTCTGGATGGCAAAGAGCACTGCCTCAAATGGACAAAAACAGTTAACAATGTAACAACAAAAGAGTCCTCAAATGGATGCAAACAGTTAAATGTTTTTTACCTAATGCTATTTTATATTTCGAATTGACAAAGTAAACATCAAAATTTCTAGAAGAATAAAAGAATCATGGATAGAAATATTACGGTACATAAATCAACACGTGCACAGAGCTATATATGCACCCTCACTCTAACCTCTCACGTGCAACAACAATTTCAGAACATGATAATGTGGTGAAGATATATTACAACACATATATCGATGAACACATATATAAATGCATATGCAAATATGCACGGTCAGAATCACCGTTGTACAACAGTAGTTTAGTCTATTAGTGCAGTAGTGTAATTAAACCACCATCCATAAAGTATACAAATTTATATAACTTGAGAGAGTGACCTAAAAAAGGAAAGTACATTGAAACTAACCTGGGAGTTTGTGAAGTGTATAGTAGCATATAGTCTCGAGTCCTGTATTCGGAAAAAGAAGAAGAAACCCAAATGGCGGCTCACTCCATGCTCAACATTAGCTGGACAAATGGAAGAAAAGCTGCATTCTTTTCAATATGATTGTATAAATATTAGTCATCTAGAGTTGTTTGGCCATCTAAGTGTAATTATAATAACAACATACAACAAACAAAAAGGGATCTTTAAAGTGCAGTCTAACATATAAAGTGAAAAGAATTTGACATATTAGAATTCCATTGAGCTTAACCCATGTCAATAATAGTACAAAATTATTTTGCATACATACCATTAACAAAAACATAGTCCAGTACTTTAAACACCTGATTTTAGATCCAATATCAAGATTTTTAAAGGAGAAAGATACCATGGTAAAACTTCATTAACAGCCCATTAATAGCCCAGCCTAAAACAAAACTAAAAACAAAAATTAAGGACCCTTTTGTGTTAGATAGAGATATCAGAAATAAAGAGATCCCAATCAGAAATACACAGATACACAAAAAACATAGCAGTGGGAAGCTATCCAAACCCGAGCACATAACTAAAAAGCCTAGCAAAATGTGAGATGTTGAATGTGCGTGAGAAGAGACTGCAACAAAAAAACATTTCACAAAAGGAGCATGAAAACTACTAAGGGCTCGTTTGGTTCGAGGTTTGAAAAGGGAATTTAGAATTCCTGGAATTTAGAATTACAGTGTTTGGTTGGAGATTTAAGGGGGAACTTAGAATTCCTGGAATTCAGAATTCCCACGAAATTGGATTCTCCTTTCCCTTCTAAAATGGGGGTAATCCTATATTCCCGGACATATTACCTTACTTTTGTGGTGTGACAAAAATACCATTTCACATAAACTCATAAGTACACTTTCTCTCTCACACACACACACATTCTCTCTCTCTCTCTCTCTCTCACACACACACACACACACACACACTCACACACATACTCACTCTCTCTCGCACACACATACATATACACACTCTATTTCTCTCTCACTCACACACATGCTCTCTCTATCTCTCTCACACACATAAACACTCTCTCTCACACACATACACATACACATACACATACACACTCTCTCTTTCTCAATTTTTTTTTTATGTGTTCAACGACATCAAGTTTTGATGTCGTCCAATCACATGGCTTTTTAAGAAGTGTTCTCTCACTTCATTTAATGATTCATTATCTCATATTCAAGTGACGTTCTCTCACTTCATTTAATAGGAAATAAAATAGTTTACACCATTTATATATAAAAAAAAGAATGGCATTTTTATACAATAACATTTTTTCTTTAATAACAGTTTTTATATATAAAAATATTACAAAAATGGTTAAATGTTTTTAAAACTCTTTTTTTTTTAAATAAAAAAGTTAAAAAATAATTTTCTATATAAACTATTAAAAATGTTTTAAATATGTACTATTTTTTAAAAAAGTTAAAAAACGTGTTTTTTAAAACTGTTTTTCATATATAAACATTTTTTTAAATATATTAACAGTGTTTTATAGATTAAAACTATAAAAATATATTATAAATGTTTCTTTAAACTGTTTTTTTAAATAAAATGTTAATATATATTTCTAATATATAAAAAACAGTTTTTTAAATGTTTTTCGCCATTCAAAAAACTGTTTTTGTACAAGAACAAAAAAATGCAAAATAAAACTGTTTAATATGTTAATATATAAACACATTTTTATTTATATAGACACATTTTTTAATGTTTAATAAACACATTTTTTAATGTTTTAAATATGTGCTATTTGTTTAAAACATTAAAAAATGTGTTTTGTTAAACATTTTTTATATATAAACAGTTTTATTTTTGCATTTTTTTTTGTTGTACAAAAATAGTTTTTTGAATGTTTTTATATATCTAATAAAAACATTAAAAAAACAGTTTTTTATTTATTAGAAATATAAAAACATTAAAAAAACTGTATTTTTACAACAAAAAAAATTATTTTTTTGCTTAAGGAAAAAAACTGGAAAAAAAAACCATTTTTTACAACTTTATTTTTCAGGAAAGATTAATAAAAAAAGTTATTCAAAAACCTTTTTTTTGTTTTTATTTAAAAACTATTTTTTTACAACTTTATTTTTTTGTAAAGAATTAAAAAAAATTACTAAAAACTGTTTATATTTAAATAAAAGTGTAACAAAACACGTTTTTTTAAACTTTTTCAAAAAATAGTATATATTTAATATCTTTTTAACAGTTTACATAGAAGGGATTTTAGATGGCGGGAAAAAGGAATTCCTGCTTGAACCAAACAATGGAAAGGAATTGAAGATTCCAGGAACTTAGAATTACTGGAATTATGAATTCCCATTCCCTTGCCAAACCTCGAACCAAACGAGCCCTAAAAGTTTTAAAACAAAGCGAGTGTGAGGAAGTTAAATAACAAAAAATTGAAAAATAGTTTGTATTTGTAGCATCTAAAAGATGGATTTACCTTGTAGGATCTATTGATCCGAGATAAATAGAGAGTTGTCTGCAATAGTAAGGGGAGAGAGATAAACCGTTAATCATGGAAAATCACAAATAAAACAAACCCATATCTATATCCTTAACCCTATAAATTCTCGACTACAATCAAAACCACAAAAAAACGTTAATTAGGTGAAATGAAGTATCTATTAGAGCTTACATCAGAAGAAATGAAAAATAGAATTCCAAAAAATATGTTTAATCCCTTACCATTTAAGAAAACACAAAACCCCCAAAAAAAAATTAACACCGAAAAAATCCAAAAGAATTCATTGTTATGTCACTGATTTTGCTTGTGGAGAGAGTGAGAGAAATGAAGAGAAAAGAGTCAAATACCTCCATACGATTGTGTATCTATGGACAGAGAAAAGAACGGTAAGGACATTGTGGGTTTTGAACTACTCGTCGGCGATCAAATGGACCTAGCGGGCTTCACCACTAAGTTGACGGCATGCTTCATAATCCAGCTTGAGTTGGGGGTTTGGGAAGAGCTGTATGTTTGGTTCTTGGAATATGAAAGGGATTCAAATTAAAGTGTCTCGAGACACGCAATTTTTCATCTCAACTTCAAGTAGGAGAGAGGTTGAATAGTATGCAAGTGATTGTCTACGGATAAGAGGGGGATTTTGAATTAAAGAGTTTTGGGGATGATGTGTGATGATTTAGGCGGATGATGTGTGATATGATTAGAGCTGTGTTTCGGCCGGATCGGATCGGAAAATGCCTATTCGGAAAAAAAATTTATTTTTTCGGAAATAAAATAACCATTCCGATTTCCGATCTGATTTTTTCGGAAAATTAAAAAAAATTCCGAATTCGGAAAAATCGGAAAATCGGCAAAAATCGGAAGAAATCGGAAATTCACAAAATATATTAAAAATCCAGAAATTTCGGAAATTCCAAAATTTCAAAAAAATAAATTATGGATTTTCGATTACTCGAAATTCTCATTTTAAAGAAACAATGAAAATAGCTTAACCCAACATGTAAACACATGAGGATTTGGCTCATTTTTCATTTGTGTAGAAGTTAGGAGGATACTCTCCTTTTATATAGCATATTTTGGAGCACTCTCCCTCTCCCAACCGATGTGGGATATGGGAAACTTTCAAAAAATCAGAAAATAATTCAGAAAAAATCGGAAATAATTCGGAAAAAAATCGAAAAAATCGGATCGGCATAGTTTCGGAAAAATCGGATCGGAAAAATCGGAAAATCGGAAATTCAAAATTATTTCCGATCCGATTTTTTTCGAAAAAATCGGAAATTGAAAAATCGGAAATCGGCAAACTAAAATTTCATTCCAAATTCGGAAAAAATCGGATCGAAAATCGAAAAAATCGGAAAGTTCGGAAAAAAAACACAGCCCTAGATATGATAGACTCAATTTATAAAATTACCCAATTTTAACATATGAATTACCAATATACCATCTTTGTCTCAAATTTTAGATTTCAATGTGAACCCTTGGATTGTCATGGACTTCAAAGTTGACTTAATCTCCACCCCTACATAGCTTATCCCACTTATGGAATAGTATCAACTATTCTACTCCTTATTTTATATATATATATATATATATTGAGAGAGAGAGAGAGAGGATCTCATGAGGTCCCACAGTTTGAGGTCCCTGAATGCGGTTCATTTTTTTAAAATAGTAAAAAAAATATTTTTGGGCTGATTTTTTTTATGATTTTTAAACATTTCAGTAGGGCCATATAAAAAAATCAGCTCAAAATGAATTTTTTTACTACTTTAAAAAAATTGGTCAAACTTTGAGTTCATTATTTTTTATGGTCCTACTGAAATGTTTAAAAACCACAAAAAAAAATCAGCCCCAAAATATTTTTTTTACTATTTTAAAAAAATGGACCTCATTCAGGGACCTCAAACTGGAACCACACTTGATCCTTTCCCTATATATATATATATATATAAAGATTATTTTCAGGAGTATTAATGTTCAATTCATGCAAGTTACTCAATGCATCAAATCTAGTCTATTATATGTAGACACAAAAAAATACAAAATTATTATACAACTAAAGCAGATAAACTAAATTTATAAAATTATGACAACTAAGTCTTAAGATGATTAAATCAAACCTTCTTCTCTATCAATTAGACCAGTATGCTCCCATACTATTAAGATACCTCACTCAGATGACAGTTGCACCGGATAATTACAAAAGCTCTTGTGGATTTCTTTGAGAAGATACTCCTAATTTCATGGGATAACTAGCGTGTATTGGTAGATCTGTTCTGATCATTATCTGGATGCACATTAACATAGCAGTCCCATGTTGGTCCAAGATTTGTGGAAAACCTACGTAGTCTTCTAGTATATAATAGACACCTGTTGTACGTGTTTTGGTTTATGAAAAGCAAATGCAAACAGTATTCTCTTCATCATTTATTTTTATTCTGCATAACTGATATCTTCTTTATGGTATCAGAGCTCTTTGGTTCAATGGCATCCGGTTCACCTTATTGCAATATGCAATGTTAACATCACCTCTTTGCATCACCTTATTGCAATATGCAATGTTAAGCTGGAACCAGATACCTTTCTGATATGGAGAACGCAAATGCTCCAATATATGAAAGCCATGAAAGTGACTGAAATCTTCACACAAGAGCCTCCTCAACAGTACAATGACAAGGGAGAGACTACAAAGTAATTTCAAGAAAGGGAAGAAAAAATGTTCTGCTCAAAACTTGGCTACATGGTACAATTGAAAAAGAATTTTAGTTCCTTATTGTAGGATGCAACACTATAAAGGAAACATGGGAATGTTTAGAAGAATTTTTTTTGCAATCAACGAAAGAAAAATAATTTCAATTAAAAGAGAAAATTCATGATATCACATTGAAAGGAAAAACTCTTAATGATGACTTTAAAGAGTTCAAAAACCTCTGTGATGCTCTTGCTGCAATTCATAAACCTTTGGATGAGGATAGCAAAGTTAGAAATTTTGCTAAAGGTTTGGGCCCAAAATATCAGGTTTTTTGCACTGTCATGTTAGGCAAGCCTCTGCATCCCTCACTCTCGCAGTTGATAACCTCACTTCAAGGGTTTGAAATTCGAGAGGAAACACCTGATGAACCCCAAATGCAACAATTTGATCACTCTATGGCATTTAATGCCAATATAGGTTCTGCTCAATATCACAACCGTGGAAGATCTCGGTTCAACAGGGGTAGAGGTTTTCATGGATATAATTCCAACAACCAGTTCTCATCTTGAGGTCGTGGGTTCAGACTAGCAATGCCTCATTATGTGAATCCCTCTGCAAACAAGAACCAACCCTCTCAAAATTAGCAAATTTCTTATGTGCAAAATCAAGCTACTTCAGCAAATACAACAAGGCCACCTTTGTTCCAACAATTTGCCCATGGCGATAAAAATAGTCCAAGTGTCATAGCTTGCCAAATTTTTGGAAGAACCAATCACACTGCCCTCTCTTGCTTCTACAGGTGGGACTACTCCTTTAAAGGACAAGAACACACTCCAGTTTCCATGACTGCAACAAATGTTGAATCACATCTAGACCATGGTCTTTATGTCAACTTAGGAGCTACATCCCACATGACAAATGGCACAAGTAATTTTTCTAAACTTATGTCATATAAAGGAAGCGATGAAGTTATCATTAAACTTGACATCACTCACATTGGAGAAAAATAATTAAATAAAATTTTTTAATCTTAAGAGATGTTTTAGTTGTTCCTCAAATTACAAAGAACCGCATTTTTATTAGTCAATTACTTCAAGACAATGAATGCTTATTAGAATTTACTAATAATGGATTTATTGTCAAGGACAAGAAGACCCACAAAGAGCTTGCAAAAGGAACTAAAAGAGGAGGGTCTCTTTACACCTTTGAAGAAAATCATCAAGAAGCTCTCAATGCTATTTATGACAAGAAAGCTAGTGAGCAAGTTTTGCATCAAAGATTAGGACATCCTCAAGTCAAGTATTTAAATTTTTTAAATAAATGTAATGTCTTACATGTTGACAATTGGACTAAATCTCCTACTATTTGTAAGTTTCCATTTAGGAAAAAGTTGTAAGTTGCAATTTGGAATAAATGATAAAATTTCTAGCATTCCTTTTGAAAAGATTCATTGTGATTTGTGGGGACCCGCTCCCATAACATCTTCTCAAGGTTTTAAATTTTATGCTATCTTTGTTGATGATTGTATGCGTTTTACATGGTTGTATCCCCTTAAACGAAAATCTGATTTTCATCAAACATTCTTAACTTTTCACAAAATGATTGAAACTTAATTTGAAATGAAGATAAAAATTTTCCAATGTGATGGTGGCAATGAATTTTCAAGTGACGACTTTATCACCTATCTTGAGAAATATGGCATAGTTAGACATATATCTTGCCCAGGTACTCTGGAAGAAAATGGTGTAGCCGAGAGAAAACATAAACACATTGTCGAAACTGCTTTAACATTATTGTTCCATGCCAACATTCCCTTGTCCCTTTGGGTTGAAGCCTTTTTAACTGCACTTTACCTAATTAATCGATTACCTTTAGCCCCACTAAATCGAACCACTCCCTTTTTCAAACTACATGGCGCTCATCCAAACAATTACACGTTACGTATTTTTGGTTGTCGATGTTTCCCTTATTTAAGAACTAAAACTCAAAATAAATTTACACAAAAATCTTACCCTTGTGTATTTATCGGGTATAGTTATATCAATAAAGGGTATGTTATCAACCAAATACAAAACGTGTGTTCATTTCACGCCATCTTATTTTTGATGAAAATTTTTTACCTTATAACCAGGCAAATCAAAATTATCCTGAACCACAACCCATAGACTTTGTGACATATCAAGAATTTTTCAATCTTGTGAAACCTACCACTATACATTTACCTTCCACCCCACCTATTAACCTTGTTGCTGCATCCATACCTGTACTACCATTTCTTCATTTACCTACTGATAAAACAACCACCGTCCTTTCTCATGTGAAACCTACCACTATATATTTACCTTCCACCCCACCTATTAACCCTGTTGTTGCATCCAGACCTGTACCGCCATTTCCTCATATACCTACCGATAAAACAACCACCGTCCTTTCTCAGAATTATTTCCCCTCTTCCTACACCTTTCCACCTATTCAGTCACTTCAAGACCCGCCCACCTCAGGCCCCTCGATTCCACATCCATCCTCACCTGCTACTCCCGTTGCTTTCGCGCTATAGCCTGGTCACTTAGCTGACAACACTAACCAACATCATATCCTACGCCCAAAGCCTAGTCCCGACCATATCTCTCGACCTACTTCCACCACACCCTCCACGCCTGTTACTTGCAGACCTGTCCACTTCGACGACCCTATGACTACCTATCCATCCTTTTGTGACACCCCGACTAATTAAATATCGGGTAGCTACTCCTTTATTAAATTAATTCAAAATGCCAAGTTGGCTCAGTTAATAGCATCACTGTCGAAAACATTTTAATTTTACTAACCACCTAGTATTTAAAAAGTAAGTGCCAAATTTTAATTAAAGTCCGATTAACATGCAACAAGTGTAATGAAGAAATAAATAACACCATTCATCATACTGAAGTAAAACGAATAACCATCACATAGTGTAAATAAAGTCTGGAGGAAAACTCCTCACTACAAATCCCATAACTGAAAAGTAAACTGAATACTGAAACAATACATACTAAAGTCTGAAAACTGAAATGTAATAGATGCTCTAAATAGAAATGGGCAACATGCCCTACAACTGATAGATAGTGACTCTGGAATCCAAAAGATAGAAGCGTCTACAAGCAAATCCCTGTAGCTTCCACAAACAGCTACAGCTCGTCTCCTGAATGAGTATCCTATGCTTGGTGTCCTTGTGGCTGGTCACCTAAAATGGTTTTACAAGAAAAAGATTTGAAAAGCAAACGGGTCAGAGCCCGAATGTGGAGTTATTTTAAAAACCTACAAGTGCTTTAAAAACATTTAAAACATTAAATGCAAAGTACATGTTAGGACGTGCACTCACATGATATTCTCACCTCTCGTCTAACTGTGCACTCCTAACGTAAGTACCCATCTATAACGACGCAAACCACTAGCTAAGTGACATCATCTCTAGCTAGACTATCATAGGTCCTACCCATATTACTCGGTTCTATTAACATTATAACGCTCGTAATTAAGTAGGGGTTTAACGTAAACTCAGAAGCTCAATATGCAATATATATCACCGTAAGTTAACTCGTTATATTTCTCGAAACAACACCGTAATTATATTCACAACATTAACATGAAGGTTCCCATTAATTAAGTTTATATTTTTCACATCATAAATATATAATATAAGCACCCGGAGAACTAAGCTGCGGTGCACACATACTCTGCTATCCATCCCGGTACATCACGTACATAAGGATCACATATTCTGAATCTCTCAGGAATAGTTCACAGATAACAACATCACAAATAATGGAGGCGAACACAGTCACATCACATAGGTCACGCACATACCTACGCTCCTACGATCAGCGGACTTATTAATATCCCAATAAGTCTTTCTATGACCTATGTTCATCGAGGTAACCGGTCTAAATCCGGGAAACACAAGGATTAGAGGGCCCTAAGCGAACGCAAACCTCCCGTGATAGCAAGTATGGTAGGTATGTCATACACACAATTCATATACCAATACTAAGTTAACACACGTCTTAGTAATACCGTAGTTTAATCGTAGTACATATCGCATTCTCGTACTAACTTATAATTAACACAATTTATACTATTCCGGTTTATAATCATACGCGCCACAATTTTCTCACGTCGTAGTAGACACTCACGTTTCAACCCAAACCGTCCATTTAATATAACTCGCGTATTTAGTTTACTCCTCGTAATAACCCAAAAGTCCCAAATCTATCCTTACATCATCAAAGAAAGGTTATCTATATCCTCGAACAAGTTTACGGGACTCCAAAAATCAAAACAGTCCAAAAAGGACCAAACTGTCAACTCGTTAGAAGTCTCGTTCGAACGAGACTGTTCGAACGAGATTCCTCTGTCAACTCGTTAGAAGTCTCGTTCGAACGAGGCTGTTCGAACGAGATCCATTTCGTTCGAACAAACTGTCCCTTCTAACGAGATCTCGTTCGAACGAAGTTATTGAACGAGGCTCCCTTTCGTTAGAACGACTGGTCATTTCGTTAGAAGCTCGTTCGAACGAGTTCGTTCGAACGACCTGGGTAGGGGCTTCTAACGACCTGCCAGATTCGTCCCAGATTTTCCTAAAACTCGTTTTCACCATTTTTAACACCTCAAGTCTTCTCCAAAGTTCGTTCTAACAGTGTTTTAAGTCCTCAAATCATACTAAAACGTGCTAAGGTCATATACTAACATCTTTTAAGGCATTAATGCATCCTAAACATCATTAAATCACAAGATTTTATACTTTTCCACAATTTTATCAAGAACATGAACCCTAGATTTATATCATCATCAAATCCCAGAATTAAATCCGTTTTTATTTCTTCTAATCACAATTATCATGGGTATAATAATCTACCTATCATTCTACATGCAATTCTCTTCAAAATTTTCAAGTTCTAAACTCCAAACTACATGGGTTTTCATTCAACTTTCAAGAACAATTAAAATTCTCCAATTTCTAACATGGAAAATACATTCTCTGAAATTAAATGGAATAAAGTCACTTGCCTTGGTTGTCTCTGAGTTTGGATGATGGTTTGATAGAGTTTTTCTGCAGAATTCCCTCTCTCCAAGCTTCTTCTCCAATGGTGGCTTAAGGTGGCTAGGGTTTGATTTGGGAAACTTAGAAAACTCTTCTAATAACCTACGTAGCCTTCTAGGTTAATATGGTTTGGTTAATGGGCTTAGTGGGTTAAATCCACATCAGATTAGAACTCCCAATTTTCGTCACTTTTAATTCCTCAAAATGTAAAATTACCAAAATACCCTTTAAGTTGCCGGTATGGCCTAAAAATACCCCGAGACCCAAACTACACCCCCGGCTAGTGTTTTCTGACTATCTCGACCCTTCCGGACGCGTTGGCGCACTCAAAACGACCATACGGTTTATAGATTTTAAATTCACTTTTTATAATCAAAATATTACACCGTGACGCGGCGGTCCCACGCGTCTCAACAAAATTTCTAAAATGCCGTATATGAATCTCACGACAACTTTTATAATACCAAATACATATATCAAAACATGTATGCCCATAATCAAATACCAACTCGCATCTCGTTAGTATTTTTAACCCGGATTAATTTCCAATTAATACGCATTTAATTAATTAAACCCAAAAATAAATATAGCCAAAAGTACGGGGTATTAATTACTTCCCTCCTAATAACTGAATTTCGTCCCGAAATTCGAAACTAGAAAGTACCTGCTAAAAACAGCTCTGGATAACGTTCGCGCATCTCTTCCTCGCGCTCCCATGTGGACTCCTCGACATTGTTATGTCGCCACTGAACACGCACTAACGGAACTATCTTTGACCGCAATTTCCTCTCGCTTCGGTCCAAAATAGCAATTGGCCCCTCCTCGTAGGAGCTATCCGGCTGGAGATCGATGTCCTCCACAGCAATGTGAGAATGAGCTAGATTATCTCTAAGGTATTTCCTCAGCGAGGAAATATGGAACACATCGTGAATCCGATGCAAATGCTCCGGTAACCCAAGTCTATACGCAACCGGTCCGATCCGCTCAATAATAGGAAACGGCCCCACATACCTTGGTGCCAACTTCCCTTTCTTCCCGAAACGCATAATCCCCTTCATAGGAGATACCCTGAGTAAAACCTGGTCCCCCACTTGGAACTCTCTAAAAAATCTCTTCGCATTAGCATAACTCTTCTGCCTGTCTTGAGCTACCCGAATGCGACTCTGAATCAACTCAATCCTTGCCGAAGTATCCTGAATCACTTCCGGCCCAAGTAGTTTGTTGTCCCCCACCTCTAAACAACATGCTGGGGAACGACAAGGCCTACCGTACAATGCCTCAAACGGAGCCATGCCAATAGTGAACTGATAGGAGTTGTTGTAAGCAAACTCCACCAGTGGAAGGTACTGTTCCCATCCACCCCCGAAGTCAATAATGCACATGCGTAGCATGTCCTCTAACATCTGATTTGTGCGCTCAGTCTGCCCATCAGTCTGCGGATGATAAGCCGTACTCAACCGCAATTCCGTGCCCATGGCCTCTTGGAAACTCTCCCAAAACCTCGAAACAAATATCTTGTCTCTGTCAGACACGATATTTAGGGGCACACCGTGAAGTCTCACAATCTCTGAAATGAAGAGCTGGGCATACTGTCCCGTAGTGTAATCAGTCCTTACGGGTAAAAAGTGAGGGACCTTGGACAACCTGTCCATAATTACACAAACGGAGTCGTGACCCCTCTGTGATGTAGGCAACCCCGTAATAAAGTCCATGGATATGCTCTCCCACATCCACACCGGGACCTCCAATGGCTGTAGCAATCCTGCCGGTCTCTGATGATCCACTTTTACAAGCTGACAAGTGGCGCATTTCGAAACAAACTCAGCGATATCTCTCTTCATACCGCTCCACCAGTACTGGCGTCTCATGTCTTGGTACATTTTGTCCCCTCCGGGATATACCGCGAACCGTGAGCCGTGCGACTCTGCCATCACATCGTGTCGCAATTCCTCTCCTTCCGGAACTACCAATCTCCCATTGAAGCGTAATCCCCCATCTGAACTAATGGTATATGACTCGGCTCCCTTTGCTAGTAATCGAACTATCTGCTCTTGACAGAACGAGTCATTGGCCTGTGCCCGTACTACCTTCGTGACAATCTGCGGTGTAACGGTCATCACATACATGAAAGATCGGGCCACTGCATCCTGGTGTCCCAATTCCTTCCACTTAGCCTTCCACACCTCTGCCACCTCATCTGCTGGCGTACGGCTCAACGCGTCTGCTACCACGTTAGCCTTACCTGGGTGATACTGGATGTCGAACTGGTAGTCTTTCACAAACTCAAGCCACCTACGCTGCCGCATATTCAATTCCTTCTACGTGAACAGGTACTGTAGGGACTTGTGGTCCGTGAACAGTTGGAACTTCTCCCCCACAAGATAGTGCCTCCAAATCCGTAGGGCAAATACCACTGCTGCCAACTCCAAATCATGCGTGGGGTAATTCTTCTCATGAGGCTTAAGCTTACGGGAAGCATAAGCTATGGCCTGTCTCTCCTGCTGCAATACACCTCCCAGTCCTTGCAAAGACGCATCGGTGTAAACCAAATACTCAACTCCCGGTCTCGGCAATGCTAACACAGGTGCTGAGGTCAATTTGTCCTTCAATTCATCGAATGCCAACTGACAGGCATCACTCCAGATGTATGGTACGCCCTTACGAGTCAGATGTGTCAAAGGACCTGCTATCTCTGAGAAACCCCGAATAAACCTCATGTAGTATCCTGCTAGACCCAAGAAACTACGAATCTCAGTCGGTGTCGTGGGCTGTCCCCACTCCCTCACCGTTGATACCTTCCCCGGATCAACAGATATTCCCTGGTCGGAAATAATGTGTCCCAAAAACTGGACTTCCTTCAGCCAAAACCTGCACTTCTCATATTTTGCATACAACTCGTTCTGACGGAGTGTCTGCAAAACCTGCCTCAAATGCTCGGCGTGCTCCTCCTCTGTCTGGGAGTAAACCAGAATATCATCAATGAAGACAATGACAAACTGGTCTAGGAAATCCCTGAACACTCTGTTCATCAAGTCCATAAACACAGCTGGAGTGTTGGTCAAGCCGAAAGGCATAACCCGAAACTCGTAAGAACCATATCTCGACAAGAACGCAGTCTTCGAGACATCCTCCTCCATGATACGCAACTGATGGTATCCCGATCTCAAGTCAATCTTTTAGAAGAAAGAAGCTCCTCTCAACTGGTCGAATAAGTCATCGATTCGACGCAACGGATACTTATTCCGTATCGTGACCTTATTCAACTCTCTGTAGTCCACACACAATCTCAGTGAACCGTCCCTCTTCTTCATAAACAAAACTGGAGCGCCCTAAGGTGAGGTACTCCTGCGAATAAAACCCTGACCTAACAGCTGCTCTATCAGATCCCGTAACTCCCTCATCTCAGCTGGAGCCATACGGTACGGTGCGCGTGCTATAGGTCTCGTACCCGGTAGAAAATCTATAACAAAGTCTATCTCTCGACTGAGGGGTAAGCCTGGTATCTCCTGAAACACATCCGAATACTCCCTGACTACTGGGATAGAATATAAAGGAATCACTACCTCCTTAGAGGTATCCTCCTCAATGTAATACAGATGAGCGGTCGATCCTCCCTCTGGGCGAGGCATCGCCACTACAAACATCTCTTGCCCTGGAATGGCAAAAACAATGCTCCCCCTGAAGCAATCAATCATGGCCCTATAAGCTATGAGCCAATCCATCCCAATAATCACATCGTGAACATGCATGTCTAACACTAACATGTCTGTAGGTAATACCAAACCACCAATCTCTACCCCCACTCCCCGGCATATAAAGAAAATAAGTGACCCACTCCCCAATGGTGAGTCAACACACGTCACTGTGCTATCTGCCGTAGCTAACAATCCTAAAGCTTTTGCGAAGTGTGTAGCTATAAAATAGTGTGTAGCACCCGTATCAAATAATACCCGACCCATAGTGCCATGGATAGGAAACACACCCTCAATCGCGGGCGGTGCCTGTGGAACTGCAGCCTGGTGGATGTTGTAGACAAGTCCATACTGTAGCTGCCCCTGCTGAGCTGGGACTGCTGGAATGGGTGGCAATGCTGCCATCTGTGGTGGTGCGGGAAGAGCGGCGGGAAACATAGGCCTCTGTGGCTCCTGGCGAGCACCATGCTGCTACTGATGTGGGGCCCTGCCCCTATCAGGACAATCCTGTCGCTTATGGCCAGTCTTGCCACAAATAAAGCACTTCCCTGGGAAGTTCCCTCCTCTCTGTCCCTGCTGTCCCCGGCCCTGGTGGCCGTTACCGTTCCTCCCTTGGCCCTGCTGGCCCTGGTGAAACTGCTGCCCATTCTGCCCCTGTTGGCCCTGATGGCCGTTTGGACCCTGATGGCCCTGATGGAAACCTCCCTGTCCCTGCCTGTAGTTCCCTGACCGGAACCTCTTATCATCCCCCTGCTGGGAGCCCTGCTCATTCTGTCTCTGCCCCTGACCAGATTGTGCCCCGCTAGCACCATGTCCTCCAGTCCTGCCCTGATGGCTAGACTCCCCCGACCTCTTGCCCTCGGCCATATGAAAACGGTGATCCTGGCAGTGTAACAATGCAGCATTAACCACATCAGAATAAGTGGCCAACGATAGGTTCCCTAGCAGATGCTGACGGATCCTCCAAGTCAACCCGTCGGTGAACTTCTCAATTTTCTTCTTCTCTGTTGGTATCTCGTCTGGAACGATGTTCAACAGATTCGTGAACTCGGCCTCATACTCGGCCACGGTCTTTCCTTCCTGCTTCAGACTCATCAATCTCCTCCTCATTTCCATATGAACAGCTGACGAAAAGTACTTGCGGTCGAACCGCACCCAGAACTCCTGAATCATGAGAGTATCCCTCTCCTCCATGGTGGTAATAGACTCCCACCACTGTAGCGCAGATCCAACTAGCTTGAAAGTAGCTAGCACCTGCTTCTGAACATCCGTGCACTCATACATTCTTAAGTGCCTCTGCATATCCTTCCTCCATTGGCTCGAGACTACCACATCTGAGCTACCTGCAAACTCTGGCGGATGCGCTTTCTGAAAAGCGTCACGTACACGCTCCCAAGCAGACGGGAATGCATTAACCTGCACTGGCGCGGCAACCGGCGCCTGTGGTGGTGCCTGCTGAACAACGACAATGGCGGCATTTACCGGTTGAGCTACTATAGCTGCAACCTCAGCGGCGTTCATCATGCCCTGAACTTGAGCGGGCTGGGGTTTGGGCGTTGCATCCCTGGGAACTCATCGTACACGTCGTGGAGGCATCTGATATAAGAATGAAGTTTATAAGTTCGCAGTTATAAATTTAAAATAGCTGAAGAACGTAGCATACACAAAAAGAGTACAACAGTCCTAAAATATAGGGCTCTATATCAAAGAAACATAGCGGAAACATAATAAGCCATCAGATCCTAAAGGACACTAGAACCTGATGCTCTGATACCACCTGTGACACCCCGACTAATTAAATACCGGGTAGATACTCTTTTATTAAATTAATTCAAAATGCCAAGTTGGCTCAGTTAATAGCATCACTGTCGAAAACATTTTGATTTTACTAACCACCTAGTATTTAAAAAGTAAGTGCCAAATTTTAATTAAAGTCCGATTAACATGCAACAAGTGTAATGAAGAAATAAATAACACCATTCACCATACTGAAGTAAAATGAATAACCATCACATAGTGTAAATAAAGTCTGGAGGAAAACTCCTCACTACAAATCCCATAACTGAAAAGTAAACTGAATACTGAAACAATACATACTAAAGTCTGAAAACTGAAATGTAAAAGATGCTCTAAATAGAAATGGGCAACATGCCCTACAACTGATAGATAGTGACTCTGGAATCCAAAAGATAGAAGCGTCTACAAGCAAATCCCTGTAGCTTCCACAAACAGCTATAGCTCGTCTCCTGAATGAGTATCCTATGCTTGGTGTCCTTGTGGCTGGGCACCTAAAATGGTTTTACAAGAAAAAGATTTGAAAAGCAAACGGGTCAGAGCCCGAATGTGAAGTTATTTTAAAAACCTGCAAGTGCTTTAAAAACATTTAAAACATTAAATGCAAAGTACATGTTAGTACGTGCACTCACATGATATTCTCACCTCTCGTCTAACTGTGCACTCCTAACGTAAGTACCCATCTATAACGACGCAAACCACTAGCTAAGTGACATTATCTCTAGCTAGACTATCATAGGTCCTACCCATATTACTCGGTTCTATTAACATTATAACGCTCGTAATTAAGTAGGGGTTTAACGTAAACTCAGAAGCTCTATATGCAATATATATCACCGTAAGTTAACTCGTTATATTTCTCGAAACAACACCGTAATTATATTCACAACATTAACATGAAGGTTCCCATTAATTAAGTGTATATTATTCACATCATAAATATAGAATATAAGCACCCCGAGAACTAAGCTGCGGTGCACACATACTCTGCTATCCATCCCGGTACATCACGTACATAAGGATCACATATTCCGAATCTCTCAGGAATAGTTCACAGATAACAACATCACAAATAATGGAGGCGAACACAGTCACATCACATAGGTCACGCACATACCTACGCTCCTACGATCAGCGGACTTATTAATATCCCAATAAGTCTTTCTATGACCTATGTTCATCGAGGTAATCAGTCTAAATCCGGGCAACACAAGGATTAGAGGGCCCTAAGCGAACGCAAACCTCCCGTGATAGCAAGTATGGTAGGTATGTCATACACACAATTCATATACCAATACTAAGTTAACACACGTCTTAGGAATACCGTAGTTTAATCGTAGTACATATCGCATTCTCGTACTAACTTATAATTAACACAATTTATACTATTCCGGTTTATAATCATACGTGCCATAATTTTCTCACGTCGTAGTAGACACTCACGTTTAAACCCAAACCGTCCATTTAATATAACTCGCGTATATAGTTTACTCCTCGTAATAACCCAAAAGTACCAAATATATCCTTACATCATCAAAGGAAGGTTATCTATATCCTTGAACAAGTTTACGGGACTCCAAAAATCAAAACAGTCCAAAAAGGACCAAACTATCAACTCGTTAGAAGTCTCGTTCGAACGAGACTGTTCGAACAAGATTCCTCTGTCAACTCGTTAGAAGTCTCGTTCGAACGAGGCTGTTCGAACGAGATCCAGTTTTTCTTTCGAACGAACTGTCCCTTCTAACGAGATCTCGTTTGAACGAAGTTATCGAACGAGGCTCCCTTTCGTTAGAACAACTAGTCATTTCGTTAGAAGCTCGTTCGAACGAGTTCGTTCGAACGACCTGGGTAGGGGCTTCTAACGACCTGCCAGATTCGTCCCAGATTTTCCTAAAACTCGTTTTCACCATTTTTAACACCTCTAGTCTTCTCCAAAGTTCGTTCTAACAGTGTTTTAAGTCCTCAAATCATACTAAAACATGCCAAGGTCATATACTAACATCTTTTAAGGCATTAATGCATCCTAAACATCATTAAATCACAAGATTTTATACTTTTCCCCAATTTTATCAAGAACATGAACCCTAGATTTATATCATCATCAAATCCCAGAATTAAATCCGTTTTTGTTTCTTCTCATCACAATTATCATGGGTATAATAATCTACCTATCATTCTACATGCAATTCTCTTCAAAATTTTCAAGTTCTAAACTCCAAACTACATGGGTTTTCATTCAACTTTCAAGAACAATTAAAATTCTCCAATTTCTAACATGGAAAAGACATTCTCTGAAATTAAATGGAATAAAGTCACTTGCCTTGGTTGTCTCTGAGTTTGGATGATGGTTTGATAGAGTTTTTCTGCAGAATTCCCTCTCTCCAAGCTTCTTCTCCAATGGTGGCTTAAGGTGGCTAGGGTTTGATTTGGGAAACTTAGAAAACTCTTCTAATAACCTACGTAGCCTTCTAGGTTAATATGGTTTGGTTAATGGGCTTAGTGGGTTAAATCCACATCAGATTAGAACTCCCAATTTTCGTCACTTTTAATTCCTCAAAATGTAAAATTACCAAAATACCCTTTAAGTTGCCGGTATGGCCTAAAAATACCCCGAGACCCAAACTATACCCCCGGCTAGTGTTTTCTGACTATCTCGACCCTTCCGGAGGCGTTGGCGCACTCAAAACGACCATACGGTTTATGGAGTTTAAATTCACATTTTATAATCAAAATATTACACCGTGACGCGGCGGTCCCACGCGTCTCAACAAAATTTCTAAAATGTCGTATATGAATCTCACGACAACTTTTATAATACCAAATACATATATCAAAACATGTATGCCCATAATCAAATACCAACTCGCATGGCATTAGTATTTTTAACCCGGATTAATTTCCAATTAATACGCATTTAATTAATTAAACCCAAAAATAAATATAGCCAAAAGTACGGGGTATTACACCTTTGACAACCTTGCCAGCTCTGAAGACAGCCTCTTCGTTTCACCCACTTCATCCTTGTCCAGTCCTATTACACCTCCTGACTCACATGCTTATCTCCCACCCCTCAACCTTATAGTGGACCTTCCTCTCTTTTCCCCGACATCTACCATGGTTCCTACTCAAACTCACCCTATGATCACACGCTCCAAATCTCAGTCCCAAATCCCCACTGCATTCCTTGCTTCTGCTCCTCTTTCAGAACCTTCTTCTCTCAAAATGGCTCTTTCTCAACCACAATGGGTGCAAGCTATGCAATAAGAGATCCATGATCTTGCCATCAATCGCACATGGGACTAACTATCCCTGACCCCCCGATATGCATGTTATTAGTTCCAAGTGGGTCTATCGTACAAAACTGAAGGCTGATGGAACTATTGATAAATATAAGGCTCGATTGGTGGCTAAATGATATAATCAAATGTCAGGGGTTGATTTTGGTAAAACTTTCAGTCCAGTTGTTAAACCGGCTACTATCCGTGTTATGTTATCTCTTTCTCTCACGAAGCACGGGCCTATTAAGCAACTTCATATCAAAAATGTGTTTCTCCATGGGTTTCTCAATGAAGTTGTTTATATGCGTCAACCACCCGAGTTTGAAGATACCACTTTCCCCTCCCATGTATGCAAGCTCAACAAGGCCATCTATGGATTAAAACAGGTGCCTCGTGCTTGGTTTGATCGCTTTAGTCTTTATCTTCTTCACTTGGGATTTCAGTGTAGTACGGCCGACTCTTCACTTTTTACTCTTCATCAAGCTCATGGCACTGTTCTTCTTCTTCTTTATGTTGATGATATTATTCTCACTAGCATCCATTCATTTCTTCTTAACTCTCTCACACAAAAACTTGCCTCTGAATTTGCCTTAAAAGATCTTGGCGATCTTCATTATTTTTTTGGGGTATTCAAGTTCTTCCTTTTGATGGTGGTTTATTTTTGTCTCAACATCAATATGTCACCTCCCTTCTAACAAAGGCCAACATGCTTCATTATGACTCCATTCAAACGCCTCATTCTAACAAATCTGCCCATCTCCCTTCGGCTCCCTTTCATGATCCCACCTTCTTTCATTCTATTATTGGTGACCTTTAGTATTTGACGCTCACACGTCCAGACATCACTCACTTTGTTAACACTATTTTCCAGTCCATGCATGCTCCAACCGATGCTGATTTTCAACATGTTAAACGTCTTCTTCGGTATATTGACGGCACTCCCACTATGGGTCTTCGTCTACTGTCTCAGTCTTCACTCACATTATATGGTTTCTCTGATGCCGATTGGGCTGACTGCCCTTTAACGCGCCGTTCCACTTTGGGTTTTTGTATGTTTCTTGGAGCTAATTGCATTTCTTGGGACTCTAAAAAGCAGCCTACTATTGCCCGTTCCTCTTGTGATGCTGAATATCAGGCTATTGCGGTTGCCACTACTGAACTTATGTGGCTTACTTATCTCTTACGTGATATTGGCCTTTCAGACATTGCTACTCCAACCTTATATTATGACAATTTAAGTTCTCTTTATATGACTATAAATTCTGTCCTCCACACACATACTAGGCATGTTGAACTTGATTATCACTTTGTTCGTGAAAAAGTTGCTCAACGATTGCTCGTTACTCAATTTTTGCATTCCTCATCTCAGCTTGCTGACATCTTTACCAAGCCACTTTCCACGCCTCAGTTCCAGTTTCTTTGTCACAAGCTTGGTGTGTGCTTCGCTCCCCACCTTCACTTGCGGGGGAATATTAAGATACCTCACTTAGATGACAGTTGCAACGGATAATTACAAAAGCTCCTGTGGATTTCTTTGAGAAGATACTCCTAGTATAATGGGATAACCAGTGTGTATTGGTAGATCTGTTCTGATCATTATCTGGCTGCACATTAACATAGCAGTCCCGTGTTGGTTTATTCCACTTTTTGTGGAAAACCTACATAGTCTTCTAGTATATAATAGACACCTGCTGTACGTGTTTAAGTTGGCTGAAGGAATAGGTGAATTCTCTCATGGATGAATTTGGCTGAAGGAATAGGTGATATGGATAGGTTTAAGTTGGCATAAGGTCACCTCCCCTTGTTCCAATCAAATTATAACGTGTGGCGCCATATAAGATAAACAATCATTTAAATGGATGGACAAATTTGCCCCTGTTTCGTATTTTTGGCTTTAATCTTTACTCAAACCTTTGTTTTACACAAAATTTATTGTGTTAGAAGCTTAACTCATATATATACAACTATGTAGTTTTCACCTCAAGTGAATTATTATATTATAAAGGTCAAAACTAGTCTCCAACATGGGCATTCCTACCGAAACTTCAAAATTTTGTGTTTGTAAACAACTCTATATTTCATGCGTTATTAAGGAAGGATTAGACAAAAAATAATAACTTAACATTATATATATTAATAACACAATAACCATATCTCATAAGCTAAACATGATTCAAACATAATTAATTATAATTGTATTCGTGTTGTCACAATGTCCCCCCGTTGGGAAATTTCGTCCCCGAAATTGAAATACCTTGGTTGTTCAAATCAAACAAATATGTATAACGCATCTTCATGCTATCTTATCTCTCCCATGTAGATTATTCCATGGAATGTCTTCTCCACATAACTTTTACAAGTGGGATCACTTTGGATCTCAATATATGTTCCTTCATATCCACGATAGCAAGTGGTTCTTCCACATAACTGAAATCTTCCTTTAACTCAATAGGTTGTTCTACCAACACATGTGAAGGATTTTCTATATACTTTCTCAACATAAAAATATGGAAAATATCACGTAATCGGGCTAATTTCTGTGGCAATGCTAACTTGTAGGCTACCACTCCGACTTTCTTAAGGAGTTTATAAGGTTCAATGTAGCGTGGACTTAATTTTCCTTTATTTCCAAACCTCATAACTCCTTTCCATAGAGATATTAGAAGAAACACATAATCCCCTTTTAGGAATTTCAAATCCTTCTGCCATTTATCCTCATAACTTTTTAGTCTCCTTTGAGCTGCTCTTATTTTATCTTGAATAATTTTCACTTTTTCAGTGGTGATTTCAATCAACTCTGGACCTTCTATCTTCCTTTCAGTAACTTCACCCCAACATATCAGTGTACGATATCGTCTACCATACAACGCTTCATATGGTGTCATACAAATAGTAGATTGAAAACTATTATTATATGAAAATTCTATCAAAGGCAAATATATATCCCAATTACCTTTGAAATTAAGCACACAAAATCTAAACTTATACTCCAAAATCTGTATGGTTCTTTTAGACTGCCCATCCATCTGAGGATGAAAAGTTGTACTAAACTTTAAGTTAGTACCCATAGCATACTGTAAACTATCCTAAAATCTGGATGAAAAAGTAGGGTCCCTATCTGAAACAATAGAAACAGGTGCTCCATGCAATCAATTTTTTTTTATTAGCATACCTATCAATTGTATACGTAGTCTTGACTGCTAGAAAATGAGCCGACTTAGTCAATCTATCCACCATTACACAAATCGACTCTGACCCCTCCTGAGTTCGAGGAGGCCCAACCATAAAATCTATCGTTACATGATACGGTATTAGCAATGGTTGAAGCAAACACGCAGGTTTTTGATGTTCCGCTTTCACTTGATAATATATAAGGCATTTAGTAATAAAATTAACTATTCCATTCTTCATATTATTCCACCAATAATGCTTCTTCAAATCCCTATACATTTTAGTACTACCATGACGTATAGTATAAATGGAATTATGAGCCTCATCTAAAATTTTTGCTTTCAATCCATCCATGTTAAGCAGACATAATCATTGTTTATACAATAAAGTTCTATCATTAACAATACAAAAATCACCAGACTTACCATCTCTAACATCTTGCCATTTTTTCTCAAGAAAAGGATCTTGACTTTCTAAATCACGAATACGAGTAGCTAATAACGACCTCACGCTTACATGAGAAAATAATCTGTCCCCATGTGCTAGATGCAATTCCACTCCCATCAATCTCAAGTTCATAATGTGAGCAACTCTAGCACATCGAATACAAGATAACCTGCCCGAAGCCTTTCTACTCAAAGAATCTGCAACTACATTTTCCTTCCTCGGATGGTAGTTAATTATACAATCATAATCTTTAATTAACTCCATCCACCACCTCTGCCTCAAATTCAACTCCTTCTGAGTAATTAAATACTTAAGACTCTGATGGTCAGTAAAAATTTCACATACTTCACCATATAAATAATGACGCCATAATTTCAAAGCAAACATAATAGCAGCAAGTTCCAAATCATGTGTAGGATAATTACATTCATGTGTATGCAACTTCCTAAAAACATAAGCAATAACTTTACCATGCTGTATAAAAACACAACCCAACCCCTGATGTGAAGCATCGGTATAAATAACAAAACCATCTCCACCATGTGGAATAGTAAGAACAGGTGCAATTACCAACCTCTTTTTCAATTCATCAAAACTATTTTTGCAATCATAATTCCATTCAAACTTAACATATTTTCGGGTTAGTTTATTCATTGGCAAGGCAATCGAAGAAAATTCCTTTATAAACCTCTTATAATACCCAGCTAAACCCAGAAAATGCCTCACCTCAGTTACATTATTGGGCCTCTCCCACTTCACAATAGCTTCCACTTTCTTGGGATCAACACATATACCATCTCCAAAAATAACATGGCCTAAAAATGCAACTTGTGATAGACAAAATTCACATTTGCTAAACTTGGCACACAACTTCTTATCTTTCAACATATTAAAAATAGTTCTGAGATGCTTTTCATGTTCAACCATATCACATGAGTAGATCGTAACATCACCAATAAAAACTATCACAAAAGAATCAATAAAAGGATGCAGTACTCGATTCATAAGATCCATAAATAGAGCTGGAGCATTAGTCACTCCAAAAGTCATCACCAAAAATTCAAAATGACCATACCGAATACGAAAAGTAGTTTTAAAAATATCACTCTCCTTGACCCTCTCTTGATGATAGCCCGATCGCAAGTCTATGTTTTAAAACACTTTAGCACCCTGTAACTTATCAAATAAATCATCTATATGAGGTAAAGGGAACTTGTTCTTAATTGTAGCTTTATTCATTTGCCTATAATCAATACACAAATTCATGCTACCATCTTTCTTCTTCACAAATAAAATTGGTGCACCCCATGGAGATACACTAGGCTGCATGAACCCCCAATCAAGTAAATCCTGCAACTGAATTTTGAGTTCTTTCAACTCCGTAGGTACCATTCTATACAGTGCCATAGAAATAAGGGTTGTCACCAATGCCAATTCAATATTAAATTCAACTTCTCTCTCTGGGGTTAACCTCGGCAACTCACTAGGAAACACTTCTGGAAAATCTCATACAATATGAACATTGTCTAATTGTAAATCCCCCTTCCTAGTGTCAATAACATATGCAATAAAACTCGCATAACCCTTACTTGACATTTTCCTCATCTAAATAGAAGAAATAATGCAACTAGGAGCTTCTTTCCTCCCCCCCCCCCCCCCCCCTCACAAATTTAAATTCAAATTCGCCAGACAATTTAAAAACAACTTCTCTGCGAAAACAATCTAAAGATGCATGATATTTAGATAACCAATCCATTTCCAAAATTATGTCAAAATTCATACATATTCGATAGAAATAAGTCTATAACTATATCTCTAACCCCCACAGTAAAAACATAATCACGAAAACATATTCAACTAAAATCACATCCCCCATAGGCATGGAAATGCCTAACCCCACATCTAAATGGGTACATGGTCTATTCAGATATATAGCAAATACATAAGACACAAAATAATATGTGGAACAGGGATCAATCAAAACATAAGCACTTCTATTAGTAATAGAAAGTGTACATGTGACAACATCTAGATTAGCCTGAGTTTCTTTCATTATAAAGACTCGTCCACCTGGCCTTGAACTAATATCTTATCCCATACCCCAGGTTTCATCTATAATAACCGAGTTATAACAACCAACACAATTATAATACTAACTATTGGTTAGTACATAAACAATTCATAAATATCATATCAAACCAAAAACGACCATCTAATCGTCACACAAGTTCAGAATTAATAACCTAGATGCTCTGATACCACTAATTGTCACACCCCAAACCCAAATATATTCTAATCATTTCATTTATATTATGATTAAATCATAATCTTCAGTCCATTCGAAATATAATTCATTTATGAATATTTTTTTCCATGTATAGTAAACATAATTATGTTCTTTGTACCATAACGTAATTAACATCAGAGTCATAATAAAACAAATATGTTATACTACGATTGACTATGATTAAATATTACAATCATAAAATCAACCCATGCTAACTCAATATATAAGATGTGCGAGTGTAGTAAAATCTCAGTGTGACAATGACAAAATCCCACGTCTATTCCCCACATCCTTCTAACGGTGCAACTCTCAAATCACCGATCATATGATATCCTAAATGGCAGCGTACAAACCTGAAAATGTTAACATATAAATCGTAAGAATTAAGCTTAGTGAGGTACTCCTTCCCAGAAATGAAATACCAGTTCTTTATCAGATATGTGGATATAAAATCTAAATAATCCTGCCCTGCTATGAAATAGCAATATGATATCAAATATCTAGATATAAAATCCAAACAATCCTTCCATAATATGAAATAACAATTCTATATCAAATCTGTGGATATATAATCCCATTAATCCTGCCTTGCTATGAAATAACAGTTTTATATCAAATCAGTGGATATGAAATCCAAACAATCCTTCCCTACTACGAAATAATAGTTTTATATCAAATATGTGGATACGAAATCCAAACAATCCTTCCCTGCTACGAAAACATAGTTTTATATCAAATCTGTGAATATGAAATCCAAACAATCCTGCCCGTTGGCAATGACAAATACTGGAACATAAGTTCCAACAAATCCTTGTCATAAGACAAATCAAATTATTGGATCTTTGTCACATTCCAATCCGGGATCATAAGATCCAAACAAATCCTGGATATTTTAATATCCAAACAAATCCTTAATACCGAAGTATTCAAACCAATCCTGGATCATAAGACCCAAACAAATCCTGGATATTTTAATATCCAAACAAATCCTAAATATCGAAGTATTCAAACCAATCCTGGTTCTTAAGACCCAAACAAATACTGTATATTTTAATATCCAAACAAATTCTGAATACCAAAGTATTCAAACTAATCCTGGATAATTTAATATCCAAACAAATCCTTCTCTTAGATCTATATTCATAACCATTATATCATTTTCATAATTATATCAGAAGTACACTCACCTTGGAGATTTAAGCAGGCTTTTTCCTTGCCTTTATCCGGTATTTGTTTAGTTGGTTCTTCTTCTCTTCTTATCATTCTTACAATATTAGTATCATTATAAGAATATTAACAATTCAAATAATAGCTTGAAAATAACTCAATTCATAAGCATCATATGATTCTATTCAAATCATTCATCATAAATGAAGTTCCATCCAAATTCATGTTAATATATTTGTCATATCCAAATCATAGACCAAACATACATTCATTTATTCTTAGTAATTCAATCCTTAGAATATTAGTATTCCAATTCAAAAGACGGAACATCATTTCAAATTTCCTAGAGCAATATAGCCACATTTCTTTACTACATAGCAAATCTACCATATAGGCTCTTTTATCGTTCATTTAACTTCCAGGAATTTTCATAATTTTTCTAGATCATAACTTTATATGATATTTCATCCAAAATAAATATCATACTAAACAATACAAAATTAAATTTTCATAATTTTTAAGATTCATTTGCTATGTCAAGCAAAACATCGAACACATGGCGTGCATACTTTCACCCTTGGGGCAGATTTTATACCCGAACTTCAAAATATCACCAACGATTCATTTCTTGGTATTTTCACATAATTTTTGTATATGTTACACATGTATGAGTCTATTTTCATATCCAACTAGAATTATTCAATCCCATTGAATATAAAAAAATATATAGAAGTTTGAATACAGAAGGTTTGCAATCGATGCAATATACATGATTTGCATGTTCAACTTTGCTTAAACTCGCTTCCATCCATACGTATACCTCAAGACATGGAACTTTAGCAAAAAAATGATAATTTCTATCATTTCAATCAATAATACGAAAATTATAACAATATTTATGGGTAGAATTACCTTAAGGACGTTTTTGTAATTTCCTACGGATTTTTCTCCAACCGTCTTCTCTTCCTTCTCCTCCTAAGTCTTACGGCTCTCTCTCTCTCTTTAGGCCAATTCTCTCATGGATGAATTTGGTTGAAGGAAACGGTGATATGGAGAGTTTTAAGTTGGAATAAGGTCACCTCCCCTTGGTCCAATCAAATTATAACGTGTGGCTCCATATAAGACAAAAAATCATTTAAATGGATTTACAAATTTTCCCCTGTTTCGTAATTTTGGCATAACTCTTTATTCGAACCTTTGTTTTACACACCATTTATTTTGTTACAAACTTAACTGATATATATAAAACTATGTAATTTTCACCTCAAGTCAATTATTATATTATAAAGGTCAAAACTAGTCTCCAACATGAGCATTCCTACCGAAACTTCAAAATTTTGTGTTTGTAACTAACTCTATATTTCATGTGTTATTAAGGTAGGATTAGATTAAAAATAATAACTTAACATTATATATATTAATAACACAGTACCCATATCTCATAAGCTAAACATGATTCAAACATAATTAATTATAATTGTACTCGTGTTGTCACAGTTGCTCTCTCCTCCGAGGCTCCGCTCCACCCGCCCCCTGCTATCTCCTCCACTAGACTAAGTATATTTCATCATTTATTTATTTTCTCTATATTTGTTTATATGTGTTGTTTATATATTTTGTGTACATTTATATGTTTTTTAATACGTAAATGAAGCATTTATGACAGATAATTAAATGAAGCATTTATGATAGTTACTATCACAAATTTACATATATGGCAGTCTACTATGGCATAGTATACTCATTATAATAAATATAAGTTCTATATCTGTCATATATGGTAGTCTACTATGGCATAGTATATTCATTATAATAAATTTTGTGTACATTTATTATAATGAGTATAAATGTGGAATTAAATTTATACTAAAATTATTGATTTATGTTGTATTAATTATTATATGATATTTTGGTAATGGTTTTTAGTGTTGAAAATGAATATTATGCCCAAAAAAGTAAAAGAACCCAAAAAATACCCGATAAAACTCGAAATAACCCCCCCAAAAATTACCTCGGGGGCTCCCACCACCGAACCCCCGGCAACACTCAAAATTTTCACCCTGGTTGACACAAAATCCTGGATCCGCCACTGAGGAGAAAGGTTGGTTCTGACATTAGTTCTAAAACCTTCGATAAAATTTGGGCAAACTTGGTATGTCTATATGTTCATATTTTCCCTTAAACTCAATGATTTTAGTTTGTGATGTGATACCATTTTATAATGTTTCACCAAAACGACAAATTCCTGAATTCTTGTTGAGAAAAAATATATGGGGACTGTTTGGTGTTTGTAAATATTGATGTATTAATTTCACGAATGTTTTTGTTAATGTTTATCCCTTAACTACAATGACCAAATTAAATTTACTAAGCCCTTAACTAAAATGACCAAATTAAATTAAGGATAAATTACACCAAAAACTCCCTAAATTATAGCGGTCTTGAAGAAAGCCACCCTAATCTAAAAAACTCTAAAAACGACAAAGAGCCCCCTAAACTATATTGTCGTTAGTCATAGTCAATGGTGTTCACCATGTTTCACAGATAGACCATACTCTCTTATTAGTCGACTTCAGTGAAGACCTCATTCAAACATTTCAATAAGCATAGTTTGACACATAAAAAAATAGGTAGCCTATTAGAAAAATTATCTATATAGTCCCAATAAATAAAGATCACATAATAAATTAGTGTAATCGGCTTTAATATCAATTTGAGAGAACGAAATGTGGGGAGTTATACGAATTTATATGTATCTTAGGTTAAATACATAAATTCGCTGTTTAATAAAATTATCTTGATTTAATTTAAAGTTAACATGTGTATTCTCAAACTCCAAACCAAGAGGAAGAAGAAGAAATTAAGGAAAAATCCATTTCGGGAAAAACCTTAAATTCAGTACTATTAAAGAAGTTGACCGACACGTAATTACTTATAAATAACTTAGTGATATGCTAAGTATAATGCACAAGAGTCTTCAAATCTTTAATAGAAAATAATGCACTCCAACAACACCCACAATAAGTATATCTTGTCTCGATATCCACTTATCGACCTTTGGAATATGTAATTCTCTCATTCTTCAGCCTCAGAGTCTTGACTCCACAAATCAACAATACAGAAAATATCTACAAGGGTTTAAAACTTTGGAATGGTTTCTTCTTGATTAGGTAAAGTGATCTTCAACGATTAAAGGGGTTTGGAAGAAAAAATTATAGAGTTTGATTACAAAAAAAATAAATCTAAAAAGTCTTAAAGAAAAGTCTAATTGCTCATCTCTATTTATAGGGAAAGTTATTGCAAAGATATAGGCATTAGATATTATATAATATTTGATAAAAAAAAATCAAAAACACCACACTCTTTCCAACGAGCTGCCACCTCATTTGAACGAAGCACCCATTCTCGTTCGAACGGTTTCTAAC